>WVTA01000011.1:0-1200000 GCA_033220655.1 Pseudopithomyces chartarum
CCTAACCCTAACCCTAACCCTAACCCTAACCCTAACCCTAACCCTAACCCTAACCCTAACCCTAACCCTAACCCTAACCCTAACCCTAACCCTAACCCTAACCCTAACCCTAACCCTAACCCTAAAACTATAATAAAACACATTAAATCTAGACTTTATTAAACTAGAAGTATTCTTAAGGTTATTTTATAGTACTATAAGTGTCTTATTAAATAATAAAATAAATAAAATATTTAAGAGTTTCTTAGCAGCTTCCTTATATATACTATATAATAGAGTTTAGAAATTATCTATAGCAAGAGTAATATAGTAATAAATTAAGATTTTAGTATAGCTAGACTAGGTAATAAAGAAATCTAGCGTATCTTTATAATATTAAGATACTAGGTATTAACTAAAATAAATAATCTACTCTATTATACTACTATACTAAATAGATAAATACTATTATATAAGCTAAGACGCTAAATTTATTATATTAAGTCTATTTTTCTTATTTAGTCTAGCTAGGTTAGAAGGGTTTATAGTCTAACTATATACTTAGTAAATTACTACTATATAAGCCTATTTTTTTATAGCTAATAGTTTACTAGTAAAAATATAATTAAATATAAATTACTCTTAACGCGCTAAAAGTGCATAAATAGTAGAAATTAAAAGTAACTCTTAAATTAAGTTATAGCTAGCATTTTACTAAATAAGTAAAATCTAGAACTAGTAATAAAGCTCTTTTAATAGTGTAAACTAAATTAATATATTATCCTTATTAATAAAGTAACTTTATTATATTATATCTTTTTTAAGAGTTACACTAATTACGTTAAAATAGTATTATTATACTAGACTTAACTTCTAGACTAAGAGTACTCTTAAAATATACTACGCCCTAAAGGTAAATATAAATATCTTTTAAAGTCTAATAGTATAGTTAGTGTTATTACTATTATATAACTTAAGATATTATATAATTGTTGTATTAGGATCCTTCTTTATAACTTTAAAGCATAACTATTAAGGTATATATAAAATTATTCTTTAGTACTTTCTAGTAAGACTCTTAACTATAAGCTAGAAGTAATAGGCTAATAATTTTATATTTTTTATAAGTACTAATATAAGACTAGTAATATTAAACTACTCTAGAACTGCATATTCTAGTTATAGTACTTATAATAATTAATACTATATAATCTAAGATACTATTTATTAACTATTAGTAGTAGAAAGCGTAGCATTTTAAATAGTAGTAAACTAATTATACTATTATACTAAGTTAAAATAGTTTTTTATTAAGTAAGTAGACTACTATAAATCTAATATTTTTATAACTTTTTTTATATTATAGTGCAATGCTTAACTACTACTTTTAATTATAAAATTTATATTTATTAAGTATTTAAGTATAGCAAAGTAGCTTTATAATAACTAGTAAATAATAGCAAGTTTTTTAAATTAAAATAAGTAAATAATAATTTAGAGAGTAACTTAGTAAAGCGCTATATATATATATTTATAGTCTATTAGTAGCTTAGCTTTATTTTAGAAAGTTTACTTTTTAATTTATAATTTTTTTAAAAGTACTTATTTATGCTAAAGTAATAATTATCTCTAGTATAAATTACTCTAGACTCTATTTTATTATAATAAATAAAATGTATGCACTAAATAGTATCTTTATAAACTTATAATTTAAAAATTATTAGAACTAGTATAAAGATCTATAGAATCTTATACTATAAGTAAATAATATTCTTAATTTTAGACGCCTTAGTAATAATTACTAAAACTTAGAAGCTAGTAAGCTTAGAATAGAAGCTATAGTTTTAAAAATAATACTTAAGATTAGAAGGAAGAATAGTATACTAATAGTTTTTATAAAAAATAAATAAGAATATACTAAATAGAATTATACTAAATATAGAATACTAGAAACCCTATATTAGAATAATCTATAATAGTATTATATAATAGATAGATTAGTAAGAAGTATTTACTATTTTTAGTTTAAATTTAGCCTAAAGTTAATTTATACACTCTAATTATATTCTAGTAGCTAATTAGTAGCTACTATAACTCTTAAGATTTAACTATAAGCTTAGTAAAAACTCTTTTAATTTATTAATATTATTTTATTATAAAATCCATCTACTAAGCTAAATATAAATAAGTTAAAGAAACTTATAAGTAAAGTAAATAAGTATTATATAATAAAGGAGCTAGCAGATATAATAAAAAATATATAAGCTTATTTATATAGCTAAGAGGTAGAGGCAGGTTAAATTATAATTATATATAATAAAGAGGAAAGCTGCTAAAATTAAGAATTTATTTTAATATAGCTAGTTTTTCTTACTACTAGTTTTAAAGCTACACTATAATAGTAATATAATTAAGTAGATTATACTATAATAGAGAGACTTATTATAGTAATATATAATAGTAGAGATATAGCAAGTAATAATAATAGTAACACTAATAGTGTTAATTTTAATACGCAGCCTATAGTTAAGAGAACTATAAAAGAGAATTATATATTAAATAGTGTATTTACTAAGACTCTACTAGATTATATATAAGCAACTATAAATAAAAAAAAAAAAAAAACTAGAGAATTAGTTTAATAGTTACTAATAAAATAAATATTTTTAAAATATAACGTAAAGTTTAATATAGTCTAGAAACTAGTAGAAGTAATAAAAAATCTTATAAATAACTTAAATAATTTTAGTCTTATAATACTTTCTTATCTAAAACCCTATATTTAGCATATTATAAGTCTAAATTATATTAGTTTAAGTCTATGTCTATAAATAGCATATAATAAATATATAATTAGTAAAATAAAAGTATTCTAGAATATAGTATAAATAATTAGTCTATAGCGAGCTTAAATAAATACCTATATAGTATTAATATAGTTATATAAATTTCTATTATTAAGTTTAGCATTTCTAAGAGCTTTTTAAACTATATTAAGTACTTTAGTTAGTACGCAATAATTTTTATTTAGAGATTTAATAAATACTATGCTAGAGGCTATAATTATATTCCTTAAGTAGTAACTATAAAAAATATATATAATAGTAATATAATAGAATACTAAGAAGATTATAAATACTTATTAATATTAGTATAGTTTTAGTAATATATAGCAGCTAACTCTTAAGTTAGCTAATATAATTAGATAAAAAAATAAACCTCTAAAATTTAGATATTTAGTTATATTATATACTAAAGATAAGATTTTCTAGGATTTATTTAGAGGGAATAGATAAACTACTAAAAAAGAGAGTTTTAAGTTTAAGTATATACTTAAAATAAAAAAAAATAGTATTTAATAAGAAAACACTTTAATATAAATATATTACTTTTATTACTATAGGCCTTTTTATATAACTAATTTAAGAGTTAGCTATTAATTAAGCAAATTACTATATAATTTACTATATTTAATAAGTGTAATCTGCATCTTTTTAAGATAAGTAAAAAATTAAGTAATTAATTATAAATTTATTATAGTATTTTAGTAGTAGTTTAAATATCCTACGCTTAGAAAAAGTAATAGACTAGTCTATAATTAAAAGAGATAAGCTACTCTTTTATTTATAAAAAAAAAATTTTTAAGATTAGATGCAGAATAATCTTATATTATATTATATTATTAACTATATATAAATAAAGCTTAGGCAGTAATTATAATATAATTAATATAATTATAATTATAGGGCTGTTTAAGTATTTCTATATAAGTAATTTAATATAGCGTTAGCTAGCTAAAGGTAAAAAGTATTAGAATATAGTAAAAGATAAGTATTTTTACTAAAAATAATAAGTCTTAGTAAGAGATAAGTGTTTTTACTAAAAATAATAGGTTTTAGTAAAAAATAAGTATCTTTACTAAAGATAATAAATTTTAGTAAGAAATAAGTGTCTTTACTAAAAGTAATAGGTTTTAATAAAAGATAAGTATCTTTATTAAAAATAATAAGTCTTAGTAAGAAATAGATATTTTTACTAAAAGTAATAAATAAAAGTAAGAGAAAGAGTGTCTTTACTAAAGATAATAAACTATAGTAAAAAGTAGTATAGTAGAAAAAGTTATTTTATTATTTTAAGTAAGTAGACTATTCTTAGTGCTATAAATATAATAATATATAGAGTATACCTTAGAGTTAATATTTAGACTAAAGAGTTATGCATCTTAGATTAAGCGCACTCTTAAATTAAATATAAATCTTAAATTAAGCGCACTCTTAAATTAAGCACACTCTTAAATTAAATATACTCTTAAATTAAGCATAAATCTTAAATTAAGTACACTCTTAAATTAAGCGTACTCTTAAATTAAGCGTATTTTTAAATTAAGTATACTTTTAAATTAAGCGTATTCTTAAATTAAGTGCACTCTTAAATTAAGCGCACTCTTAAATTAAGTATACACTTAAATTAAGTATAAATTTTAAATTAAGTGCACTCTTAAATTAAGTGTAAATCTTAAATTAAGTGTACTCTTAGATTAAGCGCACTCTTAAATTAAGTATAAATCTTAGATTAAGTGTACTCTTAAATTAAGCGCACTCTTAAATTAAATATAAATTTTAAATTAAGCGCACTCTTAAATTAAGCGTAAACTTTAAATTAAGCGTAAAAAATTATTTAAGATTAAGCATATTTTAATAGTAGATTAAATTAATCTAGTAACTTCTAATATATATAGAGGAAATACCTTCTACTCTATATATATAGAGTAGAAAAATAAATAAGATAATAAAAATATATTTATATAATAAGTATACTATCTTAATTTTAAGTTATAAGTATACTTCTAATCTAGCTATTTTATAACTAAACTCTAACTAATACTAATTAGTAGTTAATATTTTATATATTAGCTATAAACTAGTAAAACTAATAATAAAGTTTTACTTTTAAAGTGCTATAGATCTTTATTTTATATATATAACTTTAATTAGAATTATACGCATCTAGAACTACTAAAATTAAAACTCTAAAATTAAAATAATTTAAAATAAACTAAAAAAATTAATTTTAACTCTTTACGCGCAACTAAGATTACTAAAATTAAATATTAATAAATTATATAAATACTAAGTATAATAGTGTGCTATATATAATTTATAATTATATATTATATAAATAAGCCAGCAGTATAAAGACAACTATAGTTCTTAAATAAAATATATAACTAGTAATAGAAAATAAGAAAAGATCTTTATATAATAGTTTAATTTTTTAAGATAAAGATTTATACGCATACCTAGAATAAAAAATAGAAATATTAAAAACTATAATTTAAAAATTTACTAATTCTAAAGAGATAATAATAGAAATTAACCTTATATAAAATCTAGATAAAAATAAGCTATCTTTATATATATTTTAAACTCTTATTAAGCTTTATAGCTCTTTAATCTATAGAGTAAACTTTATAAACGCGTTTTATAAAGACTTTAAAGGATAGATAAAAGATCACTTTACTAAAGTAAATAAAATTATATAAAGGGAAATACTAGCTATAATTAAAGAAAAAGAAGTAATTTTTACTAAACCTATAAAGCTATAGGTTAACTAACTAGCCTTTCTTATTTAATTAAAAGGGATAAAGAGATTATACAAAGAAGAAATACTACTATATAAAAAGAAAATGTAATTTTAAAGAGTAAATACTCTCTTAATAAAATAGCCTACGTATAAGCCTACCCATATATTATAAAAAATATAATTTATATACCCCCCTCTTCTAAATTATATAGGGATTCTAAGAACATAGCTTTTCTAAACTCTAATATTAAAGAGAGAGATAATAGAGTCTATTATATATAATTAGTTTAATAAGATTATCCTCTTCTAAAAGATCTAAAATAAGAATAATAACTATAGCGGGAAACTATATAATATTCTAGTAAATAAGAGTAAATTATTTAAAGAAGTTTATTATAGGCTAAGTATTATAGAAGACTTATATATAGTTATTTTCTCTAGTATTCTTACTAGTTGTGCGAGCTTCTACTATCTCTATAATATAAAACTAAATTATATATAGTAAGTTATATATAAGAAGCTAAATAATTATTTTAATATAAATATTAACTATAGCTAATACTAAATAGACTAAATAACTATTTTATATATATAAATTAAAAGAGACTTTTCTAAGTTATCTATGCATAAAGCTCTAAAAATAATACTTAATAAGTTTACTCTAGCGCAAAAAGCACTTAAACTATAATTTTATAATAAACTTTCTTTTTATACTACTATTATATAAGCATGTAGAGGGCACCTAAACTTAAAATTTATTTTATATAATATTAAATCTATATATAAAAATTTAAGTAGTAATCTTAGAGTAGCGTTGCAGATTACTAAAGATAAATAAAATAACTAGTTTTATACTTAGTAAAGCGAGTCCTACTATATAAATAGAAGATACTACTAAAACTATATAAAAAACTTATATCTCTAGAAAAAGGAAATAAGAAGATCTTTTAAAGAAAGACCTAATATTAAATACTATATAATAAAGAAGAAATACTTTATTTACTATAAAGAGAAATGCTAGTTATCTAATTACTCTTAAGTAAATAAGACTTAGGTAATAAGATAGTATATTTTTATATATATAAATTTATATAATAACTCCCCTTATATAAGAAGTTAAAGGAAAATCTATATAACTATATAAAAAGTTAAGACTTATTCTAGTAGGCTACTTTAATAAAGAGAAGAAATAAATTCTTATATAATTTTTTATAATCTAGTATATAAGCTAAAGACTTATTTTAATTCTAGCTTTTACACTTATCTAATTATATAAAATATATATTAAGCTTAGAAATATTATTTAGACTTATATTTAATCTACTAATAAGCTACTACGTACACTATACACTAAATTTTTAAAAGAGATAAAGAATTCTTTTCCTTCTAATATTATTTTTTATATTATATAATCCTTCTATAGTGCAGCAGAATTAGGGCTATACTAGTTTAAAATATACTATAATTATTATAAGAATAGGCTTAAGATAAAGATTTTTATATATAATTTTTACTTACTCGCTATATATAAAAAAGTAAATATTTTTAGAATTACTAGCTTATAGACTAATAATATACTTAATATAGTAACTCTAGCCTTTACATAAAGAAAGGAAGACTAGCTTAAAAAAGTAAAATTTTATATAAAATTAAAGACTATCCTCTTAATAATATAATTTATTAAGTTTAATAGTAGAAGAATCTATATAAACTAAAATAAAATTATTCTTTAGCAAAAAAGATAGGTGTTACAATCACAGAGACACCTTGCAGAAGTCACAGCGCAAGCACAAAGAATTACAGTGCAGCAGGAGCACAACCGCTCAAGGACCACGAACGGAAGAGGCAAGGCGGGGTATCAGTGAGCAACGGCAACAGTAAGCGATCACGTGATGTTGTCCCGCAGACACGAGAACTTGGCGGGACAACCCAAGCACGTGATGTTGTCCCGCATATACGATTGTCCCTGGGGACTACCATTGTCCCAGGGACAACCCAGGCTTGGCGGGACAACGATATGGAATCTAGAGACGACGAAGGATGGGCAGACTGGTATATAGTGTAGGACACTCTCTGTACATTTCCTATTCTTTGTAGTCAACTCTCATACGGCTTTGAGTACATCTCTTTATACCGATTGGCAATACTCTTAGTTAGTTATTCTATCGCACATAGAATTGGATTATTCATACGAACCTCTTTGCACCACGCTACGCTTTCGAACCACTGAATATCCGCAAGGCTTACGATTGTCTTCCTGCCCTCACCCGGACCAGGATTAGGTAAGTATAACCCCCTTGTAACAATAGGCTAAAAATTTCTATATAATTAACTTAGTAAATTTAAATACTATTTAATAATATATAGTATAACGCGCATAAGAAGTTTATATTACTTTTATTTACTAGTTTAAAGTAGCTTTTAATCTATCTACTATAGCATAGACTATATAGTTATTTATAAAAGATATTAAGAGTCTTAACGCATAAATTTAGTAGTAAATAAATAATTTAAATAGAGGACTTATATTTATCTCTTTAAACCTAAATTATATAAAGCTATTTATTTTTATAGATAGTTCTTTTATAAATAATAAAAACTTTAGCTCTTAGCTAGAATTTATTATTCTTTTTATAAAAAAATACTATATAAAAAATATAAGCTTTACTATTTAAGGCAATATCCTCTACTAAAACTCTATTAAGTATAAGAAAATTATCTATAGCGTACTAGCTAGTAAGCTATATAAAATAGTAAGAGAATTTAATAATACTATTACTTTTAGTACTACTATTTAGTAGCTTATATAAATACTTTACTTTTTAAAGATTCTTCTAGTTATCTACATAAATTTATAATTTTTATATAAGTGTCTTATACGACTTAGCATAATATAAAAGAAGAGACTTATAATTAATATTATATTACTTAGAGAATTATATAAAAACCGTAAGATTTAAGAAATTAAGTAAATAAATAAAAAAGATAACCTAGCTAATACATATATAAAAAAGACTTTAAATACTATTTTAGTATAACTAATTTTGCATAACTAATTTAAAATTAAAATTAAGGCCTCTATAAATAGAGTAAACTCTATATAAGCCTAACTTACCTACAGTAAGCTACTATAACACTATTTTTTTATATACTTTTTATTTCTTTACATAGTTTACACTATATAAATTACCTATTTATTTTGTATAATTAAAAGAAAAAAAAAAGAAGAATTATAAGAGGAGATTTATTTTATTTTTATCTATTTATATAAGAGAACCTAGCCTACCCCTAAAATAAAAGAAATCTACTATATAAAACCCCTTAGCTCTTAAGTAAAGTGCTTATAGTAAGAGTTATAGCTTTACTAAATATAAAAGCTATAAACTCTACTTTAGTAGCTAGATAAAATCTAGCATTTAGTAAAGAGGCTAGACCCTATAGTGTTACTATATTAAGTTTTGTATAGAGTAGTAGGTATATGCCTATAACTCTATATAAATATTATATAAAAGTATTTCTTTTACCTAATAAGCTTAGCCACTTATAAGCCTAAATTTATATTTTTATAGAGCATAATCTTAATATTATATAAAGAAAGGGCTATAATAGCAGCCTTCTTATCCTAAAGAGTAGAAATTAATAGCTAATTCTATATAAAAAGATATATATACTTATATTAATATAAATACTACGCATAAAGCGCCTATTCACATTTTATTTAATAAATAAAGTAACTTCTAGACTACTATTATTAAAAATAATAATAGCGTATAAAAAGTCTAAAGGCCTAATAGTAGTGCCCACAAGAACTATAGTGTATATATATATATATATATATATATACATACGTGTATACATATATATATATATATATATATGTGTGTGCGTGCGAGATCTACTAGATTAATAATATTATATAAAATAGAAAAAGGGGATACTTAGTAAACACACATATAAAAAAAAGAAAAGAATAAAAATAAAAAAAAAAAGAACTATAAAGAAGCTTTATATAATTCTTTTTATACTTCTTTTTTTTATTTTATCTAGCTAGCCTTTCTCTCTAGAAATCTTATAATAATATAGCTTTATATTACCACCCCATATTAAATTACATAATAACTAACTAGTTAAAATAAAGATATTATAAAGGGATAAGAAGTAAGAAAAGAATTTAATAAGAGTGTTATGTGAAGGGCATAGAAAAGAGAAGAAGAGATAGTATTTAAATAATAAAAATATTCTTATAAGAAAAAATTAGGCATAATATATAGCGCAGAAAAAAAGTATCTTATATAAAAAGAAAAAATTATAAGTGTCTATACACTATATATAAATAGAATAAATAGCCTATTCCTTTATAGCACATAGAAGAGAGAAAAGAAGTTATATAATATTATTATATAATTAAGCCTTATAGTCTATACATAAAAAGGAGAAATACCTTCTACTCTATATATACGGAGTAGAAAAATAGACAAGATAATAAAAATATATTTATATAATAAGTACACTATTTTAACTCTAAATTATAAGTATACTTTTAATCTAGCTATTTTATAGCTAAACTCTAACTAATACTTAGTATAATAACTTTAGTCTTTATATAAAGAAAGAAAAACTAGTTTAAAAAAGTAAAGTTTTATATAAAGCTAAAGACTATTCTCTTAATAATATAATTTATTAAGTTTAATAGTAGAAGGATCTATATAAACTAAAATAAAATTATTTTTTAATAAAAAAAATAGGCTAAGAATCTTTATATAATTAACTTAGTAAATTTAAATACTATTTAATAATACGTAATATAGCGGGTATAAGAGGTCTATATTACCTCTATTTACTAGTTTAAAGTAGCTTTTAATCTATTTACTATAGCGCAAACTATATAATTATTTATAAAAAATATTAAGAGTCTTAATATATAAATCTAGTAATAAATAAATAATCTAAGTAGAGGGCTTATATTTATTTCTTTAAACCTAAATTATATTAAGCTATTTATTTTTATAAATAGTTTTTTTATAAATAATAAGGACCTTAGCTCTTAGCTAGAATTTATTATTTTTTTTATAAAAGAATACTATATAAAAAATATAAGCTTTATTATTTAAAGTAATATCCTTTACTAAAACTCTATTAAGTATAAAAGAGTTACTTATAGCGTACTAGCTAGTAAGCTATATAAAATAGTAAAAGAATTTAATAATACTATTACTTTTAGCACTACTATCTAGCAGCTTATATAAATACTTTATTTTTTAAAGATTTTTTTAGTTATTTGTATAAATTTATAATTTCTATATAAGTATTTTATATAACTTAGCACAACACAGGAGAAGAGACTTATAATTAATATTATATTACTTAGAGAATTATATAAAAACCGCAAGATTTAAGAAATTAAATAAATAAATAGAAAGAATAACCTAGCTAATATATATATAAAGAAGATTTTAAATACTGCTCTAGTATAGCTAATTTTATATAACTAATTTAAAATTAAAATTAAGGCTTCTATAAATAGAGTAAACTCTATATAAGTCTAACTTACTTATAGTAAACTACTATAATACTATTTTCCTATATACTTCTTATTCCTTTACATAGTTTACACTATATAAATTACTTATTTATTTTATATAATTAAAAGAAAAAAAAAAAGAAGAATTATAAGAGAAGATTTATTTTATTTTTATCTATTTATATAAGAAAACTTAGCCCACTCCTAAAATAAAAAAAATTAATTATATAAAATCTTCTAGCCCTTAGGCAAAGTGCTTATAGTAAAAGCTATAACTCTACTAAATATAAAAGCTATAAACTCTACTCTAGTAGCTAGATAAAATCTAGTATTTAATAAAAAAGCTAAACTCTATAGTACTACTATACTAAGTTCCGCATAAAGTAGTAGGTATACACTTACGGCTTTATATAAGTATTATATAAAAGTATTTTTTCTACTTAATAAGCTTAACTACTTATAAGCCTAAATCTATATTTTTATAAAGTATAATTTTAATATTATATAAAGGAAGAGCTATAATAGCAGCCTTCTTATTTTAAAAAATAGAAATTAGTAGCTAATTCTATATAAAAAGATATATATACTTATATTAATATAAATACTGCGCATAAAGCGCCTATTTATATTTTATTTAGTAGGTAGGGTAATCTCTAGACTACTATTATTAAGAATAATAATAGCATATAAAAAGTCTAAAAATCTAATAGTAGTGCCTATAAGGGCTATAGTATATATATATATATATATATATGTGTATACATACGTGCGTGCGTATATATATATATATATATATATATGTACGTATAAGATCTACTAGATTAATAATACTATATAAAATAAAAAAAGGGGATACTTAGTAGACACGCATATAGAAAAAGAAAAAAATAAGAATAAAAAAGAAAAGAACTATAAAAGAACTCTATATAACTCTTTTTATACTTCTTTTCTTTATTTTATTTAGCTAGCCTTCCTTTCTAGAAATTTTATAATAATATAGCTCTATATTACTACCTTATATTAAATTATATAATTACTAACTAGTTAGAATAAAGATATTATAAAGAAATAAAAAGTAAGAAAAGAATTTAATAGGAGCGTTATGCGAAGGACATAGAAAAGAAAAAAAGAAATAGTATTTAAATAATAGAAATATTTTTATAAAAGAGAATTAAGCATAGCGTACAGCGTAAAGAAGAAGTACTTTATATAAAAAAAAAATTATAAGTATTTATATGCTACGTATAGATAAAATAGATAGTTTATTTCTTTATAGCGTATAGAAGAGAAAGGAGAAGTTATATAATATTATTATATAACTAAGCCTTATAGTCTATGCGTGAAAAAAAAAAATACCTTCTACTTTATGTGTATAAAGTAGAAGAATAGATAAGATAATAAAAATATATTTATATAATAAGTATACTATCTTAACTCTAGATTATAAGTATACTCTTAATCTAGCTATTTTATAGCTAAACTCTAACTAATAAAAATAAAAGTATTCTAAAATATAGCATAGAGAATTAGTTTATAATAAGCTTAAATAAATAATTATATAGTATTAATATAATTATATAAATTTTTACTATTAAGTTTAGCATTTCTAAGAGCCTCTTAAATTATATTAAATACTTTAATTAATACGTAATAATTCTTATTTAAAGATTTAATAAATACTATACTAAAAGCTATAATTATATTTCTTAAATAGTAACTGCGAAAAATATATATAATAATAATATAATAGGACGCTAAGAAGATTATAAAACTTATTAATATTAGTATAGTTTTAGTAATATATAGTAGCTAACTCTTAAGTTAGCTTATATAATTAAATAAAAAAATAAACTTTTAGAATTTAAACGCTTAGCTATATTATATACTAAAAATAAATTTTTTTATAATTTATTTAAAGAGAATAAATAAACTGCTAAGAAAGAGGGTTTTAAATTTAAATATATACTTAAAATAAGAAATAGATAGTATTTAATAATAAAATACTTTAGTATAAATATATTACTTTTATTACTATAGGCCTTTTTACATAGTTTATTTAATAGTTAGCTATTAATTAAATAAATTACTATATAGTTTACTATGCTTAATAAGTGTAATTTATATTTTTTTAAAATAAATAAAGAAATTAAATAGTTAATTATAGATTTACTATAGTATTCTAGTAATAGTTTAAATATTTTATGCTTAGAAGAAGTAATAGACTAGTTTATAATTAAAAGAGATAAACTACTCTTTTATTTATAAAAAAAGAATTTTTAAGATTAAATGCAGAATAATCTTATATTATATTATATTATTAATTATATGTAAATAAAGCTTAGGCAGTAATTATAATATAATTAATATAATTATAATTATAGAGCTATTTAAATATTTTTATATAAATAATTTAATACAGCGTTAGCCAGCTAAAAATAAAAAATATTAGAGTATAGTAAAAGATAAGTATTTTTACTAAAAATAATAAGTTTTAGTAAAAAATAAATATTTTTGCTAAAGATAATAGATCTTAGTAAAAAATAAGTATTTTTACTAAAGGTAATAAGTAAAAGTAAGAAATAGAGTGTCTTTGCTAAAAATAATAGGCTATAATAAGAAATAGTATAATAAAAAAAACTATTTTATTATTTTAAATAAGTAGGCTATTCTTAGTGCTATAAATATAATAATATATAAAATATACTTTAAAATTAATATTTAGGCTAAAGAATTATGCACTTTAAATTAAGCGCACTTTTAAATTAAATATAAACTTTAAATTAAGCGTACTCTTAAATTAAGTATACTTTTAAATTAAATATACTTTTAAATTAAGTGTACTCTTAAATTAAGCGCACTCTTAAATTAAGTATATTTTTAAATTAAGTATACTCTTAAATTAAGTGTAAATTTTTAATTAAGTATAAACCTTAAATTAAGCGCACTTTTAAATTAAGCGTAAATTATAAATTAAATGTACTCTTAGATTAAGTACACTCTTAAATTAAGTATACTCTTAAATTAAGTGTAAATCTTAGATTAAGCGTGAAATTATTTAAAATTAAGTATATTTTAATAATAGATTAAGTTAATCTAGTAACTTCTAATATACATAGACTGCAAACTAAGAGGCCTTGTTAGCCTCGTTAATTAAGGTCTTCGCTGTCCATTCAGGCTTGCTGATGAAGGGACTGTGGCCAGCGTCGACCTTGATCAGGTTGTCAATCTTGTTCGGTTCACTTGCTTTGGCAGTGTCATAGAGATACTGGGCAGCAGCTACTGTCGTCGGTACATCCGCAGTGCAGAGTATATAGGTGGTCGGAATGTGGCGCCAAGCAGCATGAGTAGTCTTGCTCCAGAAAGCACCAAAACTTTGGGGTCGCAGTTCTTTTGTCAACTCGGTGACGCTATCGTCGTCTAAGTCCTGATAAAACATGCTCTTGACGTCTTCAGGTTCCACCGTGATGGTACCAGCCTACACAGTGGGTCAGCGGTAAATAGCCGCATTGTCGTTGGACGAATCGCACCTTCAGATCAGTCTTCATCTGAGGTACCATATTATCGCGAGTGCCTTGTGGTGAGTGCTGGAATCCTTCAGGTACGAGGAAGGCAATCACATAGATAAGTCGTATAACACCTCCTTCCAAGCCCTTTTGAATGCGCGACTCCTTGTCAAGCCCATCCAGAGACGTACCGCCTGTCATGCCACTGAAGCTGTGCATAACCACGACAACGTCACGATCCTTTTCCACGAGGTTCAAGACAGTTTGACGGATTGTTTCGACATCTGCCGACCAGTCAGGAGTTGGAGGAGAGGCCCCGCTGGACGGAAGCGCGGGTGCAACCGACTCATAGCCCGATTTCGTGAGTTCTCCAACGAGCCGGTCCCAGCACTTTGGAGAGTGCCAGGCACCGTGAAGAAGTACAAAAACTGGCTTAGACATGATCGAGTGTACTCGGTGAGCCTAGGGCTAGTAGTCGGAAGATGTAATAAGCGTCGAAGTGCGCAGTTGCACCCCGCCACCTTGTCTATTCATATATACTAGCAAAGCGCTTATAAACTCAGTCACACAGTAATCAACCCATCTCCCGACGTCTGGCTATAGCTTCCCGGAACATTATCACACCGCAGGGTGCTTCCCAATAACGGCGAACAAAGGAAGTGTGTACAGAATTGCGATCCAGGCATTCCAAACGCGAAATGTAACCTTGTCAAACCTGCAGCTGCGCCACATTTAGTGTGCGCCATGCAACTGCAAGGCCCAAAACCACAGTCATAATGCATGCATTGTTGATGACATCCCAATAAAGTGCGCAGCAAACGGACCACCCTATCATAAGTAGCGCGGTTATCCAACGTGTCGAGCCGTCCCCTAATGTCAGCGGCATGGATCGTCTGTGCCGCAACCGATCGCCCACTTGGTCAGCCATGTCTTGTGTCTGAACGGTGGAGAATACTACTGCAGCGATTAAACCGAGCCATTCTAAGATAAAACGGTGCTCCCGTGTCAGTGGGGTGTCCAGGGCCATCTCAAGCGCCCCGGAGGCGAAGCAGCAAAAGCCCAGTCCATTAATTAAATTTCGGGTTACCAAGCTTCAATCAGCGAGGTTGAGGTCGTTGTACACGAATCCTAATGCCATCAAAGCAACACATTGTCTGATACCTCCAATCTGGAGGCTAACGCAGGCAGCAGTCGGGTAGAGGCAGACCATGAGTCGCTTGGCTTGGGCTCTGGTCATCCGCCCGGAGGGCATTGTTCGCCAGGGTTTGTTGTGCTTGTCTTCAAGGATTGCAGCGGGCTGTCTTTGATTGTCGATGGCGAATGGTAGTAGGTTGATCCAGACCCAAAAGCAGACAAGTGGTGCTCGTAAAAGGATCTCGATGCTTTTCAATCTCCGAGTATCGAGCGATGGAGGTTCCATCAATACGATGGCCATAGCGTTCAAGATCCCAAAAGTCGTCTTTGGAACAACAATCGTCTTCAAATCGCTGAACGTAAAGAGCCAGACCGAGTACAGGTGGAAAGACAGCGACGGTCTCGACACCCGTTAGGCTAGCTGGCACGAACCCAGCATGCTATTTCATTATACGGGTGTGTGTGTATGAAACTTACATGGGAACTCGATGTGATGGACATCGGAGCTCTTCGCTTTCTCGGAAATGGGGAGTGTATCAAAGGGATACATTTCGACTTTGCCTTCCAACAAAACTGTTCCGGCTCCCTTTTATTCTTTGCGATAGACAATAATGCATCGAACTCGGCAATTCCGCCTTGCCCCCGACCCAGCCGAAGTGGGACTGGGTGCCTTTTCCATTGTAGTTCTCCGGGTACCAAGTGCTTCGGCAGTGCTGAGGTATGTCGATGGTCTGCAAGGCCCCCTTCCATATCCCCAAATACCCTAGCATCAGCATGCATCAGGTTACAGGCGCTTATTGTTGTGGAAGCCTTGCTTGCCCTGGGCGAGTCATTTAGAGATTTGCACAACCTAAAAATCTCAGCAGACTCCATAGCCTTACATAAGACCAGCCCCTCATAATAGAACAAATAGCACAATTGCTCCGTTATCAACTCTCCGACCCGCGTCTTTCCTCGTAATTGGACACCATAATGGCAATGCTGACCCACGTGTTTATGAGGGTGCTTCTATCATCGACGATACTAGGTGTAGCAAGCCACCTGGCCATCTTCATTCGAGGAGAATGGCATATGCAAGCTCCCACACTCGTCAAACTATATGTCTGCGTCTGCATAGCCAGTGCTGCATTCCAAACACGCTATGATATCACCTTGCGACAAGCCGCTGTCAATACAGCATCATTATCCTTCTTTTACGCTCTCGGTCTATTCAGCAGTATTATCATCTATCGAAGATACTTCCATCGCCTACGACACTTTCCAGGACCTTGGGCGGCCTCCGTCACCAAATTCTGGCATGTTTGGAAGTGTCGAAACGGGAAGAACTATCTAGTGATAGAGAAGTTGCGCAAAGAGTACAACCTGTGATTCAGACTGGTCCAGAAGAGCTTACCATCATTGATGCGTCCGTACCGAATGCTGTTGATGGGCCCAAGAATAACTGCACTAAGGCTGTCTGGTACGATTTCTTACTACCTGAAATCGCCTTGAATACTACTCGAAGCAAGAAGGACCACGACTCTCGACGGCGCATATGGGATAACGGTTTCAGTACGAAGGCCCTTGCCATCTACGAAGAGCGCATTTTCGATTATGCGGAAATTCTCATACAACGAATCGAGCAGCTGGCACAACAAAGTAAGCCAGTCAATGTTTCGGATTGGTTTTATTGGTTCACGTTCGACGTCATGGGCGAGTTCGCATTTGCTAGATCTTTCGGGGTGCTGCAGAACGAGAATTGGCATTTTGCTGTCCGATTGTTGCGGAGAGCTATGAGCCTGTTGGGTCCATTCAGCCCTGTGCCATGGCTGGCGCAGATCGCATTCTACATCACACCCTGGATGTACATTGTGCGCGATTGGCTTTCAATGATGGAGTGGTGTAAAAAAAGGATGGGGGAGAGAATAGAAGTAAGTATCATGTTGTCGCACATATGTAGTTTACTCAACAATGCATAGATGAAAGTTTCGAGGCAGGATGTTTCGCAATGGCTGATTGACGCATCCCTTCAAAAAGGCTCGTTGGAAATGGATAGAGAATGGCTCAATGGTGATGCTGTCACTATCATCATTGCGGGAAGGTAAGGCAACCAGAGTCATGCATTTATTTGAGCTAACATATCGAAGTGATACCATTGCCCCTACTCTTGTGTTCGCTTTCTATGAGCTTGCTCGATCTCCCCTGCATCAGCATATCATTCTCGGAGAAGTTAAAGACATCGACCTCCACGATCATTCACAGCTCCAAGGCTGTGAACATTTGACCGCTCTTATCAACGAAACCCTTCGACTTTACCCTCCTGTCCCAACAGGTGGATATCGCCAGTCGCCACTGACTGGAATGATGATAAATGAGACATATATCCCCGGAAACGTCACGATTGTTGCACCTCGATACTCTCTTGCTCGCCTCGAATCCGCATATGAGTGTGCGGATCAATTCATCCCCGAACGCTGGACAACTAGAACTCACATGCTCAGAGATCGTAGGGCCTTTGCACCTTTTTCACAAGGACGCTTCAATTGTGTTGGAAAAAACCTTGCCATGAGAGAAATGAGGCTGGTTATCGCGATGCTGGTGAAGAAGTTCAAGGTGGAGTTCTGGGACGGTGAGGATGGGCAGCGGCTCTTCGCCGATTTGAGAGATCAATTCACTGCGGCGCCTGGTACCTTGAATCTTCGATTTAAGGTTAGAAATACTGTTTAATTCAATGGAATTAGTTTCCTTCAATGAAATTAGCTGCCAATCTGAGGTCCTCCCTGATATTGCGCGTGCTCTAGTAGTTAATCACAGTAAACCTATAATGTAGTTTACAAGCGAGCACGCCACCTGGCCAACTTTTTTCGCCTTTATCGTAATATATGCTGACAACGCAATAGGGCAGCATAATATAGTAGATATATATAATTGGCGACTAACTATAGATTGCTTCTTGAACGTTCGTGAATTATGACGAGTCTCCATGCATTTAGTGCAGGGCGCCGAAGCCTGACGGTTGGCATCTGATCGAGTCCTCCCTTGACGCGTTTCCCCATCAATCTGTCGCTCAACCTCCTTTTGAGCAATCATTTCTTCTCTCCCTCCCTTTCTAAAGGCCCCTCGCTTCTGAATCCGCTTCATTTTACGCGCTCTATGCGTTGTTGCTGCTTGGTTGGCTCGCTCAAGGCTAGCAATCCGATAGGAATCACTGTGCTTATCAACCCTGGGTCTTCCACGCAAACGTGAGGCTGTCCATGCTGCTCAGCGCATCGCGATGGACTGTTTTGAGCTTTCTTTTGTTCCTCTTCATCACTTGCTAGACAGTGTGAACTTAAGGATGTGGTGTGCAGAGACAGCATCCATGAAGAGAGCTTGGGCTCCAGGCCCTCGAAATGTTTCACTTGCAGGTTTACCAAGCCATACTCATGATCATACAATTCTACTGCCTTTTCTACGCTACTCTCTCTCACTCTATCCTCCGGTCTACGCACGACCTTGACGACCTTTCCAGATCTCGGAGGGTTGTAAAGAAAGCGCTAGAATAGAGGGAGGTTAGCCTACGTACCGCTTTCTATAACTTCAGGCTTCGTATCGTTTGTAGCTTGTCTGTCCTATTAACTCTGAACAAGAGACTGGCCGTCCAAACATGCCTGAGCCAGTGGATGGTTTGATCCGAAAGTCTCGGTACAGCTAAGAAAAACCTTCTGATAGAAGTGTAGAGCTTCATCGTACCGACGCAAACGATCTAATAAATAAGCAAGGCAATATAAATTGTCCAAGGTGTCGCGATGATTCTTCCCAAGCACTTTTTCTCTCACTTCCAGCGCTCGTCGGCTCAGCTCCTCCAGCTCATTGTACTTCGTCTGAAGAAAGGCAGCACTATCAAGCGTACGTGGATGCTGAGGACTCATTACCTTTTGCCTTCATTTCAGTGTTCGCCGGTGCAGTGCTTCTGTCTCTTCGTACTTATCCTGCCTAAATAAGACTTGCCCAAGAAGGCTAGCACTGGTGATGGTGTGTATATATATTTCAAATTCACAAAGCCGCCCCATTTTCTACTTAAACAAAAGTTCTTGTCATATATTACAGTCGTGGTAATAATTGTACATATCCTCGTAGCCTTTTTGTCGCGCGAGTAACAATCCGCCTCTTATCTCGCTTGAGACTCGCTCTGGAAGTTCTGTTCAACTAATATATCCCGGCTGTCTATGGTTCAAAGCTCGAAGCCTGGCCCTTTGCTCGCCTCGGCAACGTTCTGATGTTTTTTGGAGATCGGGAGCCACGACTTGTCCTTCGATTTATTCGAGCCTCTCGTGCTCTTGCGCCTCACGCTGTGGAGCAACGACTGTGTCGTTGAGGTGACAAAGCTAGGCAGCTGTAGCGAGCGGACGAGAGGGCCGTATGTCGGGAAACAATCTGCAATGACGGAGCAACAGCTTTTATTTTCGGCCCAGATGACATTGTTGACGGAGACATCTAGAGAGTAGTACGTTGTCAGGGAGAAAGCTCAGAAGCAAGAGGAACTGAGTACAAGGGCCGGCACTTACTCGAAAATTCATCGTCGGTGACCGGCGTTCCGGCACCGGCAAGACTGAGCTTGTACCCAAAGTATAATCGTACCGCAGTGGCCACGACGCAGCTACGGTGCCCTGTTCGAGAGTTTTCAAACTTCGGGGACATAGCATGCTTACAAGAACCTCATCCAGAAAACACCAATGATGTGAAGCTTCTTGCGGAAATCGACGTGTAAGCTGTAGATAACGGGAAAAGGCATACAAAGGATGACGATGTCAAGAAACAGATCGATAGCGGCGAACGAGGTCAGAAATGCCCTGCAGTTGATCTGGTAATTCTTGCCGAGCGTCCATCAGTTGGAGATGGGCCATGCCGAGAATATTTGAGTCTGGAGCGTCAGTATCACCAGCCATAGCTTGCGTTCAATACTGGTTTACATAAGTAGCAGCCACCATGAACATTCCCACAATGACGAGCATTACATTGGCCCATTTGCGAAATGTAGGAATTGGGAATACGCGTTTGTAGAATTGAAATACGCCGAGCTTGACCAGACCGTAGGAGAGATGTGCAACAATGACTCCAACGTACAGATGCTAATCGACACCATCACCTGAAACAATCCAACCTAGCAGGATTACGCCAATACCCACCCTTTGGTAATTCGAATGGTAGTCTGGGGTAAGCGTGCTAAGTCTCTGCCCTATGCTGGCTCTGAAAGAGCCATAGAGCACAATGCAGCAGTACGAAAAGGCGAAAAGCATCTCATGAAAGCAAAGTGTAAGTGTCCGCTACGGGGCTTTAAAGTTCCAGTAGACATACCAGTGCGCTGATTATCCGCCAGTCATTCCAGCTTAGCTTCATATCCTGAATTGCTCTAGACCTAAATCAAACCGCAACAGCCAGGGCTGCGAGAGCGGGAAACATATGGCTGCACACTGCCGCAGCCAACAAATCAGAAGAATACATCTTATGAAACAGCGCAGATATAAGATGGAAGAAAAATAAATCAGCACGAAAAAAGAAAACGACTAGCTTGGACAATAAAGCATAGGGCTGTCTTAACATCGGCTAAGTTACAGAAAGTGTATCTAGGCTCCTATATTTCGCATAATAGGGCGAAAATCAACGCCGCGTCAGAGTTCAAGAAACAACCAATGATGCATATGTACAGAGGGGTGACATGCCGGGATGCTACACATTGGCAGGACTAGGGATTTGTTATCAGAGGGAATAAGACCGCGGGTTCTGATTGACTGAAGCGCTAGTCTGTCCGATATGTAGCATCCCGGCCTTTCGCCTTTTCTCACATCAGCCATTTGACAAGGTAATCTGTGCGGGGAGGTGCAGTACACAGCAAAACAATGGGTGGCGAGTGGAGTGCAGGACTGGGCAGATTACGCCCCACAAAGTTGATTGGAACGGGAGCCGCCTACCCCAAACATGCCATTCGCCTGCAACGCAACACTTGGCACGATGTAGGGATGTGGAGAGATGCAGGGGTGGGAAAAGAGCGATAGATAACATGATGACTCATGAGCGTTTCCTTCCCGTAACCTTGTTAAGTCAGGGCCTATGGACTAGCTGGTCTGACCGAGATCAGACACCCATGAGCGTTCTTAGCCGTTAGAGCTAGTTGACCCTGCCAAGGCCTATCATCTTCGCTTTTAATCTCTTCAAACTCTTGCAGCATGCGTACAACAATATACGATGTTTCCATAATGGCTTTCTGTTGTCCAAGACACTGCCGCAAACCTGTGCCAAATGGCATGAATTCGAAAGTCGACGGTTTCGAGCTGCCCTCCCAGCGTTCCGGGCGGAATTCAAGCGCATCTGGCCCCCAGGTTGTTTTGTCACGATGTAGCGTCGCAAAGCACGTGTCGAAGAGTGTCCCGGCTGTTGCAAATACGGGCGATGTGCCGTCGTGGCCACCTCCGGTCGGTAGAATAGTGTCTCTCAATGCGACGCGGTTATTCTGAGGAAACACTGGGTACAGGCGTAGAGCTGAATCTCTGGTTAATCTCCATGTTGGCCAGTCGATTGGATTCGTGAAGCAAACTCACTTTCTAGTATGACGTTCTGCAAGTATTTCATACGACCCAGCTTGTCGAAATTTAGTTGCGCATGTTCAACAGCAAGTACCTCGGCACGTAGCTTCGTAAATACAGAAGGATGGTTAGATAGGACGTGAAATACGCTGCTAATAAGTGCAGCTGTCGTCTCCGAGGCCGCCATCATTGCTTGTATAATCTGATCTCTCAGCACAACTCGATTGTCGGTTTGCCTTGCCATGTTAAAGAGGAGTGTCCGCTGCTTGTTGTCATCCTCGGGGGTTTGAAGGGCAAGAGACTCTCTGCGATATTGAAGAGCACGCTCCACATATACATTTGCGAAATCATGTGTTTTATCACACGCTTTTAGCCACCCTTTTTTGGGCAACAGGACCTTCAGCGGGCCAAGAGCGATGCGCATCCCGCAACCATTGAAGCCCTCCTGGAACGCATCGAGGAACCCTTTGGCATGTTCCGGGGGCGATCCTGAAAGCATGCCGATAGCCTCGCCGAACAGAAAAAGTGTGTTCATGTCAAGATACTTCATGTCACATGTCAGAGACGTTGGACAGTATACCTAGGTTGCGAAAGGGTCTTACTAGCTTGAAGATCCACGACTGGAGATCGAACTTGGACCCGTCCTTCGGAATTTGTTCCAAAACCATCTGCAGGTGCTCTTCTAGAGGGGCAAAGTCAGAGATGATGGACTTGTGAAAGCCAGGCTTCAGAAGGTCGTGTGAAAACTTCCACCCGGGTCCGTCTGTTGTGATAAATCCATTGCCACAGAACGGCTGCATGTTGTGGAGTCGCAGCGGCTGGATGCCCCAGTCGCTGGCATTCTTGGAAAAGACTGCTCCTAGATTGTCTGGGTGGACCGAGTAGATTGCACGCGAGCCGAAGTTGAGAGCCTCGAAAGTGTGGCCGTAAGTATCGTATCGTTGCTGATGCTCGATCAGAAAGCGATTCTTAGTAATGGCATCACCCGTTCGCATGAAAATATCCAGACCGAAGACGGGGTCATAGTGGTTGTAGCGTCGCGCAGGCTTGCAGCCGTGTCTGCTAGCTTTGAGACGAAGGCTGTAGGCTAGGAATGCATGATATGAAACGAAGAGGGCAACAAACGTCACCAGTGATGCCAATAGCGAAGATACTGCCATTATCACTGTGTGGAAGCCTTGAAGGTCAGTGAAAGGGACTGAAGCGGCCGCGCCCTTTTCTCATCAATGATGTAAGTTGTTGCGGCACGACCCCGCTAGAATGGCACTATCTACTTCTGGGCTGCGGCTACACAAGACAAAATCTCAAGGACACGGCCGACACCACGGGAGTGATATATTACTATTTGTAAGTAGGATACAAAACAAAGAAACAAACGACAACAAATAACCGAGGGACCAGCGCTACATATTGGGGCCTAATGGACAAACTCCGGATAGGAAGCGGCCCGCACCGAGCCGCACCGGTGCATCTAATCCCGTTCGCCTTGCCAAATCGCACAAATGAAAGAGAGGTCTGCCCCAGCGACGGCTCTTGCACCTTCAAAGCAAAAGCGGGGGTCAGCTTCTTGAAATAGCCTACTCCAATCGTTTTGTTCACGTTCCTTAGCATTGAACAGCTCGAGCATGGCAAGGTCAAAACCCCTTGATCCCATTAGTACGCCTTGGATAGAATCAGAAGCCAGTAGGATACAGACCAGACTAGTCCTTCTTTATACCAAGACGCGGTGCCCGACTCGGGCACTATAAAGTCAGAGATGACGATTCTCGCTCCAGTCTCTAAATTCGGGATCAGTGCTCGCAGAAGGCGTAGGCAGAACTTATCTAACCAATCGTGGAATATACAGCAGAAGTAGTACATGTCTCCGCCTCGTATCAGTTAACTCTCAAAGAAGTCGTGCGGCATAAATGTAACGCGATGCTTTAGTTCAGCTGGGATTGAACAGGTGGCCTGCTCCTGCATCCCCGCCTAATCCTGAATCACAATATGCAGCACAGGCAGCCGAGAAACTAGTGTAACTGCTGTTAAGCCGGCCAATCCTCCAATATCAATAAGCTATTTTATACTTGTCCAATCATGGGCCTTGTACAAGTGGCATAGCGAAAGATCATTAATAGAGTTAAAGTAAATCATAAAATTTGCAAAACGCGTAGCTCGCGCCGGCTAATCCATAAGCATATCAAATACGTGTGCGTCTAGATTATGAGCAAGAGCAAATCCCTGTCGGTGGGGTTAGTTCCTTAGCTGGACTACGATTCAGCTACCAAGGAGCATAATGTGTTGAGGCTCCTGCGGCCATTTGCGCAAAGCCAGTACAACCTCCGAACTATCAGTATTATACATCTTTAGTCGCAACATATGTAAGAAAGACATACCTATGTAGCTGCTGGCCACATCTCCTCGCATACCATTCCGATCCATTCCATCATCATCAGTGATTGAGCTAGCATCCTTAATATGGCAGTATGCGCCAGTTTCTGTCCCTTAACCTCCTTGAAAATGTGTTTGGTAATAGCATAGCGTGCTGTGCGACGGATCCCATCTTTATCTACATTAAACAACCCGGCCAATTCTTGATAGCTGATATCGCCGTTGATTAGGACTAGGTTCAGTCATCGAAACTTGTACAATAGGTGTAGATTAATTATATTCACGTGCTATGACGCAGATTAGCGACATAGATATTGGCGGGTTATCTATTTGAGAAGCAGCTTACAGATAGTATTTGATTGTGCACATATAATCGGGGACCTTGAATGAGAAATTGTAAATCATTGGTGAGCTCTATGAGCCTGGTTTGAATCGCAGAGGCGTCTAGTGGTGTATTCGCAACTACGCTGGCTTCATTAGAATGGTTCTCCTGATTTTCGCTACGTAGAGTAGTTAAATAGGCCTTTGCTTCCGAAGCAATTTGTAGCGCCATTGACTGCGCCTTTGAAAGATTCGGGGTGTATTTTGCTGCCTCTAGACAATTCATGACTGTTGATTTTCGAATCTCTAGAATTTTCTATGTTGATTAGTAGTGAAGTTGACTTAATTCTCAATGAAGAGAAATATATAAATATATATACCTCCTCAAATGGCTATATGACCGTGGTTCCCTACCTCTACTAGTGGGGGTGCATCCTTTCCCTCCTAAAGTTGAATCCAATTTAATCAACCCTTTCAGTGTGTACACTCATGCTGAGTGCCGAAACTAGTCACTCTACTTAGCTGCACATCCTTTAGCTCCACCTTTAGATCAGCATTGCACATTAGACTTTGCCGTAATAGATTAATGTAGCAATGGATATGATCTAGGGATTGTTCTAGTAGAGCGCGTTTTTCATTGGCTATGTCTGCATATGTAAAGACCTGATTATAAAGCACGTAAATACCGTGCTGTAACTCGTCCCATCTAGTGATGTGAGATCTAGAGCCACCAACTGCACATCTTTGAATTGATTTACTTACTAGGTAGTGTAGCTGGTGAAATATAGAGAAGGCAGATTGCTTAGGAGCGAGGTTGGGATGCACGAAGGAACAGCTGTGTTTTGGGAACAGAGACTCCCACGCTGCATTGTTCACTTTATATGGAGGCTCTCCGAAAGTTCGGTTGTATTGGAACAAGACGTCCGTCTTTCTTTTGTAATGAAAAGCTTTACAGTGATGCTTAGGGTTTAGCGAGTTCCCACTAAAGCTGAAGGCGGCTTCCTCCTTTATAGTTCACTGAGTTGACATATTGTATGTTGTTTCTCTTCTGAAAAGGTATTTTTATGAGAAACCACCGCGAATAGTACTCCCATGAGGAGGCAGTTCCGCTGCATGCCGAATTGACTGAAGCAGCACAGCGAAGTCTATACGCTTTATCTAGGAAGGCTTTACTCAATGTTTTTGTCTTGATTTTATCTTTGGTAATAAATAAATGTTTTTTAATTGCCGCATTCTACAGAGTCTTTCTGGTGGGCCCATAATGTCTCTTGCTATACGGTATGATTCGTATTATGTACGCTAACGTTGTGCCATGGAACTCATCACCACACTAGCACGTTTGGCTTGAGATCTACTAGTTGTATATAGCTCCCACTCTACTTTTGGTCTTGGTAGTAGTACGGAAGCAGAGCGAGCTCAGGTTTGGGAAAGCCTTGACTCGAGCTCTGGGGAGATTAGTCTTAGTAAAGAGTGGACTGATGCCCACAAACTTCCAAAATCTGCACCATTTTTCTGGGATGAGGACAGGGAGATATACCTCCTAAATGGGCACCACAGTTTACATTGTATGGTGAGAGGCGTCACTAGCTTCATTACGTGAAATATATAGCTAACTGTAACAGCGCAAACTCCGCCGGTCGATTGTACTTTACAACTATAATCGCCCACAGCTTGATAATTATACTCACTTGATACACTGCATGGACCATCTCATGCAGGATATTATCTGTGAAGCCGAAGATACCCCATTCTACACATCCACGACATCTAATATCACGACAGGGCAAGGGCAAGTTCGGATGTGTCGTAGTTGGGATAAATTGAATGAGTGGGCAAACGAGAAGCACGCTTGCTTTGCGTATATAAACGAGACGCAAGGTGTGGATGCCGTCATAGAGCGCTTCCGATATTAAGCCAAGGATAGCCCGTTCTTGGAACCCATGCGTGAGTATTTTGGCTACCCTGAAAATTGGTTTCAACAATGACCAAATGATATCCATACTTTGCCTCCATATTCCCAAGGTCTAGATGAAGAGGCTATGGAATAATATCGCCAGACAAGTTGATTGAGAGGATTGGAATTTAATCATACTAATTCTAATTCGTGTGAACTATCACTTCTGAGGACTGTTATTGCCTGGGAGTTGAAAGATTGGGATGTGTAGTAGAACGGAAAGATATCGCCACTACGCCAAACCCATAGCTTCCGGTGCCCAAACTACCAAACAACTAACTCACGATATCCAATACTTGCAATTATGTCACTCTCAGATACATCTACTAGTAAAACATAAAAGAAACCGTGTAAACGGGTATGATCACTGATTCAGGAAGGTGGTGTGGCCTACAGACGATTTTCCAGGTCTGTGGGCTAGCCCTATAGCATGTGATAACTATTGATATGTGCAGTAATGCTACAAGAGGTGGGGCTCGCAATACCCTGGAATAGGGCTGGGCTCAATTCGTAAGACATCTTAATGTACATACATGCCAGGTGGACCCAGAGAGACGTGCTTTGGTCGCCGACGATCATCCTCGGCAGGAGCGAGTCTGCCTTTCCTTACACGTTGTGTCACCTGAAAAACCTGAGTTCACGAGATAGATTCAACGCTGACTCGACTATTATTCCTGCGTATCGACCTGGGTAGCTCATCATAGAGAAGTTGGCCTACCACGTCTGTTTAGACCAACCCCCGCATCATTTCCATATCATTCGCAGCCATCGTCATGCGCTCCTCTCTTCCTCAGGTCTTGAGCGGTTTGCTTATCATTGGAGTTTGTTCTGCTGCTCCCCTTAAGTCAGGTACTAATAAGACTGAGATCTTTCTTACATATCCTTGGATATCATGCTAACTATATGATCAGCAGCTCTATCCCAAAGGACGAAGATTCGAAGGTGATCTATCCAGATTATCGACGTTCTATCAAAGCCACTACAGAGGGAGACCAAGACGCAAAGGTCATCTACCCTAACTACCGCCGCGCGACGAAGGTGACTTCGGAAAGGGACGAGGACGCGAAAGTAATCTATCCAGATTACCGCTGGAACGTAGTCACTAGAAGTGCGGACGAAGATACGAAAGTGATCTACCCTGATTACCGTCGCTCGGTCACAGGGAGCCAGGGTGGGGACGGGGATACCAAGGTTATCTATCTAGACTACTAGTCTAATTGCGTACATAGGTAGCCTCTTGTACCACTGAGATCTAGCGCGACAATCACTTATTATACCAGACTATAGTTCCGACCCAACTCTTCGAGTCTTTAGCTATCAACTGTACTTTCTTGTTTTTGGCTCGCTCTTCCACGTGCTGCAGATTTCTCCTGCCGCTTCTTAGGCAAATTTCGTAATACCCGCCTGCCATACCGCTGCGGCCAGAGGCTTAACGAGTTGTTATGGTAGGTTATGGATTTCAGACGATCCATCAACGCTGCAATCAACCACTAGAATGAGGGTCGGCTGATGCATTGCTGAGAGGTTTGCTATATTCATTTTGAAAGAGTTGCGGGTAATTCAACGGGTCACTGGCTGTGCTATGTGCACTACTAAGTAATGACAAGCTCGATTTCCGCATTCAACTGAGCACGCCAACGAATTATTATAATCGAATTGTTGTATTGAAGTCGTACTAGAGTGACTGAAGATCAATCGCTACAATTTAGACATGATCTGAACTCGAACACCCTTGGTATCTAGTTTTGGGTACGCCACGTGATAATCGTACTGAAACCTAACATCATCTTCATCCGTATCATAGAGCTTCATCTCATACCTAGCGATAGCCGCTATTGCCATGCACATTTCAGCATTTGCCAAGTTGATTCCGATACACTTGTACGTGCCTCGACCCATCGACATCATATACTTCCGTCTGGCTAAGCCATCTCGTCCAAGAAAGCGATCTGGGTTGAACGTCCATGGATCTGGGAAGATTTTCTCGTTCGTATGGACGCATAACGTCGTCATACTGATGGCTGTCCCTGGGGGCAAGACGTGCTGTTTGTACTGTAACACTTCAGGCTCCGGTGCAACCCTGGTATTGCGACCGGTCAAGCCGAAGGATAATCGATTTGCCTCGTGAATGACAGCTGAGAGATATGGTAGCTGTTCCAGGTCCTTCAGTGCCTCTGGGTATCCAGCTTTGCTGAGCTCATCACGAAGTTTCTGCATGACGTTTGGATTCGCGAGAAGGTAGAAGTGTGCGATATGCATTGATTTTGCCGTCGACTCAGTACCTACGATCCGGTGTTTAGCATCATGGGTTAATATGACAGAGAGGGCAGACCCTTACCAGCCATAATCAAAAGTGAGCCTTCGTCTTCCAGTCTGTCTATCGATCTTTCGTCAACAGGAAGATTAGGGTTGTCTTTTAAATCGTAGAAGACTGAGTCGACCTGCCCTCTTAACTTGTTCTCCTTGTCTGCGAAGACTACTTCAAGATTGTGTCTAATGTTCTACACAAATTTATCGTTATTGGTCATGCACGGGAAAAGAAGCACAACAACCCACCTTTCGGAAATTGATGAGATCTATCACTCCGGGAGGTATCAAGCAATCACTCATCTTTTTTGGGAGCAGACTGAAGACCCCGAGCAGCCAGCCGCAATACAAGTTGAATTTCGTTCCGCGCAGAAGACTGCTCAGATTGTTTCGCAATCTATTAGCTTCATCTAGATTTGCTAATATGTCTTGGTCTTCGCCAAAACTGTATTTTCGAACAATACTGATAGTAGGTCAATAAACAAATGCATCCAGAACAGCGTGACAACGCACTCGAGAGCTAAAGCAAAGTATAGGTCTGAAAGATTCAGAGTCTTATCAGACCCTACAAAACCATCTATGGTGCGGCAGAAGTCTTGAATTTTATTGCGCAACAATTGTTCCATGCTCAAAACTTTGGTATGGCTGAAAAACGGATTCACAGCCTCACGTCGCATGCGATGAATCTCCCAATTTTTTGCGGCGCCCATTGAATGATCCAACGGCAATCCTTTGAGATTCGGTAAATACTTATTACGTTTCCTCGTGGTCGGATTGTAAATCGGATCCAGAAATTCGACATCGTTGATATGGACTTCATGCGGCGACACGCGAATGATTGGACCTATGTATGCGTTAGCGAATGATATGGCTTCAGGGATTCCTAATCTACCGTATTGTTGATGTAAGCGTTTTATCTTAAAGACGTATTGTGCTGGATAAATAACGTCATAGAATGCTGCGTATAAAGTCGTCACAGCTGCCAGTTTTGGGCCTGGCACACGCGCAAGGGGACTCAAATAGAGCCGATAAAAGGATCGTGACAACAACCATATGAAGATAAATGATAGCGAAAGATTAAACAAACTCCTCAAATCATAACTTAGCATTTTTGTTAATGCACAACTGCGGCTGTGGTTGGAGACGAACGACCGAGGTGAAGGTGCAGCACGATGAGGGAAGTCTCGCCAGCGCAAGCTCAAATCTAGGTAGCTGGCAAAATGCTTGTCTTACTTGGCCGCTTCCAAATGTTGTGGAAATATGTAGATTTAAAGTTCGGAATGCAGGGGCGAACTAGATGTCCGTTATTAGGCAGCATCCTATATTCCCATTGAGGTATGTGACTGAAGAGAAAGCGCAAGCGTACAGGGATTAGCTCATATGGCTTAATTACTGCAGCGAGGCACAGTCATTTACACTTTAGCCCCGCCGCATCCGACACTGTAGGCAGCAACCCTCATTTACCCTTCAAGCATGTGATTATTGGATTAGACGTAGGTGCGGGGGCGGTTCCAAGCTCCTGGGCCGCTACATCTGCACTTCGGGGAGTACAAAAAGTATTCCCATCTGCCTTCACCTCGAATACTACGCGTTCAAGGCCGTAAAGTTTCACGAGCCCCGCCCCATAAAGTGGTTGTGGGGTCCAGTATTGCGTTGTATAGAGATGTCCCAGCTGCTAAGCCACAGAACTTGCGTCTCAACACTCCCAAAGCCGCAGTCTATATCTCGGGAAATACAAAGGTGTTACCGCTTGCCTTTTTAACCATTACCCGTTGAAGACTACAAGACGCAAACCCTAAGCTCATATACCAGCAGGCATACATGACATAAAATTGCATGATAGACCAATGGGTGTAAGCAGCATCAGTAACATGTGTACTCGCGCCGAAATTGACCACCTGTTATCTAAGAACACAATAAGCTCGGGGTCATACAACGGCTATGGACGGCCTCAGCTTTCCCTAATGTCCAATCACGCCAGCAGTCACTAATAACGTACATCCTTCCTTCGGTTCCTTCGGAACGCACTGCAGCCTTCAACGTTAAACTGCATGAACGGGCCGCTAGTATACATACGCGACCAGGTTTGGAAAAGAACGACCATTCACGCAAAAAACCTGGAATTTGAGTGGACCTCATCTGGGGCGTAGCTCACGGCCCGGTGCAGAATCATCGACGCTGCGCATAGGTTGCAATCACTGTTTACGTTACGATCTTCGCCTATCGATGGGTGATATTAGCGCTGATAGTCGAGATTCCCGAGAGATGCACCATATTTTAGCATTGGCCTAGGTGCACTTGGTCAGACAATATTTGGGCTGAGTTGAGACACTACAAGCAGGCTAGCATAACACTGGTTTGTGGAAAAGGAGCGGCTGAAGAATAAGCCCACTGTGGCTTCTTGGGCACTTGTTCTTCGGAACCTGCCTATATCCAACATTGTGCTCAATCCGAAGATTATAGCTAAAGAGACAAGTTTTCTCAAACTTCCTACTCTCCCGGAGCCCATGAGAGACCGTCATCTCCATTATCGCAATACCCGAAATGGTCATCCAGCGGTATATTCTTTTCGCTATCCCGATAGCAAGCTGTATGTGTAGTAGCCCAGTCACGGAGCGTTCCCCAATTTTTGCATCGACGATATTGTCCATCACCAGTTGTGTTGCGGCCTTTGGTATATAGTAGGGTGTCTCCTCCAGTACACATGATGTATTGCCGCAATGCATCAAAGCAATGTATCGTATGTGCAGCAGGCCATGTTACTGGTTCTCTTCGCTGTAGCTGATATAAAGTCTTGCGGATGATAGTCTATTTACTGATTAATCTTGAAACTGAGAAGTGACATATATCACCTACTAGACAGTGTATCTGGTGGTACGCATCTAAAATATAAACACCTTTTGAATGGTCGTCCGGAAGGTTCATGCTTAGAGGAAGACCTTGATCAGCTGCCCATTTGTGATCTATTGCGACAACACCATGACCTGCAACAATGCCGTCCCAAGCCTGATCGACCTCTTCTACTGCTGTGATGTTGAGATGGTCATCGGTGCTGTATTTGGACCACCAGCCGTATCTCAACCAAACTGACTGCGAAGAATCATCTGTGATCATGTAAGTGTTTACTCTATGGGTAGTCAGGGGAGGATGCTTGCCTGTAGCCATCTGATTCATTTCATTGTCCTTGATTTCAACAATACTTGTAATCGTCCATAACGAGACAACCACGATGGAAACAATAAATCCCAGGTTTTGACGCAGCCATCGCTTGCGTGAGAGTCTCTTCTCTTGTACAGTACTCTTCCCACTGTCTTCATCATCCTGAATGCGAGAATACTCGTGGGTAGAAGTTGTCATGATGTAAAACCTTTAGGAATATAGTGGTATTCAACAAATCACATCGAGATGACAGTATGAGGAAATAAGAGGACAAGGTCAGAGACAGAGAATTTGCGAGGGACTTCTAGCCTGCTCACCCATGGTCGAATCCGCAGTCTATGTCATCATCGGGTGAGGCGTGCATCAATGCAGGTCGAAAAGCAAGGATCCTCGATATTAAGTGGTTCCACATGACCGGATCAACTATCTTCGCCACCGTGACCTTTTGCCTTGTTCATCGATGCCCGATTAGCGTAGCATTGCTCTCGCTCAATTTGCTTTTTCCGTAGCCTTACCGAAGAAGCTTGACCGCAAGAAGCTCGCTCATATGAAGCTTTAACCCCCTTACACTTATGGCCTGCTCCTTTCAAACATTTCTTCGTTGCATTTACTCAGCAAGCAACTTGACACAAGTCAACGTCTTCTATCAGGATGGGATATTACATCACTCCTACAGCCGTTATAGCTGTTAGCGTCATTCTCCCCATGCTTGCAGCTATCGCTGTTGCGTCGCGTTTCTTAGTGCGCAGTCGTCAAGCAGCTAGATATGGCATTGATGATTGGCTCATTTTGGCTTCTCTGGTTTGATAGATCCGTGCAAAACATCTGCTACCATTAGCTGATCAATGTCCAAGGTTTTCACGGCAGCTTGCGGGATTTCTTTAGTCGTTGGTAAGCTTCCAACCTCACTAGCTGTTGCAAAATGAAATATGAGCTGAGTCTTTCCAACCAGGTGCTGCTTTAAAGGGACTTGCTCAGCCTACACCCCCCGGTGACGGTCCTATGGGATTCCTCACTGCCAAGAACGATGCTCTCGTCATCACCGAGAAGGTATTTTACTCTGCCCAATTGTTACGGCATTATTGTTTAACTCGCGTAGGTAGACTGGGTCGATATGCTACTCCAATGTTTTTCATTTGGGTTAACCAAGATGTCGGTTGTTTTCTTTTATCGACGAATCTTTTGTAACGCAGCCAACCAAGGAGAAGCATTCGATACCATCTCTAAGATCACAATCAGCTTCGTATTTATATGGATGATCACCTTCTTTTTCGTCATTCTGTTCGAATGTAGAGGGCATTTCTGGGCGCAGTGGGATACCTTAGCAGCCCTCATCACTTACTGTTTGGACGATACCAAAATTCAGTTGGTCTTTTCATATATGGATGTCATAACAGATATTTGGATTTTATCCTTGCCATTATATCCTGTGAGTACAGTGTCCCCGGAAAGATACGAAACGTTATGATGTTGATATATCAAGGTGTGGAAGCTTCGACTACCGCCTCGACAAAAGTTAGCACTCTGCGCTGTTTTCCTCATGGGAGCTCTGTAAGTGGGAAAGTCCTGCTCGCTGTCCTAAGTTATCTGATAGTCTTGCAGTGCAATTGCAGCTGGCGTTGTTCGTCTGGCTTTCTACATACAACTACTAACAAGCTCATTTAAAAATCCAGATGGCATAAGTATAAATTCCAAGGGCTTGTGGGAAACTATTTGCTGACTTCTAGCTCTAGGGGTTATCACAACGCAGCTTTATTGGAGCTTGATTGAGATGTCATTATGCATTGTTGCAGCTTGTCTCCCAACATTGAAACCACTCTTCAAGAATATTCCAATGGAGTCCTTTTTTAGCAGTCTCCGTAACTTGTTCACGAACATATCAGTCAATTCTTCGCACTTCGAATTGAGCGGATACAATTCCACAAACCAGCCTGCTGATGGAAAGTCTCAGGGCTCCCAAAAGTCACTCGTATGACTAACGCCTAGTGAGAACAGAGATTAGGCACCTGGCTATGTATTCATTCCTACTAGAACGTGTTTTCTGGGTCTCTAGAATATTTTCGTTCGTTTAGAGAGTAGTTCAACACAAAAGCTATGTTAATACATGGAAAAGGATTTGAATTAGACGTGTTTAGTCATCCATTGCCCATGTGGATTTCTTGGACTAGATCGAGTTCCTAGCTCAATCTTCGTATCTATCAGACATGCATGCTTAATCAACCAGCGGTGTCAATGCTATGGGGAATCTGTTATTGGGGTTGACTTCAGTACCTTATACCCCGTCATGAAGCAGGGGCTGCACATATTGGCATGCAGAAATATCTAATTTGCAAATCATGAAATGGAGTTCTTTGATACGGCACGGGAGATGACCTGTCGACTTCTAAGCCCGATTTATTGATTCTCTACAACGGAGCCAGTTTCAATTGCATCATTTCCAACCATGTATTATTCGTAGCGTAGATTGCCGGAGCCATTCTCGGGCAAAGATTGTATTCTAGAATCCGATACCTTGCATCTTCAACTGCACAAATACGGCGCCCAGCTTTCATCCAACAGCCCCCCTAGAATTCAACCTGAACCCATGTAACGTAGGGGCGAAAGTATGCATAGCTGAAGATCCCATCACCAATATTACCGAAGAAAGCATGCATAAGAGAGACAGGGGTTCGGGTATCAGGTTTGATTATTTCCCCCGGCTGAAAAGAGGCATACGGTACTCGATCACATAGGGCAAATTGTCATTCTGGGAAGGAGGGTGACGCATGGAAGATGAGGCACGGGAAAAAGATATCCCCTCATAGTATTAAAGAGGGAAGAAAGCTCACAACTTCCAAAGACATCGCTTCCTGACTTTACCTTGAGCCAAATTACTATATACATCTACTTTGAAATTTTCCAGTTTCACTTCCACATATCCAAGCGATGAGGGCCTTCGTTTCTATTATCGCTTTGCTGGGGCTCGTTGTTCAAACCACCGCTGCTCCAACTGCAGGTGTGTAATTGCAAGTGCAATCTGGTCCAAACGGTCACTTATGTAGATCTAGGAGGCAATGGAAACGTTCTCAAAAGAGGTGGTTGCGTAGAGTACATGATCGAAACCGGTCAAGCCACCGATGAGCAGGCTGCTCAGACTCTCTGTCGGTCTGCTCTTGGACCGAACGGAGAGCCAGCCCCGGGAATGTCTGCCGACACTTGGTAAGACAACCTAAGTCTAAGAAGGTAATGGTCCAATCGATAGTGCCCTTGAGATTCTGACGTGGGCTTTCCTCAGATATCTGCCTTGTATCCACAGATTCTGCTTCTTCACTATCGCGGAACAAAGCAGCGAATTTGGCGGTTATTCATCGAGGAGGATTGAGAGTGCGGTGATAGGGTCTTGCTATCTACTCGTGAACTATTTAATGAATTTCTATATTTTCTCGGCGCCTGCCACCACTTAAGTAATAAACAACGGCGCCCAACACCTTTTCTATCTACACTCCTCACTTTATCATCCCGTGATACATAACAATCCATCGGATGGGCAGATAGGCACGTTCTTAGGGAAGGCGCACTAGCGTATTGCGGCACTAGTAGCACGTGCGCGGGCCTCGGTGGGATCTTAGGCCCCGATCCCCAAGAATCCTTAAGATTCAACCCTGGCGCTGTCGGGTTCTCACGCTGCCTAGTCCGCACGCTATCGAGAGGACAGGTTCACTTCCACAAATAACGTTGTCTATCAAGCATCACTCTGGGGGCCACCAAAGCTAATACGAACCACATTGGGGCGGGTAGGGTATGACTTTCAACTCTTTCTCTTAGAAGTATATTCCTTATAGAGTTCACAGGAAGACCTAATGCTCTCGGTGTGATCGCGATTTCTCTTCACCACGGGCATTCCAACAACACATTGATGATTCTGCTCGTCATTATCGCTGCGATGTGTGTGGTTACGATGCTTTAACCTGGGACAAGTACATTGCGCACCACCGAAAGACGAAGCATCGTACTGTGTGCCAGGGTTGCAATGATGGCAAAGGAACGGCCTGGCCTGCTAATTCAGATGAATACCTCGATCATCTGCAGGATGAGAACGTTTGCGATGTCTGCGAAGAGCATTTCATGACTTTCAGTACCCTTAACCATGTAATCAAGCTACCTGTATGGAAGAACGAGGCTAATTCCATTTCAAGCACAGCATGGTTCACCTCGATCGATCGATCGAATGCTATGGTTGCTATAGGAAATTCGTCACTTATCCTGCGATGATCTTGCATCTAGAGCCTGGAACATGCCCATCCGACATTGATATCATAGACCTGAATTAGTCGGCTGCTCTGTGTTACCAATGGAAGGTATACCTCGATGCGGATTTTAGGGACGAGTTGCTCAATCGTTGTGATCTAAAATCGGGGTATAGTGGGTCGTTGTATCCGTACATGTGTCCCGAATGCGATACAGTATTATCAAAGCTATCGGGTCTTTTCCAGCACGTATACAGCCAAGCGTGCGACCAGCGTCTCGACAAAGGAAAGATAGCGAAGTTGATCAGGTGGCTGGGAAATCGACACGATGTCGGTGGCGGTGACTAAACTTGAGGCAAAGAAGAGTTTGGCAGCACCGCATACTGTCAGAGACCAAATCGCTTGATTTCCTTCCTCAGCGGCCCACTCAGCGGCCCAAACAAATTGCACAAAACCATGAATGCTACAACACGTATAGGAGGAATAAGGTTACATCTTCTAAATATTCGGTGAAGCACTCGCGTACAGAGTGTAATCGCCAGCGAATATGTTGTAGTGAGGTGAGGCAGTGATCCACATTAAATAGTAAACTTTGAGTTTCTTCGCGATCGCCATGCTTTTGTGGGTCCTGTGCCGCCAGCAGTATTCCTACCGTCATACGCAAATGTATATCGTTCTGCCAGATATACGAACGCACTGCATTAGGTTAATATGTTACTTGGGCTGTCCAATATCTAGGAACGTTGAATATAGGGCTCGCATCCATCCGAAAGTGTATATTACAATTTACAACAACGGTGAGAGGGATTTGGCTGCTGTCCACGAATCTATACATTCCAAAATAGACCCTGCATGACAAATTGTGCTCAAACCTAAACTACACAAGACATGCGCGACAGCGCATGTTTCTTGCCTGAGCAGGTTACTACACAACTAACCAAGTGTTTGACAGAATTTTTGTATTATCAGGAACTCTAGACACTGTTCTGTAGGTCTGAATTTGTTGGTGATGTAGTTTTCGCGTATCACTCATGCGTTCTTCTCTGCTCAGACAGGATGATTGGAGTTGCTCCGTGTCTAATTAGATCAGTACAGAGTGCAATCTGATTTCTGTATGACTCGTCACGCGCAAAAGCTCGGTGCGGGTACAGTAAATGATAAAACAATCGGATCCTTTCGGCATGGAAGCATTATATGAACTCTAGCTTCGTCCAGCTTCTACATTCCTTCTTACCCGCAACATCAGGCAATCAGTTCTCGCCGTGGATTATCAGTCCTTTCTCGTTGATTCGTAACCCCAATTTCTTTCAACCCTAGCACAAAAGTACGAAGCTAGTTGCCTCTCAGCTCTGATCCAGTCACTCGATTCACTCTCTTCACAACCGAGCGGTGTGAGTCTCACCTGCAGCTTTTTGTTGGTGGACCATTCATCTGCGCTGGCAATGCTTTGTCTATCCCTCCTTAGTCCAGGTACTTAGCAGTTCTTGCGATCGCGCCCTGACCAAGTAGTAGCGCCGTTGGTTTGCTTCTCCAATGGATAACTCCAACATCAATAAAGCTGCAGTGAAACACTCCCCTTGGGATGAATATGAAGATTAGAATTGTCGGTAACGATACGATTAACACATTCTATGATTCGGGTAAAGCAAATCGGTCCATCTTTCAAATGCTACCTAAGAGGTCCAAAGTCCGCACGGCATCGCGCCGAGCCAGCAATAAAGCCTTTCTATGACCGGCCTAAAAATCTAGTCATAAGAAGACATAACAATAAGACGACTGCCGTGAGAGGCACTGCAATCGCAAAATAAATCCCCATATCGCCTCCCCACGGTAAGACTTGATCCGTCATACTCAAAATGCTGGCTACCAGACTCAACGAGGTGAATATCAGCACAATATATGTCAAGCGTCTGACACTTTGCGCTTCAATCAAAGAGTGATGAGTGTCCAGGAAAGTCACCATTGAATTTAAGAACGCTGCCCAATGCGTGATCTGCGAAGATACGTGTTCGACGTCTCTGAGAATGGGTTTCCATGTCTTTTCGGCCTTACTATCCGCCTGTTCAATGTGGCTTTCGATGGACGTTCGAAATAGTTCGAGTTTGTATAGGCTCTGAGTACAGCGCCGCCGCCATGGGAGAAGCTCTTCGATCTTCGACTGTTTCAGACTCAGGTTGGATGACACCAACGCGTATTCGTAATGTTTAACGTATCGACTCAACAATAGCGAGTATTGTAACCACTCAGATATCATCAGCTGAGCTGGATAGTACGTAAAGTCGAGGAGGCTTGGAGTGTGTGCGCTCATAAGCGTAGACTGATTTCTGAAATGACGGGTCAACTGATCTAGCAAAGACTCTTGACATCCCAGGTTGGGTAGTGGCTCGTTGAATCCTCCTTGCAGAACACCACCAGCTTGATGGCCTTTCTCCCATGAGAGAAAATCTGGCAACTCGCAGACATTGTTCATGCCACCTTGAAGTGGCTTTTGCTTCAAGTTAGACTTCTGAAGTTGATTCGGGGAACAAAGTTCAGCATTTGTGGGGTCTACCAGAACGAAGCCTACAATGATCGGATTAGATACCCATAGGTTCCAGACGACCGAGACCTACAGATCCATTTTCCTTCATCGATATACCTTAGCAAAATCGAGCAACAGGTGCGGGCTAACGCTAGAGAGCGATCTGAAAGCGGTGGTATGGGTTTTACCAATCTATGGACATTGCCAGAAATTTGTAATGTGTGTTTCAACTTTCTACAGGCGTTTCCGAGATCTAAAACTCGTTGATAATGAAGATGAATGCTATCCTTCTTGATGGTTCTCGAAGGTGCTATTGCGATGGTGGGTGGTGGAGCTCGCTCTTCGAGATGACGAAATTCGGTGTCAAGATACGTCGCAAAGAAGAGGGGCTGAATATTGTATCGTGCTCCCAAGTGAGAAACAGTATTTCGATCGATGTTCTCCACAACGACTATTCGCCCATGGACTTCGTCTGGAACAGTAGTGACTTCTCTCAATTTGCGATCTCGTACAGTTTGCCGTGGTGGATGACTTCCTGTACCTGGGAAATCGCGTGCTGGACAGTTCTGACCTAAAACGGTCTGCAACGTACCATCCCAGGGTTGAATCTCACAAACTACGGGAGGCCGATGCTTGCCCCGGACAAAATCCGTATAAGAAATTTTCACCGAATGAACTTGTTTCCGACATTCGTCTTTTAGAAAATCGACCAGACCCTGGAGGCAAGGATTCTGGGTTGCCTGTTGTGAAACAAACTCTGTGTAACTGTTACGCATGGCGGTGAAACCGAGTGCAGACCACTGAAACGTAAGTTGTTTTTGGAGTATGCGCTCGTAAGGTAAATCTGTCAATAAAAGAAACTCAGCCCCGCGAGAAGAGTGACGGCGAATCCTGGGGCCGTTGATTGATTATATTCGTGGTCGCTCGTGAGTACGCAGCCACAATGAACGCGCCTCATTCTCGGTTGCCTAATCCCCACCCCCACCTTCCTCTTTTGTATTTTCTGCTGGCTCAGTACCTCTCTACAGCGTGTGTTTTAAAGCTCGCCATAGGCGGAATTGGAGCCTTAGTATGGAATCAAGATAGGGTGGTCATAACTGTGCTTGCACATCCATGATGGAACCGATAGGGTTGTTATACACCGTGAAATGAGATTGAAACTAATCTATGCGTATTTTACTTGCTCCAAGTGCCCATTTCTTGCGATTCTGTTTTTTTTTCCCACCAGGAACTACGTTTCGGAAGATTCGATACTATTCGAGAGCTTAAACAAGTGAATTGTATCGGTCAGGTCTTTGTGTGTCAGTGTGGTCCTTCGCGCAGCCCTCTTGTAAGCCTTTGAGCCTCAAATCGTTGAGCTACAGCATTTGGCAGATTGCCTTACCTGCCTCATTGGATGAACACCTGCACAGCTCATACGAGTGCTTGGCCTTTACGCTTTGGGCCGTAGCGCGGGGTGCTACCTCGCAATCTCGCTGATTGCGATTTTAGGTTTCCACATCTCCATCTCCCTTCCTTAGACTTGCTGTCTTGGGTTTTATCCTCCGAAATACTCATACTTGTCCTCCTGGAGCTTTTCAAGAGCCAGCACAACTACATCGTATGCTATATGAAACTCACTCGGCATACCGAACTCTGCCACAACATAGGGTTCTCCTCGCACAAGCATTCAAGTCTCAATATTCAACTCATGCTTGTGTATTCCTAGTCCAATGGCGCAAGTAATAGATGCCTTTATGAAAAGTTGGCCGAGAGAGATTCATTTCTGGTCTAATCTTGCAGAAGCAGCACTAGATGTTTGCAAGGATGGAGTGCAGGACAAACTGAAGTTGAAGTGCAATATGAGCTGTCGTGCCAAGTCTCAAGCATCTTTGAGAGGAAGCATCGAGCGAAGGCAACTTGCGCGAGGGACAGAGTATACTACACGGGAAGAGATTGAGGAAGACATGATTGATTTAGCTGGGGTTCGAATAACCCTCGCTTTCCCTAACGATGTGGAAGAGGTGAAACAGTTCTTGATCGCTCAATTTGGCGACGTAGAGCAACGATTTTGGGGACTTGACGAAAATGGGAATGCTGTTGAACGCAGAGAAAAAGGTAGATTCATCGGCTACCGAGCGACGCACTTCTTGGTCAAATGGAAGCAACTAGAGTCCAGTTCACGTTGGTATATCACTGAAGAGCATGTGGGAAGAACCGTCGAGATTCAGGTTACCTCGATCCTGATGAATGCCTGGCAAGAAGCACATCACGATCTTGTGTACAAACAGTTGAATGGTGTTCCATCGGACGATGAAAAATCACTGATTGATATGATCAACGGGATCGCCCATGCCGGTGAGATGGCTCTTGTTCAGCTTCAGAAAATCTTGAAGAGGAGGGTTGAAACTCTGTCTAGAGAGTTTGCTGACGAGTATGAGGTTGGAACCTGGCTAAAGACTCATCTTCCGGAAATTTTGGGAGTCAAAAAGCTCGGTTACATACCTATGCTACAGAGATTGGAAACACTCTTCGATATCCTTCGCATATTCGGTGTGACCACCCCTTCCAAGCTGGAGAAGGACCTTCTCGAAAAAACGCATGCCAAAGGATTACATCCAGGAGCAGAAGTTCTACGGGAATTTGAGAAGGTTCTAGAATCCGAAGTCGACATAGAACAATGGACTGAAACATTTCGCAAAGATCCGACGGATTGGGCAATATTGAAACTCTGCACGTATCGTTGCGATGAAGTTTGGTTTAAAGATCACATGACGGCGACTGAGATTTCTCGGCTTCAGGCATTCGCATGTATCAACGCCATCAATATTGCGCTGTCAGAGCCTTCCAGACGTGAATGGATTCACGATATTGTGACTGCTATTCTCCAACAATATCCTGAAAGAGAAGATGACATCGTTCACTCCCTGTGCAATCTTGTATTAGGGAACGCTTTCAAGCCAAAGAGAGACCAAAACGAAGCGTCAATTGCAGAGCTCAACTTAGAGGACACTTTTGAGGACGAAGAGTCTGAAACTATCGAAGACATGGCCAACTTCTGGACCACATTGCTGGAGATAATGTTTGAAATCGATTCAATTTTCTTGCGTATGGCGCTCGCGCTTTCATTCTCAGGTGTGGTTTTCATGCCTGAGGGCGCTTATGCTGATTTTATTGACGAGCATGCTCCTCGATTCGTGGTTTGGCCAGGCAGGAGAGCCAGTGCCTTGTTTACACAAGATGTCGAGGTAACAATTTCTACACTCCCTAGCGGGGACTTTCAGCTGAGCGATATACGATGGGTGAGGGCACGAATATCCTTGGCGAAGATAGCCAAAGGGGAGGGGTGGTATCCTTTAGGCGTGCCCCTAGGAGTTATGCCCCCTGAGACGATGCGACCGACACCGCTATACGATGAGGACGGTCATTCTAAAGTTTATAAACATGATCTGCCAACAAGGCCCACCCCCATGCTGTCAGATAAACAGAATGTAGATTAGATTCAAATTCATTTACTGTAGTCCAATATCTGCCGGTGCAAGAGGTCCCTTGCCACGCGATCAGATTAAAAACTTGCTGAACTTCGAGATCGGTCTTTCTGAAGAGGATAACCCAGACAAGATGGTTCTACAGGCCTAGGATTTTGCCGCTACATGATCCCCAGAAGTTACAATCGGAGACAAGGGCTTTAGATATCTGAGCTACGTGGTGCACTAAATCAAATACGTGCCTAAGGGCACGAAGAATTACGTCGACAATCTGTACAGGTCAATAGTAGAATCCAAGTCCATTCATGCTAAGCCAATAGCTCTTTTCGCCTTCACCTCGCAATGAGTCAGTCTTTTTCTGCCAACGACCACGATGGAAGATGCAGCTGAATGCTACCAATTATTTTGCTTGGCTGCAAACACTCATCGACTGAATGCCCTATTCCAACTTCTTGAAGCGGTGGAAGCAGACGGTAGTGAAGTGACACAGGTACTGAAGCACCTTAGGTCACAGCTCACCGAAATCCCGCATGGAATGGTACATCCTTTGATCCTGTTGACAGAAGACAACGTATAGAGCAAGTTTTATTGGGGATCGTTATACGATTGCTACATTACTCTAATCTTATCCTATGCGAGCGAGCTCGGCCGCCAAATCTTCATTAAAACTATCATGGATATTAGTACAGGTACTGCCTTGTTGTCCCTACCCATAAAAGTTCTAATAATATTACTGTGTCATCTTGCATATTTCATACAAGATTTCAAACATTGAAGGGGATAATAAATCGAACAGGTTCCAGCCACACAGCTAACCAATCGTATCCATCAACGTTATACAAGCGATCTCATAATTCTAAGTAATAATATGCTAGACAACAAGCGGGCTCTTATTCACCCAAGTGATAAGTTATTCCAAGGGGGTTCACAGGAGCCGACTGACTACAACTTATCGTTCAGAGTGAGATCAAAATTTTCAAAACGAAGTGTTTGTCCAGTATAATCCTATGCCCTAGAAGTACCCCTTAATTGACAGTAGCACTACCAACGTCTTTGCATCGGAAAATCTTAAGGCCCCTCGCCTCAATCATTAGCCATAGATATCAGAGCTTTCGAGAAATCCTCCAGGTCCAGGCTCACTGACGAGCGTTACCAACAGCTCTAGGATCATGACACTGAGCTTTGTACATCATATACACCTATGACTGGTGAAAGGATGTCCGCCATCCTGTCGAGACCATACAATCGCATGGCCTGGAATGATTGGAATAAGGTCTCTAACTGCCTCAGAGCTCGCATACTCACTTCAGAAGCAGTCATATTGCGTCGCGCACGGCGAACGCAATACATGAGCGACATAGTAGTGACTCACTCTCTGGATCCTATCGTTTCATATGATGAGAACACGCATCTTTGCGAGAGATGAAACTGCAGGAATTAAAAGCAGCCTCGAAGACTCTATGCTAGCAGCTACTATATAAGACTGTAAACTGGCGCTTAAGCAATTATCCGTCGTAAGCAGATTTTCTCAAGGCAAACCGCAACGGATTTCGAAATAACATAAAGACTATACGAGATATGATGATAGTCTATCAGACATTGGTACGCTAGAATGTCATCGCGTGCTAAAGTCTACAGCCTGGACAGACTTTTGCTATGGTTAATCTATCAAAACTCTGTTTTCCACGCTACAATCTGGATGCCCAATGATACTTTGATGGAGTGGTCACCACCTCCCATGTTACTTGCACTGATGTATACTAGCTATGATCGGAAGTTCGTGACCAGCAGGCGTGAGGTGGAGAGACACCATCTGATGACTATGTTAGCAGCACAAGGGTAAAGAGTCGAGTAACAAAATACGTCTCGGGGCCCTTCGTGCGCGCGAAAGTCTTACTTCCACATCTAACTTTTACGAAACGATCTTAATATTTCTCAGATCCTTGCGACATGATATGGAGGAATCTGAGAAGTCCACTTCCAGGATCAATGAATCCTGGGTTCCTTCTCGCAAAGAATCTCTCATCCCCAGAGTAAGCAGAACACAACATTCTTCCCACCCCTCAACTAACATCCCGCAGCCCCCCTCCTCCCTAACCTCCCACCTCCAAACACTCTACCTCTTCACCGCCAGCGACATCATCCCCGTCCTCTGCCCCCAACTCCTCTTCGCCCTAAGCTCCATCCTCAACCCCTCTCTCCACACCTCAACACCCGACACCCTCACCATCCTCACCCACCTCCCCCACGCCCTCCTCTGGATCTGGCTCCACCTCCTCCTCCTCGGCCTATCCAACCAGCGTCAACGCGCCTCCATCGCCGAAGACGCAGTCAACAAACCATGGCGCCCGATCCCAAGCGGGCGCCTCGATCAGCACCACGCGCGGTACCTCCTCCTCTGCATGATACCCGTTACATACATGCTATCGCACTACGTACTAGGCGCCACGTTCGAAACCGCCGCACTATTCGTCTTCAACTGGATATACAACGATCTCGATGCCGCAGAGGACTTGGTCCTGCGAAACGTCCTCAATGTACTGGGGATGACGACGATCGGGGTGGGAGCTAGGGCCGTGCTCACCGGGGAGTCTGTGTACGCGATGTCGGATGAGGGGATGATGTGGGTTCTCGTGTGCGGGGGGGTCATACTCACGACGATCCAGGTGCAGGATTTGAAGGATCAGGAGGGTGATGGGAAGAGGGGGAGGAGGACGGTGCCGCTTGTGATTGGGGATGGGGCCGCGAGGTGGGGGACTGCTGGAGCGGTTGGAGCGTGGAGCGTGGCGGTTCCGGGGTATTGGGGGATGGGCTCGGTGGTGGGTTGGGTAGTACCGTTGGTGCTGGGGGGAGTGGTCGCTGGGAGAATGTTGGTGTACAGGGACGTGGTGTCTGATCGGAGGACATATATTGTTTGGGCTTTGTGGGTAGTAAGCGTGTATATGATGCCGGTGATGAAAATGATGTTCGGTTGAGTTTAGGAGAAGTTCTTGGAACTATTATCTTTGGAGTCAAAACAGTTGACTAGACATGGCCGCGAATACAAGCCGCAGTTACAACGCATGCAGCAAAGACAAACGATATTTACTTGTCAAGTGCGCACATGATGTGTTCTCTGGGCAAGACTCTCGGCTCGAAATCCTTGGCCCCTAGCCTTATTCTTTTCAAGATAAAGCACGAATACATCTGCGCTGTATTGCTTGACATATAAGCGGAAACAAAGCAACGCATGTACACATGCTATTGCGGCAAAATGTCAGCCCTGAATATATGCTGTCTTTGTCTTTCCATTTCAGATAACAATATCTTGCTTTAACTGTCTCTCTCGTATAAATGAAGAAACTTTCTCCATGAGCTCATGTTAAATCGGCCACTCTGGCTTATACAGCGCGTTCAACCATGAACACAGTTTCTCCTTAGCCGTGATAATACGCGTCGCGACTAATCCGCTCGATATGGGCATTTCGCTGACTGTAGATAAAGAATAGAAGAAAGATGATTAGGTAGACAGACAAGACAGGTATTCGCATAGTCATACATGCACTCTGCGAAATCTCTCCCCAACAAACATTTCACTCCACCTATACATGTATACTCAAGTTCAACTCAGCTCGACACAGGTATTCCTCAGCACTGCCTAACTCAACCGCTGTCAATCTATTGCGCACCCACAATAGAGATACAAAACATACCCGACACATGGCATCTAGCATTGGTAGATGAGCAAACAGCAACTGTTCCTCACCCAGTGACCGAAAAAAGAGGTGTAAAAATGCTTAGAATACTCATCCGCCCACCGACACACAGATGCTAAAACGTGCATACAACCTGTCAAGAACTTGCTCAACTGACACAACCGCCCTTTCCCCCGCCCATCCCCAGGCCGTGTTCACCCCGTCTAGTATTAGACTACAGACGCAACAATGAAATGAATCGAAAAATGTGGTATAACATGATCCCACCGTAAAACGCCATGGAAACAGAAAAGATCATCACCGGCAGCGTGAAGCCGCAAAATGCGTAAAGCGTAAAGCAATCAGTGCACCAGGGTAAACAAGATGGAAGAATGGCAATCTCGAAACGTCTCGGGTCCGCTTCGCGAGCCGAGCATGGAGACTTCACAAGTCGAGGCAATTCTATAAGCCGTGTGGATCGGTGGCTCCTGCTGCTTTAAGCATAGGCATTGGGGTATGGAGACTGGATGTGCTGACCTGAAGCCGGCGAGTCCCCAACCTTCTGGCGCTTGTCCGCATAGTCGGATGAGAAGGGCGAGGCATCATTGGGATGCTTCCCGTTGCTCAATGAGGGGCCGCCGTGCTGTGCTGCAGCAGCTGCCTGGGCTGCCATCTGGAGCTCGCCGATTTGCCTATCCGAAAGACCGCCATTGTTATTGGTGTTTTGCTGCGGCTGTTGCTGCGGGTCGGATTGGGGCGGCGGAGGCTGGGTCATGGTCTGGCTGGGTGCTTCGCCAGGGCGCGAGAGGTCGACGCCTGCCGGGGCGGGTGGGACCTCGCCCTGGGTCTCGAGGAGGCGCGATTGGAGGTTGATGATGTAGTCGCGGAGCTGGTAGTTCTCCGTCTGCAACGTCTTGTAGAGCTCGCACAGCTGCTCGAACTCCTTGACCTGGTCCTTGAGCTGCTTGATGTACTCTTCCTTGCGCTGGCGGAAGGCACGCTGGCGGGGTCAGCATAGCTCGGCAGAGGTGTTTGTTTACAGACGACAGACCTGTGCGGCGCGATTCTGGGCAGCGCGCTTGGATGTACTCAGCTCGCGACGGCCTTTGGCATTGGCCTGGCTCTGGTCGGCCAAGTGGGCAGACTCGCCCTGGCTCATCTGGTACTGCTGGCCTTGGATGGCGGGGTCAATCTGGTGTTGCTGAGGGCTCTGGTGAGGGTGCTGCTGCATGGGCTGGGGCGCGCTGGGCTGGCCGGCGCCGGCAGCGAGGAGGTGCTCTCTTAAGCCTGGGGTCGGGGGGTTAGTAATCGGGCTTGGGGGACGGTTTGGGGTGGAGTGCACTAACTCATCTCGATGGTGGGCGCCTTCTGGTCCTACGACAGTCAGCACCGGGTGTGGGTTAAGGCAGAGGCGGAGGGGGGTGCTTACGTGAGTAGCGGGCGGTTGCTGCATGTTAAAGGTGCGGATGCTTGGATAAAGCGTGGGCAGACTGGTCGGCATCAAGGAGCGATCCACGGGCGTGCCGGGTGGTGATGCGGCGAGTAGTGACGCTGACACTGACACTGACACTTTGACTTTTCAATGCGAACCAAAGCCCAAAGCCGCCGTGGGTGGTGGGTGCCAATGCTTCAGGCCTGGGGGTGGGCGTGGAGACAGGGCGCGCGTCGGGGGAGCAAGTGCAAGTGCAAGTGTAGGTGCAGGTGCAGGTGCAGGTACAGGTAGGTGGAGGTGGAGGGAGTCGCGACGGGCACACGCGCGGGCAGGAACACTGGCGGCGACGGTTAGCTCTTGCCTTTCTTCCTCCTGCTGCGGCAGGCACGCGCGGGCAGCAGCAGCAGTGCGCAGGGGCAGCAGCGCCCCGCGAGTGCAGCGGACTTTCGATTCATCGTGAATGGAGAGGGCCGAGGCGGCCGTCGCAGCTGGGGCGCATCAACTTACATTGGCTCGGGAGCTTATTAAGTGATGACTGTCGGGCGAGGGACGTGAGGGTTATATAAGATAGCGCGCGCTGGCTGGCCTGCTCGGCTTGCTCGGAGCTCCCCATCAAGACGCGCCGCATGCACCCCAGCGTCGCTTTATTACACACCCAGCCAACAGCGCGGATATTTCCACGCCATTTGCTTCATCAGGCAACCCCAAACCCAAAAGCCGTAATTCGAACGATTATGTACGACGCCATCCCGGCGCCGCCAATGTCTCTCGTGTGCTGATGCTGACCAATCCGTTCTTTCACGACCCTCTGCTTGGCGCACCTTTGCCCGTCTCGAAATCGCACTGCACCGGTGCCGTTTCTCAACGCTGCCGTCGATCCAGCGATCCAGCGATCCAGCAGCCCCTGCTCCGAGAGCACACCAGTCGCGCGACCTGCATTGTTGCCATCTTGACTAGACTGTCTATCTATCGACATGTCACTGTTGTCCTGCGCCAAGCACTACGCTTTCCTGACCCGACTACATCCGCCGCCTTGTGCTTCCGTGCTTGCTACCTGCAAGCTTAGTCTAGTCGCATTGTCCTGCTCCCTCGTATAACCTAATCACTGATTCATCCACCCACTTTGTTGACCTGTAACTCCTTCAGTCAGTCTAGTGATCTATCGCTACAATGCACGTGTCCCCTGCCTGCAGCCATCGACCGCAGCGCAGCCATCATCAATTCAAGCAACGTAAACCCAAAATCCCGACCACTGTCGCACACGACGCAGAAGCTTGACTGTGCCACGCCTGATGTCCATCGCCTTCTCGGGACGGTACGGGTGAATCGCTAGCGCCACCTCGATCTGCAGGGTCGTGCTTGAGCAAGTTGAGCCCATCACCGTGCAGCTCTCTTTCTAAAGCCCGCCCTTCGTCCAGTAATTACTCTGCCTATCTACGTTTTTTGCCTTGTTGATTTATTTTAGGGGGCCGCTGACACACCACGACGCTGCGATACGCAGTGCACTTCGTATACCTATACAATTGGCCCCCGCAGACGCTGTGCACCCACCCTCTCGCTAGGGTAACTTCTTCCTGGCATCGAGTCGGAACGTCGAGCAAGAGACATTGTATACTGGCCCGCGCAATTGATAAATGCGCACCATTTCCTACCCTGAGTACGTGCTCCTACTATGCACGGGTGGGGCGGCCGATCTGCACGCCAGTCATGCACCTCGCTGATTACCTCAGAATCTAAAGTCCTGCTTTCTATCTAACACATCCAGTACCCATACATACCCACCCGGTACTTACATACTGCTGCCCCAAAATGCATGAACGCCTCCTGCGCACCGGCCTCCGTGCATCGATCCGACAACCCCTTCGCTCCAGACCCACATCCCACTTCCATCCCCATATTTTCCCTCCCCAGTGTCGTCCCCAAACCACATCCCGACCCTATTCCTCCCCTTCCTCGGACCCCAATTCCCCCCGCTCCGCCGCCATCTTCTCCCCGAATCAGCCCCCCTCCCTCCCAGATCGCTTATCACAACTCCACAAGTGGACGCTCACCCCCTCAAAAAAGGGCATCTCGCGGGCCTACAAATTTTCCGGCTTCGCACCCGCCTGGCGCTTCATGAACATCGTAGCAGATGAATGCAAAGTAAAGCGGCACCACCCGTCTTGGCATAACCTCTACAACGAAGTGACCATCGAGTGGACGACGCATAAGCCTGAGGGCCTGAGCATCAAGGACGTTGAGATGGCGGAATTTTGCGATAGGGTGGCGGGGGAGATTGGGGAGCGCGGGGCAGAGCGTTGAGTTGAGTTGAACTGAACTGGGCTGACGTGATGGCGTGGGAGTGAGGCGAGGCGAGGTGAGGTTTGGGAGAACCAATGGTGGGGTGGTGAGATGGGAGGCCTGTCTCACGGGGTTGGGCCTGTATGTATGTATGTATGGATGGATGGATGTTTGTGGCGCCCGTTTAGACGAGAGGCGGATGCGGATGGGGCCGTGGTGTATCCTGGTCGATGTATGTACATGTGTAAAAGTGATCAGTGCGGCGCGGAATTAAAAATGGCCTTTGCCGTTGAGCTCAAAAGCGGATGTCCTCTCTTATTAATCATCCCTTTTTCTTACTGGCCACATCGCTCCATCACCCCACCTCGTTCGTTCACTCATGCACATCAGATCGTTCACGCTGAATCAGGTAATTCCCTTGCGAGCTTCTCCATGGCCGGGTTTGACGCTAGGATTCCCACCGACCGTTGGCCTCATGTATGGTTCTACTCCTATGTACGTGGCCACGACGTATGCATCCACACGGCGTCTAAACGAACACACCCAGAGACGTTGCTGAACGACGGACGGAGTAATTCTACCTCTTACCAATCCATACATACGTACGTAAGTAGCTTTGTATCTACATACGCACGTAGATTCATCCCGCCCACCTCACTCAACTGCCAATCTTACCTAAGCCTAATGATCTCCGCTTTACTCCCGTTCTCCATTCGGTCAGGACTTACCTAACACATGTACGTATGTATGTATGTATGTATGTATGTATGTATGTCTCCGTTTCGGGGTAGTTCAAAGCGCGTGTACGCGTGTACTGTTCGTTGGAGCGCCATGGGTATGGTTTCCCCATGTGATCATCGCTAAAGACGTAGATGAGTCAAGATCGATACGATGTATCCGGGGTGCTGACAAATGCATACGTAAAGGGTGCTTACCTGGGGTGGAGGGCTGGGAAGCGCACGTGGTTGAGGGTGTGATGGCAACCTTTTGATCTATATGATGATAATCAAGTGGAATGTTATGCACGACATTATAGTCATAGCATAATTATAGCACATGATCTGAGTTCCATCCCGGGTGTTGGAAACCCCGCTTGAATAGGTGATCACGGACTTGTGAAACGATGAGGATATACACAATTAAAGGCATTGACATCTTCGTCCAGTGCTCTTTGCTTGTCTCACTCACGTCTTTCGAGATCAGCGTAGAGCAGGTGAGCGGGATGTACGTGTCCCTCATCTACAGCTTGATGTGAGGGATGGCAATATACGACAGACTTCCGAGTACATTGGTGCTCAGTGTTAAATGTTGTGACTGATCTCGATGGATGATCTGGACGTATGATAGTGTATACGAGAAACAGGCACAGAGCAGGTACTCAGATTCGACCATGTGTGGGTATCATCCATCTATATGCACGGCTAGATCCCCAAAAAGAAAGAAAACGCCGTATATGCCTCCACCTACCCTCTCGTCTCCTCACTCCTCTGCGGCGCCCACCCCTTCAACCAAGCCCTCCCCTTCTCCAAATCACCTCCCTCCGCCTCCAACGCCGCAACACACCACTCGACCGCATACCCTCCCTTGCCCTCGATACCAACTTCCGCCCCCATCATCTCCGCTACCTTCCTCCTCCGCTGACTCGCCTCGTCGACGCAGAAATGCAACGGTGTAGTAAACCCCCGCCCATCCATACCCTCAAGGAACGGTTTCACCAGTGGAATCGCTTCCTTCGTCGGCACCGCCTTATCCTCACCAGAGGCATTCTTTCGCCCAGATCGACAATAAGGGTTCGCGCACCAAGACTTCCCACAACCAGAGAGCAGCTGAGAGAGATACCTTCGTTCGATACGGCGACGTAGCGCCTTGCCCTCGGGGTCGTGCAAAGAGACGTACAGTGGGCCGAAGCACACGCTGCAAAGCCCGATGTCATTCCCAGGGCCCTGACCCTTTCGCGTACCAGCTCGGGTGTCGCCCTGGGTATTTGCACCATCCTGCGTGCGGCCGCAATTTATGTTACGGCAGAGGCGTGGGGCGGGGCGGGAAAGGCGCTCGAGGTCGTGGTGGCGGAGGTGCGTGTCCATGTCGCGGAAACGAACAATTTTGGAGCAGAGATGGCATTCAGTGGTTCGGCCGCCGTCGGCGAGCTCGTGCGGGGTGAGGCCTGAAAGGAGGAGTTCGGGGTTGGGAGGCTCGGTGGGGTCGCCTTCTTGGGGAACTTGAAGGTGGCAGAAGCGGCAGAGGATGAGTTTTCCGGGACACTCGGTTACGCGGTGGGCTGCGAGGGTTGGTATTGATGGGAATCTCATGTCGCAGGATGGACAGGTCTGGGCGGTGTGGTAGAGCGCATCGTGCTTTTCGTGAGAGGTGGGGGTGTTGCCGGTGAAGGTATCGTGGGGACAATGCCAGTGGTTTTGGAAAGCCTCGGAACGTTTCTGGAAAACTTGGCCGCAGCCTTGTGGGCACAAGATATTGTTGCGCAGGCAAAAATTCTCGTGTAGGAAGAGAGAGGATTTGGGAACCCATTGGTGGCAGTTCTTGCATTCGACTTCGTCAGACCCATGTTGAGCAGTATCTATACCGTTGACATCGTCGGATGGTGAGGATGAGGGGTCGTAGACGGAGACACTGAGTTTGTATTGCTTGGGAGTGGAAGTGGGTGAGTCTTCGGTCGACGGGTAGGCGCGTACAGATATGTACATAGCTTCTGCATCTTCCAACTCAATATTGGTCGGTTGTAACCGGATACGCTTAGGATACTTGCTTGAAATATCGGCAAATACGTGCTCGTCCTCTCGTGGTCGGACTCGTTGCCGTGGGGAGTAAGGGCTGACGAAAAGATCCAACTCATCTAGTTCGTCTGCGGCAGTTAAAGAGATTTCGAGCCCTTGAGCCCGATCCCAAGACGACAGTTCGTAGTCAACATACTCGCCATCTAATACCTGGCCTTCTTGGGCCTTGAAGATATCGATCTGTCCACCAGATGAGCTGCCCTCTGAGGTACCGGGCGCTTTCCGTCGCTTGGCCATGATCTGCTTCAGTGTTTCTCTTGCCTGCTCTTCGTTCAACGCTTCGATGTCTACTTCGAGGTCGGTGTCGACCACACATATACCGTCTCCTTCGGGCTTGAGACCATCTACAAGGAAACGGAACTCTTCTCGTTTGCCATTGGCCGCTCTCCCGCCGTGGACGACCAGGACCTCCCCGTTGGTCAGCGTAGTAAAGTTGGACCGCATGTGCTCTTCCAAAAGCGACTTCCAATCCTCCGGATCGTAGCCTGCTTCCAGTGGCCTTAGCTTGACAAAGGTTCCCTTGGGTAGTTGCTTTGCGTGAACTGTAATTTGTATAGAATCACCATTGACCTCTAGTTGTTCTACGCCATCCACCATATCCGTGTCCCGAGCGGGGCTACCGTTCGCTGACGACTCGGTAGACTTCGACTCCAGCCCCAGGGCCTCCCTTAGAAAACCGCTGAGCACAATCTCGCCCTCTTCGGCGGAAAATTCCCGAATTCCCGCATATACCACCCGGTCATTATTTGGGTTTACGAGTCGAAAGGTGAGCGGGTGTGGCAACTGCTGGTGGCGGTCTTGAAACTGCGATCGGGCTTGACGCTCAGCGGCGAAAGTGTAGGGGTTGTAGGGGTCGAAAGCGGTAATATGCCGCAGGTTGGAGTCTACTGTGATAATGGGGGCTGCTGCGAGCAGCTGTTCGAGGGCGGAGGGTGGAAGAAGGATCTTGTCGCCAGGAAGCTTGGTGCTGCGGGATGAGTGTGCAACGTTAAATTGTGCGGACCATGTCAACTCGGGCGTTTCCTTCTCAGCGACATCCATGGTGTGAATTCTGGGGAAGAAGAGAATGTGGCGGGTAAGGGCTTGAAGAAGCAGTAGATTAATAGGGTAGACTATTGGTAAACTCGACTGCTGACCGACGCGTTCCACGCGATTCTGTGACGTCGGCCATTCGGACTTCCTTATCGATTAGAAGGCCGCCAAGCCAGGACCCGCGAAGTCGGAGCGTTTGCGAGGAGGGTGAAGTGAGATGCACCTGCATGCCATGGGTCCATCCATAAGGTTTCAATCTAGTCAAGTGACATGAGTCTTGCCCAGATGTGAAAGATTGTATTGCATCATTAGCCGCAGTGGCCAAGGTCAAGCCGCGGGCTTGGACGCTGTGGTGTACCCAAGACACGGTGGTAGTCTAACGCGTAGTAATTGCGTTCACTAAGAATACCCCGGGTCGCACGCAGCGGCCCCACGCCAGCGATAGCTACCCTGTTTCGTGCTGTCGGTGTTTGAGCACCGCCAGCGGGCCGCCTTCCCCCGTGACCTCGACGGCGAGTGTTTGAAGAGGGTGATTTCTGTGCGAGGCCTTTGAAACATCACGGCGCCTCAGACACTTGGCTGCGCCTTAACCCTACCAAGCAGAGCCTCGTGTGTGAGGGGACAATGACGAGCTGCGCTTGGCACCTTTGAATGCGCCTTCCCGCTGCTGGACCCTGAAGATCTGCCCATAGAAGGCGTGACTAGCCTGCGGCCAACAAGTCGCAGCTTCCTGCATACCCACCCTTCCATGTCTCAACCCGCCGTCGGGCTACTGTGAAGAGCAACAATCAGCGCTCGCCCACGTGCTCGTCGGTCAATAGAATAAAGTACTGGTGAGTTCTCTCTCGGATTGTTGTTCACACCTTTCGACAACCTTTCGACAACCTTTCTGTGCCGTCAACCATGGGTCCACTCGTCGACCTCTCCCCTCCTCCTACCCTGGCCGATCTCCTTACAAACTCCCTTGTCCTCCGTCAAACCGCACCCTACCTACCCGTGGCCTCCATCTATGCTCTGGCAGCAACATCGAAAGCACTCCATCACATAGTCCATCATTCGCCCGATGTATTCCGCTACCTTGATCTCTCTATTGTCAGATCGGCCATCCTTCCCTATGAACCGCTCGATTCCGGAGGCATCAGCTGGCGCGCTGAACGCATGGACGAGTCCCTCACCGAGGACGAGTTCTACTCCGGGCCTTTGCGGGGTATATTCCACAAGCTCCAACGCCGTCAGATCCTACAAAACGTGCAGACGCTTGTACTCGATGGCTTGAGCGTTCCCGCAGATCTTGTTCGGGAGATTATCGCCGAAGACAGATTCAACGTCCGCATCCTATCCATCCGAGAGACCAAGCATTTGAACGAGCGGAAGCTGCAGCAGGTCTTGCGCTACGCCGTGCGGCCAAGCCGGCCTGCAGGAACACCCAAAATCAAAGGCATCTACTTCTTCGGCAAGCGTGATCATGCTCCAGCGCCAGTTGAAGAGTCACCAAAGAGGAAAAACTCTAGATCGTCTTCGCCAAAAGGTGTCATGTCCTCGCAAGGGGCTCAGATTGGCGCGGAATGGAATCAGAAATCATCCGAAGCACTCAACGCTGCATTGGCACGAACATCAGATCAATGGTACCAATGCTCTGGAAGAATGATTCCGAAGCGTGTCTCTCCTGAGTGGGCTGAAACGCTCAAAGCTTGCGAAGGCATTATTGCTTTCGATGCAGTTCTTTGTAGAGGTCCACGCCACGATCCGTCAAGGGCTTTCATCAGCACCAGCGACAGTGAGGCTTCAGGACTCCCCCATCCTGCTTCATATCTTAGTCCAGCTGTTGCCACAGTCGCACTGGGGCCACATGGCTGTGAAGAATGCAAGTCTTGCCCGGAAAGTCCGGCTGTGTTCGGGCAGTCGCCTAGCTCCCAGCTTCCACTACTGAGTCCAATTCCGCTGCATTCGAGCTCTCTTCGAGCAGCTCAAATACCTCACACGATCGACGGCTCCAATTCGCCGCCTCTGTTCGTTCGCTGCGAGAATTGCCTAAAGGGTCGATGGTGCGAGCGATGCCACAAGTGGTGGGATGAGGACTGCTATACGGTATCTGCTGTTGCGCAACGCACAGAACTTCAACAGACGGAGTACATGGAGAATGCCACGACCGACGGAATCGCACCTTCTAAGCAATCCATCAAGGTACATATGGGTCTCTGTGTTAATAGCTGCCTGGTCGGCGAGATGATGGCCGGAGCAGGGAGTAATGGCATGTGGGGTTGAGCAAATCCCGACATGGCTTGGAATAAAAGATACGAACCTCAGGCGTGCTGGTGACGGTCCTATCAAGGAGGTTATGCGGTAGTTGGATTCCGGACACTGGCCTCCATGGCTAGCTTAGGAGCCTGACTATCGGATACCACCCATAGGAAACCAAACCCGGCGCGTCGAGGTATGTGCTCATCGATTGTACAAGAAGTATGCTAACACTTTTAATTCTAGGTAATCGGTGTCCGACGAGATTGCTTCGGTTGCGGCCATACATGTATCAGTTGTAAGGAGCTCTTCATACGTGCTTGCACGAAATGCGGCAGTGAATTCTGCATCGAAGATAATGATGCCTGCTCAGCTACAAAGGTACGACCTCACTTGTGTCTCATCAAAAGCTTGAGGGATGCCATTCGTATATAAATTCATGGCTGACATTGAATACCATAGTGTGACTGGTGCAATTTCACATCTAGGAGAACTGTCGAGATGTACTGAGTCAACTAGGAAAGTCAAGCGGAGCCTGCAGGTACGCCATCTTGGAGTGTTTATTCACGTATTTGACGTTTTGAAAAACGGAGCGACTTCTGCTACGTAGCATGCGTTATGTTCTCTGCTCATAGCATTGTTTAAATAAGATACCCCTCTCAACTTTCACAAAGCTGTCATCATGTCACATTGAATGAGACCAAATAACGATGTATGAATCCAGAGCCCTTCCTATTGTAGCTGTACTAGAGAAAGTATTATCCTAGAGGCTGAGCTTCGATCATATCAAACCTCTTCCAGGGTCGATCCCTTTTCGCAGTATTCCGCAGTAATCAATCATCACATATGAGATTGAAACAGCTGCTCAAATGCATTAGATATGTACCCCGGGCCCCAGGCCTTTGACTATGCGCGTGAATTGTATTCCATGGACCAATCAAATTCTATCGCCTCATCTGCATTCACTTGATGTCATTCACCCTCACTGATGCGTTATTCCTATTCGGGATATCAAGATAGATGGGGGTAGATGGGGTAGCGACTAGATATCCGCCGCCGCCAGCTATTGTGCTGCTATTGTTGTTGTTTGGCTCGGGCCAGTTGGCGCGCTTGAACCACGAGCATGGTATTCGGAAGCGAACATCGCCGCTTCCGCGGTCCAAAGAACTCAACACCACACCGTGTCTGAGCTTCTAGCATTCGAGCACCCCTACAAAACATCATTGTCATCCAACCTCAGCGTTTGATAAACGTAGATTGACTTCATTGCTTCCTACTATAGCGTAGTACCCTTGCACATTGAGCGGAAGGTTGCGCACGCCGGGGGCCTCGTAACAGGAGGAGCTATCAAGGCGTCGCACTCTTCGGTTACCGCCACGTCGTTTGGCACGCGTTTGACGAGACTTTGACCACAGCTCTAGAGCTTCGATAATCACCGCGCCCACAACCATCGCTTCAGCGCCTCGGCCTGTCTCCTTGCGACTTAAGAAAGAATCCCCTGTTCCAGCGCGCCCGCCCAACAGAATTCCTGTGTAGCTAAGCGCCCGTGTATTCAAAGATAGACTCTACTATCGCGCATCTCGGAACTTCTGCGGACTTGTCATCATGGTTGGCAAGAAATCTGGACGAGCCCAACTTAGGGAGGAGGGTATGCGCATTCTGCATGTCTCTTTGGATGACGGCTGACAGAAATTTGTAGGCCTCGAACGGACAGACAACAATCTCGAACAGACAACATGGCCCGTCGTGCCTATGATCAATCAGAAGAACTACTACACAGAGTTCCTGAAACGCGACGAGCAGTATCTCGCGGTGCGATACCCACAGGAGGAAGAGCGTGCCCGCATGGTACGAGAGGCTCGTGACAAGGATCGGGCATTGGCGAAAGGCGTTTCGACAACTGAAGCTACGGAAGAAGGTGCAGACGAAGCGGGGCAGTCGTACTCTAGAGATGACCCCTCCAAGCTGATCGTATTGCACATCGGCAGCCAGAACCTCAGGATTGGTCTTGGCTCGGATGCGCTCCCGAAGACCGTCCCTATGGTCATAGCGCGCAAGTGGAAGGAGAGCGAGTCGGAAGAGGACGACGGAGAACCCAGCCCGAAGAGACTGAAGCTCGAGGGCGCACTCCCGGCCGATGCGCTGCCAGAGAAGTGGTTTGGGGAGGATTTCGCGGACCAATACATGGCCATGTCGTCTGAACTCAGGACGAGGATGCGATCGAACAAGCGACGAGTGTTGCCCAATTCCAAGGACCTGGTCACAAATTTCAATCGTCGCACGCCACCCGAGATTATCAGCGAGCACAACGATATGGATAGGATAGACTGGACGGAAATTCCAAGAGATCCCAGCAAAGCGCCGGAGTTTTTCACCGGACAAGCAGCACTCCGCATACCTGAGAATTCGAAGCCTCGCTACAAACTGTTCTGGCCTATACGAAACGGGACCTTCAACGAGACTGATTACAATGGTCGGAATCAACTTTATCACGATCTTTCCAAGATAATAGAAGAGGCTTTCAGGTCACAGCTTGGTATAACCAAGCTGAAGGACCTCGTCAACTACAAATGCGTCTTCATCATACCGGATCTCTACGAGCGGGTCTATGTGACGATGATGCTGGATATCCTGATACGCGATCTGGGCGTAGGCAAAGTCTCATTACAGCAGGAGAGTCTGTCCGCCACCTTTGGTGCCGGTTATGGTATAGCCTGCGTGGTGGACATTGGAGCCCAAAAGTCTTCCATTTGCTGCGTTGACGAAGGCTTGTGCATCGAGGAGTCGCGCGTTAGTCTTAAGATGGGAGGCGCAGATGTCACAGAGACTTTCATCAAGATGATGCTCTACGGCCACTTTCCGTACTCCGACGTGAATCTCAAGCGTAGATACGACTTCTTGCTAGCCGAGGAACTCAAGCAAAAGTTCTGCTCGATGGATGAGGACTCTGTGACGGTCAAGACATGGGATTTCCATCTCCGAGCTTCGGGCCAGGATACGAGGAAGTACACATTCAAGACGTATGATGAGACGATGCTATCTGTTATGGTATGTTAATCACGACAAGGCCGCTTGGATATTTTGCTAACCGTAACCTAAGGGATTCTTCAAGCCCTCGATATTTGATCACTCAAAAAAGCTCGAGGGCCGCAGAAAGGTAATTCCGCGATCAGTAGACCTCTACGACGGCTCTCCAAACGACCCAATCTCCCCAGCTCAAATTGCAGTGATCGAAGCCGCAGCAGGCAAATCCATCAACGGGGCCCAGGAACCCAACGGCACACCAGCGGTGGCGTCGACACCTCAGCGCCCTGCTCCACTGAACCCGCTCAATCGCGTCAACGAGAACGACACGCCGCGATCATCTGTGGCTGGGTCGCCGGCACCAGAGGGCACGAGCACACCCAATCCCGACCGCGACACACCAATGGGTGACGGCGAACAAACGCTCATCTTCCGCGATCCTGTACTCGAGAAGACCAAGATCGCCGAGGAGCGCGAGAAAACGCTTCCCATTGTGCCGCTCGACCAGGCTATTCTTGAGTCGGTTACTCAGGGTGCCCGCCGTGACGAACGCAAGCTACGCGACTTTCTTGGTGGCATCATGCTTGTGGGCGGCGGCAGCAAGACACCTGGTCTGCGCGAGTTTCTGGAAACCAGGCTGAGGGAGCAGAGGCCCTTCTACGGGAAGGAGATCCTGGTTGGACCGCCGCCGAGAGAGTTCGATCCGCAGGTGGTGATTTGGAAGGGAGGGAGCGTGTTTGGGAGGCTCAGTCCAGCGGGCAACGATAGCTGGATCAGTAAGTATGAGTATGATATGCTGGGGAGCCGGTTGCTGAACAACAAGTGCATGTTCGCTTGGTAGGGTGCTGGGCACTGGGTGCTTTGGGGAAGAATGCGGAAAGAAATGTGAACAGGTTCTTGGTGGTGATGGGAGTTGTTCGGATGGTCACGATGGTGCGAATATTATTTAGCTTTCCAGATTCATACGGGATTACTAGCAGGAGGGGAGATGGATGCTCAGGTGTGCTGACAGGTGTGCGCCTGACATGTAGGATGAAAATTAATGTGCTGCAGAATTAAATGTGTCAAAATGCTGTCTATCTTTCCGGGGCCGTACTTTTGTCACAGGTCCAACCTATGTGGATATCCTATCGGTATGTGAAGGAATTGATTGTTCGCCACATCTGCCATCCCAGTCGAGACCAAGTCCGCTACGATCTGCCCCTGGCGATCAAATTGCAGCACCTCCCATCGAGTCATGAATGTCGCCACGGCACAGCCGCAAGTGTTGGGTTCGTGAAGGCATCATCCAGACATGCCGAAAGCTGAAATCGGCATCCGGGGCTTGCGGATAAGGCCACGGTGAGGCGGCACTGAGCCCATTATTTGCTGATGAGCCCAGAGCCCCCCCTATGGCGCACGCCCGGAAAGAAGGCTGCCGGCGTGTCGAAAATCTCCCCACGTAGGCGGTGAGGAAGCTACCGCTCTCCTGCAGCGGTGATTGGGCGGGGCATGGCAGATTGACGCTAGCGCGTGAGCGGCGACGCTAAATGGCCGGCACGGAAATGTCCCTGACAGGCCTGCCGAAAGTGGCTCCATCGCCCATCGAACATCTTTAAACGACCCGCTGGCTGCTGCTACCTTTTGCCTTCCTCCTTCAGCACTGCTTCTGGACGCTCAACATTCCGACACCGTCCCCCGCAGGTCACTCGTTCCACCTGTGCGATTGCTGGATCCCCGTGTGATTGTTTTTGGTTTCTTTGTAGCCGCGTCACGCTACCGTAATGTACGAAGACACTCGCCTCCTGTCGCGACTGCGATTTGCTGACGGGCATCAGGAACTCGACTACGGTTCTGTCGCCTGTGGCGCAGGACACGTACTGGGGCTCGTTTGAAGAGATCTCCAAGTACAATGTCTCGCTCAACTACGCCGAGCGCATGTGGCTGGCTTGGTACACCTACATGCAGAACGATGTTCTCGCCACGGGCATCATGTCCTTCGTCATGCACGAGGTCGTCTACTTTGGACGCTCGCTGCCGTGGGTCATAATCGATATGATTCCCTGGTTCAGGCGCTACAAGATCCAGCCGGTATGTTGCGGCGTTGCAGACAATCTGGCGAAGCCTGATGCTAATTGTGACTGCTAGAACAAAATTCCCACCGCCTGGGAACAATGGCAGTGTGCCCTTCTCGTCCTTTTCTCCCATTTCACCGTCGAGCTCCCGCAGATCTGGTTCTTCCACCCCATGTGCCAGTTCTTTGGCCTCAGCACCTCCGTCCCGTTCCCGAGCCCCTACAAGATGGCTTTCCAGATCGCCATCTTCTTCGTCCTCGAGGATACCTGGCACTACTGGATGCACCGCGCTATGCACTTCGGCTTCCTCTACAAGAACATCCACAAAATCCACCACCAGTATTCTGCACCCTTCGGTCTCGCCGCCGAGTACGCCTCTCCCATCGAAGTCATGGTCCTTGGTCTTGGCACTGTCAGCTCGCCCATTCTCTGGTGCGCCATCACCGGTGACCTGCACATCCTCACCATGTACATCTGGATCGTGCTCCGCTTGTTCCAGGCCATCGATGCCCACAGCGGTTACGAGTTCCCCTGGAGTCTGCACCACTTCCTCCCCTTCTGGGCCGGCGCCGAGCACCACGATGTTCACCACGAGCGCTTCATCGGCAACTACTCGAGCAGCTTCCGCTGGTGGGACTACGTCCTTGACACTGAGGCTGGCCCGGAGGCGTCCAAGAGGCGCCGGGACAGAAAGCTTGCGGCTCTGAAGAAGAAGGCGTAAAGCAGCAAGGATTACGTAGGCAAATCTGCATTGGGCTTGCAGCTGCCGATGAGGGGTATTGCATTCGTTTCATGAGCAGTCGTCTGTGTTCTGACGACGCTACTTTATTTTGGGACATGCTCGGAGTTGCATTAGAGGGATCACGGTTGCCAACGTTGGCTGCTAGCAGCTGGTAAAATATGCTCTTCATAATGGACGGGAGATGATGTAGATAGTTACGACTGGGGGGAGGGATTTTCGGAAATCTTTTATGGATACCTAATATATGTTACGTTCGTTTTGCAATTGATTGTGTCGATTTCTACGTATGTTGAACAGCGAATTGATTAATACTCGCTTGGCGCACTGCTACTTGGTACTCGCTCAAACCTCTCCTCCGCTGGTCGCGTCCCTATGTGTGTCCGTGCGTCCTTGGCACCAAGCGCGTCTCTCCAAGCTCCGCTGCCGTATTCAACTTTCTTTCAGCAAGATCGAAACACCACCAACCTCAGTATCGTCCTTCACGTCCAACCGTAGCGCAAAATGTCGCGCTCCCAGAGCTACCAGCAAGACTATATTGCGAGGATACGATATTCCAATGCGCTTCCGCCGCCGCCATGTCCGCCCAAGCTGCTCGACATCCCCAATACGGGACTCTCGAGTGGACAGTACACTTCAGCCAAGTTTTCGGCGAGGTTGGCGAGGGAGCAGCCGCTGAACATCGAGGCGGACGCCGAGCTCGGCATGCCGATTGATCTTGTGGGCATCCCGGGCGTGTTTGATGGAGATGAGTCCGGTACGCTTTATACGCCTGCTACTCTGCCATAGGCGCTTTTGCAGTAGACATTTATTGATACCTCTCAGCTATTCAGGCGCTTCCGCAGCCACCACAACTGTCGCCCGCTGACCGCGCGCTCATGCGACCGCCGAATGCCCTAGGCAAGTCGACCGCAAACGCTTCCCAAGCTTCGTTCTTGCGCCGCACCGAATACATCACATCCAGTACCGCTGGAAGCAAGAACATGTTCGAATCTAGTAACTCGTCCAATACGATGCGCCTGCGGAAGAAGCGCGCAAAAGGCAACGTTCACGAGGATGACCCCATCCACATCACTCGCAACATCCTAAAGGGCTTCAACCTCGCCTACCCAGAGGACGCCTACACTGGCCCCGACACAACTGAGAACCTCCGCCCAGCTAACATCGACGTCGAAGAGAAGCGCGCGTGGAAAAACCCAAAGAACCCTCACAATGACAAGCTCGAGCTCATCGACTCATATCCCCTGCTCCCAGATTGGGACGCCATACCCGACACAGGCAGCTACGCCATGTTCAAGTTTGTCGCTGCGCCTGTGAAGGACGCCTCTTCAGCATCGACTTACGACCCCCGCCTCGACGTCTCGATCCTCCGCCTCGCGGGCGAAACCATCGAGGACCGCGCGCGCTTCGCCCAGGAGCAGGAACTCTACAAGCAGGACCCCTCCATGCACCCGCCTCTCCCCTGGTTCCACTATGAATTTTTCCTCCCCTCCGACCGCGCCAAAGTCTCGGCCATCAAGCGCAACTTCTCCACGTACAACCCCGACGCCGCGGATCTCCCCTTCGACGAAACGGTCGACGAAGATGGGCGCCCGAGGAAATTCTTCCGCTACGAGAACGTCCGCACGTACGAGACGCAGAGTCAAGTTTCGAACTTGAACGATCGGTTTGGGGATACGGTGGCGTTGGCGTTGCATGATCCGAAGATTCATCGGGAGGGCGATAAGTTGAGGGAGGGGGAGCTGCCGAAGGGGGCGTATTTCTATCCTATCGGGCAGAAGAGTCATATTAGGCCGAGGAGACCGGGTAAGGTGCATATGGTGGAGGAGTTCCCGAAGATTGATTACCTGGAGGCGAGCGGGAGGGAGCCGGATGAAGAGGAGGTGAGGAAGAGGGAGGCGGAGAGGAGGGTGTATGATGTTGAGGGTGGGGAGGTGTAGTGGTGAGGGGGAGGGTTTTACATCTTTGAGCAAGGCGTTCGGGTGGTGTGTACGGGATTTTTGTAGGATGTGCGTGAGATGGGTGAATTGCATTTATCAAGGTGTTGTCTTTTCTTTGCTTTTCATCGTCCTGCGGGATATGCATGTTAAGGCATGGGATATGGGCCAAAATTAAAGCCGAGAGCAGACCTTCAATGCGGGTGTTTATGGCTGGATTTATAACTATTTCGATATTGGTTGAAGTTTTCTTTCTGCTTTTTGTGTACCCCTTCTTAAGCTTACAATCATGGTGTCCAGACGTGGCAGCTCAGTAATTATCATCCCTTGCGAAACTGCCCACATGCAAAGTATCTTTCACCACGCGTCTGGAAGACTCCCACACGCAATGCCCACAAAGCTCCCTACGCCGCCATCGGCGTCGCCGCCTTCGCCAGATTACCCGTCCCCCTCGAGCTAAATATCGCCATTATGCCAAAACTCCCATAAAACAGCACCATAGGATAAGCCACCAGTCCCCTCATACTCGTCATGCGACCTGTACACGTCAGTTCCTCGTTCTCCATCCTCTCCTTTCCAAACTCCCAAGGGTACTCACCAACAACCGTAAACATCGAACTCGAGCTGTACGAGCACCACACGATGGCCAAGCTCGTGAGGAGATATCCGAAGAAGCCGTCGAGGGGGACGACGATGCCGAGGATGGCGACCAGCACGAGGGGGAGGAGACAGTAGCCGAGGACCGAGGCGGAGCGCGGGTAGGTGAGGGTGGAAGAGAAGTGCGAGGAGCCGCGAGGGGGCGCGTGGGCGTGCTCCGGGGAGGCCATTTCTCCTGGGGAGAGGGGCGGGGACATGAGGGAGAGGATGGTGTGCAGGAGGAGGGTGCCGAGGACGGCGAGTCCTGCAAGTAGTCAGTCAGCCATCTAGCGAAGTCAAAACTTCAATCCCAGGAGGGAAAAAAGGAATGGAGGGGACGAGCAAAACAGCAACCCACCATAAATATACCCAAAATGCAACTTCCCACTCAGCAACAAACTCGTCCCAAACACAAAGAAAAACAACACCGGCCCCGCCACATCGCTATCATCCATAATATGCCGATCCATCCCCCCAAACGGATTCAACACCGCCAACGTCTTCATCTTGATGTGTCCGAAGTTGACCCCCAGCTCCTCGAGCAACGGGGGTTCCCCTTCGTATCCCTCCGTCCCAAACGCAGCCAGCCACCCTGTGCGCAGCCCCGAGCTGCCTACCCCCATTTGCCCCGTAACGCCCGGCGCGGAGAACCCAGCGCCGTAGGTGGAGGGGTAGGACGAAGTGGGGGCGCCGTAGTTCGCTTGGAAGGGGGTGGAGTGCCCGGAGACGGGGCCGGTGAAGGAGGAGGGGTAGAATTGGAGGTTTGAGGCGGGCGGGGCCCCGTATTGGGGGGTGCCGTTGTAGCCGTATTGGGCCATTTTGGGGGACGTGAGGGTGTGGCGGTTGTGTGTGGGGTGAGGGAGGAGGAGAGCGCTGAGACGGGGGGCGGTTGTCTGAGGGGTGATGCGCGGTGGGTGGTGGGAGGTATGTATGCGGAGCGGTGGTGAGCGAGGGCGCGCGGGGTGGGCGAAAGGCCAGGTGGGTTCGTTATCCCGGGGCGAAAGTTTTGTAGCGGTGGGATTGGAGGGTGAGTTGGGATAGGCGGGTGGAGGTGAGGATTCGGTGGTGGAGCGAGGGGTGGGATGCGAAGGAATGTTTGTTCGTGGCTGCTGGCGGCGGAGCTGGTGCTGCATGTCCGACTGCCGACTCCAGCTAGGGTAGCATCACGTGACTGGTGAGCGCAAGCGCTCAGGCCGCAGTGCTGTTGGTTAGGGGATTATGTAACTTGCTTGACCGAGAATAGAATTAGACATTATGTTGAAACTGTAGAGAGAAACAGCTATGGAGGTACAGATGCTGTGGAAGGCAATTCAATGGAACTTGCCTAAGATACTTCGATTAGTATTAATGGATGCGACCAAGATGAAAAGAAAATCACGGGGGAGGAATAAACCTTCCTGACACGTAAATTATGGTAAGTGAGCATGTTTCTAGTAGAAAGTAATTGAACGAGTGTGTGTATTCTCTGACTAGTGATCAGCGAACATATATTAGTAGGTAGATAGGTAGGTAGCCCATACATTGACACATACACTGGCAAAAATGCATGAAACTGTCAGCCATTTAAATGTTCACAAGTACTAGCTCAGCACATCTTTATGAGCTTTTATTTATATTACGAGTGTCTGTACGTACTGATACTCCTTCTGATTGTTATGGCTGTTTTTGTCACGAGTGTAGAGTAGAAGGTTATCTCATCTAAAATATTCCATGTGTGCACCACTTTTTTTCAAATACCTTATAATCGCCTTTGTAACAGTTGCTCGATATAGCCCATCAACGCCCATAAAATCTTCTATAAATCATGTACTCTTGTCACACCTTTCATCGTGTTCAAACTATTCCACCATTAACCATAGCATCGACCATACCCGCCACCTGCATCAACATCTCATCCTGATACCGATACCCCACCAACTGCACCGCAACCGGCGCATCTTTATAATCTTCTGGTCCAGTATCTAGACGTTATTAGCAATTCCCCTCTTAAGTTTTCCAAAACCTCGCACACATTCCCAAAAGAAATTCTCAAAACTTACACAAACTATACAACCGCTTGTCCTCAGCCCCAAACCTCGCATTCTCAACCCCATCCACAACATCGGATCCATTTACCGTTCCCACCGGAATGACAACAGCCGGGTAGTCAAGATAATTCCATAACCCAGTGTAGGATATCGAGTTCCATCTATCGAGCGGAACGGCCGTGTGCGGTGCAGGCGGCATGAGTATAGCGTCAATGGCGTTGGCGCGGAACAGCTCGTGGTACGTGCGGATGGCAGCCTGCCGGCGGACGTTGAGCTCGAAGAGGGAGTCTAGAGTTGCACATTCCAGCGAGGATAGGCCTATGGCGCGGAGAGAAGGAATCTCGGGTTCTTGCGTGCGGGCGAAGAGGTCAATATAGTTCTGCAGGGAGTTAGCGAGAAATGATGGAACTTAATCGGACAATCGCACTTGCGCTCCGTCAAGGGTGAAGTATTTAAGTAGATCGGAGATGTTCTCTGCGACGTTTGGAAGTTCGAGAGGAATTAGCTCAATGCTGGAGTTGGCGCGGAGGAGGTCTGCAACTTGGTGGAGGGCGCGCCGGATGGGTGGTGTAGGTGTGTGGACGCCGTTGTCGAGAACGAGGCCTATTCGAAGGGTGGGCTTGAGCTGGAGATTCATCCATGGGAGGGGGATGACGGTGCTGTCGTATTGCCAGGTGTGGGCTTGCATCGTGGTAGACATAAAGAGAGTGATATCGCGGAGGGAGGTCGCCATGGGACCAGCGGATGAGAGAACGACGTCCATGCCTGGAGTTGTCAGGCTTCGTACTCCTCTGTGTGGCACTGTGGTTTTATATCAGCTTTTGAGATGCTTACAAGAATCACACAAACCACATACCTAATCCCTCGCTCGGTCTGAACCCATAGATTCCATTGCATACCGATGGAACACGGATACTTCCTCCGATATCTGTACCAACGCCGAGCACACTACCACGCATTGCGAGAAGCGCGCCTTCTCCGCCTGTGCTTCCACCAGCTGTCAAAGAGGTATTGCGAGGGTTCAAAGTCCGGCCAAATACATGATTGTCACTGTCACCAGTCATGATGGATTGAGGCAGATTAGTCTTGCAGTACAATAGAGCGCCCAGATCTAGTAGCATTGCTGCCGTAGCACTGTCCTCCTCGGCAGGCTGGTCCACGAAACATGCCAATCCAGTGGAAGTGTCAAAGCCTGCGACCTGGAAGCTGTCCTTGAGCGATATCGGAAGGCCATAAAACGGTTGAAGATGTTTTCCAGGGTGAGATTGTCGCTCATGATCGAGCTCACGAGCACGCTCGATCGCTTTGTCGAAGAATATCTCCGTGAGGCAATTTGTCTGTGGCTATCGTAAGCTAATTGACAGATAGTGAAGATGTCCTCGACGAGAATCTCTGGCTTTCTCCACAGAATATCAAACATACAAGTTGATGAGCAATAGCAGCACGTTTACAAAATGCAACTGTGACCTGCTCGGCAGTCCACACGCCGCTTCTGAGCTTCTCTAACAATGCCGTCGCATCGAAGTTGGAGGTGATGTTGATCTCCTCATCGCTCAAGATGCCGCAAGTGATCGGGACGTCCATCATGTTAGTATAGCTACTGTAGTCCTTGGGAAGAAGCCATTCTCTAGGTATCTGCTCTCGACGATGCGATTGCTTCTCAGCTGCAATAGTTCGATAATCTCTTGGAACGTTCGGCATTTTGGAATTGCAATGATGGTGAAAGTAAAGGTACTTGAAAATTTCCATGGACTCTACAATGATACTTATACTGCAGGAGATCAAGAACCATGCTCTGGACCATTTCACCTAACCCCAAAGACCTCCGTGGAATACCTTGAAACCCTCCGGCTCCGGTCCCAACTAAATCTGGGCTAATACATGGACGTGCTGACTTTATTGAAAAAAGCGACGGGGCTCGAGCAAATGACAGAGCGTCTTCGATGCTCCTAGTGAATAGAAACACTTGTTACATATTCGAGTTGCTCCATACGCTGAGCATGTAAGTGGTCTTAACCTAGTAGACAGTCTGTGAGTGGACCGTGAGATCCACCAACGCACGACCCGTCGCCCTTTTGAGCCTAGCCCCTGATCTTCCGAGCTACCAAAAGCATGTTTGACCTTTCCCTTCATCGTTGAGTTATCCTCCGCCGGAGCTTTACGATCTTTCGAGGTGCTGGCATGCATAACCGCTTTACCGTTTCAAGCCTCACTTTGGGAAAATGGTCAACGCTCCCACCCGGGGCGCCAGAAGCGCATGTGATCGATGCTACCAGCTAAAGGAACGCTGCGATCGTGCATCGCCAACCAGCCGCTGCGAACGATGCTCTAGACTGGACCAAACCTGTGTGATCGTACGACCTGTGCGACCCGCTGGTCGCTCAAGAACTCGCTTGCGTTCTAATATCTCAAGCAATTCGACTAGATCTGCGAGTAGGGCACAATGCAAAGAACCTATCGATGCTTGGCTGCAGAAGATTCCGGACTTGAGTACGGAAGAGAGAGAGCTGTTGATGCTGCTTCTAGGCGATTCAAAGAGCTTGCAGTATCCTGTAGTCAGTCCGCGCTTCCAGCACGCAGAGCAAGAGTCGTTTTCCGGACCGCTGCCAGCTGCTTGGCCCGTTTTGAAGGATGCTTATCTCGCGTACGCGGGTGTGTTGAGGTCTTTACAATCAGGTCTTACAACAGATACAGACGATGCGTCCAAGCTTCGTCATGCAAGTGCTGCGATGGTGGCTTTGCGCAGCCTTCCTATTACCAATCCGAAGGAAGCCGAATTATGTCTCACACTTGGGTTTGCTCTAGCACTATCCGTCTACGGGGCCATTGGCGTTGGTGTCTCAGATATCTGCCATTACTGTCTGAGTGTCACCAGACCATTTATTGAAGCCGCCGCTTTAGATCCGGAGATGGAACACCGAGTAAGCGTTCTCGTTCTCTTGGAGACCATGGAGTGCATGGTTCACCGGCGAAAACCTACCTTAAGAATGCAGCCACGGGCTCCTGCAGTTGTGGATCGTCATCTGGGATTATGCCTCTCATTACTTCCAGAGTACCATGATCTTTGCGTCATCAGCCACTCGCTTGCGAACAGCTCCGATGCATCACGTCTTGGGGTCCTCTACCAGCAGCTCCAGGGAATACAGGCTCGGGTAGAAAAGTGGCAACCATCCCAGCCCGAAGGCTTTTTACGAGAATTCAGCACCGCAGAAGTCCTCCATCTACTTGCACAAGCAAGAGTATATCGATTAGCGGCGCTTCTCATTGTCCACCGTCTACAACACAAATCTGGCGATGAAGACAGTCAAGCAGACATCTGGTCTCGAGAGGTGATGATGGAACTGGAGCTGACGCAAAGATTTTCAGAGCAACCGGTACGATTTGTGGCGTTGCCTTTCATCGTCGCGGCGGTTGAGGTCAAAGATCCTGCGGAACGAGTGAAAGTCCTACAGCACGTTGATCAATACGTAGATCAACTCACTCCCGTTGTGCAGAAGGCCACCTCAACCTTTTTGACGCGAGTCTGGTATGAGAGGGATATCGTTCCGAATTATTCGTGGTTCGATTCTGTTCACAAACCGTGCGTTGTCTTGGATTCAATTGAGGCTACATTCTCAGGTCACCTTTTTACTATTTGAAGTATTTGTCGTTCCCAAGACCTTCACCGTCACGATTGTATCATATCCTGTATCAAGCAGCGGGTTCACCCTGTATATATCCCATTTTCAATAAGCCTTGTTCAACTCAAGGCGTGAATTTCCATCGCTTTGGACGTCGCGATCTCCCTTGAACAACAACTCCGGTTCGTTATTCTTGTTGATCCTGATGAACACGCCTTCCTTGAATGTAGCCATCGTTTCAATTCCCACACCAACGTGGCCCAGATGGTCCGGCTTGCGGGATTGCAGAGCTAGAGTGCACAACTCGGCAGCTGAGCTCCAAGCTGTGGAGGTGCGACCTGTCACTAGGATAAAGAGCATGTAAACGAGGCTGAGTAGACTATAAATACCCAGCACCATCAAAGAAAGAACAACTGTGGCAGATGCGGTTTCATAGCCATACACAGTCCTGACGATTTCGAAGGGGAACACGACGTTGTTTGCCGGGATGGAAGAGTACGAATCTTCGTAAGAGAAACTTGCTGGGTAAGTCTGTAATATGTTAAATAGCGACAACGCGAGCATCACTTCTCCATAGCTGTTGATTTCATCCAAGAGGAGCAGAGTAATGTTATCGCTAGGTGGACTGTCTGCCCAATACCAGTCCATGGTGCTTAATTTGCTATACGCAAAGCTAGGCGATATTTCGATCAGTGAACCTCTATATGAGCTGTTCGTTCTGCTAGCCGTAAAGATGGTCGGAGGTCCGATACTGGAGGAAGGCAACTCATATCGCGCTTGGTTCCAATATGCATCAATCGTGCATCCATGTGCATTAGTCCACGCGCTGTTCGGTGGAGGGTTTTTGGCCCAGTCGACTTCATTAGCGTGAGGGAACACACCCAATAGGGAGTGCTTCATATCTTCTGGAGGTGCAAACCACGATGGTGAATAATGATTCCACGTTCTTTCGTCATACAGTTCTAGTAATCGATAGCTCGATCCTTCTTGGTCAGGAAATCTGACGCTTGCATAAGTAGAGTTTATCTGAAATGAAGGATTCCAGATACAACTGGCCATGACCAAGGGCTGCAAGGCGTTCCCAGAAGCAGTGGTCGCATCCCACTCGAAGCTTTTCATTGCGGCGGACAGAAAACTACTCAGTTGGAAAGATGGCCCCGAAACTCGGCCAACTGGTTGTTTTCCTGGAGCATTACCTCCCACTATAGATGCATCGATGATGATTCTTGTGGCACGAGCCGATCGCGATAAGAACCAGTGCTTCTCTCTGTATTTTGATTTTGATCGATCAATCATACTGGACTCTAAGAGAGTGTTTATTCCAGGGAATCTGGTTCAGTTAGATGCGATCAGGAAGAAAGATCCCAAGCTTAAATCTAGAGTAACTCACTGCCAATCTAACTCCTTATCCGCCTCTAAATGGGTGGAGAATGCAGGATTCTTCGAGTCGGGTCCTGGAGTGTACACATAGGTTGCTTTCCAAAGATTCATAGTTCGTGGTATCATAACGATGGCACTCGACGGACCAACAATCGATCCGAGAATTATTGTCACTATGACCGCGAAGACTAACACAAACTTCCGCCATCTTTGCAAAGCTGTTGACATGATCGACGACCAAAACTCAAGGGACCAAAAATAGGATACATGGGTGATATATACCGGCGCGAACAAGAAACCGAAAGGTATTCCATCATCACAGACGTGTGAACGGATGTACGCTAGAAGGATTTCGCCGAGCGATGCCTGCATCAATATCTCATGGTATTTGGCAAGAAATTGAAGTTGGCTTGACCACTTGAACTCCGACCCGACGACATATCCCGACCAGTTCAATGCAAGAAGGGTGACAGCTCCGGCTAATGGGGGTACATGAAGTAGACATTGTAAAGCTGCAATTCCGCGATGGCGAAACAGCGCAACTTTACGTCGTTCCATGGGTCGTGTGAAGCTGAACATCTTGACAAAAGTCTGTAATTTCAGGCTCCGACAAGCTTCTTCGATGGGGCTGGGTCCCCGACTGCTTGTTAAAGTCTTGCCAGCCATGAAGCAAACAGGTTAGCAGAATAAGCTATTCGATTCGTGTGCGCGCATGAAGCTTTAGCGAAAGCTGACGTATTCCTATGGAAGGAGGGATTCGACTAGATAAACTGCACCAGAGTTATTGCTGTAGACTACGAGTCCAGCCTGTTATGATCATAGCGACGCATGTGACGTGACCTGCGAGGCTGAGTTCAAATTGATAGGGCAAGAGTTGTGGATAACTGCAGCTGGGTTTCAGCCGTAGATAGTTTCTTAGCGAATTAGCTCATGCCAGGGCGGGCGCAGTCTTGTACCACAAGGCACACATGGCTATGAGGCATATTCCAAGATATTCTTTTCACACTGACTGCAGGCTTTCGAGTGCCTTTGGACACTGGCCCACCCGTTGGCTTCAATACTAGAGTGTGCTCTTTGCCCGTATCAACCACTTCGCACTGCATTGTCAGCCGTCTGAAGGCAGCTCAACCACACACAGGCAAGATACGCCCCTAATATTACGGACTAATAATATTATCAAGTGATCATGTACCTAAAGTGAGCCTTACAAAAGTTTCGTCATGTCACAACGCTACACTGACCTCATTCGGCGGCATTCATATTTCTGCTCCTACAGCCTCGCGCATGAAGTTGGAGTGCTGAAGCAGCAAAGAAACGCGTCCGCCATAATGCAAATCATGGTACGCAAACGCGATTCTTCACCCATCGAGGAAACAAGCCTGTATGCACAGATAGTTATACCAGAAAATAATTTCATCAGTTTAACGATCACCTTAGGTGATTGTTACCTTTGCTTTCATTTATAGGCTTTCTCATGCTGTGAACCCGTGCTGACTATCTTCCGATTTCTTGAGACACCTTTGACCATTCTGATTATCTTTGTTGGGTGGAGCTTAGGGTTTTCAATAATTCCAGATCATCATGAAACTCCTGGCTATTTATTGGGCGGTTCCTGATCCAACCAGCTCGCATGGAGATGTATTCATCACCATCCTGGTTCACCAGCGACGCTATCTCGTTGACATGCGTTGAGCTGGTCAGGAGGAATGTCACCCTTGCGACGTATCTTCTTGTTCGTGCAGCTTCTAGCAGGTCTTGCAACGCTTGAGTGATTTGTTGGTCCCAATCGTCCCAGGGAATGTCGAAGTCGGAATTATTGTCGATCAGACAGTATATCGTCTTTGAGGAGTTCATGCAACTAACGAGTGCACTGAAAAGAAAGTACAATGCCCCTAGATCATGGCCACGCGCAGTGTCCACCATAACTTCTTCGATGGGTTCCATATGTCGTATTTCTGCATGCGGTGAGAAAATCAGCCGGGCGATCAAGCTCCGTAATATTGCATTTGGACCATTGTGAGTGATCTCATCTTGGTCGCTATGCAGGCTACAAAAGAAAGATATGAAGATATGAGATGTGTCTTGATCAAGAATCGATAGGGCAGATACACATAGAACCAACGGTGGAGGTGTTCTGCCTGCTCCGTCCATTTTACAGTAGCTATCGACTAACAACGCATCAGGGTGAGCTCTGGTCAATCATGTTCGGAGGTTTGGCTCAAACAGTAGTGAGCGAGCTCTTGTTAAGGCCTTGAATTAATTGATTAGTCTTTTTAAGGGCGTATCGGGTCTCGTGTATTACTGTCAAAGGATCGGCGTCTAAGCTATCGAGGAGACTTTCGTGTTCGATATAGACTCGCTGTCCTTCATGGGAGCGTCTCCTTGCAATATGATATCTCAACTCTACACTACGCATGAGATCTATAGGTGAACAACTAAGTACCCTCGTGTTAGTCGCTTTTCTCTATTTTGTTACCTTGTGAAAGAGCTTGGTCTATGGCCAGCTGATACAACGCCGATTAGCTCACGGAGGGATTCTCATCTTTTAAATAAGAGATTACTCTTTCCATCTTTTGCATTCGTTTCCTTAACATGATATTGTTGGCTCCAGCCTTGGTGATTTCTTGTGTACAGGTTTCTATATCATTGCGGACAACGCCGAACTTCGAGCTCGTACTCAGACGGAGCTCTTGAGTGTCTCTCTGTTTAGAATTCAACTTCATTGTCTGATGCATCAACGCCTCAATCTTGAGATGTTCGAGGCGGTTCTTGATCTTGCTTTCAGCTGCAGAGAGACTGTCGACCATCTCATCAATCTTATCGCTTGCAACCGCCGGTAATGATTTGAGTTTCTTCTGAACCACTATAAATCGATATGAGTAAATACATATTCAACTCAAGCATGAATTACAATTTCTAGTATGTTCTCGGAGCAAGATGTTGATCAACTCCCTCGGAACACCCGCTATGATATTGGAAAGATCTACAATGGAATTTCGCAAAATCATATCTGAGTGACATTGCCGCGCGTTCTTACAGACACTGGTAAACAGGTCAAGAATCTCAGCAAACACGTTCAGAACCTGCTCTTGGTTTTTGATCCGCTGGCCCCATACCTCACACTTGTCAACGTCGATGCAAATGAGAAGGGTCCATTATAGTGATCAGGAAATACCTGAAATATGATCAATAGGCCCCCACAAAGAAGGCTGAGACCTTTTTCCTCTGGAATAATTGACATAGATATCTCCAACATCCGGATCGCAGGTTGTTGATTTCTTGCCCATCTGCACAAGGATCTGTTTTGAGCTTTTTTGGAGTATGCCTGCTCTGCCGCCTTGATGACATTTGCTCAATCGCAGTCTTCAACACGAAAGGCCGGATCAAGTTTTGTACCTTCTCGAGCGTATTAGATACTACGATCGAGTCCCCCGGCGTGAAACTAGTCCGAGGGAACATGATGGTCGTTCCGAACGTTCATTTTACGAGGAGCCGTCAAAATCCAAGAGGAGATCAATTGCGCCGAATGACCAGCGCGAGAATTCTGCACTGTAACGCCGTCAACAAGGCAGGGATCGGCGATCAGATAAGTATGGACGGAGTGGCTCGGCATGGCAGAGCCAAAGCGAAGAAGACGATTGATGAGAATGCCTGGTCAAGAAGACGGCAATTGAGAATCAATCAGAATGAATATCACGCGTATGAACCATCTCTCGCACAAAAAACCTGCATCTTCATGCTAACTATATTCTCCTCACCTTCCTGATATCTATCCCCCACCTAACCACCACATCTTTCCTCTAACCCGCACACCCCAACCATCACCACTCAAAGATACAAAACCTATGCTACCCGCATCTTTCCACATGCCCTCGAAATAAACCCATTGCGTTTACCCCACCAGTCAACTCCCAGCGCCAAACCCTAAACCTTGTAGTAATTCCTCTCACAACTAGATCCACTCACACACATAGCTTAAATCCCTCCCCCCGGACCGTTCCCTCACCCTCACCACCTACAAACCCACCCACGGCATCCCCCATCCGGCAACCCCGCCCACTCCCCACCTCTCCATCCTACCCCGCATGCGCTTGTCCCAAACGCGGGGCTTGTGGCATCTATGACGCTAGCGCAAGTATGTAGAACATCGGATAGCTACCTACCTAGTACAGCCATCTAGCACCTCTAGACTCTGCTGTGATGGGATGATCTGGGCGGGATCCGCGCCCACGGTGATGCGGGCGAAGGGGATGGGTGTGGACGGAGGGAGGGATCTCGGTGGACTAGGCTGTTAGAGGGAGGGTGCGTACACCGTGGAGAAGGGGACTGGGCTGGTGTGGCAGAGATCTACAGAGTGGTGCGCGGATGGGGTGGAAAGGTTAATTTAGGTCGGAGTAGTGCATGGAGGGAGGGAGGAGGGGTTATATAAGAGGTTGTGCGTTGGGATGGGGTTTTCGCGAGTGGGAAATTCTTTGAATAGTTTCTTTGGAATAAATACACGTAATAGTAGATTGGGACTTCGATATGGGGCTTAAAACGGATATCAAGAGTGGGAGACAGACCGCAGCCGGATCCTCGGATAGCTATGTGGATAATCTGGAAACAGACGTGTTGATTGTGGGCGCGGGTTTTGGCGGCATTTATCTACTACACAAGCTACGGCAGCAAGGATTCAGGTGCAAGATCTATGAGGCGGGGAAAGGTTTGGGTGGAATATGGCATTGGAATTGCTACCCTGGGGCGAGGGTAGATTCGCAGGTACCGGTCTATGAGTATTCGTTTCCGGAGATTTGGAAGGCAAGTGTTGAGTAGTGGCGCTGGAAGATAATTGAGTGAAATGACTGACAAGGATTCCAGGACTGGACTTGGTCGACGAGATATCCGGGGTGGGAAGAGCTGAGGAGGTACTTTGACCACGTGGATGAGAAGCTCGATGTTACGAAGGATGTTGCGTTTGAAACCACGGTCACAGGCGCACAGTTTGATAAGCCTTCTGGTAGATGGATCGTCGAGACGGAAGATGGTCGTACCGCTCGTGCCAAATACCTATTGCTCGCAACCGGGTTTGCAGCAAAGCGGCATTTCCCGGATTGGAAAGGTGTTGACAACTATAAGGGGATTATCCACCACTCTTCGTTCTGGCCCGAAGAAGGTATCGACGTCAAAGGCAAGCGAGTTGCTGTCATTGGTACGGGCTCAACTGGTATCCAGCTGGCTCAAGATACCGCAAACCAAGGCGCAAATGTTACCGTCTTCCAGCGGACACCCAACCTATGTCTCCCTATGCAACAAAAGCCTCTGACCCGCGAGGAACAAGAAGAAGCAAAAGCCAAGTACCCAAGTCTATACGAGCTCCGACGTACAACATTTGCCGGCTTTCTATACGACTTCGTTCAAAAGGACACCTTCGATGACAGCGAAGAGGAACGCGAGGCATTCTACGAGAAGATGTACGAGAACGGCGGCTTCGAGTTTTGGCTAGCCAATTACAAGGATCTCCTTTTCGATAAGAAGGCCAACAGGGCAGCCTACGACTTCTGGGCAAAGAAAGCGCGAGCTCGCATAACGGATCCGAGGAAGCGAGACATTCTAGCTCCTCTGGAGCCGCCGCACGCTTTCGGTACGAAGAGGCCTTCTTTGGAACAAAATTTCTACGAGATGATGGATAAGCCGGAGAATGATGTAGTAGACGTGAAGAAGACGCCTATCAGGGAGTTTGATGAAACCGGTATCACGACGGAAGATGGTACGCACCGCGAGTTCGACATTATCGCTCTAGCCACTGGCTTCGATTCCGTGACAGGTGGCATGAAGAACATGGGGTTGAGAAACGTAGACGGGGTGCCACTTTCGCAGCTCTGGAAGTCGGGAACGTGGTCATATCTAGGCATGTCATGTGCTGGGTTCCCGTAAGTTCGCACCTCCTGAATGATGGTCTTGTAACTAACGACAACAGTAACATGTTCTTCTTGTACGGAGCTCAAGGACCTACGGCCTTTAGTAATGGTCCAACATGCGTAGAATGCCAGGGCGATTGGATTGTCGATGCGATGACCCAGCTTAAGAAGGACGGCATCACATATTGCGATGCTACAAATGAGGCTACTGAAATCTGGCGGCAGAAGGTGACAGAGTTGTCCGATAAGACGCTGTTCCCAGGTACTTCGTCATGGTATATGGGGGCGAATGTGCCGGGCAAGCCTCGCGAGCAATTGAATTACGCTGGTGGTTTCCCACTGTACGAGAAGGAGTGCAGACAGGCGTTGGATAATGGGTTTGAAGGTTTTATCACAGCGTAGAAGGTGCAGCGATAGCTCACAGTCTTTGTAAATAATTACTGTTAGTTTTATTGTAATATTCATAGTTCAATTCTGTCTTTTGGGTATTATTCGCAAAAGTCCCCCGTGGGAACAAACATGCATGTGCAAATGGGTTACGACGAATGCGGTATAGCGCAAGATCTGCCGTCGCATCATGCATGACGTTGGCCCGTTGCGGACCGCGGCTGTCTTGGGACGGCGGTACGAACTTCTTCTACACTCATGGCCATCTTCCGTGATCCGTGTATTCACCCGCTAATATCATGACGACGGCCTTTTGGCTAGGTCGCCAATGTCTCCGCCAAGGAATTCGACACGGAGCGTCCTTCGCGGCGAAGACTTCCACGCGCAGTTTCGCGTCTAGCACCTCGTCCTACTTTCGCAGCCGCATCGCGACCCCCCGGTTTCCGCATACGAAAATACTATGGTCGGGCGCGGGGGCAGCAACAGCAGCAGCAGGGGGGGCAGTTCTCACTTCCACGACGTTTGTCGATATCAGCAAAGATGAGACGAACATTGGGGACAAGACACATGAAGAGGTGATGCTGGAGGTGTCACGGCGGGAACTCAAGGAGCAGGTGCCCAAGGCCATAAAAAACTCGAAGAAATATCGGAGGGGTATATACTTCTTTGTCGATTTATACATTATCGAGCCCATCTGCACTGGGCTTCGTTTCCTGCATCTCGTCGTCATCTTCGTCCCGGTGATAGTGTCGATACCAGCCGTATGGATCGGCCAGCGACAGGCAGGCAGAGACAATGAGCGCAGTGGAACGCTGTGGTGGTATGGCTTCTTGGTTACGAGCATGGAACGAGCAGGTGCTGCTTTCATCAAGGTACGTTTAATTGGCGGTCAAGCCATGCTGTAGCTGACTTTGTAGCTTGGACAATGGGCTGCATCCAGATCCGACATCTTCCCCACCGAGATGTGCAAGACCATGTCCACTCTTCACTCCCATGCACCCGCACACTCCCTCGAAACGACCAAGAAGACCGTGGAGGAGGCTTTTGGCGGCCGGCGATTTGAAGACATATTCGACGAATTCGACGAGACTCCTTTGGGCGTTGGGGCCATTGCTCAGGTATACAAGGCGAAACTGAAACCAGACTTTGCCACTGTCGAGCAGGATATGGAAGATGCACCTCAGAATTTGCGTCAACGGATACGGAAAAATGTGGACGTCACGTTGAAGGATATACCGCACAGGGTTCCTTCGAGCCATGTCGCAATCAAGGTGTTACATCCGAACGTAGAACGTGTCGTGCGTAGAGATCTGCGCATCATGGGGTTCTTTGCTGCTATTATCAACGCTATACCGACCATGGAATGGCTCTCATTTCCGGATGAGGTCGAGCAGTTTGGAGAGATGATGCGGTTGCAGCTTGATTTGCGCATCGAGGCCGCCAACCTATCTCTGTTCCGACAAAACTTCAAAGACCGCAACACTGCCTGGTTTCCGTACCCCTACACAGAATATACGACGCGCAATGTTCTCATTGAGGAGTTCGCTCAGGGCATCCCGTTGGAAGACTTTTTGCAGAATGGCGGCGGTCCTTTCCAGGAGGACATTGCCAACGAAGGTCTTAACGCGTTCCTTACCATGGTGCTTATAGATAACTTCATCCATGCCGATCTGCATCCTGGTAACATCATGGTCCGTTTCTACAAACCACAGCAACTTGACGTCGGACTGTTCTCTCGCCAAGAGGATCGCACCACGGGTCCAAAAGATTCACCGGATGTAACGGAGGAGGTGCTTAGAAGGCTCCGTCCCTACAAGAAGGAACCAGCGGAGTGGAACAAGAAGCTTCAAGAGATCGACAGCGAAGGATATAGGCCTCAAATCATTTTCATCGACACAGGTCTCGTTACAGAGCTCAACGCCACTAATAGGACAAACTTCTTGGACCTCTTCAAAGCGGTGGCAGAATTTGATGGCTATAAAGCTGGCCATCTCATGGTACAGAGGTGCAGACAGCCGGATGCAGTGATAGACTCAGAAGTCTTTGCGCTACGCATGCAGCATCTAGTCCTTGGTGTTAAGAGTCGAACTTTTGCGCTAGGAAACATCAAGATTGGTGACATCCTCAATGAGGTCTTGTCAATGGTCCGAGGTCACCACGTTCGCCTCGAAGGCGATTTCGTTAATGTCGTCTTGAGTATCTTGCTATTAGAAGGCATTGGCAGGAGTCTGAACCCAAATCTGGATCTATTCGCTGGGTAAGATGGCACGCTATGGAATCCGATCTCGTTTGCTAATGTATTTCCAGGGCACTTCCTATACTGAGACAATTAGGCGCTCAGAGCGGATCTACGATGATTCGTGGCGGCGACTTTTCAATGCTGAGGGTCTGGGTGGGTCTTGAGGCTCGCAGCTTCCTTCAGGCATCCGTCGAATCTGTAAGCAAACTTTCCGGATAGCCCGGTCTTTGCTGTGCTAACTGCTTGTAGGTTGAAAGATGTGTCAAGTATGATCAATTATCGCCAAATCTATAGACGCATAGGGACCTCAGTTCTCCTGATCAGATAATCGCCAGCTCGGAGATGCACCTCTGTCGGCACCTGTGTTAATATGTAAAACAAAAATGAGTACAACAACCAACTGCAAGCCCCAATACATCGGAGGCTTCTGGTAGCAGATAAACGATGCTATCGAATTCAATGGAGTGACTTCAATAACAAGGTATATCGAAGCATACACTGAACGCAGGTAGACTATGGTATAGAGCCGGATTCATAACTTGATTCCCTACAAAGGGTACAAGCGTGTGGTCGTACGATACTATCCCTGCTCAGCGCTCAGATCATCAAAACCAGCTACGTCATAGGTCATAGCGCACTTCAGCTTACGACGACAACATTACTCTACTTACAGTCTTCTCTACAATACATCTTTTCTCTTTACTACAGAAACACATCTCTTTGTTCCCAGTCACTCCCCACGAACGATCTTCACTTTAGCATTAAGTCTCATCACCAATTCCTCGAGCCAGCCTTATACAGCCAAAATGGAACCAGCTGCTGCGGGCGCTCTCTACGCCGCCGAGTCTCTCCTCTCCGGCGCCGCTGCTCTTGTCAAAGGAATTACTCACCCTACCCTTCCTCTGAAAGCAAATCTCACGCACATCTCTTCGGTGCCCCTTCCCCGCGCCCATCATACGCTCTCAGTCGTCAAGGGCCGTGCCTACATCTTCGGCGGCGAGACAGCTCCCGGCGAATTCGCAGACAATGATATCCATGTTGTCATTCTCCCATCTTCCGGCGTCATGGACGCAGACTACACTACCATCAAGGCCAGACCAGAAGCTTCCGGAGGCGAGACCCCCGCTCCTAGAAAGGGACACACGAGCGTAGTAGTAGGAGACAGCATCTACATCTTCGGCGGAGAGGTGGAAGGCGGGAAGGAAGAGCGCGGCAGAATATGGGCATTCCACACCTTCCGCAACACATGGTCCTACCTCGACCCTTCGCCCGAATCTGCCATCCCCTCGCAACGCACCGGCCACGCAGCCGTCGCCAGCGAACTACCCGGCCCCAAGGATAAAACCTACCAAGAAAAGGCCCCACAGCAGCCCGCCGACCCCGCGCAAGTCGTGCCCGAACCCGCGGAGGAAGACACATGGGGCACGCTCTTCGTCGTCGGCGGCCGCGAGACGCAATCTGGAGAAATAGCGAAAGACGCCCTCGCCTTCGACGTCCGCACCCGCACTTGGTCCAACCTACCTACTCCCGCTGGTTCCCCCGTTGAAGCAGCTTCTCTCGCCCTCGTAGGATCGAGTCTCTACCTCTTCGGTGGAACCGTCGATGCTACGAACGCGAGCGCAACAACCCAGGCGCTTGACGTTTCTCCCGTGTGGACCCATGCCGAGGGCGGAACCACGCCTCTCGCAACGGGGTGGTCGTGGCATGAGCTCGCGACGCCCAAAGAGGGAGAGGCTCACAATGGGAGACCGTCATCTAGGGGCGCGGCGGGTCTGGAAGGCGTGACTACCGGCCAGGGGAGACACTATCTCCTTCTTTTCGGGGGCGCGGCGCCCGGTCCGGACAAGACTACGACGCTGCTTGATGATCTGTGGGCGTTGCAGTTACCGTCTGAAGGGTGGAGCGCGGCGGGTGCGAAGGATGCGGTGAGGTCGGGCATGAGGCGGGAGACGCATCAGGAGCGGTGGGCGGAGGTGAGGTGCAGGTATACGGATATGAGAGGGGAGGAGGTGGTGAAGGAAGAGGGGGATGGGAGTAAAGGGTTTGGATCTAGGGCAGGGTTTGCGGCGGCGAGGGGGACGGAGGTGGATGGGGCGAGTGTTGTTGTTTGGGGAGGGGTTGATGCCGAGGGGAGGGTGTTGGGAGATGGATGGCTGGTTACTGCGGAGCGGTAGGGGTCTTGGATGTAGTCATCGTACATGTTGCATGTAGCTCGACTTAAATGTCAGTTTGCCCGTCAAATCAAACCAAAACACATCACATCACACACACCGACTTCCCACAATCCGCCCCCAGCAAAGCGATTTCCCCAGTAGTAACCCCAACATAGATAACATTGGTATCAACCCTCCTCATCCCTCTAATCCCTCCATCCTACGAAACAAAAACGCCCTGTGCCCTTCCCAAACGCCGAATTTGAATGCCATCCTTTTTTTCTCACTGGCGTCGCAGCGCCTTCGCCTGCTCCCTCTCACTCGCGTTGTACTTGAGCAGCTTCTCGATGAGATCGACGTGCGTGAGGATCATGCGGCGGCAGCAGTAGCGGCGGAGGTCGAGGGCGTCGATGGCTTCGCTGGGGAGCTGTTAGTATGCTGTAGAAGGAGTGGAGGGACTGGGAGGACTGGGGGAGCTGGCGAGGGAGTATAGGTAGAGGTGGTGGTGGGAGTGGGTGTTTGGGGGACATACACATCGTTCATACCGTTGTCGATCTTCTCGAGGTATTGCTCCCAGAGGTCGCCGACGACCTGAGTACGTGTTAGTGGGTTGTATAGGTGGAGGTGGAGGGATATGTACCTTGCCGCAAGAGAAACAACGGATGGGGATGATCATGGTGGATGTGTGTAGGCTGATGCGCGTAGGTAATAGATATCCGAACAGGTATATATGAGCTTTGCAGGTAGACCTCGAGTCCGTTCTTCCTATTCCGCGTCGTGTGTTGCGTTGCGCCCTAGTTTGTCCTCGGCCTGACTTTGGATCAAAGAAATTCAGCGCGAGCGAGGGCGGCCGCGGTAGAGCCAAGGCGCGCTAGAGCCTCCCGCGCTAACTACCACGCAGGAAAGGTCAAGGCGGTGAAAAGCTCGGACCGCTACTTTTTCTCGAAAATTATCTACTAGCATCGAGCGCAGTGGTGGGAAACGCGGTCGCTCGCAACTTTTGTTGTTTGTGGACGGTTTAATTCGAGAATTTACAAGGAGCTGGTGCCAGCGCAGAAAATATGGTCGACGCAAATGGTACGCCGCAGTTGAAGCGGAAAAGAGAAGGCCTCGAGGCGCAGCGGAAGAAGGCGAGGATGGGGAAGGGAAAGGCAGGCGCGGGTGGGGAGGCGACGCCGGTGAAGAACAAGAATGCGGCGGGAACGCCTAAGGGCGCGGCGACACCTGAGGTAAACTCAGAGAAGAAGAATAAGGGCACACCGCAGAGCAATGGCCCCGTTGCCAGCACGCCATCAGCCTCTCGCAAGAAGGACAAGTTGAAGCCGAAGACGCCCAAGGCGGGCGAGACGGAACGAGGCGCTCAAGCCGATGAGGATGCGCCCGCTGAGATCAAGGTGCTAGCCGTTACCGACAAGGAGAACAAGAAGAAGGATAGACAGCTCGATCCTTGGGCCATCTCCGCGCCGCAGGGTGGATGGTTCCTGCCGCAAGACCCCGTCTTCTCGCCCGACGAGAAGTATCTCCTCCTCGGGAAACTCAAGGCGCTCGACGTCTACGCTGCCGACACATCGCTGCTCGTCAGGTCGCTCCCTCTAGGCGCCTCCAGCGTCGCCCTCGCCTATGCCATCTCCTCCACGGACCCCGACCTCGTCTACATCGCAGACTCGGCTGGCATAATATCGCTCTGGAACTGGACCGATGGGTCGAAGCTCGGTCGCTGGGGCGTCGGCGCCAACGTGCAACACCTGGTCGTCGTCGAGCAACCTACTACCTCCCGGGACCTGGTCTTCACCCACGAGGCGGAGAGCAAGCACATTGTTAGCGTACACGCTCTGTACACTGGTGAGGAAGCTGCAAAGACAGAAGTCAAGGCTATTTTGAAGACAACCCGGCCTATTACTGGGATGCAGGTTTTGCTGCAGGGAAAACTGGTTGTCCTGAGCACGCCCAACTCCATGATCATCGGAAAGCGCAGGAAGTTCAAGCAGACGGCGTTGCAGGACTTTGAGTACACGTGGCGTGAGTTTGAGATGTCGAAGCGCATTACTACGTTCAATGCTTTTGTGCAGACTCCCAGCGGGAAGGACAAGGCGTTGGAGGTTGAGAGAGATAATCTCGATCTTGCTGTGGGCGACGAGGATGGTGCGATTTACCTTTTTGAAGATGTCATCTCTCGATTCGTGGCGGTGGAGAAGAGCCAGAAGGACAAGTCGGATAGGAAAGTTGGGCCGGAGAGCTTGACTCCGAAGCGGTTGCATTGGCATAGGTCGGCCGTTAGGTCGCTCAAGTGGTCTCTGGATGGTGAGATGTGCGATTGCTAAGAAAAGATTCATTGACTAACTGGCATAGGCAACTACTTGATTTCTGGTGGTGATGAGACTGTTCTCACCATCTGGCAGCTTGCAACCGGGAAACAACAACACCTCCCCCATTTGACTGCGGCGATAGAAAGCATCGCGATTTCTCCGTCTGGCACATCTTACGGAGTGACTCTGGCGAACAACTCGGTGATTGTCTTGTCAACATCAGAGCTCAGTGCTAAGACCAACATCGTTGGTATTCAGACACGTAGAATCAGTGCTGGCAAGCTGTATAGGCTGGCTGATCCCAACAACTCGCCCGCATACCTTCAGCCAGTGCCCATGGACATTGACCCTCTGAACAACAACTACCTCACTTTCGTCACACCTTCTTCTCAGCCCCGTCATGGAGGTGTAACCCGTTCAGAGCCATATGTCCAGACCTTCGACGTTGCTAACCAACGCCCCGTCGGACGGCAAGCCTTGACCAGGAACAACGCGACGGATCCAAACATGGGACCAGACGGTAGACCAATCCTAGAGCCCAGCGTCAACCTGCTGCGAACCAGCCACGACGGCGCCTGGCTCGCTACAATCGACGAGTGGACACCCCCTGCATCCGACCTCTCTTACATCGAAGAAGGCATCCCCGCCTTCAACGCCGAAGAACGCTCCCTCCGCCGAGAAGTCTACCTCAAGATCTGGCGCCGCGACGAGCAAACCACCCAATGGGTCCTCGACGCCCGCATCGACGCCCCCCACTTCATCGACGGCGTCTCAGCCCCCGCCCGCGTCTTCGACCTCATCGCCGACCCCTCCGGCACGGGCTTCGCCACCGTCGGCGAGGACCGCGTCGTCCGCATCTGGAAGCCCAAAACCCGCATGCGCGACGGCGTCGTCGTCCGCGGCGCAGACCGCATGCGTGGCCTCGTCGACTGGACCCTCTCCCGCGCTATCACCCTCCCCGATAAACTCGCCGTCGACGACACAACGGATGCCGCGCAGGAAACTATCCCCCGTACTTCGCGCCTCGCTTTCTCGGCTGATGGCTCCGTCCTCGCGGCTGGGATTTCCTGGGCGTCGGACGAAGACCCGGGCGTCATCCACATCATCGACACCGCTACGGGCACCATCCAGCGGTCTCTCACCGAGATCGACGTAACAGCTCTCTCCGGGCTCGCTATCCTCAACCACAACCTCATCATTCTCGGCTCCGCGGTCGTCATCTGGGACATGGTGCTCGACCGCCTCGTCTACAGCCTTCCCAATAAAATGCCAGGCGTCCGCATCGCCACGCACAGCCAGATGCTGCGGCTCGCCGTCAACGAGACGGACGGCACGTTCGCGGTGAGTTCCCCCCGGCTGGCCAAGGACAAACCGGAGGACACGCGGTACTCGAAGATTGCGACCAAGTTGGCGGTGCATTCGACCGCGGGGCCGGAACCCCTCTGGCAGTGTACGATCCCTGAAGCCGTGGTCCTGGGCCTCGTAGCGAAGCGCAATGCGAGCGGGTTCGTGGCTTTGGACTCCTCGTCGAATGTGAGGAGTTTGAGTCCCACGGCGGCGGGCCTGGTTATCCCTGAGGGGGTCGACAAGCCAGTGGAGGAGGCGATGGAAGTTGGTGCTGAGGAGGATAGCGAGGACGTGGATGGAGAGGGAGAGCCCGAAGGTGTACCCGTGGACGTGAGCTTCGATGCGGAGGCAGAGTTGTTGCGGGAGGCGGAGAACGACAAGCCGGTTGTGAGGGCTGAGGAGTTGCAGGGGGTGTTCGAGGCGGGGATGGGCCATGCGATGCTCCCTGTCAGGGAGCTGTTCGATAAGGTGGTGGCGCTGTATGGGCGGAGGCCAAGGGTGGGCGTTGTGATGTAAGTGCGAGGAGTGGTGCAGAGCGTAGGGGAGTGAGGGGTCGTGTAGGTGGTACATGTATGTATGTATCTACGTGTGACCATGTTTGCATACGTACATTCCCATGGTCCGCATCTTCTATCAAATTTTCTCTTCTCAAATACAGATCGTTTCTTCCCTTTTCCCCGCTTCATATCGCACACGACGGTTCGTTTCAATCCCCCCCCCTCCGGGGATCATAAAACCTGCCAACGACCTACCCCTCAATCCCGCCTCCACACACACACACCCCCACAGCATGACTCCCTACCCCCCAGCGACGCAACACATGCTTGTACGAGACGGGCGGGGATCAGCCCCGCGAATCCACGCCAGATACAGATACTTCGCACCAAGGACACAATGGAGGAAGCGCGTACCCGGGTTAGAAAGAGGTTCAACGTCGTGGGTGTTGTGAAGGAGAAGGATGTATGAGATGGGTACGTACGTAGAGGGGAAGTATGTGCGTGGAGGGTGTGTGGTTCTAGTGGTGGGAGTGGGGTGAGAAGGGATGTGTTATGTGCTATATATATATATATATATATATGAGAAAGATATATATACCACTAAAAGAGTCAAGTCCATGGATGTAAGCAGATGATAAATTGATGGAAAAGAAGAGAAAACAAGACGAAAAGCAAGCAACCCCGCCCAGAGAAACAACACCCACGCCACCTCTTCATTGCGAACGCCCTCCCCCCACTATTCAAACCCCCCAAACCCCCTCATCCAACAAACTCTGACTCGCCACAAAGCTAAACCCCCCAAACGGATCCTTCTCCATCGCCCTATACGCCTCCTCCACCTCGCTCTCGCTCCCGCTCTCCCCCACCCCGTCCCCACCCACGCAACACGACAGCGCCGCCCCCGTAAACTCATCGCTAAAGTTCTCCGCGAGCTCCGGGTCCGTGATCAGCGGCACGATGGGAGGCTCCACCTCCCTGGCCATCAACTTCTTCCAGTCGAGCTTGCGGAAGAAGCGGTGATTGCGGATGGTCGTCATGTCCTTGGGCATGTTGTAGCCTAGACGCTTCTTGGGGTCTTTGCGGAGGAAGCGGGTGAGGAGGTCCTTTGCGTCTTGGGAGAGGTAGTACGGGAGAGAGAGTTTCTTGTGGAGGATGTTCTGCTGGATCTTCGCGTGGTTGTTGCCCTCGAAGGGGGGCGATCCCGTGAGGAGGTCGTAGCCGAGGGCGCCGAGGGACCAGTAGTCGACTGCCATGCCGTAGTCGAGGCCCTGGATAACCTCGGGGGCCATGAAGTCGATTGTGCCGGCGATGGAGTTGCAGGTTTCGTCGTCGACGGCGACTTTGCTGAGGCCGAAGTCGGTGAGGAGGAGGTGGCCTTCTGCGTCGAGGAGGCAGTTTTCGGGCTTGAGGTCGCGGTAGACGATGCCGACGGTGCGGTGGAGGTAGTCGAGGGCGAGCACCATTTCGCCCATGTAGAAGGCGGCCGTGTCCTCGTTGAACATGCGTTCCTGCGCGAGGTGGTGGAAGAGCTCGCCGCCCTGGGCGTACTCCAGGATGAGGTAGAGTTTCTCATGGTCCTGGAAGGCATAGTACAGGTTAACGATAAAGGGATGGCGGTTGACGCTTTCCAGGATGGCGCGCTCTGTCTTGGTCTGCTCGATGAGCTTCTTGCGGAGGGTAAGGGAGGCCTTCTTGAACTGCTTCTGCGCATAGAGGCGGCCTGTTCCGCGCTGCTTGACCAAGAGCACGGTACCGAAGCTCCCCTTGCCAAGGCATGTGAGCGGTTCGAAGTCGCCGGCCGTCATCTTGCGCGCGACGCTGCTCGTAAGCATGGTCGAGGGCTTCGAGTTGACATCAGGGCTGACAAAGTCCTCGTTGAGATCGACCTCGTAGCTCTCCATTTCGGTGCGGTCGCTGTCGCTAAAGTTCGACACGCTCGCATTGCTGGAGAGTCCAGACCGGAGCTGACCAGGCGGGCATCCGCAGAACTTTTGAGGGGAATCAACGCGCGGGCCGATGTTCAAAGCCTCCAGCTGTTGCTTGAGGTTGCCGATGGCGCCAGCAGCCGAGATGGGACGGAGAGCAGGACTGCTCGTCACGCTGGGATAGGCAGACCAGGATGGTCCAAAGCGCGGCGTGGTCGCAATGGAGTAGTCCGACTCCTCTCCGCCAGACGCAGCGGGCGTCTCGAAGCCGCGCACGGTGGTCATGGCGGGCGCACCCCTCATACCTTTCTTCTTTTTCTTCTTGTTCTTCTGCGCCTTCTTCATGACGGCGTCAAAGTCCAGTTTGTCGGCTTGCGCCGGCTGCTTTTGCTCGGCACTGGGCTGCACGAGGCGGCGCGGAATCGGGGAGGCAATGGCGATGGGCGGGGTGCCCATCTTCGTCTGGACAGGCGTCGCATCGACATCCATGCGCTCGCCGGCGTCTTGGATGTGCTCAGGCTCCTTGAACGGTGCCAGCAATTCGGGCTTGACGCTACCCGCCAGCTGGGCCTCGTCGTCAAAGGTGAACAGCGCCATGCGAGCGGTCTACACTATATATGGCTATTATATGGTAATGCCTGGGAAAAATGCCGCACGTTTGGCGCGCGTAATAGCTAGCAATGCTGGGGTCGGGTCTCTGGTGGGCGTTAGCGAACGAGGGATCCTCCGATAGCCGCGTGCAAGCGTGGAGGTAAACGCACACCTCACGGTCCCAACTTCCAACTCTTCAACCTGGTTTACCGTCCGCCCAGTGATCAAGGCGGACCTCCCGCCAGTAGACACCACAGCAGCGCGGCAAAGCTCGCGTCGGTGGTCGACAGTCCGAAGGCACGCGCAGAGTCCGGGGTCGCAGATGCAGCCAGATTGCAGTGGCAGAGGGCAGGAAAGGCGGTCGCGGTGTTGAACGCAGAGCCCATAGATGGCAGAATATCGTAATCGGGGAGCGGGGAGCGGTAGCTGTGGGGTGCAGAGTGCCAGGGAGCTTTTTCTCCTGGCAGCGCGTGGTCTTGATTTGTCGTGTGGTTGAGTGGTGGTGCAGGAGAAGAAGAAGAAGAAGAAGAAAGGTGGTCAGGCCGCGCACAGGAAACCTGCGTCGAGGACCCGGCGCATGTAAAATTAGGCACCCTTGGCGCATGTGAAGGCCGCTAATCCTTCGCCGGCGATCGCTTCAGCCTCCCCAGCTTCTCCACACTCCGCATGTCATCCAATCCAGTCCAGTGTCCTGTAGCCCGTGATCGTCGCCCGTCTGGACCGCATCGTCCACCCGCTGTCTTCTTCGCAGTCCCTTGAGTGTCTGTCTCCCTCCATGTCGTGGCCTCGATGATGGCGCAGGCCGGCGTCGATCCCGAAACCACGGGGGCGCCATTTCCGGGTGTCATGCGCGCCGTAAGCCATCGGGAAGCGAAAGGGACTGCCTCCAACAGCAAAGCGTAGAAAGGGGGCCACAGCTGTGTCTCCGATCCGACATCCCGTGCGCAGAGGTTGCGAGCACCTGCAGTACATACGTACATACGCACGTACATACATCATCGGACGTTGCGAGCACTCCCGACAACCGAGAAAGTAATTATGTAAACCCAGGAATGCAGTACATACATAGATACATACATACGTAGACCACTTCCGCATTCTCCCTCACACATATACTATACATACACTACATATACATCCACCCTCTCCCCATCCTATATACACCTCCCCATTATCCACACCCCTCCCCCAACAAAACCCTCAACTCCCAACGCTCCAAAACCAACGCCATCAATATGCACACCCCCTCAACCCTTCTCCTACGAACAACTCCCAAACCCCTTGTTACACCCCGTCCCACAGTGCCCGCTCGTACTCCCACACCACCCATACTGCGAGCAGCAATTCCCAAACGCCGACCCCTTGCACGTCAGTCCCTTTGCTCCTCCACACGTCCCATCCGTCGACACCTTGCTCGGAGCCGCGCTCGCCGTGGGCGCCGCACTCGTCGTGGGAGCCCCGCCTGAAGTGCAGGTTCCGAACGCGGTCTGGCACCCTGCGGCGCAGTGGTCGGTGCTGGAGCCACACCATCCGTATTGCGAGCAGCAGGTGCCGAAGGAGGAGCCCTGGCAGGTGAAGCCTGAGGTGGAGCCACAGCTGCCGTCTGTGGAGACCTTCTTGGTGGGTGTGCTGGATGGGGGGTTGGAACTGTGGGGGTAGGAGGTTAGCTGGGGTTTGGATTGTAACTTGTATGTATGTGTATGTGTTTGTGCTTGGGTGTCCGGTAGGAGTAAGTCGACGCACGGGACGAGCAAGTCTTCGGTGGCCTCACATCCTCTTGTTGCATGAAATAGATGGAAATTTCGCTTACGTCGTCGGAGCTGGAGTATTGTTCCCCGTCGAACTCCTATACCAATTCGCCTTCGGATCCCCCAGACACTCGCCCACGGTAACGGCCTTATACCCCAGCGTCGTGAGCGTGGAAAGCATGTACTCCGTCAGATTATACGCCGTCTGGGGATGAATATCATGCGCGATAGATAACCACTCGTTGTTCTGAGGCGACGCCCCACCCGCCGTGATGTTCCCTCTGAAGTTATCCTTTGCGTTTTGGATCTGCGTCGCCTCGAGCTGATTATAGTCGTCGGTGTCGACGTCGAAGTACACGATGTGGTACCCCAGATCGGCCATCGTCTTCGCGCAGCCGGATGCAGCGGTGCAGCTGCTGTACGGCGGCCGCATGTAGGTAGGGAAGTACCCGACGATGTTGCGGATGGCCATTTCGTTCTTGACCATCTGCGCCTTTCTATCTTTCTCTGAGATGGCGCTGAGGTCGAGGTGCGTCCAGGTGTGGGAGGCGATTTGGTGGCCGTCGGCAGCCATGCGCTTTATGGTCGCGGTGTGGCTGGGTGTGGTGTCGATCTGGCCTTTGTTGATGTTGTTGCCTGTGATGAAGAAGGTGCCCTTTGCGTTGTACTTTTTGAACAGGTCGAGGACGTGGTCAGTGTAGTTGTCGAAGGGGCCATCGTCGTAGGTTAGGGCTACGGTGCCGGGAACGGTGCATTGGTATATGCCTTCGCCGCCGTAGGGCGTGGATCCAAGTTGGGTTCTGCTGACGGAGGAGGTGTCGGATCCAGCGGGGGTTTTGTTGTCAGGGCATCCGGGACCGAACTCGTAGTTGCAGCCGGGGGCGTAGCAGTAGTCGCCTGTGTTACCGCACCCTTTGGCTGTCAATGAATGTTTGGACGAGGAGACCAGCCCATCAACTTACATCCTGCTCCACTGCAGCAGTAACCCGCAGCACATGATCCGAATCCAGGGCCACACTGTCCATCAGTTCCTCCCTGGCGAGGCTTCACCCCCCCTCTCTTCTCATGAGCATGTGCATCTTGCGAGCCCAACAGCGCCGCCCTCGCCCGAATATTATCCATCAAGTTCCTCGCCTTCAAATCCCTCATGTCCAGCCCCCGTATCTTGGGCAACATGCTATCGTGGGCGCTCACGATGGGCACCACCGCCGCCACCGTCGCCAAAGCCGCAGTCGAGAAACGCATCTTGTCGCCGCGAAACAAAGTAAAGTATTAGAATTAAAAATCAAAAGATAAGAACCACCTCGGGGGTAAAGAGATGTAAGAGGTAATATAGTCCGTCGAAGCGAGTGACTGGCGGTACTACTCTATGTACACGCCTAACGACCTCCTGATTCACACTTCTCAATCCCGTTTGACTAAAAAGAAAGAACGAACCGCTGGAAGACAACCCAAGCAGCCTGTAAGGTGGAAGGTAGGTAAGAAACCAGAAATCCCAACGCAAAGGCAGGGTCTCCCCATCTTTATGCTCAATCCCAATCGCCCGCATGCCAACCCCTACCGCTTTCCCGCGTACCCTACAGAAAGGTACAGTCCCCACCCGCATCGACGCACCTCCATGTAGCCCTGACTCGTCCATGCATAACGAGAAACGGCGCGACGACGGGCGTGGCTGCGCCAAGGCCGCTAGATGGGGAAAGCGGGTGCTGGATTGGGGCGTGGGGCCTGGGACGCTGCGAAATGACCGGGTCACGGATTGGTGCGAGGTGGATGACAGACGTGACGGGGGGGCTTGGCTTGGGTGGTGGTTTTGCTGGTTTATTGATTTGGGGGGACTGGTGGCTTGGTACATATGGAGTCTACATATAGCGTATGTATGTGGACTAGATATGTGTGTAGATAGTCTACATACAGACTGTTCTGTTGACGAAATCGTCATCGAGTGGGTTGCTAGCTATGTAGACTAGATGGCGGTGCCCCACGTACTGATACTTGACAGGCGATCACCACCGTCTCGAATCGTGGTTTAACTTCCACCTATTCATAGTGCAGCGTTGCGGCCGTCATCAGCGAGCACTCGTTCACCATGTGTTCCAGGTCGCATCGCGGGTGCGCGCGAAACAGCGATGGATTCAGTGGGTCGGGACCAAACATGGCGACGGCAGGGCCTTGGCTGCTGTTTCTGGCAACATGTTTGCATGTATGTATCTAGTCAGTAGACTAGAGAACCTCTGTATCTACATCCGTTTGTTCCCATATCTATATATTGTTGAGTCGACCGTCGCGAAAACCCCATCTAGCGTCCTGCGGCGCGGCGTAAATTATGTATTGCATATCCACCCCGTAGCACTGGAGCGTGGCATCCGTAGTCACACGAGGGCGTGGAGCCGTCACCGCAGCACGCATTAAGCGGGGGCGGAGGAGCGAGTCACGCGCCGGGGGTCTGGGCAGCGCGCGGGTGCATGAACGCTGGGGCAGCGACCCAGATGGACTTGTCACGTCCGCGGTGCGTGGACTCATGATGCGAGGGTTGAATCATCGACATGCGAGGGAATGGGGATAGGTGGCCGTGCGGAGGGATGGATAGATAGACAGATGGATTCCAGACTGCTGACTAGCGCATGACACGCAAGACGGGACGACGCACGCGGGCATGCAGCGAGAATCCTGACGGGAAGTCCTACAGTATAGGCGAAGGAATTCCCCTATAGGATAGATGGAGCTACCCTTGTACTTACCCCTGATCAGGTCCCATAACCATCTCCCTCTCCAAACATGGAGAAACGACGCTCCAAAAATACATACACACATCACATACATACATACATACATGTATGTATGTTTATATATAAGTACCCAGCCACGTGTTTCACACGCCGAGCTCTACGTAGCACCACGTCCCACGCGCACTCCTGCGCTTCCCATGTATCGACCAGGAGCCAAAAGAAGGAAAAACACAAATACGCAGATGGCTAACCCCTCAATCTATTCCACAGCCCTGCAATCAATACATCCCCCTCGTCGCCAAGCTAAAGCGTTGTTTCGCAACCTCGTTCGAGCGCTGCAGGCCGCCTCGGCGTGGCTAAGCGAGGGGCTGTCGTGTGTATCGCTCCGAAGACGTTTATTTGACTCGCTGCATGTAGGTATATAGATCTGTATGTGTGGGTTCATCGCACTGCGGTCCGTGGCGCGATGGGCGGTTTTCGGGATGCAGCCAGGCTGCTAGTCATTGGTAGTATGTACATGCGTATGTGCATCAGGAACGGAATCTGCAAGCAGGCCATCTCCCGATCGCGTTGCGCACTATGTACGTACATACACCAGGTGTGCTCGAGTAGGAAATCCGAATCTCATGCCTCGTTCTACGTACACACTGCTGGGAGCCACGGAACTCCCCACCTCGACTCAAACAGCTGGAGCGGTGTTGAGCACGAGGTACACCTCGCACCGCATCGGAACGCTGCACCTCGCGTAAACGCAGCGTTGCACCACATCCTCCCCTTCCGTGCGGATGTATGTACAATGGTAGAATATGACTCGGATACACACACATGCATCGTCGCAGTTACCTCATGTACCCTCCCTACACATCCAAGTACCTACCCATGTGTACATACATACATCCCTCCCACCAGCACCCTTGGTTCCAGGTTCTCATCTCCCATGCATCTACCCATGCACCTACACACATACATACCTTCTAGAAGCCGGCCCCGCCCCCGCTCGCAACCTCGATACGACACCACGCTTCGTTATTCCCGCCTACCTATGCGCATATATGTAGGTACATACCGCATTACTTGTAGACATGTGTATATGCAGCGCGACCACGGTACTGGGTGACGCTAGGCGAACAGGGTTTTGCGCTGGGCAGAGTTAGATGACGTCGATGTAATCTTGAGTACTTGGTGTTGTAATGGTTGGAGAGCGGGTTGTGTGTAGTGAAGGGGAAGGAGCGAATGAGAGGGTGGCGGAAGGGAGGGTTTATGAACGAGCGGTGGGGTTGCGAGGGTGCGATAAGGGGTGTGGTAGGGAGTGTGGGGTAGGGTGGTGGTTGGGGTTTTGGGCAGGAGTGGATAGATGTGGGAGATGATGTGGAGGGATAATGGATATTTGTGTTACTGGTTGATTTGAGGATTGCAGGAGGGGGTTAGTTCATGCTTGTGTGAAAGTATCTCATGGCATGGGATGATTTACTTGGTCGAACGTACTGACCATATGAAAAACATCTTCTATCAGTCAGGCTAGGTAGGTAGGTCAACGCTTTATCTTTGTCTAGCTCGTTGGTTCACTCGCTTCTCATTTTTCATGCGGCTTGTGAGATATAAATGGGAATCCCCTCAGTTCAACCTGCCGACTTGAGTTTTGATACATCGTATGAGGTGTCTCCTACCATGACCTGAACGCCCTTTATCAACTCGATGAATATTTTACAACTTACTTTGGATCTCTTTACGCTCGTACCTGTACCAACAAGCCTGGCCCGAGTATAATTTATAGAAGTATTTCAGTGATTGCCCCATCGCCATTCAAGGCATCCAGAAACTTTTATCAGTCATCTTACATCCGTAGGCCGCACTCAAAGATGCATTTCACTATTTGCATTGTCTAAAAGATAACAACGGCTAGGTATGTTCAGGTTGCCCGTGGAGCGCCAAACCCACAGAAACGGACATGCATACTTGAACATGTAAGGTTGTTCCGGGAAAAAGCTGTAGAGACCTATAGTAAGTGATTGCCTCTATCCCAACCACAAAAGTGAACATGGCACCGCATTTTCTATTTCACAGCGTGAGCTTTTCTGTCCACCAATACCCAACATGAGGAGCACAGCTAAGACTAGAATGCGGAGCCCAACTTGGATTTTACCAGGTACCAAGTCGACGACGAAGTTGAGATCCACCGATCATGTTGCAACTTCAGCATGCATGACCATCGCCACCGCAACCACACACCCATGTATCGGCAAAAACCACACACCAATCTCCCAAACCCATACGGTCCCCTCTTAGTCCTCCATCTTGAAACCAACCCTCTATCGCAATACCCCCCAATCCACCGCATATCGCCCACCCTCTAATCCTTGGGCTCATACGAGCACTCAAACGGACACGTCAACACCCTCGTCTACCCCCATCAGCAATCTTCCCAACCTCCAAAAAAATACCTTCAACTCACCCTCTCAGTCCCCGCCCTCACCCTCCCCTCCAAGCACCCCTTCCACCACTTACTCCTCGTCCCCTCCCTGCCCTCACTCCAAACCTTCCTATCAAAACAACTCTCATCATCCTCACTGCGAACCCCCCCCCAATCATACCTAAACGTCATCTTGTCGTACGTCTCCCCCTCATACCACTTCGAGCTCAGAGCGAAAGAAAGACCCTGGATGTGCGCGACGTCGATTTCGTTCGCGGGGTAGGGCTCGAATACGCCGCGGCCGGAGAGCGAGGGGATGGCGGTGCCGAGCGAGTCGACGAGGGTGAACTGCGCGAAGGTGGTGATGTAGGTGGTGGAGGTGAAGTCGTGGGTGCAGAGTTGGCGGAGGGAGATGGTGGCGTGGCAGGTGCCGGGGGTCCAGGGTGGGGTGGAGAGCGTGGTGTTGAGGGTGGGGAGGTCGATGGTGGGAGAAGCGCGGGTGGAGGTGAGGAGCGCGCAGAGAAACAGGATGGTTGTGAGGAGATACATTGGGGCTGTGGGCGATTAGATATACCTGTTGTGGGGGTAGAAGTCGGCATGGTAGGTAGCGACGTACCGATTCGTGTGCGTGGGGTTGAAGAACGAGTCTTTGGGGTATGGGCTCGGTTTTGGTGCTGCCTCTCTGGATTACGTCGTCATAAGCGTGGTGTCGAGTCGAGGTCCAGAATTTTGTATATATAGATGTGGTGCAGAGCTTGGACCCACCTTTGTGATAGATGAGTGTCGACGAGTTCTATCGGTGGACGTGATACAAACGGGCTCGGCTCCCGAGTAATTGTCGTTCTTATTAGTGATTTTGGTTAAACACTTAGATTGATTGTTCTTGCCTGTTTGCATAATCCTGTTCGTTTACGTGTTTCTAACAAACAAGACGCACATATCATAAGTCGGTCAAAATAGGTGACACGCCTGAGAGGCTCGAGCGTTCTTGTATCTGCGTTTGATACATGTTCAGATGGAAAGTTCACACGTAATCGAAGGAACCAGGGCAGTCAATCATTAGCTAATATGACTACCAAGTTTGAAGTGCCTTTGCTGGTATCAGCGGATAGTGGCATCGCAAATAGCAGAAGGTGAATGCATCCATTTGCTTACTAGATTATAAGGCAGGAAGTGAGGTTGATCCTGCAGAAGATAAAATTGCAATTTTTGGCTAGTTGCACAGTCATCCTTCCCTTTCTCACAACTCCGCCCTTCTCCATAATAAAATATCACTTGGCAAACGGTTCGTAATCTCAGTACCGCCAACATAACCACAACAACCTCAATGAAAATTCTGTAACAAACATCAAAGTAAAACCAAACAAAGGGTATCCATCCCAAACCCACCACCTAAATATCTCCAAGCCTCACCAAACCTCACCAACCCACTCACCCCGTGATATACACATTCTGCCCCGCCTTCACATTATTAATCGCCATCGCCAAACTAATAAGATCATACGTCCTCCCCACCTCCTCCGGATCGTCATACGGAAACCTCGACGGCTTATCCCTCACCCCCATCGCATCCACATACAACACATTGGGGAAGCTCTCCGGCGTAAACGCATTAAACGCGTCCGTGTACAGCTGATCGTACACCTCGGACGCGAGGTTCAAAATCGCCTTCTCGGGGTTCAACACGTCTTCCACCTGCTGCGTGAGGGTCCAGGAAAGCACGTGGAACTTGTCCTTGCGGGCACCGTCGTCGGCCACGATGTTGCGCTCGGCGGTCAGCTTGGTGAGCTGGTCGTCGCGCATGGCGTCGTACGAGTTGGAGTTCGCGTAGGAGTCGTAGACGGGGAAGTGGTCTTGGTGGAAGAAGCCTTGGCTGGCGTAGTCGCCGAGGGAGACGCCGCCGGGGAGTTGGGCGATGACGAGGACGGAGGCGGCGTCTTTGATGTAGCTGTCGAGGGTGTTGGCGCTGAAGTCGGTGGTACCCGGGTCGGCGACGGTGAAGCGGTTGTTGAGGCCTTTGAGCTGGTCGAAGAGCTGGTTCCATTGGTCCTGGGAGAGCTCTTTGTAGTCGTTGTCTGTGTCGAGGGTGTGGCTCAAGTTGATGATGACGAGCTCCTTGTATTTGGCGGTGAAGTCGTTGACCTGGGTGATGATATCTGCGAGCTTTGCGCCGTTACCGCCGACCCAGAGGTCTTCGAGGGCGGAGTAGTGTCCTGCCTTGAACTCGCCGCCGGAGATGACAGGGCGTAGGTCGAAGTAGCGGGAGCCGGCGACCAGCTGGTCGTAGAAGTTGAGGACCTGGGTTTGGCTGTTGGTCCAGTGGGCACCGATGGTACCAGGGTCGAATTCAGACATGCCAGCGTCGTGGGAGCCCGGCATGCAGATGTGCTTCAGCGTTCTGTTGCCTAGGGAGCCAAGACTCTGTTGCATCCAGTCCGTCAAGTCGCCTGCGTTGGACCACCAATCACCCAGCTCGTCTGTGCTGACGATGTGGTGGACTGCATGGTCGTGGCGGAAGCCGAGGTCTATCTGTGAGCCCTGAGGACTCTGCTTAGTGGCCATATGGTCGAGGTTGATGGTAATGTGGAAGTCATCTGGTTTCTTGCCGATAACCTGGAATGTATCCGGCGTGCCATCGATGCTGTAGTAGGCTTCACCCGCATCGTCGCGTTGGGAGCCCTTCTGGCCCCATTCCACATACACCGCGGCAGAAGTTCCAGCCTTGATCGTGGGCCAGTCCCACTGATCCATCTGGTAGGAGCTTGTCCCGGTCACGACCCAATCCTTGGGCGTGCCGTTGAGAAGAGTAACGTACCCGCCTGCGCAAACAATCAGTCCAGATCCAAAACGACAGCAAAACCTCCAAACAATGTCGAAGCTCACTCCAACTCACATACCGTAACCCATGTTGAGATCCAGTCCCTAGAATCAAAGCTTCAAAACGAATGTATGTGACCGTCAAATACCCAGATAAATATTCTCAAACCCACGTGCTCACTCAACGCGTACAAAAAACGAACGACCAAACGAATGAACGACGACAGCAAAAAACCTAACTATGCCTCCATCCAACCGGCACCCCCCCAATAAGTATATCCCCTCTCCCAGCACACCCACCCGCCCGCCTAATCCCCACCCCATCCACCTCCAACCCATCAAATCTCCCTCACGCCCTCCATCCCATACACGCCACCAATGCGACCCTCTCATTGGTCCACCGCAGCGCGTTCACATAGCCAGTCCGAAGTCCGCAGCCCCCAGAAGGTCGCCGCGCACGGGCGCGGAACAGCGCGCACCACTCAGGGAGAGCGCGCGTCGTTCAGGTACGATTGGGGCGTGGCGCAGTAGCGAGGGACCCCTGTTATGGCGGGATTTGGCGACGGAGGTTTTGTTTCGGGGCGCTAGTGTGGTCCGAAGCGTGGGTTTTTGTAGCTATGTAGGGATTTGTGTATGTGTGTATGGAGGGTTAGGACCGAGGTAGAGGATTGGGTGGATTTATTTATGTATGCAAGGAGTCCGGGTACGGCTGGTTTGGGGGATGGGCTGGATACCTGACTACGAGTCGTCTTTCGTGTGGTGTCACGTTTGCACCGCCACGCACGTGCTTACTTGATGTCCACGGGTATGTGTATGGTGGTGAGCGTATAATAGGACACAACATGACTGTACGTACTGTCCACACGCACTTGTAGATTTCAATCCACCTGCACATCACTCCATCTCCGCATTTCTCTTCGATAGTCATCCATTCATTCATCCTATCTACCTCCCCCTCAAACGCACCCCTCCTTCCATCCCTCTCCCAAAACTATGCCCCAATCCTAACACCCCTTACCACACGGCTACGCACAACATTAGCATCTCTTCCCTTTCCTCATCTACCTCTCACCCCCCACCCAAGGCACATAAGTAAACGTCATGAACTCACCGCACACCCTCCCAAGCGACACGCAATCGGCCCACAGCACGACTTCTTCACCAATGCCATCAATGCAGGATTTGCCTCGCTAACCGAAGGCGCAGCCAGGGCGGTAGAAACCATCAGTGTGGCGACGGACACCAGGATAGTGGAGAACTTCATTTTCGACTGGCGAGAAAAGTGTTCGGGTAAGGATGGATGGATGGATGGATAGACAGGGTAAGGTATGTAGGGAGGGAAGATGGTGTGCGAAGAGCTTGGATTGACGTTATAGATGGGAGGGGCCTATATATATATATACATGTGTGTGCCCCCCCCCCCCCCCCCGTCTTCTTCCTTCCTTCCTTCCCTCCATACACACACACACACACACAATCACTACCCGCACGTCACCACCATCGCTACATACATACATTCCCCACACGTACTACTGTCCATCCCCTACCGCACCCACCTGCAGATCGAATACATACCGCCCCCGCATCCATCTCTCGACCAATAGCATCCCCCCGGTGACACCCTCCCAATAGCGCATCCCCTCGCTTCCGCACACCTCATGTCTTATCGCTCGCAAGCTTCCTCCTTGATCTATCTTCACGTGTAGCGCATCCTTCGCTCATCAGGATATGCAGCGCTTCCCTCGGTGTGGGTGAAGCACCTCCCTTTCTAGCGCTAGGTGCTTCGTGTATGGAGCAGGAGGGCGAAAGGGGGAGGTGGAGGATTGATGGGCGGGGGTGGCGTGTTAGGGTCGGGATGATGGGGACGTGAGTGGGTGGATGGGGGGTGTGATGGATAGATGTGTAGAGGTTGGAAGGAGGGTAAGCATTACAGTGTATGCATAAAGAATGGAGTGGAAGAAGATAGGGGTAGAGGGGAAACGACGGCGGAATGGAGAGTATTAAAGGGGAGACGGATATTTGCATGGGTATGTATTGTTGGATGCGGATATATACATGATTTTGCACGACGTACACCTGTGCATGCGTAAACCCTCCCCTCACCCCAATCACTGACATTCTTCCTTCTCCCCGCCCCAATGCTCTTCCACCCACCCCGTCAATATATCTGTGAAGCTCTTCCCCCCCTCATATACATGCATATCATCCACCGTGTACTTCTCCCCCAGGTACTCCAACCCCAACAACACCCACTTGAGCATAAACTCGTTGAACATGACATCCACCACCTCAGGCTCGGCGCCATCTTCAAATCCCACGGCCGCCTGCACGCAATTCGGAACCTGGTAGAAGGGAATAGCCTCATGCACCGTGTCGTCCCCGTCCTCCCCCGCATCATCCCTCGTCGTGTACCCGGGGAAAAGATCACCCTCGCCACCAGCCTTCAATGGTGTCTGCCCCACTGCAGCGTACGCATGGACGTCATCCGCCATGGCGTAGATATCAGGACGGTACGTAGCTGCCACGTGCTCTGGTGGCTGTAGATACTCATTACCCTTCTCCATCTCCGCAAGGATAGGACCCTCGTTGTTGAGCAGAGAAAGCAGTTTCCGCGCTGCGGCATAGGGCACATCCTCGATGTAGCGGATCCCGCTGGTGAAAGGGGAGACGAGGAATTTGGTGTCTTTTGTGAAGGGCCCTTTGAAGATGTCGAAGCGGATGCCGCCTGTGTTTGTGATGACGAGGGCCTTCTTGTCCTTTTTAGATGGGCGGACGGATTGAGGGAGGACTTGGGTGGCGAGGAGGGTGAAGATGCTTTCTGGGTGGGGATACGGACGACGGGATACCCAGTAGTTTTGGGGAGCGCAGCCATATTGTTTCCCGAGGCCGAGGGACTTGCGGGCGTAGTTGATGGCGGAGGAGACGTCTAGACTGTGGGGGGTTGCGAAGTTGGAGTTGTTCTTGTTGGAGTGGTGGTGCATGGAGAAGAGGTTGTTGTCGATGTATCTTCGGGAGAAGGTTGGTTTTTTCTTTTCCAATGGGATAGACAGGGAGGACGAGCCGCCAGCACGAAGGCCGTCGATGGACATGAAGCCGATGGTTTCCATATATCGTCCGCTCTCCAGGGCAACGGACGAGGAATCAAAGATCTTGTAGTCGCGGATGTGAGAGTGGCCGCCGAAGAACTGGATTGGGGTATCCCAATGTGCAGACCGGATTGTCTTGAAGAGGAGAGCGTATTCCGTGGAGCGGATGTCGACATGGCCGTATACTAGGATCAGATCTACGTCCGTGTCTTTAAGCGCATCGGTGAACCATTCCTGCTTCACGGTCTCCTCGACAGGAATCACGAATGTGTTGTTGTCATTTCCTTTGAAATTGAATATAAAGCCGAATGCCAGGATCCTGATGCCCTGGTTCTTCGTCTTGAACTTCTTGTACCGCTGTGCAAGCGGCTGACGCTGGCCAGTCTTGGGGTTGATGATGTCTAGGTTAGAGGCTAGGTAATTGCCCTTGAAGTCAGGCACGGTATAGTAGAATTCACCGTTGGCCGACTCGGCCTTGTACAATTCATGGTTTCCCGAGCAGATGAGATCGATGTTCTGCTCCTTCGCAATCTCGTAGGTGAATTTCCCACGCGGCTTGGAAGAGTCGTAGATGGCGTTCCCCTCTATGCGGTCGCCAGTGTCGACCAGGAGCAGGTCGGAGCCATCGGCATCTGCACGGTCACGCAAATGTTTGGCAAAAGCTACATAGTCACCCCAGTCGGCGGAGAAGGAAGGTCTGCACACGGTGAGCTGTCGAGACGCCTCTGCGGGGCGTGTTGGATTACTCTTGGAGATGGCCACCCCACCACCCGTGGATGTCAGTCGTGTGCAGGAAGTTCAGTTGGGCCCATGGCAGTTCGCGCAACGGTGCAGGTACGGGGGCAGGCGCTGAGGGCTGTGCAGCGAGACCACCACGGGCGACGATGAAGGGCAACAATAGTTTATGAATCATGTCGGACAGGCTCTATGTATGCGGGTGTTTGTACGACGACCAGGCAGCTGCAGGCAGCACGCAGCACGCAGCACGCAGCTGACTCTAGCCTAGAGGTCGATGGTACCTGAATGGACTCTGGCGTTATACGGCACAATAGAAAGAACAGGCGACGCGACAATGCAGCACACGGGTGGGAGAAAGAGCAGTGGAGGGGACAAGCGGGGTGTGTGTGTCAGTGAAGAGAATGGGTGTGGAGATGGCCTGGTGACGGTCCCCAGACGGTTGGGGGGTGAATGGGCAGGGCTTGGCACGGGCGGCTGGGGGCGTGACGATCCCGTCGGCTGAGCTCGTCTAGCGCAACAAAACGACTCGCGTTCCTGGCATTTTTCGGACACCACAACACGCCCGGCCCAGCCTCTCATATACTCTCTTCTTGTCCCATCGCCTGTCGATTCTCAACTCTTTCGACGCGCAGCATGCCTCCTCGCGCTGCAGCACGTGCTGCATCAGCAAAAATCGCGGAAAAAGAAGCCACGCCGACAGTCAATGGCACCACCAGTACGTCATTCGCATCAGCCCATCGCATCGCTGCTAATCCGCCTCATCTAGAGAGCTCACGCACACAACGGGTCGCATCCAAGCCGGTGAACGACGTCAAGGAGAAGGCCGACAGCGCACCCCGTAAGCTCGACCAGCGCGTTGTCGTTGTCGCTGCTGCTGCACCAGCTAACCATCGCCGAACAGCTGCCAAAGGACGCGCGAAGAAAGAAGCTGCGCCCAAAGCTGCGCCCAAAGCTGCACCCAAGGCCGCGGCGAAGCGCAAGAAGGCCGCCGAACCCGAGTCTTCAGCTGAAGAAGAAGCTGCCGAGGAGCCTGCGGCCAAGCGCAAGAAGCCCGACGAGGATGAGACCACGCCCGAAGTCAACGGCGATGCGCCCAAGCCGAAGAAGCCGAAGACCGCCGCCAGAGCCTCTACCCCGAAGCGCGATCTTCCCAAGGGCCCGCGTCGTCCGAAAGGCAAGAAGATCGAGATCAATGCGATCCGCTACACCGCCCCGCTGAAGGTCTTCGTCTTCGGCGAAGGCGGCCAGGGCGAGCTGGGCTTGGGCGCAACCAAGAAGGCCATCGATGTCAAGCGCCCACGGTATAACGAAGCGCTCAGCAACCAGGACGTCGTCAGGGTCGCCACCGGTGGCATGCACGTGGTTGCGCTGACCAAGGACAACCGAATCCTGACCTGGGGTGTGAATGACAACGGCGCTCTGGGCCGCGACACGGCTGGCGGAGAGCAGCTCAAGGACATGAAGGATGGCGATGACTCCGACTCCGATTCGGATGACGACGAGACAGGCGGTCTGAACCCCCTCGAGGCCACCCCGACCGCCATCTCCTCCGACCACTTCCCCGAGGACACCGTCTTCGTCGACATCGCCGCCGGCGACAGTTGCTCCTTTGCCCTCACCACCGAGGGCGCCGTCTACGGCTGGGGCACCTTCCGCAAGAACGAAGGCATCCTCGGCTTCGCAAAGAACAACGAAACCGCCACCACCCCCGTCTACATCGACTCCCTCACCAAAGTCACCGACCTCGCCTGTGGCACAAACCACGTCCTAGCCCTCACAAAAGACCACCAAGTCTTCGCTTGGGGAAACGGTCAACAGAACCAACTCGGCCGCCGCCTCACAGAGCGCAACCTCAACGAGGCCCTCGTCCCCTCCCGCCTCGGCTTCCACGACTCAAACTTCAAGCGTCCGAGCTCCAAAATCGCCCGCGTCGCATGCGGCGACTACCACGGTCTCGCCATTGCAGAGGACGGTCACATCTGGTCCTGGGGCGCAAACAACTACTGCGAGACGGGGCACGGCGACAACGCCGGTGAGGACAACGCCAGCGTCATCACGCCGCGCATCATCGCCGCCCTCGAGGGCAAGAATGTACACACGGTCGAAGGCGGCTCCCACCACAACCTCGCCATCACCTCCTCCGGCGCCGTCCTCGTCTGGGGCCGCTGCGACGGCTCCCAAACCGGTATTCCCGCTTCCACCCTCTCCTCCATCAACGACCCCGAGAAAGTCCTCTGCTCCGAAAACGGCAAACCTAAGATCCTGATCGAGCCCATGGAGGTGCCTGGCCTGTCTGACATCGTGACCGGTACATGCGGCCCGGAACACAGCATCGTGATTAGCAAGCAGGGGAAGGCGTATAGTTGGGGGTTTTCGGCTAATTACCAGACTGGACTGGGCACGGATGAGGATGTCGAGGAGCCGACGGTGATCGAGAATACGGCGGTTAGGGAGGTGGAGGTTGTGTGGGCGGGGGCGGGGGGCAGTATAGTGTTTTGGCTAGTAAGCGGTAGGGGTGAGAAGAGAGAGGGAGTGAGAGGGAGGAGACTGAATATGTGCTGGGGGTGAGGAGGGGAGGGAGTCTGCACTTTTCTGGTTCCTCTGTTGGGGTATGTGTGTGTCGATGGGATGGATGGACGCATGGATCTAGGCATTCTTGGCGTTTTGGAAAATCATATATGTAATTTTTGGATTTTTCGGGTTTTTTAAGTGGTTGGTTGTTTGATTGTTTGTCGTTGGCTTTGATTGATTGAGAGGAAGGGAAGAGGGAATGGGAGATGGGGAAAGGAAGGGTTGCGAGGTAGCGGGCATGTGGTTCATAGACTGATTTATCAATGCACATGGTATCTATGTGTTTTGAGAGAGAGAGAGAGAGAGAGAGAGAGTGTGTGTGTGTGTGTGTGTGTGTGTGTGTGTGTGTGTGTGTGTGTGTGTTTAAGTGTGTATGTATGCATGCGGCTCCCCTGTTCGTGTATGTATATTCGCCATCTCACGCATGTGCCACTCCCATTTTCACGGACTAGTACAGCACACCGTTTTCTTCTCCCCCCCTTACCCCCTTCTTTCCTTGATACTTACTTTACTTCGTGGTGTCCAACGCATCCTTACCTCTCGACCACTCTCTTAATCTACGTATCCATCACACCACGCCACACCTCTCCCCCATCGGTCCATCCTCCCCCTTTCGCCCTCCTTCCTACACGGAGCACCCAGCGCCGTACGTAAAGGGAGGTGCTTCCCATGGGAAGGATTCGCTGCGCGCACATATATTAATGGGAAAGGCAGCTTGAGCGATAAGATAGATGGCGGTTGGGGGTGTCACTGGGGGGATGCTATTGGTTGGTGGACGGATGCGGGGCGAGAATCTGTATGCAGGAGAGGGAATCCGATGGAGGTGGTGCGGAGGATGTGGAGGATGTGGAGGGAGGGGACATAGCGGTGACATGCGGGGTGGATCGTGTATAGGTGGGAAGGTGATGAGGGAGTCGAGAGGTGGTATATATATATACCGTCGATGTCGTCAGTTCTACTTCCTCGCACACCATCTCCTTCCTTACCCACATCCATCCATACACGATCCCCTCTTTTTCAACCAAAGAAAATGAAGGTCTCACCCCTCATCCTCTCCCTAACTACGTTGGTGGTTTCCACCCTCGCTACGCCCTTGGTGTCGGAGGCGCAGCCGGACCTAATGTTTGTAAAGAAATCGTGCTGTGGGCCAATTGTGTGTCGGATGGGGGGGTGTGCGGTGAGTAGAAGATTGAGGTTTAGGGTAGGATGAGGAGCTGATGAGAGGACTTAGCCGTGTTGGTCGGGGTGTTAGGTGGTATGTGGTGGGATTGGGAGAGGGGAGGGGGATTGTTGGAGGGGTGGAGTTGGGAGGGGAGGATGTAGTGAATGAATATGTATATGGAACGGTGAACGTGGAGAGTTGATGATGTATTGGTGATGATTTTGTGACTAAGTTGAGATGCTTGGTGATTCGCGGGTGGGTTTGAGGAAGGTGAGCGGGTCGTGGAAGTAGACGATGTACCCGTTTTGTCTCGGGTAGACTATGGTTATTCGTTGGATCGTTCGTTTATGGTCATTATTAGCATGGTTTCAGCCATGTATGTAGACTATGAAGAATCGGAAGCCATAGCGTGCTTTTGGTTGGTGTCGAGACTCGATGGGTTATTGGCCAATCAAATTACAACGTAAGATCCCGATCACCGGCTATCTCGATTCCAGACTCCACATCCAACACTTGGTAAGCGATCACGCCCGCCTCCATGTTGACCTCGGCTCTGTGTTTCAATCAGTCTTCGAAAGCCTGCGCGAAACCATGGTACGCGGGAACACGGGTAGGTCCATGGGCGGCGCGAAAGTCACTCGGATCACTAACGAAACGAACTGTAGACCAAACTACACGTGCATCTCTTGCTCGACTTCAACCCCGTCCCTCTACATCACTGCCCTCTCAAGACGATAGAACCCAGATGAATACACCCAGGAGACTCCGCTCCTCATGCAACGCCTGTGGCGCCGCGAAAACAAAATGCGACCGCATCCAACCCCACTGCGGGCGGTGCCGTTCCTCAAATCTAACCTGCGTATATGGCCCCTCAAAGCAGCTTGGAAAGAGGCCCCGGCGACGTCTTGACATCGGTCCTAGCTTCTCCGATAGGACCGAGGCGTCTGTCATTCCTCAGAGCACCTATCAGAGTCCCGCTATAGAAGGCCTCGCTACGCAGACTAGCTCCCAGCGCAGTGCCTTTGACCCTATGCTCGACATAGGAATCACTCCCCCTGGAGACATCCAATTGCAGTTGTCGGAGGAGCCGTCGATTGTGTGGCCCCCGCTTGAGGTTGGTATGTTAGGGCAGCGACATAGGTGCTATCATGAGTCGAATGAGGTGATTCAGTTGCTTTCTATCCCGGAGCGATTGTTTCCGGATGATGTCCCGGTTGTGCTTGATGTGTCGCAGATTTTGCAGGCGAATAGACGGGCCGTGGAGTCGCTTGAACGGTTAGTTGCTTGTAAGTGTGCGAAGACGAGGGGACATCAGGCGTTGTTGTATGCATCGCTGCTATCTCGCGCGCTGTGGTGGTATCGGGAAGCTGCTGGGGATGAGGTATATCGCGCTGCGGACAGTATGGGGATGCCGTCGCCTGAATCATCGTCTGGGACTAGAGTAAGTTGTCTTATTTCCACAGTATACATGATCAAAGGAGCCATTCAAAGAGTAAAGAATTCTAACCATCCATCTACAGACACCCCCACCAGGAATCTTCCCAGGAACCATCAGCGACCGCTGCGTCACTATCAAAGCCTCTGCCGTCACCGTAGGCGGCTTCTCCATCGATGACCCCCGCATGCAAAAAGCCTTCCGAAACCAGCTCATCCGCCACGAAGTCCAAAACGTCGGCGCCGTCATCGAGAACTTCGTTGCCCTAGCTTCCGACCCCATTGTCCCAGACAGCGATAGGATTCTCTTCTCCACCCTCGGCCCCTGGCTTCGAGCCGACCTCGCCAAAGCGCTTGCTGCCGTCGCCGACGCAACCACCCGTTACGATAACGACACTTCCTGTACCCTACACTAATCGCACATATCCATCTTCTGCAACCAACGCACTGATCCGTCTACTCTTCAATCAAGTCCCTTCAGTTCCCTCCCACCCACTCCGCAACCTCCACCGCCACCCTCTCCGGCGCATCCACCATAACCAGATGCCCCGCCCCCTCCACAACCCCAACCTCACACCCCCCCAACATCCCTGCCAATTTCTCAATCTTCTCCCCCGGAACCCAAGTATCACCTTCCCCTCTCAAAATCTTCACCCCACACTTCAACTCCCCATACATACCCATCATCTCCTCCACATCCCCATCCCTCGCCTGCGCAATCTGCCTCACAAACGCCACCTGCCCTCCTTTCCCCTCCCACGGCCTCGCCAGCGCGTTTTCAATCTCTCGTGGAAGGGGTTTAACGGTTGCGCTGCGGATGACTGCACGGAGCATGGCGGAGAAGATAGGCGGTGGGAGGGCGAGGAAAGGGGAAGGCGTGGAGCGCACGAGGGTGTAGAATTTGTCGCCCCAGGGAAGGACAGCATTTGTGTCTAAGAGGAGGAGAGATTCGTAAGACAGATTGTGGATTAGAGACGCGCGGAGGGCAATCGCACCCGCGATGTCGTGCGCGAGGACAAGCGGTGTGGACAGCTGCAGGTGGTCGAAGAGCGCTGTCAGGATGAGGGATTGCGTCGCGATTGAAGTATCTGTGAAATACAAATCAGACAATCAGACCAAGACTAAGTCAAAGGCGGGGGAAAGGAAGTCCAGCTTACCACCTACCCACTCCCCCTCCTTATATCTCTCCTCATCGTCAGACGGTAAACTTCGCTCTTGAGAAAGACCGTAGCCACCGAGGTCGTATAGTATCACGCGGTGTTTCCGCTGGGATAGTAGAGCTCGCGCGAGGGGCTTGAATACTTCGGAACTCCAGGGTGTGCCGTGAACGAAGAGGATTGTTTTTCCCCCTGTAGGGCCTGAGGGGCCGAAGACGCCGTAGCGGATTGTCCAGTCTTCGGCTTCGAACGACTGGTTGAGCTGAAGGTCGCTGGCCATTATGAGCAAAGATATGCGAGTTCTGAGAAAATGTAGTGTAGGAAATTTATAAGTAATAATGGAAGATTGTAGGTTGAGCTTTGGAAACTGTTGATTGCGGCTTGGATACTGGTTTGTCTATGAGGGGGAGGTTTTTATATTGAATATGTATGTATATCTGCGTCTCAGGGTGTATGTACCGTTAAGCCGTTGTGTACGTAGTGGGGCAATCTTGCGGTTGCCTGACGAATGACGCAAGACCTTGCTTTGGAATTCGCGAATCGGACCCCACGTCTTGCCAGCCTGACCAATCAGTTGTTGCGAACTGGGAGTTCAACAGCAACAATATGTCATCCTGCGCAGTGATGTGCTGATCTTGCTCGTGTTTTCTGGTTATGTTCTGTGGCCTGATAGGGAAGTTTGAGATCATATATGTTCTGGGATGTGTAGATCTGTGCGTGTAGAAGTCTGTTCTTATCGGGTTTTAAGGTAGGAGATTCTGTCTGGCAAACTCGCAAAACTTTCGGTCTCCTTTGGAGTTGGTGTTTCGAAAGTATCAAACACATGCTCTATGAACCTCCCTTAACTATCAAATTGAAGCACGAATAATTCTGGAGGCAGTTAGTCTGCTTCTGTATCATGTGGGGACGGGACGAGACCTGGGCACCTGCAAGGATCCGATCACGTGAAAATGCCCTAGGCAGCAACTACAATTTTACTACATCTTCTGTCCACCTGCAATTTGCGTTTCTGCTCTGTAGTCCAACTCACAAAAAATTAAAAAGTATTTAAAGGTCAAGTATGTCGTCCGTATTCCCTATTGAGAATCTTCCTTCAGAACTACAAATGTTTGTAACGACACTAGATCCAAACGTCTACAGAACTGCGCTAACTCTAATAGGCTCATACTTTCCAAATGCGAAATTACGTCTATCCGAATTCTTATCAACTTGAGCCCCAGCATCAAAGGTGCCTTCCTGCAGTACCCGGAAACGCACCTCCGACAGATATTGCGAAACCTCCCAGATCTACTCGGGGGCCTCTATTGCCTGCTATGGACCCTCGACACAATTCCACATCGGCATCTCGATTGGCCTTTCATCATGGACTGGCTACACGTGACTTTTACCGTGGGCGAAAAACTGATTTGGGACGACTGGACCTTTTTTCGGACTGATTATCTAGAACTCCTATACGAGCTGGCGGATGTCGTAGAAGATATCTCTTCCATTGTGGAACTCTATGCAGAGAGCACACTAGCCCTCCTGGACACTGTCTCTCCACCCGAGGCATCGCACTCTACGATCAAACTTTCATCGACGGAGTACAACCGCATCGCAAGTGCGCTATGTCTCCTAAGGATCAATCGACGGTTTCTCTCGTTCGGCGGGACGCTAGAGAAATTCCGAGAAATAGTTCCCGAATGGCAAACCGAGCAAATCCTGACAGTCGAAACCTTTCTGAGAGACGTGGGCCGACCTACGAGATCCCCTTTGTACTACCTCGTCGACGCAAAATACAGGTGTGGCAACGTTTTGCGCGAACCTTCATATCATACGTGGAGTCCCTACGTACATGGGCTCTGGGTAGTAGGCTGGATGCCGGGACGACTTGCGGGGATGAATCCTTACAATCTCAGTGCGAGCCGTTACTTTGCGAATATCGTGGCTCGGCCGCCTTTTCCCAACGATGAGGAGAGGGTGACTGAAGTCGTGGAACGCTTGCCTAACTACGCACGGAATAATATTGAGAGGATTACAGCGGATGTCAGCCTTCTTCCGTATTACAAGCAAATTTTTATCCAACTCGGACTGTTCTTTTGGGACGACGATCGCTTTGTGCATTTGCCGATGACGGATGCGGATGAGTATGAGGCGCTGATTGAGAGATATGAAGATGCGTGCGATAGAGGTATCGCCAAGGCTTATGATAGTATTTACCGCGAGGAGAGTGTTGCGGGGTATTACTCTGACAAGGTACTTGGCTATCGAGTACGACCAGAATATCTTAAGAAGTGGACGAGGAGTCCCGTTCAGTGCACCTTTGGAGAGTGGATGGCTAGGAATTACGACGATCATTACAACTGCCTAGTGGATAGATGTATGGCCAGGAGGTTTGGGTTTTTGTGATCGTAGTGCATTGTTTGTGAGTCCAAACATTTTCGGTTCGATGTAGAGGACAAGAACTCTTTTTCAGCTCACTTGTTTTAGTCTTCATACCACAATCCAAATGCAAAGCAGTTTATTCTATACACTAATCTAGATCTAAGACAACGATAGGAAGAGAACTTGCCATATAAAAGCGTACTAGCCGCTGCAATGAAGAACAGCCGATACATGTACGTCTGTACACAATGGACACACGGAAACGCCGTCCGAAAATTTCACCTCCGCCATGATAGTAAAGGTTAGTGTCTATGAAGGGTTGAACACTCGGTGTATTGAACCAACAACACTGTCTAGGTGGCCTGGTAACATATCCAATGACTATCCGACGGTACCAAGCGCCCTCCACATCGAAACTGTGGTCAAATACAACAGGAGTATGATAAGACAACATTTCCCTAAAACCGCAAGAAACGATAAAAAAGATGGACCAGACCATGGGACCCACTAAGCCAGTCTTACCCAAATTCCTTGTGCACTTCGATGCAAGCCCCCCCCCCTTTGGCTAGACTACTTACCACTCCTCTGGTGCAGCTGCCGCGCATTTGGCTAACCAGGCGTCACAGTCTTTTGCCTCTTCCGCGAAGTCCATGGGCGCGACGGGTAGCTCGAGCCCGCGATCCAGTACATGCTGGAAGTCCGCGGAGAACTTCTCCCACTCACTCCGTGTGAAGTATGGTGGATTCATAAGATCCGTGGTCTTGGCTTTGCTGAGTACGTAGATCAACGTCTTGCAGCCGTCTACCGTCGGACGCCTATAGCCCTCTACTACAGCATCCATGAGCATCTGCAATGCAAAAAACTCACGTCCGCGAACGACCGCACCGTTCTCGCAGAGGTGCTCCACGGTTCGGAATTTGAAGCCTGGGACGCCGCTATCGATGGCTTCCCAGAGGAGGTCGTCGAACTCGGAGAAGTTGGCGCCGTAATCTTGTAGGAGTTGCAATACTTCGATGCGACCTGACGTCAGCGCAACTCTGAGCGGGTGCTCTGGGTCACTCTTGAAGGTGCATTTCTTCTGTGGGGGTGCGGTCGGCCATATGAGCTTTCGATCCAAGAGGTACCGCATGACCTCTACGTGACGACCTGCTTCCTTGAAAGCTCGCCTAATCGTGTCGTGAATCTTCTTTTGATCATGTTCACGAAGATTTTCAAGGAGGTACTCAAGTAATTCGACGCACCCTGCATGCATGGACCGCTTTATCGGGCTGTTTTCATACCCCAGATAGGTGAATTTCCACAGGGCGCCTTCTTTGGCGAATCGATCGATGAGTAGCTTTCCTGTGGCTATCTTTCCGTAATCACAAGCAATAAGAACAGCGTGCCACATGGCGCGGACCATGAGGGCATTAATCCGCTTGTCTCGAGTCCAGTTCGGGTAGGTGCCTGTTCTAGGGAAGCCAGGTACCTGAGGAAGGAGGTAATTCAAGCAGAACACTTCGCCATAAGACCTAAGGTTTTCCACTTTACTGGCGTATTGCTCTAAAGCTGCAAAGTTTCCCACGCAGGCAGCCGCAACAAGCATGTCGTGTTTGTCCAAAGTCGGTCCAGTGGCATAGTGCTGGAGTGCAACGAGGTCCTCGACAGATGAGGGATAATCCGAGCATTTGTCATCAAACTCTAGCACATTGCTGTCAAGAGCGCCGATGTCTCGAAGTAGTGGCTCGCATCTAGACCCAGATGTAAAAGCCAAAACCTCGATCAGTCTAGTCTTGTATGTCTCTCGTAATGTATCCTTGTCTGAGCCTTCCGGTGCAAAATCATCTTGAATTAGCGTCTCGACAACTCGATCCATAAAATAAGAAAGTTCTGGACGACCATCTGGGCGGGTTCGACCGCAAGGTGTACGATGCTTGATGAAACTTGCGATCCAGTTGGGAAAGCTCGACAAGGTTTGGAGTTCTTCAAGACGTTCCAGTGGCACTCCAGTTGCGATGGTATGGTCGATACGTTTCTTGAATGTTTCTGATTATGTCGTTAGCAAGTTGGACGGATGTGGATCATGGAACGAGCAACTTACTGCACACTTGACGAGGGACCATCGCTCGGCGCAGGTTATTGTCCTTGACGAAATGGTCAAAGACTTTCATCTGGAGTTCCTCAGGAAGGTTAAGAATTGTCTTCATGTTGTCGGTTGGTTTGTTGTTCGGGAGGCAGTACACTGCAGAGTTGGTGTATGTGTTGTCGACCAGTAGAGCGACTGATGGGCGGTGTTGATGCAGCGGACTGATGGGTTGTGTTAACACAGTGGGCTGGCGAGCAGAGCGAAGCTGAGGCTTTGAAGGTGATCGAGGGGTATATATAGGTCTTTGGGGAAACACTAAGGTCAACGCTATACCCGATATACGTGAGGTTCGTGCAAGTTACCAGGAATACCTTAGGCAAGAAACAGAAGTCAACCTCCAGTTCAACTAAGCTGAAGGTGCATAGTGCGTATTAGTCACTTTCTTAGATCACTGTTTTATATAATGACAATCTCAGCTTCATTTGTGGGTGGTGGAGAGTAACGATTCCATGGATTTCCAACTTCGCCTGGCCTAGCGCATTCACTCACACGTGACATTGTCAACACATGGGCATATGAGCACCTTCGGACGACCTGCTACTTGCTAGAACGTAAAATTAGCTGCTGTATCTACCACGACGCACCTTCCATATAGTATAAGATCGTGCCAATGACCTACATGCAGGCTCAAGTAGCGCCTTTTACATCAACTACTCACGCACGACGATTCGCTCAACAAATACTTGGTAAAACATGGTACCGGAGTCACGCAGCATCACAACCTTACTAAACGTATCAACAGTTACAAAGATTTCTAAGGCGTAACCTTCATATCAAATGTTTTATTCTTGAGTAACCACAAACTGACATGATCATGGTATGGAAACAGCAAATCACCGCACGGAAGTGAATACCTGCCATTGACACCAGAAACTGACAACGAGTGGAGCGGTAGCGAATCATCTCGCGTGCTGTGAGATAGTCCTTGAGATGCAGTACTTTGGCGGAGTTGTGAAGAACCAGACCAGATTATGGCAACGGCAGCCAATTGGCAAACAGCACGCAATCATTTGGCCCTTGAAAATGTGTCCTGAATCCATTATGAACCTGATGCTGGTATATCTACCACTGCGATTACCCCGGACACAAGCCCATGCTTGATGGAGGCCCCCGCTGTGGTTGTGGACCAGGATCAAAGCTCAAGGCGTGCTTCCTATCATTTGGCTTACTACTCCAACGCAATGGACTCTAGTCTGATTAAATGAATCGAACAATCGCAACCCTTTTGTTCCCACGGTTATGTCGTACACATGCGCTGCTAACATGGTGGTGGTGCGGTTCCAGGCACCCGACGCTGATTGGCCGGTGCTAACCAAGTGGGTCTCGAAAAGTTCCCAGGACTGATGAGAGCAGAGCCAGCCCTAGAGCTGCACCGCTCCATCCCCATCACCACCCCCAATGCGACGAATACCGCGCCCGCAGCGGGCAATCGACCCTTCGCTCCCCATATCTCCCCTACTGCAGCGTGGGCTACCGCCGACATCGTGTCTGCGCGCCGCCCTGCCGCACCCGCATCTCCGCACCACCTCCGCGTGCTTCTCCACGACGCCCACCTTCAACTTCCTCCTCGGCGGCAAGCAGGACAAAAAGAAGCACCAGGCCTTTGTGCGCAGATGGCAGAAGCGAATCCTCGGTGACTCGGAGCCCATTGGCGCCCATGTCGATCCCTACGATCCCTCGTCGCCGGTGCGCATAGCTCCCGAGGAGCAGGGCGAGGAGGTCGAGATGCTGGAGGGCGAGGAGGTTGCCGTTGGAAAGGGGGGCAAGCGATCGCGGGCCGACATCGTGGTGGAACAGGTGATGAACCGACCCTATGAGGAGGCTAGCGAGGGGCCGCTGCTGCATGTTGGTAGTAAGGAATGGATCGAGCACGCGGAGGAGATCAAGTTGGCCAAGGAATTCGAGAAGCTCACCATGCGGACGTATACGCCCATGACGCAGGCCATGGCAGATGAGATCGAGCAGATGACGGGCTCTTTCTACACGCTTCGGGACGAAAACTTGATGATGGCCCAGACTTTCGACGAGGCGACTGGCAAGCCTTACACCGACTTCAGGTAAGCAGCTGAATTCGCAGATGAGAGTGATCAATGTGCTAAAAGAAGAACAGCTTTGGTCGCCGTACGCGTGTCCGCAAGCCCGAGACCCTCCGCAAGAACTTCCACCAAGCCGTTGTCGAAATTTACGCTTTGAAGCAAGCCGGCAAAGACCTGGACATTTCGAAGCAGGCAAACCGAGGCATATACGATGCGCCCAAGTGGATCAAGGATGTCAAGCTGCAGCAGAACGGTGAGGGTGACATCGTCCTCGCGTTCCCCAATGGCCGATCGTTGGAGGGGCTCCTGGAAGAGATGCAACGCGTGCCGGATTACACACCCCCCGTGCCTGAAGAGACGGAAGCTGAGCTCCTAGCTGAGGACGAGTTCCAGGCGCCTGAGGCAGCTCAGCCGCCACCTACCATGGACCCAGCGACCCCAGAGTTCAAGAAAGCCGCGCTCGTCAAGGACGACGAAGATAAGCCCAAGTTCGACTTCATGTCCAACAGACCCGTGCCTCGTACCCCCAAGCCCGCTGCACCCGCCGCGCCCGCCGCCCCCGTGGAGCCCATCCCCGAGGTCGTCGAAGAGACTATCGAAGTCACCCCCGAAGCCGTCGTGAAGGAGGTCGTCGTCGAAGAGGTCGTCGCCGTTCCCGAGCCCACATCAACACCTACACCTAAGCTCGACTCAACCCCCGCTTCCACCGCTTCCACCGCTCCATCTCTAAAATGGCAATCCATCCCCCTCACCGACATCAACATCAAATTCGCCGTAAGCCCTCCCTCCCCTCCCTGCGCACATCTATACTAACACCCCCAGCTCTCCAAACGCCTCACCCAACTAACCGGCACCCCCCTCTCCGACCCCGCCCTCACCACCTCAACCACCCTCTCCCACCTCTACCACCACACCCTCTCCACCGCTACCCCAACCCCAACCAACGTCTTCACCTTCATCCACGTCGAGGGTTCGCGCCAGAACGCCGCTCTCAAATCTTCTTCCTCCTCTACTTCACCCAAGCCCACGAAGACGGCAACGGGCGAGTTACTCAAACTAGGTAACGTCGATTTGCGTCGTCGCGCGGAGACGAAGCTCGAGAAGAGGGTGAAGAGTGGTATGCAGAAGGTTGTGCAGAGGGAGTTGAGGGCTAGGAAGTTGGGGAGGGACGAGGGGACGAAGGCGGGGAGGAGAGGGGAGGAGGTTAGGGGGTTGGTGGGGGTGGTGGGGGAGTTTGGATATGCGGGGGCGAGGAGGTGGGGGAGGGGGAACGTTGTTTAGGTAGGATGTAAGGGAAGTGTGTATAGTATGAGGATGCTTGTAGACATGTACTATATGTGTAGGATGGGAGGGATAGATAGCTCGCGCCTGACGTATGCATAGCGAGTATGTAGGGAGAGCACAATTACCTGTTGCGTTTGTAATGTTTTTCTAGTGTACATATCTGCCGCATGGGCCGAGCCTTGGGCGAGGTGCATGACGCTCGTAGCTGAGTCCCATCCCCCAACCTAAGCATCCCCCTACCTCCCCTCCGCAAACCTCCTCCCCAACCACCCCCACCCCCGCTCCTCATACTCCGCCTTCGTCACCATCACACCCTCCGCCTCCGGCCCAGCCGCCCACCTCGCGGCCCCCACCCACGCATGCCTAACCGGATCCTCCGCCCTCCTCACCCCAACCCCATACCTCCCCGGCACCAAACTCCTCAACTCCGCCTCCAACCTCTCCACAAACCCCGGTATCAACGACGTCCCGCCCACCACCAGTACATTCGCCAGCATCCCCACTTTCAGCGCCTCGGGAAGAACGGCGAGAGATTGCATAATCGCGGCTGGTAGGCCCTCTTCCTGGATCCCGATGTCAGAGGGGTGGAAGAGGATTTCTGGCACAGCGAAGCGCTCGTTGCCGAGGGGGAGGACGTCTTCCCTTGGTCCTTGTTGTAATGTGTGTTTGAGGCGGGAGGCCAAAGGGTTGTGTGGGCGGGCGTGGCCGTGGAGGGAGGCGTCGTAGTCGGGGAGGACGTAGTCTAGGACTATGGAGGGGTCGAGAGACTGCTTATCGCCGAGGCGACCTTTCCATGTGCGATCTAGATCGCGGGAGAAGTCTTGCCCCGAGGGCGCGACGAACGAAACGGCTTCTTTGATTTCGTTTAGGAGGTGCGTTTCTTCGAGCATGTTGTAGTGGCGGAGGGAGGACAGTTCTTTGAGGTAATTCGTGAGGAGTTTGCCGCCGGGGGTGAGGCGGCGGGTTGCGGGGTGGATGACGCGGCCGTTGTACAGGGGGAGGATGGTGGTGTCGGAGTAGGAGGCGTCGATTAGGAGGAGGCATTCTTGGGGGAGCGATGTCCCTGGGGGAGAGGAAGAAGAAGGGTGGTATGCGTTCAGGGCGCCGCCGATGCAGCGGTAGTAGGAGGCGAATTCGAACTGTTCGAAGACGATTTCGTCGCAGTTTTTTTGGAGCTCCTTCGGGCAATTGGGTTTCTCGGTTAGAAGGAGGGAGGTCGATTTGGGGTCACACTGGGAGCGATGGGGGTTAGTATTTGAGATCACGGTGAGATGTGTAGATTCGTACCTACCCTTAGCCCCTCCCCCACGCTGCCAATACCTCCGTCGGCCTCGCTCATGAATTCATGCTCCCAGATGGCTTTCTCCGCCTCCCAGTTTACAATAAATCCTTTCTCTACCGGCCGTCGGAACGCCAGTTCTCCAAAGTCCTTGCATTCTGCTAGCTCGGACGCGACGTACGTACGCTTGTCGCGTGCGCTGCGGGCGATGCAGTTGGGGATCACGGTGCAGTTGTCGTAGGTGAGGTCCGTGGCGCCTTTAGGGACGAGGCCGGCCTTGAGCGTGTACGCGCCATTGTCGATTACGAGGGTTTGCGACGGGGTGGTTGGCGCGGGCTTTCTGGATTTGGGAGCCATGGCGATGGGGTGCGTGTCGATGGGGACGCGTCTGGGGTGAGGGGTTACGTAAGCTGTGGTGGGGAAAGTGTAGCCGAGGGGTACGTACTTACCTACCTGGGTATTTCCCGAATCGGTGCCTTGAGGATGACCTTCGTCATGACCTTGGAATGGTCTCGAATATTATTGATCGATCCTTTGAATGCTGTACTGATCGTAATATTCGTCTTTCTTACATGCAACAACCGAAATGGCGTGTTCATCATGCGACACCTCAAGTATACCAAGCACCTTGCCAACCACACCACCAAAGCGGGGGCCTAAACCACTACACCAAGCATACACGTATAGATAATCTAACTATCGAAAACTTTCTTACCTTCACATCACCACCTCAGCCCCTCACAAAACCATGAACACTCTCGCCCCCCTCTACCCTTCCCTCCCCCTCCGCCCTCCCATACCGCCCCTCTACCTCCCCCTAACCCTCCTCCTCCCCATCCTCCCCTTCCTTACTCCCTCTCCGCACCTCACCGCCCTCCTCATCTCCCCCTCCTCCTAACCCTCTCCCTCCTCGCCCCAAACTACACCTTCGGCTCCCCCTCCGCAGACTACTACAACACCTCGCTCTTCTTCGCCCTCCCTATCTGGTTCCTCGAATTCGCTATCTTGCGTCCCGCCGAGGGTGTTGGCGCACCGGTGTACATTGGAGATGGCAGGGGAGAAGGGGTAAGATGGGGAGATGCGAAGGGTGTGTGGGAGAGAGTGGGTTGGGCGGGGAAATTGATGGTTCCGGGGCAGAGGGGTGTGGGGTGGAGCTGGGGTGTTGGAAATGTACCGATTGATGGAGATGCTGGGTTAGAGAAGTGGAGTTATGTGAGGAGGAAGGTGTGGAGGGCGGGGAGGGCTTATGTGTGGTCGGTTTGTATGTTGGGGGTTATGGGTGGGGCGTCTGCGGTGGAGAAAGATGATGGGTGGGAGGAGAGTGTGGGGAAGTTTCTCGTTAACGCGGTGATCGGGTGGGCGGGGGCGCTCTGGATTTTGGGACGGTTGCAGTGCTTTTATAGCGTCTGTGCTGCGGTGTCGGTTGCGGTAGGCTTGTACGAGAAGTGGCAGTGGCCGCCGTTGGTGGGGAGTGTGCGGGATGCGTGGTCAGTGGGGAGGGTTTGGGGTGTGGTTTATCATCAGACGATGAGGGTGGTGAGTATGGCTAGCGTAGATGAGGGGTGTGCTGATATCGTATAGATGGTGTCCCAGCCGGCGATGCGCATTACGCGTTTTCTGGGGCTGCGTAAGGGTAGCGTTGCGTCTCGTTTGCTTCAGCTTTACATCTCGTTTGGGATTAGCTGTTTGTTGCATCAATACCAGATGTTCAACGTGACACGGAAGGACATGGGCGAGTTCGCGTTCTTCATGTCTCAGCCTGTTGCCATTACTTTCGAAGTAATTGTCCAGTCGATTTGGAAAAAATCTACCAAAGAGAAAGAACAAAGCCGTCTTTCAACTATCATTGGCTATGTCTGGGTTGCGACATGGATGTCTTGGACCTTACCCTGGTATGTGAAGGGATTTCGAGATGCTGGTATAACCACGGATGCTGTTTTTGGTGGAGCCCCCATGGAAATCGGCGGTCTTCTGTACCTGCGTGCGAAGAACTACTTCCAGCTTTAGGCATCAAAGCCTTCCTCGAGGATGTTCACTTATCGAAAACCCTTTCCTCATCCTAGCATGATGTTCCGAAATCCAAGCATTAAGAAACGTCAAACGGCAAGGGTCGGCCGCGGTATGTTCTCCTACCTTTAAGAACCGCAAATATACTTTGTATAGGATTACGGACGAACTATATGATGGAGCTCACTAGAACGCCACACCGCATTCCTGAGAGCAGTCCGACCTGTTCTTTGACAGATCTCCGACAAGGGTAGTCCTGCACAAGCACTGATTTCCTTGTTTCACGCTTGTTCAACTTGAAAGATCCGTCACAACAAGCGCTTTTCGATGCGGAGGGTCCAGTCTCAGTTAGGATCAATAGTTTAACATCCGTAGGATGTGTCGCATTGTATATTGTCTAGGTGAAGATGCATCAGGTTTGGCCTACCACAAGTGGCTCGCAATCGAGATCGACGAATGTATTCCAGACATGGTAGACTTCGGTAGTTAGCCTGAACCAACTGAGGATCTTTGCGCAGAATTGTGTTCCGTTGCTGTTGTACCACTACATGCAATCTTCGACGGTTTGAGGGTCTTGATTGAGTCCAGAGTCTTGTATTCGCACCTGAGGGTTTTATGAAGCAAACGGTCGAGCAGAAATTAGGGGACGTGGATTTAAGAAGCTCAAAAAAAAATTGCCTTGAGCATTTTCGTTGGGAAGAATATTCGATGAGAAGTGTAGCGGCGGGGTTGACGAGATCACATGGCCGCTTTATAGCCATGGAGTGGACATTCAACCATAGCAGATCGGGTTCCCATGCCGCCAATAAGTTCCGCAAAGTCAAACGGAAGTGCATGAAAATACACACAGCATAGCGCGATGTTGAAAGATAAATAGTACCGAGATGTATGTCGCAATGACTCTGATTGCTACCAAGCGATAATATAGCTCATCTGTTCTCTTTTGACACCTAGATAACGCTTCTTTGTGATGATCCAGTTGGAGATTCTCAATGAAGAAGAAATAGAAGGCCGTGGATTTCTGTCGCATTGTTTATCGAAGTGAAAGGCTCTGGTCAAGCCGTCCGCTTGTCCCATCTCATCGGCTTATTGAAGTTGCCTTCTTATTGAATTTGCATTCCTAGAATGCTCGATCCCACCCCCAGTTCTCATAGCGGCTGACTTTTCCACATGATGATATCAGGTTTCGAGGCGTGCGCGTCCAATGGATCGGTCCTCGCTGATAATGCTCACATGTGAAACTAGATGTGCCTTGTCGAAAATACACCGACGCCCTCATGTTCGCGGGTCAGCTTGTGTGGGGGTTCTGGAGGCGTGCTCGGCATTCCAGAAGGATCTCGCGTTCGTATTCGATGCTATCAGATGCTTTCAGATATCAAAGATGTAGATCTACTTCTTTCTTACCCTTGTGGGACAGTTAGATTCCCAGCAATGTCTCCCCCACCTGTGGATCATATGTCACGGCAGATGACTACGACCACTCCGGCTCACCAATGCTTGTGACAGCTCACCCTCCACATCAATTATCGTTATCGGAAATGTTATAGTCATCCCTCACCGCCGTTTGCCTTCCAGCCTTGCGTAACTGTTTCTGCGCCCTTTTGTATTCTCAGTAACCACGCGTCCAGTTTGACGGGATTTTCTGCATCGCAACGAGAGCCAATCGGCTCAGGTGCCAACAAAGCGTACAGAAATGCTCCTGGATCTCATATAGGTCTGTGAACCTCGAGTTGTTACCAAGGCTCAAAAGCTTCAACACTTTAGCGCATTGCGTGGGAGCAGTGCATTTGCCGCCTGCAAACCTGTCACGCGGTCCGAAGTGCATAAGCCACCCGTGTTGAGCTTCACCGGATTTAAGGAACAGCGTATCCAAAGGCAGTTCTAATGTTTCCCGAGATGCATGTCGTGGGCACAGTCTTATTAACCGGTACGTAAACCAATCAGCCGAGAGCGCATTCATGTATCTGGTTGGACCCCAGATTAGGCATGCGTAAAGGCTGGTAGGCAAAGGGCTGCCTCTTTGCCACTGAATTACAAGGCTGCGACAGGAAAGCGACGCCGGCACGATGACTGCAAAATCGCAGAGCCGCACAAGTATCACCTTCAGCCTAACATAAATTCTTCGAAGGCTGCACGCCTCAGGCAGCTTCAGTGACCGAGTAAGCGCCCTGCCAGTTGTTTCATAAAAAAATCTGCTCTTTCTTTTTCTTTCAGCTTGACCGGTATCTGACCGGTTCGTTGACTTGGAAAACACCCTGCATCAGCAATAACCGAAGCCACTGCCACGAAGTTTCCACGTTCAGCCAAGGCAGAATGCCTTACACGTGGGACACATTCGAGACGTACAGACTAAGGCAAGCGGATCTAGAAGGCTTGCTTAGACAAATTTTCGGGCCCTACGATTTTTACATCAATGTATGACATACGTAGGATTCTGAATGGATGGCATAATGATGTGGTTGCAGGTTGAAAACGGATATTACCGATTTTGGGTCCAAAGACCTTTGACGGAGGTATGGAATAGACTGCAAGATGTCGTGTTCAGAAATGCTGATCATGGTATATAGGAAGAGAGAGACCAGCTTAGTGATTTGCGAATCTGAAAGGAGGCAATTTAGGCGATGGCGTGCGGGGCTGGCATGGCACCCCTGCAAATCGCGTGTAACAGCGGCTTCGATGAATGGCCTTGAGTACGAGTCTATTCGTTGCTTTGAGTGAATGCTACGGCCTACGATTGCCATGTCACTAGGTGCTTATATGCCGTGGCTTACAAGGCCGATCCTCCCATGAGTGATTGTGGCCGAGTTGTATTCCTTTTCTCATTATAAAGAGTCCCACTGGCCCTGTCACTATGAATTAGTATCAACCAAAATGGAAGCGTTTATTCAATCATGCTCAGATCACAAAATATATCCCTACAATGTCATCTTTTCCGAATTGCCCAAGCGGGTACTATCTGCATACACCAGGCGTTTAGAAAGTCAGAGTAACAGACTTTTTGTCAAGGCTCATGCTTCACCTCAAAGGAAACTTCCAGAATCTAGAGCGGTGGATATATTAGAGTTCCACAGAGAAGATAACGGTTTGTGCTGATGATATGTGGTATTGCTGCAATTGCGATGGTACCGCTGTAATCGTGGTGGTGGCTAATTTGGTAGTAGGGAAAGAACCCCGCTTGAGAAATGCAATCGACATTCTAAGCCTCAAGGAGATCTTGAGACCAGCAATACTCGACGAGAACAGTGAGCCACTATGTCGATTCATGTAAGAGTAAGAATCATCTAGTTTTCGTGTCTGACGATATCAGTTCTATTCATGCACCGCATAGCCGTGCAGCACTAGACATCTTCCATGATATGTTTACTCTATTGTTGTCTTACCACCAAGTTTCGCCTTCATTCTTAGACTTTGTTTTTACTTTTGGAAGCAAGATGAATGCCCGAGATTTCCAGTACAGCGGCTTACGAGAGGAGTCTTGGATTCAGGAGGTATCCAGACGCCATCCTTTACCAGAATTGTGCCGATCAGGACGAGAGATTCGGCTCTGTTATAATTTACGGTCGGTAGAGCCTTCTCCCGCAGAAGTCGATATGCAATGGTCCACACGACAATGCGCTATCTATCAATCTTACGACCTAGAAACCGGTAATTTGGTGTGGATAGACATCAAAGCCAATGATGTGATCAAGAGGCGTATAAAATCGGATATCAGTCTACAATCATCGTCAAAAGATAATCTGCGATATGAAACTTTCAACAAGCTACTATCGACACATTTGATAATGTGTGACTGGTCCGGTGAGAATTGGCGTTGGTACATCAACGACTTGGAGGACAGATTACACAAGGTGGGTCGTGGTGCAATTGCCACACCCATTGATCGGCTACCAACACCGACACCACTCTCTACTCAGCCAAAGGTTCCGAGTCCACCAGCCAGTCCTCTTTCTCGTGCATCTACCTTTGTCACGCTTTCCGGTTCTTTCATGAGATCAAGCATCTTTTCTCCTAAAAGTCTATCGCCTAGATCAACATGGGGTGAGGAACAACCGCTTCCTCTACCTGCTCATGCATGTCAAAGTAGCAAGGAGGATTCGCCTTCACTGCACGGCAGACAGATGAAGAGGAAGCTCATCTCGCTCTACAGAACATTGTACAGTCAAGCCATTAGAATCCAGAGTCATGTTTTTGGAAGCAGCACAGATCGTTTTTCAGCAGCAGATGGTAGGCAAGTCACAGAGGAAAATGTGGATTCAGTGTCTACTATCGAACCTCCAGAATTGCCGCCTAACTTTTCACCAACAAATATAGATCAGCCCCCGGAGACATTGGACTTTTCTGACCTGCAGAAAGTACAGTTCGTGGAGGAGAAAACACAAGATGTATCGCTGCACTTAAAGTTCAACATGGAAGTCTTGCAAGAGTTGAGAGAATACTACCAGGATGTTGTCAATCAAGAGGGGTTTCCAGTTGAGTTGAAAGAGAACTGCAGAGATGATCTTTCCAAGTTTAACAAGCGCGTTCTGGGTCTAACCAAAGAAATGCGTATGCTTCGTGCGAGAACTGACAATCTTCTCGAGCTCACGTCAAACCGAAAACAGCTGGTACAGTTTATGAACGTGTGAATATGTACGTGTACTGACCTAAAGATACAGGTGAAAGGCATACTGGAGTACAAAAGCATACAAGCGAACGAATACTTCGCTAAGAAATCTCAGCAATCTGCTGACAATATGGAGATCATGACACGGAAAATGCGTGTGACTGCGGAGAAAACAGAGCGGGAGACTGTTTCCATGAGAGTCATAACATCTGTCACGCTGTTCTTCCTTCCAGCAACGTTTCTCGCAGTAGGTATTCTGATTAAAATGATATGTGTGTCGCTAAGCTGTTTTAGAGTTTCATGAGTACGGATATTCTCAGCTTTGAGACGGGAAGCCAAGAGTTGCGAATGAAAGGGCTATGGCTATATCTCGAACTCGCACTGCCAGCGACAGCGTTGACATTCATCGTGTGGGGCGTGATATATCATTGGGCCAAAAAAGCAAGCAGATCGAGCTCGGGTGACGACAATATAGGTTCTTTGCCAGTGTGAGACAAACACGTTTATCTAGATGACCTCAGGATTTCATGTTTGATCGTTGCAATTCGCCGAATTACAACACAGCCATAATACATAACCAATCCATAGAACGACCAAAGATTGTTATATAGCACATCCCTACACAAGAAACATTTATTAATCGATGAGCAATGCAACCTTCAAATAGCCGATTCTATTATATTGCACATAGAGACAAAGGCAAAAGCCCAGCCATCATAAGTACTAGACTCACTTGAAATGTGCAAGAATTGACAGAGATTAGAGTGCTATTTTAGTACTGTGAGGCACTTTTGTGAAAAGGTATGAGGAAGTTGAAGTAGTGCGATGGTTTCGCTACCATGATCCTATTCTGGAAAAGCGTTCGTACTCAATTTTGTTGAGAGAGGCTGTGCAGTCATGAGGCGAAGCTATTCACGGTATATACTACCATCAGTTCTGCATGTAAGCCTCCACCAGATTTCCGGTGAATTTAAGCTTCTAGGCGTGCTTCACACGAACAGGGCAGAATGCGAGTTGGCTAGGAAAACCTACAGCGCGTGGGTACACGGCTCAGCAGTTACCACTTGGCTACCCATGCACCGAGGCAGCCAACCGGCTTGGCTGAAATCGGCCCACCTAACAAGACATGGTCGATGTACTCGAGAGCTAAGTTCAACGTCGTTTCAACGACTTTCCTCATTCACCGCTTTTTTCACTTCTCGTGATTTCACTGTATGACGCAATACGGCCATTAAAACCGCCTAGGCAACCGTCCTGCAAGTTGGCCTCATTTTCGGCTACAAGGCTGGGGCTGTGGTGGCTGCAGGCAATTATGACCAATCAATGATAACCTGTGGTCGCTACATAATCCCAATCAACAGAATCTTGCCCACATTTGCATTCATCTCCTAGACTTGTGTCACCGATTACCGTCCGCGGGCTGAACCATTAATACTTCCGGACATCTTGGGCCTTTGTGTTGGCGAGACGAAGCAGCAAAGAAGTGGCTGAGTAATGTGCATCCCTGTGCTATGAGGTCCCTCAAGGTGGGCCGTGGCGCTTTTCGGCTCACTCAATAGCCTGGCCTTTCCGTACCCATATTGCTAGTCCACCCGCAACGAGTCAGCGTGCGACAGCCAGCTACCTCCTTACATAGATAGACGACCACGCCTCCGACCCCACCCAAAGAACAGCTTCAGCAAGTCTCGATCCACCAGCGCGCACCACCAGCTCGCCAACTCTCTGGTGGTGCGAGTAAGTTTCGGATCCATGGTTCCAGGTTTCTCACCATTGCATATGACAGCACCCTGATTCGATGCATCCAAGGAGCCCCGCCACACACCCAGTGCCAATGGAGGCCCACTTTCGCGACCATATCGATCGATCTCGGAGAAACGCCGTGACTCTGGATAACAAATATCGTTCATTCGTGCCATTCAGTGCCTTGCAAGCGTTTTTCACGGAAGAGGCAACCGGGACCCTTCTGCGCGATACCGCGGGATCCAGCCATCGGATACAACCCAGAAAGGTCGTCAAAGATTTTCTCAGGGTATATTCCACTTTGATTTCGATTGACAAGGCGATATATTTCCCGCATTTCTATGGAAATTACGACAGGCTTGCTGATGCAAAACTTCCGTTCACCAATGAACATGACTGGCACGACTGTTGCAAACCATTCTTCAAAGAGTTTTACGCTGCACAATGGCAATTTTGTGCACGAAGGTTCGAGATCGATTGGATGAACGGAACGTGGCTCAAAGATGAATTCATTCTGCCGATCGAGAAGTTAGAGTGCTTGAAATCCGGAACTGACTCTTCTACCTACCAAATACAGCTTTATCCTGAGTACAATAGTCTCGGTAGTGTGCCCCAATTCGTACTCAAAACTTGCAAAAAAGACAAAGCCAGCCTCCACTACAATGAGGTTACTGCTTACGAAACATTGAGTAACCAGCCTGACATTCAGCCTCACCTAGCCCGTTTTTATGGGTCCTGGGTACAGGGAGATACATATAACATGATGCTCGAATATGTCGATGGTGGCAATCTGACGAACTTTTTATTCAACAATGAGCCACCTGATACTCCAGAAGCAACAATCAAGTTCTGGAAAGCTTTTCTAGAGGTAGCTAAACCTCTGGCTAGAATACATTCCCCACTTCACGAAGGTGATGGTCTACAAGGGTATGTTCGACCTGAAAGGGTTTCATCTTTAAAGGAAATTTTGAAGCTAACAAGTACTTAACCAGTATCCACCACGATATCAAGCTTGACAACTTTCTTGTTACTTCACAGAGCGGGCTTTCACGCTTTGACGTCGCTTTCAAGCTGGCTGACTTGGGTTTAACGGACATCAAGGATCTTGACGCAGATGTCGCAGTCGCTATGCTAAACCGACCCGGTACTCAGACCTACAGTAAGTTCGAAATGTCTAGAGATAGAATCCATGCATCTCTGATAACTGTAGGCTCTCCTGAAAATTTTACCGATGAAGGAAATGATTTCCTTTTACGCACAGTGCAGGGGGCAAAGCCCAGCAAGGATATCTGGGCCCTAGGCTGTGTTTTCAGTCAGGTGGCTGTGTGGTCGGTTCTTGGCTCTAGGGAACTGACAATATACCAAAGGGTCCGCACCGAAGCCATTAGTAAGATTCCAAAGCTACGGTCGACTGCCTACAGCGAGTGTTTTCATGATGGTCATAATGTCCTGCCAGAAGTTGTGGACTATCATACGAAAGTATGTCAGTCTAAGCGTAACTTTGACGTTGTCACTGAAAGGATTCTTGAGCTTGTTCGAGACATGCTACATCCTCGTCCCGACGACCGTCCATCGGCACGTATCGTCGTCGATCGATGTCATCGTATCATCGAACAGGTAGAAGCCCTCCTTCAAACAGGTGTAAGAGTTGCAGAAGATCGACGCTACCCGGGTATCTTTCAGATTGGAAGGTCTCCTTCCTTGATGACACAAGGACTTGGATTGAAAAGCATGTCGAGCATAGTCTCTCCCGAAAATGAGTGGACAACCCCTCAGTCTCCGATCCATGCGTCGCCGACCCCTTTTCTTCGTATTCAACCTTCGGAATTACCACCTTCGGTGACAGCTTCGCCCTCATTCAGTCATCGAAGCCACCATCCAAACACAAGCCTCGATGCTGTGGTTCGCACAAGTTTCATCACTCCTGCACCTATGCCCAGTACTTCCCAACAACAGCAATACATTTCTGCAAGTCCTAGGCAGAAAACGGAAATGAACAACAATGGTCAACCCCTTGAAAGGCGCCATTCAGTGTCCAACACTACACCAAACACCCCTAAAATGAAACAAAATAAGAGAGCCTCTGCACCGCTGCTCCTTCAACCGACGCTGGAGGTGAGAATCGATGAAACTCCGAAAATTACGATCAATCAGGTCATTGGTTGGATAAACAACAGGAAGAGTGGAGTGAAGCAGTCACTTCCTCACCTTGGACTCTTGAAAAAGCTTCATGGCAGAGATCAGGTAGTACCACACCTCAGATATGTTTCTAAACCACTGACGCTTCTCAGATTTTTTTGATAGATGATTCCGAGTCCATGAGACCTCATTGGAACGATGTGAAGAAAACCTTTCGCGCTTTGGCGTATTTGGTCAAAACGATGGACTTAGATGAGATCGAATTATTCTTCACGAATGACACCGGGATTCATGGCCGTGATAAACATACAAGACCCCTATTGGCAATTCTGAACCGAGCAGAGCCTGATGGAGTCTGCGATATTGGAGTTGCTTTCGGGAAGATCCTGGACGGGCTGGATCTTGCACATAGATCTGAGACAAGAAAAGATTTCCGACTGTGGAAGAAAAAGAAAAGGGAGGAGGTGAAGTTTGGCACAAACATTTACATCTTAACTGACGCTGTTTGGCAAGATGGTTGGAAAGAAGGGATAGTTGAACCGATCAAGAATCTCATGGAGAAGCATCTGAAACAAGGACAACTCGGAGTCCAGTTCATTCAGTTTGGAAAGAGTCCTCAAGGGACTGGGCGTTTGAACATACTCGACAGAGGTTTATCTCCGGATGGTGTTTCCAAGTGGGTAAACTATATGACTAGATTTGGGCTACATCTAACTATCAACAGAGACATTATCGATGCGGAGCCATGGGACGGAAATGTTTTAAAGATGCTCCTTGGATCCTTCGATCGTACCTGGGATGATGATCCACCCCAAAACTCTTCAGAGTCTCCAGATCATGTGAAAGAACAAGACAAGTTCAACGAATACAATTGAAGACACTTTGTTTCATTGCACAAGCACTGAGAGGGATAATCTCGCTGCAATTGCTTCTGAAGGGCTATAATTTCTTTTCTGTTCTGTTTTAAATTGTCTCATATCCACTGCTATCTTGTATATAGCTCCCGGAAGCTGTGAAAGGGCTCTTAGGGAGCTCTTCTTGGTGATATTGGTCAGCATTCGATTTCTCGCGTAATCCCCGTCTTCTGGAAGGGTTTATGGAGATCTACAAAGTCCGGCGTTTCAGCAGAACGATGAAAATTGGGGGACTAATTGTGTTTCGGAGGCGCCATGCGCATAGCGATGATACCCATATCATTAGGAAGGGAATGATATTTTCGATCAACGTAAACATATCTTGTCTAGAACAGCGATGGTCAATTGACATGGAGTGAAGCGCATAGTCATACCCACTCCATTGAGTGACCGTAAGAAGGATAACTACGAAAACTGTCCGTACGCTGTATGTGAATAGGTAAAGCCTAGCTACGTAGTTAGATAGGAGGAAGGTAAAAGACCACGTGACTATATCACGTGACTTTTTACCTATGGTCTATGCGCCGTAAAAGGGGGATATATTTCTCTTCTCTACGCACACAACTAGAAGAACAAGACAATATGAATACATACGTACGATAGTACTACGTCTCACCCTAGGTCATAAGTATACTTACGTACCTTACTACTTTGTAGTTAAACTCCGACCCACAAAAACAAACACGCAAACTCTGATAACCAATACACCATGCAAAAAGGAAACGACAGTTACAGCCAGTGATGATTGCCTGGTAAAAATTGGTTCGAACGGTTGGAAGACAAACCTATATACGTAAGGGCATCTCGAGATCATGTCCATTGTTCCTAACCTACTTTAGCCCGGGGATGTGCATATTCCAAGCCTGCGTTATCAGCAAGCTATCTTGTTTGGCTTGTCCGGTGACATATTCGCCAACGAATACACATATAAGTGCCCCCCTACAATTGTTGATCGCCTATTCCCTTTCAAAATTCACCAGGAGCATCATAGAAGGGATTTATCTCGCCACAGTACATATCACTCGTATCATCCGCAAGGTCGGGGCGAATGAACCATCGTATATATCGTCTCGCTTATGTGAATTTGCTCGCTTGGGAATCCTTCGAACAAGGTCCACACTAATGCAGGACAAGGGTTCCTCAAACAGATTCAGTACTTTAATAGGATGTGATACTCTAATGTGGTCTTCTGTATGCGGGCCAACCTTGGCAAGTATATCGACTGAGGTGGAGTGTGTGGAAACATACAGTTCACGTGACACTATCGCTTCCCCAGGAGTAATGAAAGACCCGGTCTTTCGTTGAATAGCCGATCGGCAACACATATTCGCTTTTGAACAGAATGGAAAGTTGTATTGGCTTTCCAATGATGCTTCTATATCAATTCGGTTACATCATATACGACTACTCCTTCACACCCCCAACCTCATCTACTCTACTTTCCCGTCCACTCTTTTCTCCCTTTCCCACTTGTGTACCCTTCTCTTCCACACCTTTGAGCGGACTTTTCTTCCCCTCCCTCGCCGCCACCTCCTCCAAAACCTTCTCCGCCACCCCCATCTCCTCATCCTCCACCGCCGCCACTCCAGTTCCTCCTTCTGTCTCATGTACCACCCTCAACCTCCACCCACCGCCCCAGCCGACCCACCCCTCCTCCCATGGCCCCCTCCCCACAATAATCAATATCGCCCCCCCAACAAACCCCACACTGGCACTCCCACTCCCAATCCACCCTTTTCTCGCATATATTGCATTTCCCGCCGCCGTCCCAATCAGCTGCCCACAGAAAGTCGCCACCATAAACGCCGTATTAACCCCATTCCTTCTCTTCGGCTCAATCCCATAAATCCGACTGCGGTTCGCTATCTGGGCGGTCTGCATGCCGAAGTCCTGGAAGAGGGCTTGCAGCACGGGCCCCGCGATGGTGAAAGTCCCGAGGTAGGTGCCTAGACAGACGCCGAGGAGACATAGGGAGAGACCGAGGAGGATGGAGAAGTGAGGGATGAAGCGATCGGTTACGTGGCGCGCGTAAAGGGGAGCGAGCAGCATGGCGAGGATGCCGATGAGGCCAAAGAGGCCGACCGTGAGAGGGGTGTAGTTGTAGGGAGGGCCGGAAAGGAGGAAGGTGAGTGTCGTCCAGAAGGAGGTGAACGTTGCGGACATGAGGATTGCCGCGAGACATGCCTGGATAAGAAGCGGATGTCGGCATACTATCTGGGGGATGGAATACAGGAGGCGGGGGTAAGAGAGTCCCTTGTTGGTCGCCGGGTAGTCGGGCATGAAGAGCCATAGGAGGATGAAGATTGTATATTGCAGGCCAAGCGCCATCCAGTAGACTGCACGCCAAGACGCGAAGTTCGCGATCGTCCCCGATAGAACGCGTGCGACAAGGACGCCGAGGGAAAGACCGGAGACAATGATGGAGAGGGCGGCGGCGCGGCGGTGGGGAGGCGCGAGGTCCCCGACTAAGGGGAGCATGAGTTGGGGGGTTACAGTTGTGATGGAGACGAGGAAGGAGAGGGCGGTGAAGACGTTGAGGTCGGAGGTTAGACACAGTCCGAGCCTATAGAATGCATACATTAGTTTTCCTTTCTCGAAGCATGAATCAACCCGTTCCACCCAGAAAAAGATATAACTTCACATACCACAACATTCCCGTCCCTCCCACTAACCCCACAACAAACCCCCTTCTCGGCACCAAATCCCCCAGCGGGCACAAAAATATCAAACCCGCCGCATAACCTCCCTGCATAACCGTCGGTATCTGCGCCACCTTCTCATACTCGACTCCAAAGTCCTTAGCCAGGATATTCAGAATGGGGTGATTATAGTACAGATTCGCAACCGTGAAGCCCGCCGCAAAGGCAAATAGAATATTCAGGCTCATGGAGAAAGCAGGCGGGGAAGCGGGGTCCCACCGGCAGCGGGGCGGGATGTACGATATGATGGTGAGGAGGCGGCGCCATAGTGGGGGGTTCGAAAGGGGGAGAAGAGAGGGAGGAGGTTTTAGAGAGGATGCGGGTGAGTTCGAGAGGGAGAGGGCGGGAGATGAGGGGTGGGAAGCGGACCCCACGTCAAGAGTGGGGGATGCATCGAGTGGTTTTGACATCATCATTTCCTCGCATCCACCTCTCTTCTAAGAAATTTAACCAAGAGGAAGATCAAAGTTACGAACGACGAAGAGCGACGCGAGGGGTAGATAGTACCCTGGATAAAGCGCATCCATGACGGATAGTGACATGCGGACAACCAGAGGAGGTGTGTGTGATTTCGGGATTGAGAGGGGATGCGGAGAGGGGCGCTAAGTTGGTTTGGAATGGTGCGGGGGCAGATTCACAAGTGTTAGCGCCGCTGGATTGGTGACGTGGAAAATCTGACAGGCGGTGTGGTGGAACTGTTGAGGCTTGTAATTAAGATATCGATGTGATAACCACATGACTCTGAGTGTTGCTCCTATACGATAGATAGATTCAAGGCAAAGAGGATCATGTTTTGTGATATCAACGTTTAATTTCTACACATGCTAAGCTTTGAGACAACTTGGCAAAAGCTTTCAGTTGCCGTGCTGGCTATCCCTCAAAGCACCGCGACGCACGAATACGTTTTGGCCCAAAGCCCACTACACGTACTGCCCGCGGCGAAATTCCATTTGATGAAGTTGGCCACGGTGATCGAGTATTTTGCAGCGATCGTCGCGCAAGTTTCACTGGCTGCAACGAGATGGAATCTTTTGCAGCTTTTCGTCATGCCCTCCTGGTATGGTGTGGGCGTATTGACGCCATTACCAGGCTTCGTGGTCGTGGCAGGGGCTTTTTTGGTGGTAGAAGGTGTGTGTCTGACGTTCGAGATGCAGATGTACTGTGTAGGATCGTGAGCTGTGAACGACATTCTAGAGTAGCTGTGTGTACATGTGATGGAAAAGGAAGACGTACAGTGTTCAGCCACAAGTTAGTACACGTTGATCCGATGGCCGAATCCCACATGATGATCTGTGTAGAGGTAATCCTCTTCGCTAACGAGATCTTATCGCATGTGTCTCCCGACTTGACCATGTAAAAGTTGTCGCAGTTGGTGACTATGCCCTCTTGGATCGGGCTCGGTGTTGCGATTCCATTCCCAGGTTTTGTAGTACTAGGCGCTGCCGAGGTAGGTGTATGGCCGATTATGCTGACACAGGCATATACATTTGTCAAAAGGCCACTGCAGTCTGAGCCAGCTTTGGGGTTCCAAGCAAGGAACTGGGTGAGCGAAATCCTATTAGCTTTCGCAATATTCTCACAGTTTTCATTAAGTTTAACGTAATAGAAAGCATCGCAATTAGACAAAATCTCTGGTTGTAATGGAGACGGGGTTCCAATCCCATTGGATGATCGCGTCGTGGTTGGAAGCGCAGTCGTGGATGACGACGTAACGAGCGTGGAGGACGGCTTGATCACCAGGAGTGCGGAGCTGGAAGAGCTAGTAGAACCCTGTGTGGGTTTTGCCGAAGCACTGGACGCAGATGATGCTGGGGCAAGCTCGTCCAGAACTTCTACACGATAAGAGTGTCCAACAACCAAGCCTCCGCAATCAGCGGCAATGGATGGATTCTAACGCTAATCAGATCGAATTATCAAACGTGTGGGCGGATTCATCCTACCCAGCGACGGAACTCGTCCAGAGTGATGAAGTTCTCCTGCAATAGGACAGGGCAGGAGTATTCCGAGGTCAGATCGACCCACCAGGAGCAATACTGTGTGGTTCTAGGATCGTATGGCAACGACGGAGATGTTCCATCACGCTGTGCGAGGTGAGGAGCCCCTACTACAAACGCGGTATGAAGGGTGCCGGTGATAAGAAGTAGACTAGGAACGTGGGAGAAAGACAGCATGATTAAATATTGTATAGTAGTAAAGCCACCGAGGGATGGAGTTAGGTGTAGTCTTTGCTTCACAGTCAACAGACAATTGGTGCTCTAAATACACAGCCATACGATACGATACGGGACACACCGTCGTGTTACCGCAGATTAACTGACCAAAAAGCGAAGGAGCATGATGTTACCTCGCTGGCAACTTTCCCATCCCATACTCCGCCAGCATCTTCCTCATGCCATGAAAATTTTCAACTGCAGCCTTCACCCCCTGCCTTCTACAAAGGCGTAGGATCATCGAATGCATACATCGACTGGAACTACCAGTGATAGGACTAGAGTAGCGTCCAGGAACGGCCCAGGCTGATATTTCTCAAGTCATAGCTTATAGAAAGCTTTCATCACGCCGAATGAAGATGATACGGAATATAAAAAGGTGACCTGCTGCAGTGATTGCAAATATGCCACGTGCGCGATAGGATGCGACAAAGGTGCCAACTGTAAAAAGGGGAAAGAAACGTTGATTTGGATGAGTGTCCAAAGTTTGAGTTTCAGATTCCGACCATTTACGGAGGAGAGAAGATTCCCAATGCTCCATTTACCTTGAATGACGAAACTGGATTCTGCAAAGAGCTGCAAGAGAAATTTGGCATCCAGAAGGAGTGGATTAAGCTAGGCGAGAGAACGGTAAGGATAAACAACGGATGCCAGTACGCTAGAGAAGACCTCCTCCATTGCATTGCCAAATGTAACAATTGCTTCCAAACTTACCCGATGCCAAGCAACGATAAGATGAAAGTTTTCAATCCGAAAGAGATCATCGAAAATTCAACTGGGGATTCCAGCGATCTGTTGGAGCGAATCAAAATCATGATACTTGTCTCTCGATACGACGAAGAGCAGAAGCAGTTGGTGACTCTGCCATGTTAGTCTAAGATATTGTGAACAAACCAGACAACACCTTCGTGATGATATTCAGCTACTTAGCGACTGTGGGGGTTGGCAAGAATGACTTCAAGGGCACGGCGTCGTTCAGGGGGATAATCACACAGAAGGACTACTGTAGTCTTGGTTCAGTGAAGACAAGATTGGATCAGGTGGAAGAAATCGTGACGCTATGTGTACAATATGAGTCAAAAATCGACGGTTGATGTTGGACTTGAATCAAATCCTCCGTCACGGTCATTGCGGCACAGCCACTGCGGCACAGTCATACTGTACATGTGAACACATTAGACCTCAGCGAGCGATCTATTACATAAGCTGAAACTGAACGAAGGACGCATCTAATCGCCATCCGCCCGCCAAGTCTGTCGAAATCCTTGCCCTGCAGCAGCAGTTCCATCACCAGCAGACTCTGCGGAATTCTCAATCGATATGGGACGACATTCAAGATTCCCTACAAGTCCCGACCTCAATGAAACACCTGTCCATTAATTGTTTAACATGCTCCATAACTAACCTAAACAGGTACTTAGATATGTAATAACAACAAAGCGGCTCTCAGTTTATCCTACTAGTCTACACACGCACGTGCAGAGATCTCGGCGTTTCAGTGCGGTCTCTACCGTGCAATCGATTGGACTCACGAGAGTAGGAAAGAATAAATAGACGTTCTCTAGGCATTCCCTATCAAGCAATTAGTTGGCATGTAGGTACGGGAAGTGTGAAAGGTGGAGTATGACACGCTGTTATCCAGCGCGATAAAACGGGAGCTGGGAAACGTGGTGTATGTATAGTGGTGTGGTATTATCTGGCAGACGACAATTGCGTTTGTTGATGCAATGGTATCTTCATCGATCCCACACCTTTTCGATTCCAGTCATCAACATATAGCGGCATTCATATACCTGCCAGATAGCCAAAGCATACCATTCTTTTTCCCAATCAAACTACCCTAACAAATCTCCACTAACTTCTCGTCTTCATCCTCCTCCTCATCAGGCCGTAGCGCCACCATCTTCCCCGCACCAGCCCCCGCCTCGGCCATCGCCCCCTCGGGAATTTCCTCCTCCTCGCCCTCCTCCTTTCGCATAATTATCTGCACAACGCGGTCGCAGGCCTCCCGGACACCCTCGTCCTCGACGTGCAGATGACACTCGCGTATTATGGGGTATACCTTGACCTGTCTCATCACGGTTCTGCCTTCCAACGAGGTGCTCAGTAGTAAGAGAGTCTCCAGGTGGGTCTTCATGATCTCGACGTCGCTCTCGCGCTCTTTATCGGGCTCAAGTAATTGCAACTCGTCGAGCATTCCCTCTGTGTCTTCATCCGAGTACTCCTCCGGACCCATCAGCGGAAGGAGGAGATAAGGTAGGATATTCGCACCGATATGTGGTGGCGGGAGAGTTGGATCGGGGTTGAGGTTCGAGACAAGCGTCTGATGGGCGGGGACGTGGAATGCGCAGTTTTTAATCGTTGATGCCACGCCCAGACGACGGATGTGCGACTCATGTGACGTAAAGACCTGTAATTTGGTCAAGGGGATGATGTCGGAGTCGTGGGTCTGCGGAGTGGTCATGTATTCGCGGCCCTTGGGGAACTTGGAGAGATCGGCGAAGAAGTAGGCTAGGTAGTTGTAGTCGGCGTCCTTGTTGTAGGCGCCTTCTGCTCCCTTGACGAAGCAGTCCATTAGTTGGTCCATGGCCCACTCGGATTTGGAGAGCTCCTTGGGGACGTCGCGCTTGAGCTCTAGCACGCGCTGTAGCGAGTCGTCTTTGGCCATGTTGGCCAGCAGCATGGCGATCTCATTCGCACCTACCTCCTTCTTGCTCTGTTCAGCTGTTAGAATTTTGCCTTGTCCAGCTCGGCTCAGATTGACTGACATACGGTTATTCGCGATAGTAGTGTCTCGAGGAAAGCGTCGTCGTTGGCGAGCGACTTGAGGACTTCGCCGTCGTGCGAGATGTTGATGAGGATGGTGAGGGCATTTTTCGCAATGGGCGCATAGTCTTTCACGAGTAGCTTAAGGTCTTTCACAGGCTCGAGCTGGTTGCGCTTGAAGAGAGGCAGGTCTGCCTGTGAGTATCCGACGAGATGCTCGGCCGCGACCTGCCGAATCTGCGTGTTTCCATGGTGGCTGCGAGAATTAGAGTTCGATTCAGGACTACCAGAGCACAAAACTCACAGGAACTCTACCAGTTCTTCTAACTCGGTCGGCATCTTGAATTTTTCTGCTGGCAATGCTTCGCGATGACGCTTTCTGGTACGAAAAATGCATCTTATCGATAAGCGAGGAGGGGCAGGAGGGGCACCTGCATCTGGGGCGCCTCAACCGACACGTGATGGCAAAAGCTCCACTCCAGGGCTCCAGGTTCAAGGGCTCCATCCAGAGGATTCGGAGCTTCAGCCCACAGGTACCCAAGGGACCATGAAGCCTATGGATTTTCTCTGATCACCAAGGGATAGCAACAGTAGGACAATCGATTTGAGTTGCCTCATTCTTCGAATCAGGCCTTACCTTCTCGCATCCTTCTTCATCAAGCCAACACGGACATGCGCCCGCAGGGCAGAATTTAAAGTCTGCCTGGCTCCTGTCAAGTCCAAACACAACTGCTTTGTTACGCCCGAAACGAATGAATCCAGTGAGCAGCGAGACGAACGCCATTGTGGAGGTTGGTGGAGGTTGGGCTAGGCTACTCTGGCCCTGGCTTTGGCGGCTACAAAACACCACGTCCACCGGCACTTGTCGCACAACCGCTCACATCCTGCGTGGCTGCATCGCTTCAAGCCTTGGTCTTACCGAGTAAACAAACGTGCCGATCTGCGACCCTACCGCTGCATCTGGCACTAGACATGCACCGTTTTCACCGTTTTGAAGGCCATGAACAGCAGCACCTGGGCAGGGTATGGGCCTCGTGATTTCCAATGCGAAAATATCCATGTGAGCGAGCACTCCATGGCCCCCATTGTTCCAGTATGCGCTGCAAAATAACATGGCTCGAGGCTCGAGCATCCCGTCCCCCGCATCGAACTGGCCAAGAGCTGTCTACGCTGGCGCTCAAAATAGATCTACACACAAACCGCTTCGGCCCGCTCAGGTCCATCACATACATCTGCACACCGTGCCCGAGGCCAGCACACAGCGTTGGGCGAATCATGGCGATATGCAGGGGCAGTGTGGATTCGGTTGCATGTGTAGCGAGCTGCAGGTGCCAGCGCTTACACCAAACAGCCAACCACCATAATCATAGCCGCCGTCTATCATCTGAGTTAAGCGCCCTTAGTATTTCGCGTTGTGATTGGGTGTAATACCATACTGCGACGCACGAAAGAACGCTCGTCTGCATGGGAAAACACCCCAGAGCCGCTATTGCCTGCTGCATCTTAGACTGAATCCCATGCCTCTGGGTGAACAAGTAGCGCGTCCGTCTTATACTCCTTCGACCCAGCTTGTCCGACTTTGCGCGTTCTCCGATAATGGCCCAACTCTGGAGTTTGTAGTTTCTAGTGTAGCGTTACCCACAGCCTCCGACCATCTTCACAGCTTCCTCAAGAGTGTTTAATAGTCAATACCGTAGAAAGAAGAGGAGGATCATCATGGCTGGTCCAGGACTTCAGTTGTTCCCACCGCCACCTCGTCCGAGACAGGCCAGTCCGAACAGCAAGCAGCTTCGAGCGAAGCCTCCTAGTCCAGAGCCTGGACACGTGGAAAGGATGGATAGCGCTGCCGACTTCCACGACCTCGTCATCCAAGTCAATTCTGTCCCAGTAGCACCAGAAAATGACTCCATACCACCACCTCCTCCACCTCCACCTCCAGCCCCACGAGCTACTGTCACTGCTCCCGCACGGGCACATCTGCCAGTCCTCACGCTCCAGACCCCACCCCAGCATCAAAGACCTGGCCCTCCGCCACGACCGAAAGAAGGCTTCCCCAGTCAACAAAGGTCACCACCGCGGAGAAACCCTGATCGAAGAGCCCAATCACCACCTGTTCCTGTCCAAGAGTACATCTATAGAGATCAGACAGCTAGCCCTGAGCTGAACCGAACAGCATCTCCAGCTTTCTCCACTGCAGAGACCCTGGTACGAGCCAACAGTACTGCGCAACGAAACATGACTCCACAACCGGAGGCTCCAATGCGATCCATATTTCCAGTATTCGACCCCACGAAGTCTCTCTCACAACAGGCGTACAAGCCTACCCAAGCATCGCCAACACACATCCCGCGGACCCAGATTAGCCGGTCGCCGTACTCGCCTGATCTCTATGTTCCGCACAACAACATCGCCAGCAGTGGACCTGCAAGCCCGCCACCGAAACCATTTTTCACACCATCACACCTGCTCGATAATCTCTGGGTAGCTGCCAATGGCCAGGCGGAGCCGGCTGTCCAGCTATACACTCTACGAATGCATCGCGCCACGGCTGCCAACCCAACCATAACATTCGGCACAACGCCATCACTGCCATTTTACAGTCTGGCACAGTCCAACCTCGCCGGAGACCACAGCGTCCAAAGCATTATGAACGAGCTCCTCATTCAGCGTCACCACCCCACACAACCACGCGTTCTCCCCATCGCCCAGCTCGACCTCATAACCCCGCCATCTACCCACTCGTCTCCAATGGGCAATCCCCAGGAACCCGTCAGCCTCCTCACAAGCATTTTCCCCAAGCTCGCCGCCCTCCAGGCGCTCGACGCCGCCGCAAACTCCCCCGCAGCCTCCCACATCGCCGTCATGGACCCCGGCGCCACCTCCCCCGCCGCCCAACGCCTCGCCGAAGACGTCCTCGCCGGCGCCGCCTCCCGCGAATGCTGCGCCCTGACATACACCCGCGACCCGCCCGCGCCGCAGACAAACCCATGGGCGCATCAAATGCAGCCAGACGGGACATACGAGTTGCACCACCCCACACTCGGTACCTTCCCCATCCAGCTCGAAGGCGACTGCTCCGTCATCAACCGCCCGTCTACCCGGCCTATAACCGCGATATACGGCCACAACATGTCTCCCACGCCGCAAAACCTCGCTCAAAAACCGGCATCAATAACGATACTGAATCCCTACATCCTCTCTCCTTCCTCCCCTCTCCACCCCTCCTCTCCTCTCCGCCCCCCACCTCGCATCGACTCTCTAGCCAACCGCCCCACCTCCATAACACCGAGCGAAATGTCCCTCGCCCAACTCCCCACCACAACCGACGCCTCCCCCTCGGACGCCCTCCTCGCCCGCCTCGACTTCGCGAACGATGCCCTAACACTAAACCTCGGAGCCCTCACCCGCTTCGGAAACCCCTTCCTCGTCGACGTCACCTGCGCGGCTCTGCTCTCCGTCGCGGTAGCAGAAGCCCAGCGCAGTCGCGCCTCGAGGCATAGCTCGCGGGAGAACTTCTTCGCTGCTCCGCCCGTAGAGAGGGTCGACCCCAGTGCGAACGACATCTCGGATGCGAGGGCGTTCAGCGAGGCGTTCCGCGATGGGTTCCATGCTGTTGGCGGGAAAGTCAAGGTCCCGGGGAGACCGGCGGAGGCGGTTCGGAAGTGGAGTTCGAAATCGAGGTCCAGCTCAAAGTCTAGGGGGGGAAGCTTCGATAAGGATATTGAGTTGGGGGAGTGGTATGGGCAGGATAAGGGTGTGACGAAGGTTGGGGTCAAGGAAAAGAAGAGGAAAGAGAAGGAGAAGGAGAAGGATGGACTGCCGTTCGTTGCTCGTGCCATCATTTCCGTGCTTACCTTCGCGTTCAAGGCTGCGGTGTTCGTGATGAAGGTCGTGATTAAGATTGTGGCCGGGGTGGTGGTTATGATTACGAGGAATTTTGGGAGGTTGTAGGTGGGAGGGACACGTTACACTTTTCTCGCACTCGTTCTTGATACCATTTCTACATTTTCCTATTCCTATATAACTCTGGGTATGAGGTTGGACGTGGCGAAACGGAAATTACGAGGGGGATATAATAGGCGCTGCTGGTGGCGCGAATGGAGATTTTGCTCATATTATTTACGTTCAGTTGGTCTTGGTCTGTACGTGATCTTGGTGTTGGTGTTGCTTTTGATGCGATGGGGTGAGACTAAGTGGTTGGATGTACGCGGTGGGTAGAGGTGTGTCTAGGCGTGATGTGCTGTAGGGAGGGAGTTTGGCGGTGATGGGGAGTTGCGGGAGTCGGGTTTATATGGAGGCTGAGGATGGTGGGTGATTGTGGGGTGTCATGATGACTGTCTTGAGACTAAACAGTGGGTGATAAGTGCTTGATCCTGGTAAAGGGTAAATGACGCTGTTTGCTAAGTATCCAACGATACGTGTGGGATCGAGTGCCTTGGTCTGAGACTGGGCTTGTATTCTGGGTAGACGTTGGACTGAAGATATTGGGCTACTCTCGCCATGTTCAAGTATCTGGCTAGTTCTGTGTTCCCTTGAGTTGTGGACAGGGGTCGTTTTCATCTATCATACGGTCATGCTATATGTTGTCCATGGGCTGACATGCTTCGTGGAGGGAATCAATGGATAAGATCGCCATGTTTGGACAGGGTGTTATTCGAGTGTTCCTTTGGGAAAATGTGTGGAAGAGTCAGTGGAATGCGTTGTTGAAGATCGGAGACTAACTGCTAACATTCACCGTGTTAACATTCACTGACACTTGCTACTGGGACTGAGCAGATAGAATCTCATTTCAATAAGCGGAATGGTCTGTCATGTTCATTGTATGCGTGTGTATGCAGTCAAACTCGCCAATGTTCCAACTTTGCACCGCCAGACACGCCGCCTGGCCGGAAGAATGAGCAGGACACTCCCTCTACTCCACTCAACCATTATTAGGTCGCTCGGATACATTATTCATGTTCATGTTCCTCGGCATCTACTACCCGTGGTTTTCGACTCGCTAAGCTCACGCAGGTGGTGTAGCAAGTCACACTGGCCGCCCTCACCTTCACCGCGACTTCCTAGCACTCTCAACGCACACAACCGCACAATCTCGCAGTGAAGCCCGCCCCTGCTCTGGTTAGGCTGACAAGTGAGCGCTACACGTGACGTCAGGTGACGTGGTCCAAGCGCTGTCGCCCACTGTCTATATAAGGCCGCCGCCCTCTCACCCCACTACCTTTTTTTCTTTAACTCGCTCACGACAACATGTTGGGCCAGGGCAAGGTAAGCACCCCACTTGGCTACAGCATCAAGATATGTTACTCACTTCCACTTCCACAGGCGACTCCACGTATTCTTCGGACAGAGTCGGGGTCTTCGGACCCCCAAAAAGCGCATGCTGCACTCTACTCTGGGCCTGTGGATGGCGAAGATATACCGGAGCGGAACTCGGTCACTGTCGTGCTGGGAGGTGTGGTACCTCCTTCAGTCCCTCTGTTCAGAGGTCGTTCAAACGCGGTTGGAGCGGCGACTCCATATGCAATGTCGGTAGCAATTCCACAGCTGCGCCGCACCTCAAGGCGCGCGGCTCGGCCCCCCTTGAGACGGCCCCCTCTGGCTAGATGCCCGGCGCGTCTCCACAGTGTACAAAGAGTAGAACAGTTATGGAATCGCTAGGCCGGATTGCAAGTGGGCACTCGGGGCGCTTCTCGCCGGACGGCAATGTGGAGGAAGGTTAGGAAGATGTTGGAATAGCGGGGTATGGGGGGAATGGTAAGTGGGCCAGTTGTCTGTGAGCGATACGACTTTTCGACCGAACTTTCGACGACACCGACCTACAACGAATGCGACCGCGATACCGACCGACCACGAATGCGACCGCGACACCGACCGACCGATAGCGACCGACACCGACACCGACTTTTGACCCCGGCCAGTGAGGACGTTCTCTTCGCTGCCAACTGAGCTGGCCCCCTCTTTTCATTGATGTCCCCGTTGCTGATGGGTCTTCAAGGAAGAGAATCTCCTTCCCTGTCTTTTGTTGTGATAAACACTGACTGTAGCACCTTCACCCGCTGCTCACTGCCTGCTGCCTGTTGCCATGCTAACTGTATGCCCACTGAAACCAGTAACCAGACTGGCAGGTCTCTGCGCTCTTGCTAGCGCTTGGGCTGCCTGTATGCTTGCTATCTACTGCTGTCCATGGCCTACAGATAGCTCGGTGGTGAGCTGCTGTTGAGCGCTTGGGGACTTGGTGGTTGTTTCGCGAGCGGATGCGCAGCTGGCCAGCCCTGGTGGTTGGAAGCGTAGCAAGCTGCATGCTGCTCAGTGGTAAGTATCCTTATACAAGCGAACAGTGAGGGTTTGACAGAGTAGCGAGAGTAGCAGAACTCCGTCAAGGTAGTAGACCCAAGACACGTCTTATGTCTGCACCAGCATGTCCCTGTTCTGACTCCTCAGTCACGGTAGCAGTACAATGTCGAACGTCTACCCTCGACCCGAACCTTCATGGCTATCCACATGGACCTGAGAGCTGCTCTCCTCCCCAGCCTGTCCGCCCCAAGGTTCTCGATCACAGCCTGTGTCTCCGTCGACTCATCATCCGCACCAGAGGGATCCGCACCGAAGCATAGTAGCAGCTTGCGCTGTTCGGCCGCCGCGAGACTATCGAACGTAGTGGGTCGCTAGGTTGCGGCAACAATCGAACTCGTCTACTACTCGGCAACTGGCTCAACTGGTCTATATGCGAAGAGGGCATTGGCGGCGAAGGCAGTGCGTGGGTGGCTGGTATATTCATCTGCTCGACAACTGCGGACTGGTTCTGCGCACCACCTACCAGTCATGCTGATACTCCTGTAGATACCAACCCCAGCAAGCTACTAATTAAAGAGGACACATACCGCGTAGTCGATCCGCCGCCGTAGATCGGCAACCCGCGTGCCGAAGCCAGCTCCAAGGTGCTGGAGAGACCCGCTCGTTGAAATCGCATAAGATGTCGTTCTTATCACCACCTACTGAGATACCTCTGCCGATGAAACGGTGCCAGATCTTTGAGTAGTCAGAGCGCGAGTGCCGTCGCTGTGGGTCAACTCCTTCGCTCTAGCTATACCGCGGGAAAGCATATGCGAAGGCGGGGGCGCCGAAATGGGAACTGTGGGACTCTGTGCCTACGAGGCCGAAGATGGAAGACATACATGGAACAGGCAAAGGGATGGATGCTTCAGGCGTTGTGGCAGTCAGTGATTCCAGGCATTCATGAAGCGAAGACTGTGGAACTGGGCGTGAGTGATGTGGGCGGATAAAGGCCGCAATACCATAGACAGAGAAATCCTCTGCTCTTCTGCAGTGAGTTGTTACAGATAGACAGGAGGGCTGCGTCCTGTACTCTCTACATCGATCTAAATTCCTTGAAGAGCTGGCCAATACAGAATGGGAGCGGAACTCAGCGTATACTTAGATTTAATCATATCCCGTAGGCTTTTCGATGTCCTAGAGAGACCTAATCAGTGTGATTGGATTGTTTCGGCCGTAAATTAGTAGATAGGACAACAATCCTGCTTATAATATGTGTGTCCACAACCAAGATCCATGAGACACTTCAGTAGGATATTTCATCTTGTGTTCTTTGAGCCACCTCTAGAACCATCTCTGCCATTTCAAATAACTTGGACGCTTTGCGAACTTCTCTAAATGAGCTGATTGACGCTACAAACTGCCATGATTCAAGATTTTAGGGCGTCTGGGAGTTGAAAGATCACTGGGAACGTCCAGCCAGGCTTGCGACAGCTTTACGCAGCTGTTGAGGAAGTGCACAAAAGATACAGCAGGCCACGACATGAAACTCTGAACTCGAATCAAGGTACATTTTGGGGACGAAGGAGTTGCTGGATTCTGGGAGTAATAACGAGACACAAAGCTCACGCTCATCATCTCACTCGCAATCACTAACGTGTATGTAAATCAGCATTGCCTCAGTTGTTCTTGCGGAACAACATGCAGTCTGATCACTACGGAGCTGGATAGCATGAAATCAATGAAGGAGATGATCCTGACCCTACATAAAGCAATAATAGCGGAAGAGAAGGAGAACATGGCGGAAAGGATGGACTCTATTGACCTCTATCTACGCCAGGTTCCAGGAGCTCCGAAGGATATCAATGATGAGTCAAAGCAACGTACTGGGGAGCTTCGAGAGCAGCAAGATATGAAGAAACTACTCGCAAAAATGTGCGACGACGCATACTCCACCCACGCACTTTACACGCACTGGTATCAGGGTTCACAATTTCCAGGGTAGTAAAGGGGGCTGGCCATTTGCAGGATTTATAAACGCGCATGTAGATCTAAAGCCAAATGATGAGATGAACGTCTCGGAGATCAGTTCGCAGGGCGCGTGTTCCAGGGCTATAGCTGGGTACATGGTTCTGTATCCTGACAAGCTGCATAAGGAGAAAGTGGATTGAGAACGTCAGTATTCTCCCAATATGCCAATCAAACCAATTGCTTTCTTTTTAGAATTTTCCAAAGCAGTAACAGTGCTTATCATTTGTGTGTTTCCTACTTATCGGTAATGATAGCAATGTTTAACGTAGTCACTTACATCTTATTGATGAAATATCAACGTTCCATCCACTATGCGGCTAATGTCGCTATGCTCTGATCAGGTATGTAACGAGTTCAACGAAATCACACGTCGTAGTATCAATGAGAACGCGACGATTCAACGCGCAAATGAAGTTTGCATGGTGTTTATCGTCCGCTACAGTGCCAAAAGAAGCCACTTCCATCATCACTAGGGTATTTCGTTGACCTCTATCAAATCCTGTCATCTTACCCGAATGTATGGCGATACTTAAAGATCTACTATGTAGTTCTTGCCCAGTTCATACTTGTCCACCAAATCATAACTTGCTTCAATTAACCCACTTAATGTATATTATTAGCTAGTAATATCGCACGGAGGTAGTGTACGATCTCAAAAGAACCACTGCTTTAGTTGGTACATTTTTGTTGTGCTATTTTCGTACAAAACGTTTAGCTGAACCTTGTATTTTGCTGCCAGCACCATTGCTTGAGATTTACAATGGCTTACTGAGGACACTGATTGATTGCACGAGACAATCATCCACACAGGAAAGATAAAAAAGATTCAAGGTACGATCTAAGCACTGGTGCATGAACAGCTGCCACAAAAGCCATGGTAAGATCAGGCGGGCCGCTTACCCAACATCTCGTCTAGACTGGCACGTCTTGCACCGAACTGTTCAACCAGGAATTTCGTAAGGTTGGGCAGGCACTCAAACTGTATTTAATTTACATGGAGGCTGACGAGACTATATCATACTATGCTGAACCGACAACTTGCCAAAATCGATATTCATTCAGCGTGCACAGCGAGGTTCAGCATTTCTTGACGCAGTTAGCGCGGTCATAGGTTCACACACAGCTCGTGTTTGCTCTCACTTGGCCTCGCTTAGATTCCCTCGAGTACGTGAAAACAGTGCCGCCAGTAGGCAAGAACAAAATGCCCACGCCCCCACTTCCACCATGTCTTCGCTACATAATTCCGCTGCGGACTCGGCCAGTGACATAACGGCTAACATGCCAACCGGACCCACGATACCTTCGCCACCTTGCCTTCCCACAGAGTCTGCCAGCGACATGGCAACTATTATAGCAACCAAAACGTCCCCGCTACCTGATCTTGCAGCCGACTCTACCAGCAATGCATCAGAGGACCTACCAAGAGGGCCCACCCTACCCACCTCATCTTCCAAAGACAACACCAAAATCCCGACTCCATATACAGCAACCAGCCCTCCTCATCTCCTCGATCTCACCCTCGAAACCCGCACAAGAATATACAAGCACCTATTACTCGCCACCCCACCAATTTACGAACCCCCACCCCGCTCCTCCTTCTGCGCCTACGGCCTCCTCCACTGGCCCACAATCTCCAGGTACGAGCTCAATCACACACCCCAACGCTCCGGCACCCCAATCGCCATCCTCCTCACCAACAAACAGATATACGCCGAAGCCCTACCCATCCTCTACATAAACGACTTCTGCATCGATCTCCACCCCAACGCTCCGGTACTCACCAACGACCCGCGCGTCGTCCTTGGCCTGGCCTCAGATTGGCACCTCGCGCATAAAGTGTCGATACTACGGGCGTGGAAGCTGCAGCTGATAACGAGTTTATACCTCTCTGTGTGGAAATCATGTTCGAGATGCCGCTGCTCAGGAGGCAGTATCTCGTCCTAGGTCTATCCCGAATGCTCAGTTTACGAAACCTACACATCAGTCTCATCTACGCTGGGCAGCTCCGCGGGTTCTTCGTAGACGCTTCCCTCCCCGTTAACGAAGAAGTCGGTCAAGTGCTGGAACTTATCTACGCGGGTATACCATCCTGGGTGTAGGAAGTCTACTTCGCGAACGAAAGCGGGGTGCTGTTCGCGGACGCGAAAACTCACTGGGTGGAGGGATGCGAGAGTAAGATCGAGGGGTTGGAGAAGGAAGAGGGCTTGCCGGAGGAGGAGTGGTGAGGGTGGCCGGATATGGGGGTGCATAGGAGGTAGATGATGAGGTATGCGGAGGTGGATGTGTTGAGGGAGGTGGTGGGGAATGTGAGGGTGCCACGGGGCAAGGATGTAGAGGAGTATGGGAGGGGGATTGAGGCTGCGGAGAGGGGGCCGGAGATAAAGGAGGAGAGTGAGGGGGGGAGAGTGAAGAGGTTGGAGGGGGAGAGGGAGGAGATTAGGGAGGCGGGGAGGTATCGATATTAGGGTGGGATGTCAGGGGACGACGCTGAGAAGGTTGGGTTGGAGAGGTGGTGGACTGTTTTGGCGCGGTGAGGGGAGTTGGTCGGACTCGTGTGGTAGTTGATGATGGAATAGGTGCTCTGATCTGGGATTGGGTACTGGACGCCTGTTATACAAATTTCCTGGGGTCAATTGAATAAGATCGGGTCGAGTTTGATGATGTTGCTTATCTACACTCTTGTGTTTGCTTCATGTGTCGATTTCCGAACTGCTCTTGCACCGGGATTTCCACTTTCACTACGTCGCTCACCGAATCTACATAACAGATCGAAGTAATAAATAGGTTTTGCGTAGATGGTCAAATATTTGTGAATTAGATAGTCGTTTCTACAATTGAGTTGCATCAGATGCATTTAAAGAACAGGAAAATAGAAAAGACGGGTCACATTGTCAATTTCCAGTCAAGCGCTTAGCTCGAAATGAAGCGTAAACCTAAATACCACCGCACTTGACTGTATGGATAATCCTGATGTCAATGTTGGCTACGATGGTCGTCGGAACACGGATCAGAAAAGCCCCGATGGCACGTGCCCGCCTCCGATTCAGGATCGGGACACTGGAAAATGGAACGGCATGTGCCGAGGCGGCGACAGCAGCTCACATTTGGTGAACAGGCATCGTTCGCTGGGCTGCATATGCGAGGACCCTGGCATGTCTCTACGGCACACGTGAAACAATCCCGCCCATTGTGACAGCAGACACGTTCGCGCTCGCCAGTCGCGAGCTCGCACGCATATCTACCTGTCGGGTAAATGAGACACTGGGGAGCCACACGAGCACCTGGCGTATGACGTGCCGTCAGCCATCGCAACCTCACTGCCTGCCTGCCTGTCTGCATGACCTTGGGCGGCCATATTCGCGACAAACGCTACAGAGCAGCATACAAGGCCGTAGCCTCCGCCGGGTAGGCGCTTTGAACACTATGATGCAGAGCCCACCGCTATCGACTCCGCTCCCGTAGTTGCCACACGCAAATCCAGCCATTCCTCCCTAGCCCTCCGCTAATGCTGCTCACACCGCGTACATATTCGCTCGCCCAGATCCCAGACGCGGATTGCACCGAAGCTCGCTCGTCGTATTTTCTGCTGTCCCAGTCGCGCAAAGACCAGCGACGTGAGGAACAGCGTGCCTGGAGAATGCTGCTGCTCCACCAGACGGGGACCGTCAAGGTCGGAGAGGTGGTGAGGTGCGGACCGTGGTCCCGGAACCTTGTGGGCTAGCCGACTGACTGAGCGCGCTGTAGGTACACGGTGACTTACACCCCTTCCAACGACCGGATATTACCCTCCCCGAATGTCCTCCACGTACGCATCCGAAACACATCTGCGATTCCCCTCCGCGCCGCGTACCTTCATGGCCCGTACACTATCCACGTTGCCGCCTACCCCTCCACATTCAACCCAAACAAGAAAGTAGAGGCGCCCAAGCAAGAGGGGGTGCCAGAGTTCGAGCCGAACCTCAAGGCTGGCGGCTCCTGGAATGCGAGATTGACCGTGCCCGAACACATCCGCGAGGTGGGTGCGAACCGGGAACAGAACGATGGCGAGCCCAAGAGCGCGACATGGATAATAGAGATCGCCTCGCAGATTATATTCTCGCAGTCGGCGTCGATTGGCTACGAGCTGCTGGTAGCGCGCGATGAGAAGTCGCTGGATCTAGGCTTTATGGCCATCACCGGGAATTCGCATGGTGTCCCCGGTCAAGTGCAGGACCACCAGCAGGGGAAACAGTCGCATAGATCAAGTCATGCGGCCAATCCGAAGGGTGTTTATTCCAAAGCAATCAAATTGGTGGTCGATGACACCACGAGTTTGTGGAACAAGCCGGAGCTACCGGGGACCAAGCACGAAGATGCGAAGAAAACTACCCGACAGTCTACGGAAATACCCCTGAAACCACAGGAGGAGCCGCAGAAGCAGAAGAAGATACATCTTGTGATTCTTACTCATGGCCTACACAGCAACCTGGGAGCAGATATGCTGTACCTGAAGGAGAGCATCGATGCCACCGCAAGACAAGCACGGGAGGACCGACGCAAACGGCGACAGGAAGAGCGCAGTGCAAAAGCTGACGGAGTCAACATATCCGACGTATCTACTGCTCCTTTATCCGGCGGCCAGGATGGTATAAAAGAAGATGACGATGACGATGATGATGAAGAGGAGGTCATTGTGCGTGGTTTCGACAAGAACGTGATCAAAACCGAACGCGGAATTCAGTATCTCGGCAAGCGGTTGGCGAAGTATGTCCTGGAGCTCACATACCCTGATCACCCGTATCTGCCGCTCAAGAAATCGAAGATGAAGACAGCTTTCACACCTACCAAAGACAAGCACACAGCTGGTGCTCCAGCGCACGAAGGGAGCAGCGTTTTGCACCAGGGATTGCATCATGAAGACAAACGAGCTTACAAGTTCACGAGTATCAGCTTTGTCGGTCACTCTCTTGGTGGTGTTGTGCAGACGTACGCGATTGCGTATATTTACAAGCATTCTCCAGAGTTCTTCGATAAGATCAAGCCTATCAATTTCATCGCACTCGCCTCCCCGTTCCTAGGACTCAGCAATGAAAACCCCATGTACATCAAGTTTGCTCTCGATTTTGGCTTGGTTGGCAGAACAGGACAAGATTTGGGTTTGACATGGAGAGCTCCTACGCTAGCCAGAAGCGGATGGACGGCCATGGTCAGTGGTCTTGGTGGACAGTCACAGGGCCAACACAAGGAAGACGATCCAGGGTCCAAGCCATTGCTCCGAATCCTACCGACCGGGCCGGCTCACGTGGTCCTACGAATGTTCAGGAATAGGACAGTCTACTCGAACGTCGTCAATGATGGGATTGTGCCACTTCGTACCAGCTGTTTGCTATTCCTTGACTGGAGGGGGTTGGGCAAGGTCGAAAAAGCGAGGCGTGAGAATGGACTTATCGGCACCGTCGCTGCATGGGGTTTCGGGCAGTTGATCGGGCAGAATACATCGCCTAATCCATCAAGATTAACGTTCTCTGATGAGCAGACTGACGGCACAGAGACACCTTCGTTCAGTGGCGATGAAACAGCTGTCCCTCAGCCCGGCGTTGACATCACCAATCAGGACGACGAAGCACAAGCTGCTGCCGAACCAAGCGCAAGCCAGTGGATGGACGGCCAACGACGGAACTCGGACGGCAGACCCACGTCCCCCACCAGCGATCAATATGCAGGCCCTTACACAGGACCGTTCTCCAGCCTATGGAACTACATACGTCCTTCAGGCAAGCACACCAACAAAGACAAGAAGATGTTTAAAAGGAGTCAAACACTAGCTATGGAACAAGAAGAACAAGCCAATGCTCAAGCTGCCGACCCAGCACCCTCCGACCAGCCCGACCAACAGCGCAAGCGGCCCCCAGCAACTCGTGGTGACTCCATCCTCAACGATCCCTCGCATGTAGCTGGTCCCCCCAAAACAACCATCTTCGAATCCGCCGGCGACCTCTTAGCTCCTCCCGTCCCCGAAACCTCTTGGATCATCGACCCCTCCACCCGCGCCCGCACAATCTTTCACGACCGCATCTACCATCCCGAGGACATCCCCGTGCCCCCCGCCAAAAAGCGAAACCCCACCCGCTCCTTCTCCGGCGACAGCACCTCCTCCCAAGTATCCACCACCAGCGCTGACGACGTAAGCGGTCTGCGTGTGGAGGAAAAAATAGCCCGCGCCTACCACCGCGATCTCTCCTGGCGCAAAGTCCTCGTTCGCCTCGAACCAGACGCCCACAACAACATCATCGTCCGCCGCATGTTCGCCAATGCCTACGGCTGGCCCGTCGTCAAGCACCTCTGCGACACGCACTTTGCGCACACCTTCTCAGCTGACACAAGAGATGAGAACGAACCAGGCATCGACCGCGCGAAGAACCTCTCCACACCCGTGAAAGAAGACGGCGAACTCGTCAAAGGGCAGCAAGACGTCGTCCCCCCCATTACCCGCACCGAGAGCGAAATGCGCGAAGTAGCCGATGAACTCGCCCCGCTGAAAACACCGCCTCATGGACGGGCGAGAGGACACACCACCGACTCGGTGAGGAGCAAGGATTCAGCCGCTTGGGACGACATGTATTTCGAGGGGACGTCCGACGAGGATGAGGACGAGGACGAGCGCAACGCTATTCAGCGTTTCCTGCAGTTGCCGCCTCAAGGGAAGAGAAAAGTTGGCACGCCTGAGGCGAGGGGAACCAGTCAGAAGGATATCGCGGATTTTCTTTCTACGCCGCAGAGGGATGTGGATGTTAGGAGGGGGCTGGGGTCGTCGAGGAGGGAGCCGAGGAGGGAGAATGAAGGCGGTGGAGGGAGTGTTCTTGGAGGGGGAGGTTGACGGCGAGTCCGCCTCAGACGCCCTCGGGGAGCTTGACGGGGGTGGGGTTGAGGACGTCCACTGAGGTATCGAGCCCGTCGGCGTCGTCGCAGATTAGTCGAGCTGGAAGTGGGAGTGGGAGTGGGGTTGTGTCTGGAGAACCAGCGAGAGAAAGTCACGATCTTGATGGGAAGACTCAATCCGAGGGTTGAGTTTACGAAGAGTGCGATTAATAGAGGCGTTTGTGTGTTTCTTTTTTTTTTTTTTTTCAAAGTTGGTTTCCCGAAGGTGGGTTGGTAAACGCTGGATACCCTTCATGGTTTGTATGGCTAGCTTCTTAATATGCATTGTTGTTTGTTCGTGCTGTGTCGATGCGGGGTGAGTTTTCTTCTTCGGGGCCTGTCTGTGCTGAGTGATGGGTTTCGTCTTCAACGTTTTGTCTCTTCTAGTCTACTAGTTTACGTGGCTATTTCCTTTGACGGTATCCATCTTCTCTTCTACATTTGCATGCTGTGTTGGTCCACGAGGTGTTTTCTCCATCACAAAACGTCTGTTCATGCTGCGCTTTTCTATGGATAGCTCCACGTTTTTTTTGCGACTTCATGATGTCTTGGTTCACGATGGGATTTTCCCTTCAGGTTTATCCGTCTTTCTATGTTCTACTGGTTTCTATGGCCCATTCCTTGGACAGTGTTCATCTTCTTCGTTACTGTTCATGCTGTGTTGCTCCATGATTTGTTTTCTTCTTCCATTTTGTGTGTCCCTACTCTGTTTGAATGGTTGGTTTGTTTGACAATGTCCATTTTTATTCTGTACTTCTGTAGCTTGTCTGGCTCCACGTTGTGTTTTCAATTTTCAATCCTACTTGTATTGCACTGGTGTGTATGGCTGACACCTCTGATTGAAGTCGTGGATTATTTCGTACTATCTATGCTATGGTGTTCTATGGGTTTGTTTTGCTTTCAAGTCACTCCCCGCGCTGTCAGCGTTCATCGATTCGTTTGTACTGCTCATCATGCTGTGTTACTTCATGACATAGTTTGTCTTTTCCACTCTATCTGTCAGTCGTCCACGAAGTTGTATGTTTGTCCTTTTTCATGCCGCGTCGCTCCACCTGTTGCTTTATTCTTCTCACTCTATACGTCTCCGCGCGTGGTCAATATTCAATAATTCTTTTGTACTGTAATTTTTGCTGAGTCACTTCACGACGTAGTCTATCGTTTCCAGCTTATCCGTTTTTGCTCCACTTGATCTTTCGGAGAGATCTATCCAAGGGTTTTGTTGTACTACTACTCGTGCTGAGTTACTTCATGATGTACTTTCCTGCATTCAATACGTCTTTTCGTGCCTACTGAGTGCACTCGCGACTTCCTTTTCTACCCTTCCTGCTGCGTGGCTGCCCAAAAGATGTAAAGGTTTGTTTCTTTCACCTCAACGCGGCGACGCTTATCTTGAGCCATCCCGCTTCACCATGGCAACTGTGGGCCCGCCAGCTCTGGTATAAATATTTCTCACCCCAAGTCAACTCAGTCCTTTTTCTCCTCGGCCCCCGCACCCCGCATATTTTTGAAGACAAAAATATGCCCGCTAACACTCGCAGGACCACCAAATCTGAGTCTCCGACGCCTTCGAGCAGTCAGATGATTCAACGCCGGCACCGGCGTTTCAACTTCCTCGAGCGCTTCGGCGTTCGAGGAAGAAGAGACCCGGTGTCTCTCCAGACAAGCCGGTCGCCCTCCGGACAAAGGGCCTCCCCAACCACCAGCTCTATGGTGGTGGGCTCACCAGGAGGCCGTCCGGCGGCGGCCAGGCAGTCGGAGTCCTCCCTGGCTCCAGCCGGCGTGGAGCCGACTGCTGAACCGGGAGCTACCCCTAGGGTGGCGAGCGGATTCAGCGACGTTGATGGTATGTCCACCGCGGCGGTGGCATACCCGATCGGGGAGGGGCGGAGGGACGCCTACCATTCGTGGCAGGATGAACTCCGCGCTCAGAGTCAAGTCAACCTTGGCTCCTACGCCGCAGGCTTGGGCAGCCCGATGAGCCCGAAGGTATGATTGTTTTCCATTCACTTTCATCACGCTTTGTGCTAACTTTCTTCAGATCGAAGAGAAGAAGAGCAACAGGCTCTTCAGCCTCCTCCCATTCCGCCCTCGCTCGACCCGCCCGCAAGCCGGGCACTCCAAAATCTCTTCAAAGTCCATGGTCAACCTGGACGCCAGTCGTGATCACAATTCTCCGATCGCGACTGATCCCTCTCCGTACCGTCGGCGGCTCCTGCCGCACATTCGACACGCTCCACCGCGCGACGCTCGCCTCACAGCCGATCCTCTCCATAGGATGAGCCGCATTCCAGAAGCTTCTGAGTCTCGCGCTGCACGCCGTGCCTCAAGCAGCGCCGAGCTCGACGTCATCTGCGCCTACGCGGAGAGCCAGGTCTCCGCACCTTCACGTTCGCGACCTGAGACCGCACTAACCCGCCCACTGTCGATTGTCTCCTCTCACTCGTCTCTCTACCGATCTCCGTCTCCGGTCAAACCCTCCTCGCCCGCTCGTCCTCAGCCGCAGAGCATCGAGGACCAGCTACTCGCGCAGGTCCAGGAAACGATCGCCCGCCTCCAGTCCATGCCACCAGAGACTCGCTCGTTCAGCGAAGCGCAGCAGGAAATCCTCCGGCAAGAATCCCAGAAGCTATCGCTCATGGCCACCGAGAAAGCCGAGATAGATGCGAAGGTCGCGGAGCTGCAGAAGTCTTCCGAGGTGCAGAAGAAGCAGTTCGAAGAGCTCAAGTCGCGCTGGTCACCCGATTCGGGTACTATCATTGACAGCACTATCGAGGACATTCCTTCCGATGAAGAGCCTGAGATTGGTGTGGCAGAAGTTGCTGTCGTTCAACGGGCCACGTTCATCCCCGCCGGCTCGGTCAAGGTCGTTGGTAGCGGTCCTCCAGCACTCAATCGACGTCAGCGAGAAGAGCGAGATAGGGCAAACGCGATGAGGGCGCTCGAGACCGCCGTGGAAGCGCAAGCTGACCAGTCTTCCCCCGATATTGCACGCGGTCGCACCGACAACTCCGGTAATGGTAAGTACTAACTGTGCGACGCTACAACAGGAGCTTTGGATAGGCCGTCTGTGTTTTCTTCGGTGGATCACTCGACGCCAAAGTCGATGCAGGCGGCCCTTTTGGAGATTCTCTGTGGTGAAGCACACCATCCTCTCTATCTCTACGTTTATACTGACAGCAATTCAGACGGCAAGGACAACGCGACGGTACCATTTCCCGCCTTCGACCCGCTTAACGATCCTTACGACGAGAGAAACATACGCAGGGCCTTGGGTGTTCAAATTGGCGAGTCGCATTCATCTGCTCGTACCTGGACCAATCGCCATGGTGATGTTAGAGCGCGCCCGCAGACCACTCGTTTCGACCCCGCTGCCGCAGACAATGCGATGCCACCAACCCCACCGCACAAGGATCCCAACTACATCCCCTCTTCACTAAGGTCGCTGTCGAAGCCGGACAATACGTCATCTCTAGCTGGTGTGCCTCTACCGACGTCTCCAGATACGCCTGTCCACAGCTACCGCAGCGAGGCTCACCCGGGCACGCCTTACAACATACCTTCGTCGCCTAGGAGCACTCCGCACCATCAGCAGACGTCCCCTCTAGCTCGTTATCGTCCTTCCCCGCGCGGCCCAGCCCCGACTACACCTCAGTCAGCCTCGCGCCTACCCCCACCGCCTTATGGAGGCCATCTTCCCCGCATGATGATGCATACCAACGTATCTACCCCCTATCTACCTCCTAGGACATCATCTCGTCTGCCCCCACCTGGTTTTTATGCTTTCCAGGGCCCACCTCCCAGCATGAACATGCCTACCGCAAATGTCTCTACTCAGCCCGGAATGTCTCTAACTACGCAGTCACGTCAGCGCTGCTCTAGCGATACGCATTCATTCAGTCCCATCGACGCACGCAATGTTACTCTTCCTGGCCGTAACAATCCGCCGTCTCCTCATCAGCAGTATCCCTCGGCTTTTCAGCAGCGTTGGCGGGGTTCGCATTATTGCGAGTCTTGTGGCGATGTTGAAGAGAAGTATATGAGGTGTCAGGTTGACGCCTGTGGGCTGGTGCTTTGCTCCGATTGTGCGAAGATGATGAATAGGTTTGCAGAGGCGAGGAGGGAAGCTAGAGAGAAGAAGTAAAGGTTCCTTCGTCTTTGGAATGCGCGTTCGATGGCGTTACGATGGAGCCGCACTTCGAAGCTTTTTCCATGAGAGCTTTCTTTCATGGAGACCTTTATGATCGGATCATACCCCCACGACTGACCTTACGGCTGATGGAGACCTCGGCGATTGAGTCATCATTGGGTCTCACTTTCACGACGGCCTTCTTCCCACCGTCTTTACGATCGGGGTCTACTTCTATGACGGCGTTATGACTCGGTTCCGCTTTTACAGTGGCCTCACGATTGGGTCGCACTTTCACGATGGCCTTCACGATTGGGCTTTTCCTGCATGATTTATTCCCTGTTCACGTGTACTTCTACGATTGGCCCCACAATTCGGTCCGGCACTTCCGTTCGATCTTACAGCATGAAGGTACCCACCACAATGGCCTTAACGATTGGGCTTTCCCTTTGAGCTTTTCGCCACGTCGGCTTTCTTCATGACGACCGCCTTAACGATCGAGCTTTTCTTCTACGAGTTTCTTATGATACGTGGGCACCTTCGATGAATCGTATGCTTGGGTCACACTTCATGCTTGATTTCACGAACGAGCTGATGCATACCTCAATAACAGCCTTCAAGCTGATTCTATGCGTCCCTGCCCCTGCAAACTCCCCTTTTCACTTCGTGTTACTCTTCAAGACGGCTTTTTCCCTTTTTCACTCAACCGCTTTTCCTCGCGGGTAATTGTTCTTCTTTGGTTTTCTCCTAATCATGGGTCATGTCAGGCGTTCGGCACCGATGATACCCAGACTCCAGTGCGGGAGTCTTGCTTTGCTATATCTTATGAGTGAGGAGAAGGTTGGATGATGGTTTTGGCGAAGCTTAGGTCTCTTGATTGATGGGGTGGTAATGAAATGTTTTCTGGTTCTTGGTTTGATGTTTGGAAAGGGAGGAGTGAGAAGGAGTATTTCAGTAATGCGATGAAAGCTTAATGTCGAGGTGATGTGTAATTTGGGGCTTTCGTGACAGATTTCGTGATACGCAATAATGCAAATGTTGGGATGGTTAGGCGTGGGAGGGTGAGCATAGCAGAATACACGGATGAGATGCGCGTCTCTATTTCAACGCGGGATGGAACATTGATGTTCTAGTTCTAAGAGCATCCATGGTTGAGATGTAGTTGATATTAACATCTACTGCTTTTGGTTAGTACCTGGGGGCCGACATAAACTTCCACTAGCGTAATACATATATTGTACTAGTAGTATACTGAGACCATGCCCTTGTTAACTCGCTTAGCACTTACACTAATGCCTTTCCCGTTTGACTACGGACATTTGCTTACTGGAGCACAAAGAAAAACGTCTAGATAGTCTGTAAACAATGTGATTATGGCGCAGACTCTGTCTACACTATGTACCCTTTGTTTAGTCGCGACCTCCACAATGCATGTAATCCAAAGATAGATTCACGTTCACAATGCATTTTTTATACAGCTTCTCTTGGCAGAAAATATATATACCCTTCCAGAGTCTTTCGAAAAAGGGCACCCGGGCTCACAGCGAGCCTGAGCGGTCAACATATATATATAAACAACATTTTAAACAGCAGATGCCACGGTGGCATCTGCACCTTTCCACTGGACGGATGGAGTAAGCACTTCCAAGTGTCTTGCATCCACGCGATAGAGTCGAAAAAAATTGAGTCCCCCGACCATTTGGGAAAACGAACACAATGTCGCACCCTGACTTCACAATGTCGCACCCTGACTTCACAATGTCGCCCGCCGACGATGAGTTTCCTTAGCGCCGAACAGCGTCCACAACGGCTACAATAACACCTCCCGGCGTATATCAGTTCTTCGTTCTACCTACCCGACTCCAACGCATCAAGCAACTCCTCACCGAGGAAAAAGCAACCAACAGCTAAGCACACCTACAAAACAGAGTTGACCCCAACCACCATACCCAACACCTCAAGTCTTACAATGCCTTCTCCTTCCCTCACCCACCTCCCCCCGCACATCCTCTCCCTCGTGGACGAGCTCCTCTGCACCAAATCACGCTACTGGTTCCCCACGCCCGGCTTCCTTTATTCCAAAGAAGTCCAACTCGTATCCGATCTGTGGGATATCACGCTTACGCAGTGGCTTATTCGGTGGATGGAATATAAGGAGATGAGAGGGAGGGAAAATTTTAGAGAGGTGAGGGAGGAGAAGAAGGTGTTTCGAATGGAGAGGAGGGGGTACGGGAATACGGGAGGGGTGAATGAGAGGTGGGGGGTTAATCCTTATGTGTATAGCAGGGTGGGGGGTGCTGGGGAAGGAGAGATGAGGGTCGGAGGGGATCATTCTGGGAATGGGGACAGTGCTCCATCACATGATTTTCGTGTGCACAACAGGATGGAAAGAGAATCATTGGAGGCTGCTCCATTTCATGATTATCATGTTTCTTGGAACACCACCCCATCCCATGATTTTCATGTCGCTCGGAAAACCACTCCATCACATGATTTTCATGTGCGCGGGCACAACAGGGTGGAAAGGGAATCGTTGGTGGTTCCTGGAGAGCTTCACCCTAGAGAAGCATCAATGACCTCGAGAAACTCTCCTCCAGCAAATGAAAATGCTCCTCCTTCACAAGACTTTCATGCTTTTCTCATGGAGGTAGAAGGGACTCCTTTTCTCAACTCGATGGAAGAGGCTGGGCGCTTTGCACGGCAGCGACGGCGGTGATATCTCAGCGAATCATCAGAGTCCACTGGAATCTTGAGAAGAGACATTTCAGAGACAAAAAAATAAAGATATATACAGGATTTTCAATCGAACATTTGATTTTTCTTTGACCTAGTAGATCCTCCTGTTGCGAGGCAAACCATCGGTACTGTGACTTTGTGTGAGTTGACTGGAAGTAGCAAGATGAATATGGCTATGATTTTATGGGATATTATGGTACATCTGATGCTGGATATCTATGTACAAATTTCTCTCAAAGATTAATTCGTATCATTGCCCTTAGTTTAGAGGTATATACAGCTATCCCCATCAGATTACTATCTTCTAAGGTATCAAAGCTTTTTCACAGCTTCGATACCTACTCAGTTGAGTGCCTTTGATATATGACTATCTATAGAAACCTTCATGGTTTATAATTGTACCACGAAAAGGTGTCCGGAGGAGATTGACAAAATAATTCTCTTCATATAGTGGGGATAGCATTAGCTCAAGACCTACCCTTCCTTTGAACACTTACCATACGTGGAACTATAGAGATTTCAGCCAGTAGAGAGATCAAAGTCAGTACCATTGTGGTGTTCTGCTAGAGAGTGGTGTATAGGTGGACGCTACAAGGGGCCTTGTGCCATGTTGATTTGAGAACATATTGGGAACGCTGCTTTACGGGTATCCGTTCCTCACACCTCGTTCGTACGATATAATTATCTACTTACTAACCAGCGTATCCTTTGACCGCCATCTTGTCAGCCTTTTGTGAGCTGATACAGTGTCGAAATGTTCAGGACCTAGGACCTTTACATATAGTGCGCAGCAGTCTTGCATCAAGGAAATAGCTTCATTGATCTTGCCTTGAATTTTAAATGTGCATGCGAGATTTTCCATACTGGTCAGGGTTATAGGATGATCCGCTCCGAGCTTTGTCTTGCTCATCTCTATCTTTGTCATTTGTAGCTCTTCTGCATCTTTCCATCGCCCCTGATCCTTGTATGTTGATGCTAGGTACCCTATGCTTGTTAATGTGAAGGGATGGTCTAATCCGAACTTCGTTCTGTGTCTCCAATACTTGCATATATAACTCTTCTGCATCTTTCAACCTCTTCTGTCTTCTATACGTCGATGCTAGGTCACCCATACACTTCAGCGTGACAAAATGGTCCGCTTTGAACTTAGTCTTGCTCATCTTTATTACTTGCATGAAAAGTTTTTCTGCATCTTTCCATCGCCTCTGTTGATAGTGAGTCATCGCTAGGTTCGCTATGTTGACTAGTGTGGTCGGATGGTCCGCTCCAAGCACCTGTCTAGATTTTTCCAGCCCCTTCTTCTGAATTGTCTCTGCCTCTTCATGTCGACCCAGCCTACGTACTACATCCCCCATGCAGATAAGGCTGATCAGCGTATCTCGGTGTTCCAATCCAAAGATAGTCTCCCTAGCCTGTAAAGCGACATAGTACATATCATACGATTTGCTGTACAGTCCCATCTCACACGCATACCAGGCTGATTTGTGCATCAGGGATGCCCATGCCTTCCGCGCTTGTGTATCCTCTGGCTCACTGTTCAGAACAACTTCTGCATGGGGAAAGAGCTTTTGGAACACGGACCAGCTCTCATATCCCTCGAAGGGGTAGTTTTTGTCCATAAGCAAGACATACGTCTTCTTCCATTTCTCCAGCTCACAGTTTAGCTCCAGCCACTTCTTCTTCGAGAATTGCACCAGCCGGTGCATCTCGAACTCGCTTCCATCTTTACTCATCTCAACAAGCGAGAAGCTAGTCAGGACGTCAATGTCATCGTCAAAGTCAGCTCCCCCACCCCCATGCTCCAGGTACCAATCGTGGAGAAGCGACTCCGGTATTCCCTGTCGGTCGAACAGACTCATGACTGGCACCAATCGAGAGGCATTGGGTATATTGGTCCGGATGTATCTGAATGAGATATGCCACGTCGCAATGATCGAGTTCGATGCCCGCCCGTCCCGGCGACTGTCGCCCACGTCTTTGTTAAGCAACCGCGCTCGGTCGATTTCTCTGCCGCGAACCTCATCCATGTATCTCGAGACGCTCGAACCGGGCGAGCCCCGCCTGCGTCGCATCGCTGCGTGCGCATTGGGTGTAGTGTTCATGGGGACCCCGCACTCTGGATCGTATCTCGCTACGTGGGGATATACGCTTGCGAGGCTGCTTGATCGGGTGTGGAGAACTAATAAGGAGGTGCTGTCTCTTCTGAAGCAGAAATCAGAAGTGCTGAGAGCAGTCGAGGAGGTTTTCCAGCGCCACTTGAGCAATGATGGAATGCTGCACCATGTTAAGATTTTCTGCTTCTATGAGACAGTGGCGGTGGATGTTGTAGGGTTCGTGGTGCCGGAGGAGTCGGCGACAATACTGCCGTATCCGAATTGTGGAATTGATGCGAATCATATGGATATGACTAGGTTTACTAGCCGTCATGATGCTGGATTCATCAGCCTGAAGGGAGTTCTTGATGACTGGATTGAAAGAGGGAAAGAAGAGGCGGTTGAAAATATCCCATTAGATTCTAACTACAATGCATCGGCGGCGGCAATGACATTCAACAACAGTGGCTCGATCAAAGCAGAAGTGTTTCAGCAGGGCAGCGGCAACGCCGGGAGAGATTACTACAACGGAAATGTCTCGTATCATGGTATCGGGCGTGGCCGGGTGAACGAAACAACCTAGCGTCGTAATTCTGTGAGCAGAGCTATGTGTCGTTCTCATGCAAGACTGCTTTAAGTTAGATTAAGTGATATTTAGTCTTCAGCATCTTTATATCATGTCATTTCACAAAGGTCATTCAAGTTCACAGCCTGAAACTCTCGAACTCAAGGGCAGAAACAGTTCCCGTAGGGAGGAGGAGTAGTCGGTGGATTACTCAAAGTAGTAACTCTACCTGTGATACTAAAATGGCATAGTGGAACTATACTAAAGTGTACCGCCAGGCTAGGTTCACATTACAATAGATTACACGTGATTGTATGGAATGAGACCCGTGGACGCTACGACGAAAACAACTAAACAAGTGCTATCCATCCATTGTCATTGCATCACGTGATACTGAAATCATGGCGAAGAAATTGATGCTGGGAGATCAAGTGGATTACATTGTATCACTTCTTCGATCTAGCTACTTAGATACTATAATCATATACCACATCGGCAACTCCGAACACAAAGTGAAAGTATATCAGCGCCGGTGTGTAAGGTATGGACCATTTGTCTGCAATGGTGCGTCCAAAACTCGTGATGACTCTTAATCCTTGAAAAAAAGATAAAGCAGGGCCAATGATGCACCTAGAAGAAGCTCAGAGCTTTGAAGGTTGAAATTTAGACTCGTGGGAAGGGAGTTCGGTCTGTTATTTACAAAGAAGAGCGCTGGTGTCAACTCATACGATCTGTACATTTCGAAACCTTTACAACCCTGTCGCCAGGAGGGGTTGGCTACCCTTCCCCTAGCGGTAGAAAGCTTCAATTACTGGTGCGTGCTGTAAAAGCCGCTGAATATGCTGTTGCTGATACCGTTCCATGCAACGAGGAAGTTACTTAATCACTAGAAAGAGGTGTGGCTGGGGCTGAGTTGTGTGGCTGAGTCCGCTGGCCTGGGGCATCGTATTCAGCCTGGTTCTCGTCATAGCCATCGCATTTTCCCATATCACCACGGGTTCGAGAGAAGAAGAACTAGACCTTATCATATTGAATGATGTCTTTGATACAGCTATGCGCACCGTGCCAGGCCGCTTTTCGGAGTGGCCATATTGCGCAAATTACAGGTCCACAACCTCGAAAGGAACGGAAGGCTCTAACATATCAATGGTCATGCGCACTATGCATTACCATCTCAAAAGCAAGAGATCTGGAGCTAAAAAATGAAAGAATAAGCCTAACCCTAAGGCTGTGGAACCAGGTGAAAGCAATTCGAATCAGGGCTCACGCTTCCTACCCAGCAACAGGTCTTCTAAAAGACTCTCGCAATGCTCCAATACCACCAATCGGCGATATGGCAGATGTTCTCCTAATTTCGTCAAAGGTGCATCACTCAGACTGCCAGTTCCAACTCAAAGATGCCACTGTCTCTTCTTATCCTGCGCCAATCAAGCAAATCCTTCGCGTCGTGCCCCGGAGTAAGATTGACCAAACGGTTGTTAAGAGATGGCTCTCACATTGCGCAAGAAACCACAGAATGTGTATCTTGGAGCCGCCCAAGAGCGAGCTACGATTACTTCTTATTGACGTTCGGCGCAAATGTTTGGTCTCGACAACTGCTGCCCGGTACTTTGCTTTGTCCTATGTTTGGGGAAACGTAGATCAATTTCTTCTCAAACAAGCTGATCTACCCGAATTGCAAATGGAGAATGCGTTACTGAACCATTGGGACCGAATGGCGCCCGTGTTAAGAGATGCTATAGCCTTCGTCGACAGTCTGTCAGAGCCGTATCTCTGGGCCGACACTATTTGCATTATCCAGGATAGCGATGGACGTCACTCGTATCTCTCGAGAATGAATGAGGTGTACCGTGGAGCTGTGTGCACTCTGATTGCTATCGACAGTGTTGATGCCATGTCTCGCTTACCTGGAGTATCCCCGAACACTAGGGATGTAAGCTATCTCGGCAAGAATACGCATTTGGAGATGGTGAGGAGAAGGCATGATCTGGCCAGCATATGTATGTCCTCGACATACGAAAGAAGGGCATGGACTTTCCAGGAGCGAACGCTTTCCCGAAGATGCCTTTATTTCACGCGCGAGCAGTTGTACTTCCAATGTCTACAGGCAATCTGGAGCGAGGATCGATACGAATACTATGAGGAAAGCTTTGGTGTTTACCCATCTCTGAACCTGGCTCTACGTGACTCTGGTCTCCAATGGCGAGCAAAATTCGACCTGTATGGCCAACTCGTCCAACTCTACAGCAAAAGAGAGCTTTCATATGCATCCGACCGGTTGAATGCATTCTCTGGGATAGCAAGCGATCTCAGTAACAAGTGGGGATGGAATTTCGTCGCTGGCCTACCCACGCTGTTCCTGGATATGGCGCTAATGTGGGTATCTACAACACAAACACTCCGCCGCATCAAGGCCGACGACTTACAGCAATATCTTCCGACCTGGTCATGGGCTGGTTGGGCAGATGGCGTGCATTATCGTATGGCTCTACAATCACAACGCGAGATTTCGATACACAAGTTTGCAATAACAATGGCTAGAGGTGTAAAAACATTCAACATAGCGTCTAGTGAGGCAATTGGCACTGCAGAAATAGCATCAAAGCAACCGTATTGCAATCCAGGGACCCGAATAATTGAGGACGAGGGTTTGGACTCTATCCATCCTCAGTTGATAGGGATGTCCAATCTGCTCATCTTTTGGACAGAAACAGTGTCCAAGCATAAGATGCTGATAATTCCCACAATTCAAGCTTTTCCTTGCAGGATGTATGGAGAAGAAGCCTCGAATAATAAACTCTGTCGTCTGGTTGGAACCCGAGGGTCTGCGGGGTTGCTCATGCACAGCGGGGAGCTACAATACAGGCTGCAAGACAGCTGCAGTTACGAGTACATTCTGATCTCAAAATCTGATGAGAAGCCGCTCATATCGTCGGTTGTTCACGGATTTCTCGACCCAGAGGACGATGTATTGGGCAGTGTGTACAGTGACTATTATACAACATTGCCCGGTAGTACGCTGTGCATTATGCTCATTAGGCACATGGACAAGGGATATGCGGAGAGGGTAGCAATTGGCCAAGTTCACGAAGCTGCTTGGAATGACGCACAACCAATACGCAAGAAGATATACCTTGGATGAGGATTTCTTTCATATGCAGATGGAGGTTGGTCGTAGCCTTACACAGCGAGGCCATAAGACGCCAATATGAAGGGAATTGGGCTGTGATGGTGGGCTCTGCCCGAGCTCAATAAGCATATGGTATAAATTCCGTGACCTTTGGAATTCTTTGCGTTTCTCATTTGGCTATACACCTTGGGAAGATAACTCTAGTTGGGCTGTCACCCTTTCTCCTATTATCGGCTCTGGATTTAAGCACTGCTTCCTCTGTAATCAATGATGGACTCAGGAGATAAGAAAATAGCACGAAGACTGCTGAAGGAACCGTTCTTTCATATAAAACTACTCAGCGGTTTCAACAGCCCCCTCCATAAATTATGCTCAACATGTGAATTGTGGCTAAGAAGTTAACCCCAAGACCTACACAGCTTTGTCGGCGCTTCCGAAGATGTCGAGCCAACTTCTTCTACACTCGTTCAAACACTGGAACTCTAATATTAAATGAAGTTACTTCTTAAGAAGCCAATTCAATCTCCCTTTTACGCTCAGTCAAACACTAAAACACTAGTAGTTCATTAGTTTGCACTCTCTACCAACCCACTCGTTTAGCCTCTGCGTGTACTATAGATTGATGAAACGAACTACACTTCAATGGCATCCAACTCTTATAACCCCAACACACGACAATTTCCCCCACCGCTCTACTCCACTATGTCTCCACTGAGACATACTTCTAACCACAAACCACAAGGAATCAGCTTCTCTTTGCAACAAGTAAAATCCCATCTCCCTCCTCCATGGCTGCAAATTCCACCCACTCACAAACTACAACAAAAAATCATTAACAGCCCTTATACCCCAGAAATCTAGAATCCTTTTCTAGTCCCCCTCTTTTTCAATCTTCCATCATACCTGAAACCTTATAAATCTCTCGATCCCCTCAAAAATTAAGTACAGTAATGCTAGCACCCACCCACCCAATAACCACTGTACAGAACTTTACAACACCCCCATCAATGCAACTACTATCTTCATCCTATCCACTCAGTGTTCGATCACCAGCATGCCTCCCATACGCTTCGATAATGCCCAGAAACAGCACGAATGAATCCCGCTTCTCTGTTTCTCAACCCTGGAAAGAAGTAAGAGCGGTGAGAATCATCTAGTATACAGCTCTTTGGATAGATCTGTTTTGCATCATTCTAGATGACAAAGACAGGGAAAGAGGATGTGGAGGTATGGTGGACGAACATGGTAACGCGTATCTCGTGCTCAGCGGGACATCAGCGGTACGACGTTGATGCGGGTGTCTCGGCCTATGCCCTGAGTATTAGATGTACTTCGTTTTCAACCCCCCGGGACCCAAAAGGAGATATGGACTCTGCATTATCGGGTGGCCTACCCAGATTCATGGAGTGCTTAGCAGGAAGCATTTAGGGCTGATATAGCACCAAGGATGTGACCAGAGGCAGGTGGGTGCTTTAATACCTGCGTAGACACCTGCGCACTTTCCGTCCCAGACTTCGAAACACACTCCGTTCCCAACTAATCTCACGCCTATCTCCAACCACTCATCCACTTCAACTACATACCTATAAACGCATTACCTATCCTCATATTCACACACCCTGCCCTCTCTCAGTCCATCCCTCTCTTCCACTTCGCAACACCTCTGCCTCGCTGACTGGTATCTATCCAATCACCAGGCCGCTTCCATTTTACGAAATTCAATGTAGTGCTTGATGGAGTAATTCTGTATACATATATAATACTTCCGGGAAAGCAACAGTGGTATGTAGCATGAGCGCGAAGTTTGGAGTCAAACTGTCCACTCTTATTAGTTAGCGTATCTCGCTCCTTTGGCGCATTCACGTAACGTCGTTGGTGTACGGATTTTCGCATCCGCTGGCTCGATTCGTAGATTGCATAGCCTCTCTGGCTGCGGTGTTTTAGATATGTAGGTATTGCTTTGGGGAATTGGTGCTGGGTTTATGCATAAACGTAGGCTAGATACCGTGGTAGTGCATCAGGTCATATTCATTCAGGGCAACATTTAATTTCTGCTCTGAGCAACGCGATTACGCGGTAACTGCAATGTCTAGTCAATACCATCCCAATCGACCAACCATCTACCCAACTCCAAATCCAACCTCCTCTTTACCCAATCACTACTCCTGCTTCACCTCCGACGCCACACTCCCCGCCAAATCCTGACCCACCACATCTCCGTTTTCCACCTCCTTCGCCTCTTCCTGCTTTCCCTCTCCTTCTCCCACCGCCTTCCTCTCCCCAAACGCATCTGGCACCTTCTCACTTAGATTAATCGCCACGAACGACTTTGGTAGTTTAACCCTAGATTAAAAGATCAGCCACCTAAAATTCACACCAAGGAAAAAGCAAGCGGAACTCACGTATGAAACTTCGCCCTCAACGTCTCAAGCACCTCCTTCCAATCATGATGAGCCGTCAGACTCCTCCTTGGTGAAAAGCCAATCATGTGGCGGGAATCAAGTTGCCTGTTCACATATCAGCATCTTTCCTTTACCCAAAAGAATGACATGAAAAAAGGCGTAAGGTGAATCAGGAAAGGGGAAAGAAGGAGGGTACTCACACGTCCAACGGCGCAAAAGCATGACACCCAGGCGACAGCGTAATCCTGATACTATAATTGAACGTATTCGGCGCCTCATCCGTCGACGCGTTCTCCGACTCATACAGCTCGAACCCGATCTGCGACAGGTAGTCCAACTCGGGTATAGCATTGCGCTCGATCTTCGTCTTGATGCCACCTTCGAGAATGCAATTCAGCAAAGTGTAAATGTGCGACTCTTTCGTGAAGTAGAAGAAGCTCTTCGGAGTATCGCTCGCCTGTAATTCTTCTAAATCTTCCACGATTTCCTTGAGCAAGGGGAGAGAGGTCAGCAGACCGATTTCGAGCTTCTCCTCGTTGTCTATGCCGTATTCTTGGGGACCGATGTAGTCGAAGAGGACTTTGCTCAAGTGGTACATCTCGCGGAGCTTGACGAGGCGGGCGTCGACTTGGGCTTTGGACGCGGCGTTGCCGGTGCCGGTGTAGAGTTTGAAGTAGGACTCGTGGACATATGAAGGGGGCGCAGGCGGCTGCGTGGCTTTGACGGCTACTTCAGACTTGCGGCGGAAACCCATGCGGTGGGCGAGGTTGGTACGTTCGGATGGCTTCTCGGGAAGGTTTTCTTTTTGTTCCGGTTTGGGCTGATCGGAGGAGGCTGGGTTTTGGATGTCGATTGACTTTGGCCGGGAGCTGTCTACACTTTGCTCGTCCAGGAAAGTAGAGTCGGGAGTGAAGACCCACTCCAGGAACTGTCGGTTGTGCAGAGCATCAAACTTCATGGTGTCGTAGAGCTCGGAGATCTTGCTGGGATCGACCTTATCAGCATCTTTAAATTCCTTGAACAGCTTCTCCCAGCGTTCCTTGAATAGTTCAGGTCCTTCGTTGCAACACCACCTGGGCTGGATCTGGTTGACGTTGGCTGCCTGTGCAAGCGCGCCGGGTGCAGCAGTTTCTCCAGAGTTGCTCGCCAGTGCATGAAGCGAAGACATGGCTTCGGACTCAAGCTTCTTGAAGTTATGATTCATGACTCGCTGGTGGAATTTTATCAATTCAACGACCTGCTTTGCCACGATATACGGCTCTGGGACATCTTTGGGCCATGCAAACTGAGGAGGTGCTTTGTCTCCAGCGCGAAGAAGTGTCTTAAGCTTCTTCTTCACCTTGTCCATTTCATCCTTGGCAGCATTGGAGTCGTCAAGAAGATCCTTGCGAACGTGAATGTTCTCAGCCGGGAATTGATCTGTCTCGAGGAATGCGGCAGCGAAGATTTGCGCGCTAGTCGTAACACGTCGCTCGGACGAGCTGAAGATGGTTACATCATCGAGAACGTCCCTGTTCATCAGGAGCAGGTCATTCCGGAAGTTCGCGCCCATGTCTTGCGTCTGGTGTCGCGCAGAATGCGTCGGTTCGCCACCCCACTTGATGATCAGCTGTAACTTGTCAAGGATCAAATTATTTTCAGCAGCAGAGATTCTCGATAGGGTAAGCCCGGACATGGAATCGGTGCGTTTTGCCGCCAGGTCGCCAACGCTCTGTCCCTCGCTAGCCGTAGAACCTGCACGCGCACGCTCCGAAGATTCTTCCTCGGTATGGCCCTCAGGCATCTCTTCCTTCCGGCGTTTGCGGAACATGGGTTTGATCTGTACTTTAGTCCCGGGCCATGCGCCCTTCTTATCTAAATAGATCTGTAACTCCCGCAACTTCTTAGGATCCTCCTCGCCCTCTCTCATAGCCAGCTTCACTGCATCACTCACACTTTGTAGCGCCGCCTCACCAATGAGGAGCACTTCTTCCTGGTGTCCCTTGAGAAGGTCGACAAAAGGCTTCGTATGGAAAGTGTATTTGAACTTCTGTTTCGGCGTGCGGTCGGCGTGTCGGATAACGGAAACGACACCCTTGAGCTTCCACTGAGCTTTGGATGCGGGAGGCGGTACGGCCACGTTGTCTTCGGAGTGGGATTTCTCGATACCTAGCGAAAGGTCCGGGTCGCGTTCCGTGGGCGGCAACAAGAGGTCTGGCTCGGACTGGAGGGCAGAGTGGACAGAGACGGGTGTCGGGTGGGTCATCTCGGGCTTTTCAAACGTGGGAGAGGCTGCAATAGGAGTGGTACTTAGTGACATATCAGGGGAATTTGGGACAGAGCCTGAATGGCGCATGTGGGGGAGATGTGGATGATGACCAGCCAACTTGGACATACTAGGGGATTTGAAGATTCCTTTCAGGGCATTCCTATGGCCGCCGATGCTCTTTCTAGAAGCGGCAGACGACGATAGCGGACCCTCTTGGGCCTCGATGGCGACAGCCTGGGTGTTCTTGCGTTCCCTTCGCTGGATTTCTTCGAGGAAAAGTTCCTTGAGGATGTTGGACGCTTTTTCGTAGTAGCTCTGGTTGTCCTTGACGAAGCTCCATCCGTTCACATCGATCACAAAGCTTCTATCTCCTGTGCGAAGTAAGTCGAACCCACAAACTCTCTGCCCAAACCCATTCGAGATTCTCGCTGCCATCTGCGTCTCCGTCTCGGTCAGATTGGTGACGTAGCGCACCTCTTTGCCGCTGGGATTTCGCTTAACCAGCCCATCGACAACAGGTGACTTCCTGGTCTCGGCGTGGCAGAAGTTGGGTCCGACGGTATACGCTTTGACGTCTTCAGCGTTTTCGACCTGCAAAAACTGTTCGTAAATGTAACTACTCTCGGGTTCGGTGATGCACCGTGGCGTAAGCAGCGTATCATCTTTTTCCGAACTCTTGTTGTTCACCTTGCGGAACAGTCTTCGACCGCCGCCACCATCTTTGGAATGATAGTAGATATGAATGTTGTGGTCCTCACCGCTAACTGGTTTCTCAACAAAGGGCTTGGTTAGCGTCACGCCATCCACGCTGATGGTGTTACCATCGTCTATCAGCTCGACCTTCTGGGGCGGCGGAACGTTGCCTCCTGTACCCTCAGGGCCTCCTAGAACCACACCAGTACGCTGCTCGAGCTGTTTCGCAAACTCGCCGCTCTGCAGTCTTGGTCCACCATCGCGATTGATCTCAACACGGGGCGGAGTCGGCACCTTAAGCTGATCTAGAATCATCAAGCACAGACGACGATCCCACAGGACCTGCTGAAGCGGCAAATCATTGACGCAAAACGGCTTGCGCAGCCGCGCATAAGCGATAGCTTTGTCCAACGGAAACCCATCGGAAAAGAATGAGATTAAAAAGTCGCAGACAGGCCAATTCTCCACGTCCTCGTCCAGAATGATCTTGTCGCCGAAGATCTTGACCTCGAAGTCGTCGACCAGCTTGCCGAAGATGTTCCGTGCGGGCTTACTGCGGGCCTTTGATTCAAGAGCACACACCCCGATTATGCCCTTTGTGGGGCGGCGCGGCTCGCGTCCCATGTCTCGACCGCCTGGGCTGCTGCTCGCGGCGGTGCTGCCACTGATGCGCCGCTGGGCCTGGGTACGACTGCGGGCGCGGCGTTCGGCGTTCTGAGGGGTAGAAGTTGAGGTTGAGGTGGGCGGAGAGGCGTCGGCGGGGCTGTAGGAGGGATTGGAGGCGGTGGACATGCGCTTGCTGGCGGTGGAGGTGGGGTGGTAGGCAGCCTGGTCGGTGGGAAAGAGCAGTTGGGTGGGGGACACCTTGGGGTTGAGACTGCCGCCATTCTGGCTGGCGGTGGTTATGGACAGCGAGGAAGTGGCCGTGGTGGTGCCATGGTTGTGGCCTGGCAGTTCACCTCGTCAGCACAGCACAGCACAGCACAGCTATCTACCTAGGAGTATGTGTGTAGAGTATGTAGAGCCAAAAATTGGACCCACGTACCCTCATCGCTGCCGCTGTTGGAGGCAGGGCCGCTCATCCTGTGGGTAGTGGGATATATGCCAGAGCCAATCGAGTACAGCGAGGCAGACGAGAAGGACAGACGGCTCTCGCTCTCTGGACGGCGGTCGGTCAGGGTGCGGGAGGATTCTAGGGTGGGAGTGAGGGAGTCTGAATCATCAATTGCGGAAGACGCCTGGGGCTCGGTCAGGGTCTCGAGCAAGCTGGTATCCTCCGCCTTGGAGAGCCGGCGCGAGGGAAATTGTCTAGGCACCGCCTTAGAGGCCGGCGGCGGCATGGAAATGCTGGCTCGCACGGCGCTGGCATCGCTGGTCTCCTCAGACGCACGCCCTTTTCTGCTCGCTGCCGACGACTGCAACAATACGGGAGCACGCGTGCTTTCGGTGCTGACTGTGCGATTTAGCTCCATTCCCGCCATTGTGCCCGAATTGCGTCGCTCGGCTCTCGGAAGCGAGGCGTTATGCCATGACGTCGTTCGCCGCTGAGGGAGCGGTGGAGGAGGGGTCGGGTCACCGCTGCCGCTGCCGCTGCTGTTGCTGCCATCCATCTGCGGCGGGACGATGGGGATGAGAATCTATATATCTATTGCTGCGACGACTGAGACATGCATCCACCGCCGTAGCCAGCTCCAGGGCTGCTCCCGTTCCCGCGCGCACGTGTCGCTGCATGCATAGCGAGTCTTTTTTGGCGGAGGGAGAGCGCCGCAAACGTCATCGCCAGCACTGACAGGCGACGGGAATTCCAAATGGCGCACCGCCTTGCTAGAGATAAAATCTATCTAACCAAAGTTGCTCCATCTCCTACTCTGACAATAATCTCGTTCAAAAATTCTGTGAATACTCACTTTCCAATTCACATCCATCCAGGGTTCACCACTAACATCCTCCCTCTTACAAAAGCCCTGCAAACCCTGCGTCGATCGCTTGGCATCCCCCCCAACGCAACCTGCAGTGTCTTGCATCAGTTTTCCACCCGCGAGACAGGTTCACCTTTCAACACTTGCATGAATAGTTGGCAAGCTTGCGCACGCCAGCCCATCGGGTCGCCGCCATTAGAGATAGAGTTTAGTTATCGTCATAGTTCAGGGTTTTTGGAGAACAAGCAGGCCATCTTGAATTCCTCATCGTCATCCACATCTCGCAGCATGGGTCAATAATTTAACAGGGTTTGATAATCAATCTCAGCATGTGATGCTCATCAATATAGTCTGATGATACCCATCATCACCAAAAGCTCACCTCCAAACCCACAGCCTCATATAGTCACGTGATCTCTCTTGGCAACGTGTATATAAATCCCCTTTCTCATGCTCTTCTTTCCTCTATTCATCGCAATCATTCTTGCAATCCACTGCGTCTAAAACATGCGGTTCGAAATCTCATGCTCCGTCCGCTCGACCTGGCACATCTCACTAGGTCTAAAACTTTTCTCATCACAATTCATGGCCTCTCGGTTCGACACAACACGTTCATTGCCTAAATTATGCCTGTCGAAGTTTCATGGCTTCCCCTTTGGACCCAGCACATTCAGTTTGTCTGAAAATATCTCCATGTCGAGTGATGACCGCGCTGTTCGGCTCCGCGAATTCACTGCGTCTAAAATCGTTCCTATCACAGTTCATGGGCCCTCTGCTCGATCTGGACACCTCCCTGCATTCGAGACTCAGACATTCAAATACCATGACCTGCCTGCTCGACCCACAAGATTCACAGCGTCTTAAATCTGCATGCAACCCTCTTATGGCCCGTCTGTTCGACCCAGAAGCTTAGTCACTTGGAATCTATGGCTTCTGGTACCTCATCACCCCTCTGCTCGATCCTCAAAATACCCTCCTTCAAAATTATGTCCACTTCGTTTCATGACCCCTCTACTCGGACTCAAAATTGCCCTCTTCCAAAAGAATGTCCAACAAATTTCATGACCCCTCTACTTGGACTAAAATTCCTCACGTCTAAAACATGGTGCTTTAAAGTCAATGCCCCCTCTGTTTGACCCGCCAAATTCACTGCATCTAAAACCTGGCTCGTGGTGCTGCATGTCCTGTTCAGCCGAACAAAAAAAATCCCTGCGTTTCAAAACATGGCTCGCAAAATCCCATGGCCTGTCTGTTTGATACGAAATCGCATCCGATGTTTGGGTGTGTCTCGCAAAATACCATGGCTCTTCTTTATTACCCGGAAAAAGCCTTGCTCTGAAACCCATGGTTTTTGGCAACTCGTGACCGCTCTTCTCGATCTGAAAAATTACCCTTGGTCGAAATCACTTCTGTTAATTTCCATGACTCCTCTACTCGGACCCAAAACCTCCTCACTTCTAAAGCCTATGTCTCATGAACCTATGGCCCATTTGTTCGGTCCGCCAAACTCACTGCTTCTGAATCTTCTGTCATCGTACATGATACGTCCTCTCTTCGACCCCGCAAATTCACTGCGCCGAAAACAAAGTTCTACTAATGTCATGACCCGTCTCTTCGGCCTGAAATATCCCACTACGCTCAAAATGTGCTTCTCCCGAATTCATGTCCCTTCTGTTCGACCCCAAATACTACGGATCACTATGTCATGACCTCTCCTCTCGCCTCGCCAAACCCCTTATTCAAAAACTGGTTCTTACAATTGTATGACGTTTCTTTTCGACCGACCACGTACTTTCCACTGCGCCCGAAAAAAGGTTTCACGGAACTCATGACCCGTCTGTTTGGCCCGCCAAATCCACTGTGTCTAAAACAACGACCAATATGGTACATGAATCGTCTCTTTGTCGCAACACACTTGACTGCTTCAAAAGTTGATCTAGATGATCGATGTGCAGTGCTGGTGAGGTCCTAAAAAATGACAGCTAGTCATAGGATGTGCCTGCAGAGGGGGTTTCTAAGCGCTACTAAAGATCTTCCATGTGCTGGATCGCTGGTCCCTTGAATGTACAAGCAATTCGTACTATGGCTGAGCGGGTGTTTCTGAAAACACTGACCAAAGGGATCATGTGCTGGGTTGCTGGTCGCTCGAATCAGAATACTACCGGTTTCATGACGGAGAAGGTGTCCTCAAATGGCCATGAGAAATACGAATGCCGGATCGCTAGCCGCTACAAAGACTGAGATGCGATTTCAATGGCTGGGTAGGAGTTCTTGTCAAAAGTGCCCCCACTCCCGCCGCATGTGCTGGATTGTTGGCAGCTGTAAAATTCAATCGACAGTGGTGCATGACTGGAGAGGCATTTCTCAAGAACCTACAAAAGTACTGCGTGGGCTGGCTTGTGGTCGACAAAAATCGAACGCAAAATTTCATGGCTTGGACCTATTCTCAAAGGTGGGGACCGATCACCTATATCGTCTTGTGATCCCTAAAAGCAATGACAGTCAATACATGGTTTGGGGGGTGTTTCTCAAAACATACTCCTGCCCGCAGCATGTGCTGGCTCGAGTGAAGTCGCCAAAAGTTCATGGGATACATTCTATGGCTGGAGAGTCTCTTCTAAAACGTTTGATGAGATCAAGACGATATGCCGAATTGCGGTCGCCAAATAGAAACCGAATCGTCCCAAGGCTCTAGAACCTTTTTTAAAAAAAAAAAAGAAAAAAAATCATGATGCGCTCCTCTACGCCGTTCTGGTCTCTCGATCCAACTAGTACCATGGGACATGACTGGAGAACCTTCTCTCAAAAGTGCCCTAGAAGTGGCTGTGTGTTGGAGGAATTTCTTCCCTTGATACATGGCTGTGCGGCACCAAGTGAAGCTCGACATCGTTCATGAGTCCGTCCTTTTCCCCAGGGTATCGAAAACGTTATCATTGGGATCGATGGTGTTACCCTCGAGGCGATCTTCAGGGAAGATCTCAAGAAGACATCATTGATAGCAATGTTTTTCCTCCCTGCTCCTTCTTCTGTCGACTAAACTGCGCTGTATCCGTGCATTTGTCTGCGCTCTCTGGTTTGCCTCCCACCCAAGCCTCAAAAGGTATCAAATCCTAGACTTTTTGGATCAATGGCTCTCTCGCTCCGGATCTTTCCAGAATAGAAAAGCATAGCTCAATTCCTATGTCGCTCCCTTCTTCCTCCCTGGAGATCCATCGAAAAAATCAATCGAAGACTACATGGCCTCTGCCCTCCGCTCTTTTCCTCCTGCTGTTGAAATAACCAAGAGCTGAACTTATGCATTTTATGTGGTTCCCCTCAAATCTTAAATACGACCGTATGATGGCTCCCCTCACCCTGAACTTCCTTATGAAAGTCGGAAACCCTAATTGCCTCTGTCGCCCCTGCTTTTACCACCAAACGGCAAATAAAAATGCAGAGCATATAAATAATATACTCTCTGCCTGCACCTTCCTACCCCGAAAATAACATTGGCCTCAATTGATGTCTTCCGTGGGTTTCCATCAAACTAGAAGCATGAGCGTCATGGCTCCTCTCACCCTGAACCTTCTTATACTTGAATTCTAGAGCCTGGATTCCCATGACGGTTTCCTTCCTCCCCGGAGCGGCATCTCAATTCGACGCTCGCCAGGATGATGGTCTCTGCGTTCTGCCCCTTGCTCTTCAAAGACAACGACATTTAACGCATGTCCTTCGTGCAGCTCACCCCAATGTTTAGCCACTACTCTCATGGCCCCTCTCGCCTTGACCCTTTCCAGATCAAAGGTTCTTATCAATTCTTTCATGTCCTTCGTGCAGCTTTGTTCAAACTTTCGTCGTCGGCCTCATGGCTTCTCTCGCTCTGAACCTCTAGACAGAAAACAAAGATAAGAGTCCATGACTACATGTTGCTCCTGCTCCGCGTGTTCCCTCGGAGTGGTGCAAAAAAACCAATGGTATTAAAGCACATAGCTCTTCCGTTCTCCACACCGACTGAAAACCCAAAACAGAGAACTAATACCCTCTGTGGGGTGCTCCTCAATCCAACAAAAAACTTCATACGACTCTTTCTCGGCCTGAAGCTTCAGGAATCAATCTCCAAGAGAAAATTTCTATATGGCCGTCGCCATCTCCCTGAGCGCTATCTTAAAGTTGGGTGTGCGAGATTCGGTGTTTCTTTGCTCCCTACAGCGACTAAAGAACGACGAAGAGGTTTTATGTCCTCTACGGTGTACTTCTAAACTTCACTCGGAAATTTCAATGCCTTCTTTCTCAGCCTGGAATTCCAGAAAGTAATCCAATCAGACCAAAGATATGTCGCTGATGCGCCCGCTCTCTCCTCAAGCGCCATACTAAAGACTCAGTTTTGACGGGAAAATGTCTTCGCTCCTCTCCCTTGCCTCCGTTTACTTAAACTTGCAAAGCAGAGTATATATGTCCTCTGTCCGGTGCTTCTTAAGGATCTACGATAGCCCACCTGTCTTCTCTGGCCCTGAAGTTTGGAAATCAAACGCAATTATGAAGTCACATGCCACGTCTATCTCTCCTCCCAAACGCTACGTTAGAATTATCGGCCAGGAGAGAGGATTCGCTTTCCCTTTCTGCACCCTCCAGAGCGCGCACGGCTTCATCACATCTCGACCGAGTGGTACCTCCTCCAAAGAACCTGCCAGAAATTTTATGGCTTCTCTCGCCTTGGCCTTTTAAACCAAGAAAATGTTAAGAAAAGAATGTGGGTTGGGTTCGCTTTTTTTTGGGCCTCAAATCAAGAGTTCTGGCTAGGATTGAGAATGTCACCTCGCTCCTCCCCTCCTTCTCATCGGCTCAAAATCGGAAGGAATAGCTTCCATGGTCTCTGTCCGAAACCCCGTCTACATTTTCCTGTGCAATCCCATGGCTTTGAACGCTGCAGAGGAAGCAATAAATTTTACGGAGTATGGGTCGCACAAACTTTCGCTCCCTCAGCGCCACATCAATATTCGAGACCGGGCAAGCACATGACTCTCCCTCCAGCGTTTCAATCAAGCGATTTTCAGAGTCGAAATGACCAGCCACACAAAGAGATACACCGGCCATATGAAATGTTTCCTCTCGTGCTGCAGCTATCTCGAAAACACCACCAATATCAACGATGTCTTGTCTCCGGGTTCTCTCTTTAGGACTCTTATTCAAATGATCCCATAGCGACATAATGACTTCTTCTACGCTCTTTCTCCTTTGAACAAAATCGCGATCTAGTCACTGGATGTGCCGAGACCTCTGCTTCCTTGGCTGAGAAATACAACCACTGAGGAAATAATGTATGCCCTCTGATTTCTGCAGGCTTCTCGGCTCAGGAATCACGGAATTGGGATTATGTCCGGTGGTCTTCTTCTTCTGCTTGGAGGACTAAAATGTCTTTCGCAAGGATCTATTGTTCTTGTCGCTGCAGCCTTCTCAACTCTATTAGGTGCACGTTAATTGCATTTCTCGTGCTCCCTGCTCCCCCATATTTTTGAACATGAAGATCGACCTATCCTATGGTGTAATCTGGCTCCTCGTAGCCTTCCGAGGTAAAGCTTCACATCATTTATACGTCCCGCGCTCCATTTTCCTTCTAAGACGCAAACTCAAGAAGCTGATGTCTTCCTGGTTTACTTCCCTCTTAATACAGGAAACAACTTGCGAAGCACTGGGATCCTCTTCTACCGAAACCAAGAATCTAAGGAATTATGTCTCCTTGCTTTTGGCGACCCCTTGAACAAGACTCCAACAAACTGGTTTACGTCCGGGGCTACACTCCTTCCTGAGAATATCAACAAAAGCCCAGAAAAATATCTAATATCTTCGCTTAGGACTTGCTCTGGACTCAAAAGTCAGAAACCGAAACGTTCATGTTCTTCTGTGCCATATTTAGTAGTAGCTCGTTTAACGTCGTGAAGGGCCTGGCCAGATCATAACGGCGGCAGCCAAATGGCAAATAATACGCAACGTAATTATTAACAAGGGCGCACCGAATAATAGACAAGATATAGGTGCGATGGAGAGAATTGATGAAATGCTGAGGGGTGAATGAACATCTGTTCCGTGTACATGCTTCTTTTTTAAAGGAAATAGATAGACGGGAAATAAAGTACACCCACGTTATATAGAATGGTCTATGTAGAGCTTTGAACAAAGAGTCGTTACGATTGATACTAAGCACTGATCGTATGGTCTAAGCATTATTTTGATACTTTTGCAATTAAGCGCTGACAACATCTACCAATTCCAAATGACTCTTTCAACTTTGTGAAGGACCTAACTAGATTATAATGAATAATGCTCTCTATTTTCTCTCTAAGCGGCGGATGTCGACAAAGAAAATCATAAGCAGTCGGATCATACAATGACCAAGTCAGACCAGGGGATACCGTTACTTAGAGCCTCTCCGTTCATGAACCCGTGTACATAGGCACCTCCAACAATCCGGAATGCCCCTGTGCTTGACTCGCGCAGGACCAGAGGCACTCTACATCCCGCTACAACCCACAAGCAATCCCCTGGCTGCATATCTTCAGCTCCTATACCAAAGAAATGATTCTTGCTCAGAAACGGTCGCAGATGCTGTGCATGTGATGTCACCGTTTCATACTGGTCCTTGCCGAATTTCTCTACAGCTGATTCCACATTATATCCCTGCGTGTGTCGTTTCATGAAGTCCGAAAGTCCAGCCAGCAACCCCTGTTCAAGCAAATGTGCTGTAAGATTGAGCTTATGCAGAAACCATTCCAGGAAAAATTGACCGAAGTCTAGGGAAGCTGGGTACTGGCTTGGAGGGCCAGAAGTGTTCGTAATGAGAGATCTCCAGAGTACCTCAAACGCCGTTTCACCCGTGTGATATGTGTTAGGGAGCATGTGTATCATGGAAAGCAACCTCGGGAATGGCTTTCCTTCAAGGATCTCTTTTTTAGTTTCCGAGATATGTTCGATTTGGTCCAGCCTTGTGCCTCGCAGAGTCAAAGTAAGCCTTTTTTTGTCAATGTGCAAAGTACGCGGAACATCCCCAGCAGCTGTAAATCGTGTGTATCCAGTGACACCAAGCCCAATAACGTCGGTGCATCTCCAATCAGGGACCCATGAAGGCAATCTCTCTTCATTCTTCCGTGGGCTTCCTTCTGCATGGGCAAGCAAAAGAAGATGGTCTGTATTTTCGAGTAGATATATTGCAGCCAATATATATGTGTTCTCTACTGATTGCTCTTTGTATGAAGGTAGCAATAGAGGACTCTGCTTAATGGAGTCGCTAACAAGTCCAAGGAGTGCATACACCTTATCCCGCGGATCAGAGACTTGGTACCGGCGGAACCTTATCAAAGCGTAAAGCAGTGAGTCACCTTCGGCGATGAGATTTGTTCGTCGCGTTGCTTCTATCAGGTTGGGGACTTGATGATGGCTCCCTATACGTAGCCAACGGGTCCAAGATGTCTCGGTCAAGAACTTGGATGTGTTTGTCACACACTCCCAATCTATGGAGTGATTTCCACACTTGCCTATTCTCTTGCGACCAAGGTATACTTCCTGCAAGGTCCAAGTCCGAGTGAAATATCTCCTACGGAACAGGTGTGACAGAGCAAGCCATGATGAGTCGATGCCATGACCTGGCAAAAGTTTAAACACCTCGGATGTTCTCCTAGAAAGAGCAGACGGAGTAATTTTGTTCAATTGGCGTTCATTGAGCCGGCTAAGGTCTCGCATGAGTTCAAAGGCAAGGTGAATATTGTCCTCTTCTTCTCCAAGCCAGATAACGACGGCTTCGGCAGACCGGTAAATCCTAGCCATTTGATTGACCTGACTCGCCCGTTCAATCGAATCTTCTTGATTGATGGATATGAAATCGATCCAGATGTCTCTCGATGCAAGATCCTCATCAGCTGCAGCTCTGCACAAGAAGTTGTGAAGATTTTCAGTGACATGCATAAGAATGTTATTGCATAAGATCTGTCGAGATGGGGCACTCGTCCCACCCCTGGCTGTTTCCCTGTCCGTAGAAGGCCCCCAGGTATAGGATAAGGCGAAATATGCCGGGCTATGCTCGAGATTTACTGTGCGTAGCTGGCAGGATATCTTCCCTTCTCGAGTCTCAAGTATATTGACAAGTCGTATATCACCCTGACGGTTGATGCTTAGGGATTTATAGAGAGATTGTGTTGATATAAGTTCAACGGCCATGGTTGCTTCGAAGAGTCGTTGACTGGAAGCAATGCTGCCTTGTTGGTCAAGATTGAGGTGTAAGATGAGATTGCAGCCTAGTGTCCCACTCCTGTGTGAGTGAAGCACTCTTAGATTAGTTCCTGCACAGTTTTTAGATGTGCTTGTAACTAGCACAGTATGTAAGTAGCGGACGATGTATGTCTTGTTCTCTCAGATGGTTGCTTGTTTTTATTGAAGCAAATGCTTGTTCATAGACTACAGCAACAATCATCAGCTGGAAGGCTGAGGACTGTGGCTGAGGCTGAGGAGGTGGGGCAGTGAGGGGAACTGTAGACTGCGCCACCTCGCCGCTGCCTAGCTTACCCCCAATCGTGTTTTTTAAATACGGACAGAACTTCAACCAAAGTACAGAATATACGCAAGTCCAATCCTTTACTTGGCAATGATGTCAACTGCAGGAGCTGAGATGTGCTACTACCAATTTCGTGCCATTCCCGAGATTTTTGTTGACTATGCTGAGAAAGCAAGCATTGACCCCATGTTCCGCGCAACAACTCTGCCATCATTAGGGATCATCGAGAGAAAATATCCCACCGATGATCAAGTGGCATTCGGATATTCCAAACCGTGGGCACGTCTCAAAACCTACGTTGAGCACCTAAATGAGCAAGAATCTGGCCAAACATCATACAAGATCCTGTATATCACGAGACATGGCCTAGGCTATCACAATGTGTTCGAAGCCGAAGTCGGGCGCGAAGCGTGGAATGTTAGTCTCCAGAGTATCCTCAATCAGCGCTGAGATTCTGATACATTGATTAGAGTCACTGGTCCCACCTTCCAGGCTCAGGCAAGATCACATGGGAAGATGCTCATCTTATCGAAGAGGGCATTCAGCAGGCAAAAGATCTGGGGCAGACATATGCAGATGCCTTCGCAGTTGACCACCTTCCTATCCCGAAGAGCATCTACACAAGTCCCCTGGCACGTTGTCTTGAGACAACAAAATTGGTATTTGAGCCAGGATTGAGGCAACAAGGCGCCGAATTCAGACCCTATATCAAAGAGTGCCTCAGAGAACGTTTGACAGACCATACTTGCGACAAACGGAGCTCTAAAAGTTGGATTGCGCAAAACTATGCGCAATACATCCTTGAACCATCTTTCTCTGAGGAGGATGGTCTCTGGAATGCTGAAAGATGGGAATCGGATAGCGAACATGTCGCGAGGAAGCAAAGACTGCTGGAAGACATCTTCGAAAGCGATCAGAATGATTTTGTAGCGTTAGTCACACACTCGTATGCCATATCTGCTATTCTGGAAGTGGTCAATTTGGGACACTTTAGGATGAGAGAAGGGAGCAGTATTGCGCTTCTAATTAGGGGCGAGAAGCTCGAAAAAGGAGCGCAAGCTCAGGTATGAAAGAGATAAGGGTACCTCGCCCCCTAATATCTACATAGTAGCATGAATCGGTACGGGTCCAATGCTACTCACCATGAGGTAAGAAACAATCTGCCAGACCCATAGCCTTCTATAGAAACCGGTCCTTGATACTAGATATCTATTTAGTCTCCTTGCTTCCATCCTGTACGTTACTTTAACTTCCATGCCTGATATCTTTACTATCCTGCTACGTGTTTCTTGTTCTGTAGAAGTGCATACTTCGATGCCGCATCCCAAAGAATGCTAAACAAAATTGCTATGGTCTCCTTAGAGGTAGCAGCAGATACATATTTCATAACTAGAGCACTAACAATGGGTTTCAAGCTCGCTTGGACACTCTTCTGACTTGGGTAGCCAAGGTGTCATTGCTTCCTGATAAATCCAACAAACGCGACGTCGGAATGTAAGCAATTTTCAATGACGAAGAACACGTCCAAAATACGCTTGCTGGAACTTCTACCTTATCTTAGTTTTATATAAGCAAAGTTGACATCCAAACGTTGGATAGAGTGATGAGCCTCGTCTTCATTGCTATTGAAAGAATCAAAGGAAAACAGCTTCAGTCCGAGACTACGCTTTCAGCCATTTATCTATGAATTATCTTAAGCCTTATAGTCCACCCACACATCATTCCCCGACTTTCCACTCTTGAAGAACTGAAACACCTTCGCAGGACTCGAGTACGGCTTCCATTCCTTCTCAGTCAACACCCTCGTCACCTTACCCTCCACCCTCCCCGTCTGATTCCATCCCGGCCCATACGTCTTATACTCTGCCATGAAGGTCGAATTGTTCACTCTCGGTTCGCTCGCACTCCACTCAATATACCCAGTCGGCTTGATCGACGCATCAAGATACGTATTTGCAAAGATAGACCTTTGCAGCGCATTCCACGGTCGTCCCAAGGCGCATTTCTGCACCATAGCTGGGGCGATGGACGAGTTAGCTGCAACGACGTTGGAGTCGTGGATATAGACACCGTATTTGTTCTCGAAAGTTGTGTTGGTGCCTTTCCACGCTGTGATACCTCCGCCGCAGCTGCGCATGAGGAGATCAGAATCTTCGATCCAGAGCGTACCGAAGCCGTAGAGAAAATCAGTCTGGCCTGCGATCTCGCATTTGGACATGTAGCTGTTGGCGAGCTTGCCGACATAGATGGTGTCTTGGTAGGATTTGAAGGAGCAATGGTAGAAGCCCGTGTTCGCATAGGAGGTCGATAGTGCGAGGGAGGGCCCAGCAGAGTAAGGGAGGTAGTCATTGGTGAAGTTGAGGTTGTAGGCACGGAAATCGAAATTACCGAAGGGGGTATCTCCAGGAACTGGGTTTCCTGTCGGACCTGATCCAGTGGTTGAGGAGTTGAATGTCGGTGCAATGGTCAAGGTTGAGGTGTACGCGTTGTCGTATGACCCAGTAGTTGCCGTGCCTGTAGCATTATGCCACATAATTTCAACCGTGTTCCTTGCCAAGCTCTCAGCATCCTTGGTCTGTCCAAGTAGATAAAGAGGTCCGGGCCGGGTGACGTTGACCTGTTCAGTATACTGGCCGGGAAGGATCAGGATGTACTGCGTCGAGTTATCGTGGGGTAGAGAAAGGACCGCCGATTGGATGCTTGAGAAGGCATTGTTCTTTGCACCCTGTCCAGATGAACCTGCGTTGACAAGCAGCGTGCTTTTCGGGCACCCCTTGAGAGGATCTGAGGTGGGCTTTTGGCATGCTAATCGCTCTTTCTTGCTCAAAGCTAGAGACGTCTCCGCGTTCAGCAATAGCGCAAGCACGGACAGCCACGACAGGGAGGATGATACTGAAGGCATCTTGGAGGGTTCGACCCTTCTCAATCAATGGCGACGGCCCAGAACTTAATATACGCCTACTACCCTGGCCCGCGGATATTTAGATGAGCGTGCATGGTTCCTGGAACCAGGTTCTAGTCGTCACAACAGAACTAAAACATAGTTCATCGGACCAACGATGTAATGGACAAGCTTTGCCTCGGCGGTAGGAGCATTTACGCGCAAAAGCCTAGCTGTGTGGAGTATGGACGCGGGCATGGTCTGGGGAAGGGTAAGTGCATGCGGGGGAAATGGCGGAGAGAGTGGGCGAGTTATTGCGCCAATCACAAGCTAGCGTGTTTCGAGTTGCAAATTTCATCACAACAACTATCCGCTTTTCTTATCTTGTAATATCCAAAGTCGAACTATCATATCAAACTCCATATTGAAGATTTGGTTGGAACAATAAATAGGTGTAGGACAGCGGGGATGAGCTAATTGCTAGCCACCCCGCTCCTGAATCGCTGGTCCACCGCACGTGCTTACATATGGCTGACTGAACGGAGAACCTTTTTTTTCCACTGCACCACCTCTCACATAGTCCAGCAATATCACTACAATCTCTTAATCGCACTGAAATCAGTAACACAAATAGTTTATGATTCTGTTTCCGGCAGAGAGAAGGACTTCAAGATTCCAACACGTCTACTTGCATGATTTCTTGAAAATTCTTTAGCGTCATGGTGCTACTAGCGAGGTGTCATTCACATAGAACTTGCAGTCCACCTTTTGATCAGATCAGATCACCCTTGCTAATGTCTGTAATTCTTACAATTTTCGCATGGAGCCAGGCTCTACTTCACCCCGTTTTAGCACTTAGAAGCAACGATTCTGTCGCATTGGAACCAATCACGATAGGAGTTACTTTCAGCAGTTCGTATTCATCAGTTCTATAGTCAGTCGATGGTCCAGTTAAAACTGACAAGTCACTAACGTGAGTGATAGCAACGTCAATGGATCGTTCGCATTCATTCACGATAATCAAAACAACACATCAATCCCGACATGCGTAGCATTTTCCGAAACGGGAGAATCACATATAGGCCAATCAGCGAGAGATCTATTTTATACCCAGCCAAAAAGGGCGTTATGTAGCTTGGAAGATATCCTGCGCGACAAAACGGACAATACTGCAGGTGAAGAGGAAGATGTCAATGACATAGTCCTCCCAACTGTAAACTTTCTATCCGATGGCGAGATCAAGACGTATACCAGAACAGAATCAGTAGGACTTTTTTTCAGAGGCATAAAGGACATGGCTGAGGATTTTACGGGACTGCAGGTTAACAATGTTGTAGTTTCAGTCAGCTTGACATCTATCGATTGGCAAAAGGTATGATTACATTGCCTAGGACTATGATCCACCTAATTCGGTTTATAAACATAATCTAGGAGACTCTCAAGCGAGCTCTTGAACATGCTGGCTTCGAAACGGTGCACATTGTCCGTGACGCTGTTTTAGCCGGTCTCGCGTACGACATGGATGAACTATATGAATCGGACGACCATGACACTTATGCGTTGGTGTATAGTATCGGAGAAAGCTCTATCGACATGGGTGTGATGAAGGTTGAGGAAGGCATGTTCGAGGTACTGAGCACATCTGAAGACAAATCGATCAACGTCAACGTCCTCCACGGGGAGCTAGTGAAATATTTAAGGGAGCTCTATCCTGAACTAGAAGATGTGCCTAATTCTATTGTGAGTGTCTTATGTCGATTTTGTCACTAACGATATTAACCGTTATAAAGTTGGACAAGGAGATGGAGAGGGTGAACAAAGTCCTCTGTTCCAAAGACACTGCACAATTCACCGTCATACCTCTAGATGCAGAACAAGAAGTCCAGAGAACAATAACAAGAGAAGACATTGTAAGGTCCAAATAGCTCATACAATGTCCATCGATTGTTTCTGCTAACCTCTTCAGAATCATATACTCGCCCAATATATACCACGGATAGTCTCCCGGCTAAAACAAGTAACTCACAACGCCAATCTTACCATATACGACATATCAGAGATTATTCCAATCGGTGATGCAAACATCGTCCTCGCAGTTCAGACTCATCTAGCCCACCACTTTCCTTCCATTGTCGAGACCGGCAAAACTATTCCCCCACAAAGCGTCATAGCCTACGGTCTATCCAAGGTTTTAAGCAGGTTCCAAGACTCCATAGTAGGCAACTATGAGACCTCTTTGCAGTCTCTTGGGATACGTACAGCGGGCGGTTTGGCAACGCCGATCGTTCACCGCATATCGATCCTCCCGGCTGAAAGGTCGCGAGTCTTTACCACGGTAAAGGACAACCAGAAACTTGCAGTCATTGAGATGCACGAGGGAGACAGAGCTATGGCAGAGGACAATACAATACTAGCGAGGGTCGAAGTTGGCGATATTCCACCGGCAAAGAGAGGTGTTCCCAGAGTATGTTCTTTCTCATCATGTTTTCTCCAAAGAAGAGCCCACATACTTCTGAGTTTTCCATTAACGGCAAGCATTCACTAACAGAGAATAGATCGAAGTAACAATAAGATATATGGATCATGCAACGGGTCGATATGTAAGTTATCTACACAAATATTATCCAAATCCACCTATTTTCCGGTAATTTGAAGCTCTGGAAGGAATCGCGACTAATTCAGATGCAGATGATGACAGTTAAATTGGAAGGTAGGAACGGTGAGCAGTCGTTCACCGGCAATCTTCCTCACCGTTCTTATGAGGAAACAAAGACCATCCTTGACAATATCGATAATACGGTGGACGAGGATCAGACGATTCGAGCAAAAGTCAAGGCTCGCTTGGCGTTAGGTCACATATTCACAGAGGACGCAGATATCGTGGAAGTGGGGAATATCTGGTGGGACGAGCGGGAATACTAACCGAAAAATACCAAATCGAAAGCATTCTAGGCGCATAGAGGACTATATACAGGCTTGAATGCGGAGCTAGTCAAAGGCATGGTATTGAGAAATAACTAACTGTGTTGATACGCTCGTTGTTCTCGTCGCATAGCACACACTACTGTCAAGTGGTTAAAAACTTTCTGATTGTCACCCGAGGGCCAATATGCTCTTCTCTTTAATTACAGCGCCCTTTTCTACTAGCATCTCTACAATCTCTTAGAATCCTTGCAGTGAGGCGACCTGAAGCGCGCTGCCATGCATCCCACCCGGCCCGTTAACGTCAGCACCTTTTTCCAGCAGCAGCTTGACTATGACCTTATGGCCCCCAGATGAGGCCGAATAGAGCGCACCCCCAAACATCCCACAATCTGCGTTGACGTCGGCACCCTTGTCCAGCAATACTTTCACAATACTTTCACGACCTGTAGATGCAGCCGCCTGAAGGGCATTTCCATAAGGTGCATCCACTTTGGCCCCCTTATCTAGTAGTAGTCTTACAATCTGCTCGTGACCTCCTGCTGAAGCCGCGTAAAGTGCATTTCCATGTAGCCCACAGTGTTTGTTGACATCAGCGCCCTTATGAATCAGGATTTTAACGATCCCTACATGACCAGATGATGAAGCCGCCGGGAGTATGCTTCCATATGGCTTGTCGATTACGGCACCGTTATCGAGGAGTAGCTCTACAATATGTTCATGTCCGCCCCATATAGCTGCCTCAAGTGCGTTGCCGTGCTGTCCACCTTGCGCATTCACGTTGGCACCTTTTTCCAGCATGAAATTGATGAAATGCACGCAGCCTTTGTGTGAAGCTACCTGTAGCGCGTTGCCGTAGTCTCCATACCCCGCGTTAATGTCAACACCATCTCCGAGCAAGAACCTCGCTATCCCTACGTATTCGTGTTCCGCGGCGTAGACGAGAAATTTCTGACTCTCGCTATCAGGGGTATCGGTAGACGTGATCCCATCTTGTTCCATTTTGACTATTGCGATCGCTATTTGTGTTTTTAGACGCTACACTTGGGCCAGAATGCCATCGCTTTCTTCTTTTGCGGTATTTCGTATCAGTCGCTCACCGGCCATCTCAAGATGGCTTCCTCTTTTTGATCTTTTCTCCAGAAGTCCAAAAACATCATTGAACAGATCTAAAGAGCCGGTCCTGGCTACAATAGCTTGTACTACGACAGTCCAAGGCGTGTCAATGCGATCTTCTTCCATTCGGGTCCCCAAGTCTTTCAGAAGATTGAATATCTCGCTGGCTTCGGTATGAAACCATGTAACTTCTGTAGAAGCATATTCGACATCTTTGAAGTGGGAGAGAGCTCTGGCCGCGAGCCGGAGAATAGTGAAGACATTACCTGCTGCATCAAATGGATCCATATGATAGGTGAGGGAGATGAAAGGAGGTTGTGGGTACCACTCAATTTGGGAGCCTAACACACTGATAGAGTGCCAAATAGCCGGTGATTTGAGAACTATGATCATGATTAATGCTTCACTCCATGGCCGGCTCTCAACTAGCATGCTAGCTGCTGACACGAGCCGCTTAGTAAGGCGACCCACTCGAACAGAGCGGGTGAGCTGCACGACTTCTGTTAATCTACCTATTTCAAAGACATAAATAAGCATACAATAATGACTGCGACGATCATGTAGGCCTTCAGGTATCCCGGCATTAATCTCTTCTGCTGAGGAACTATGTCTTGCAGCACCCATATAAACATTCAAAACGCGGCGACATTTATTTAAAGACGACAAAGCATGAAGCGAGTCACGAAAGAACACGAGCAAGATCTCTCTATATCCACAAGATGCACTACAAAAGTTATGTGTTAATCAACACTAAGCGATATAGGATCTCAAACGATTTGGAAGTTCTATTCATCTCTCTTCTTGTATTATATACATGAAGGCTCAGTTGGCTTGAAGGTGTGTCGAACCGAGCGAATATACATATTGTATTTGCGTATTTCCAATCATATCTCATAACGATCCAGTACGCGCAGAAAGGTCCTGTAAGGTTATACCAGAGCGCACCCTAAAACTCATATCACACTATGTAAACACTCTCTTCTCATAGTACGAGAATACCCACCCACACATATCATACCTCTTTCCCGCCAGTCGAGCGAGTTCCTCCTCCTCTTTCTTTACAAGCTTTGACATCTGCGGATAACGCACACCAAACAGTTTGTATATCGCTTCAGCAACCTCGTATTCCCAGTCAACCAATGCGCCGTTTTCCTTCATGAGCATGTCCACTCTCACAAGCAGTTTCCAGCAATAGGCGAGGTATTTCCTCAGTTCCTCTGCGTTGTCAATATGTAGAGGGTCACCGTGAGTTTGAAGTCGGCCTTTAGGCGTGTATTCCGCTACTTCAAGGATTCGGAGAGTTATATCCCTTGGAACTTTGAGGGCTCGGAAGATTTTTTGAGCTAGCAGTACGTCACCTTTGCTGGGAACGTGTTTCTGTGGGAACTTTCGGTCGACTAGATCCTGGAGAGGCACCATGCCGAAATGCTTATTGTGGTAAGATGCGGTAGAATGCCAGGGAACCATTGAAGTATACATGCCGAAGGGGACACCGAAGAACTCACGGTGTGGGATCTTGTGGGCGCCATGATGAGGGTTGGGGTCTCCAGTCCCAGTGCAGTAGACTAGCATTTGTTGGTATGCCGATGTAAGGCGGTAGTCGTATGCCTCCGTCGGTAATGTTTGGGAGTGTCTTTGAGACTTTTCTTTCAGCATTCGTTCCCGCATTTTGGAGTCGTATAGCTCCGGCTTGAGGTAGAATACGTTCAAACAAATGTATGCTAGAAGAGCTGTTTCTTTCACCTCAGATAATCCCCAACAACCTAAGTCGAACGCGAATTTTCCTCCTTGTGTCCATAGCTTGGGCAAACACACATCAGGGTGAGACGCAATGCGAAATAATACATCCATCTCGCCGTATAGAATCAGTGTTCTCAACAGCTCGTCTGTCAACAAGTCTTCACTATCCGGGTGACAATCAGTATTTTGCGAAACCGAAATCCATGTCTTCATCGTCTTGTCGATGTGGGGAATGGGATTCTCAACTCCTTCGGGGTACTCTCTGGCATGCCCTTTCATGTATTCTTGGGCGACATTGCGTATCTTATCTAATGTAGTGTCTGGAATTATTATCTCATCTCTCTGCTCTGGCACGCTATACTCTGTGTTATATTTCTTTCTTTCTACCGTTGAGTACTCTTGAATCACACCTGCGAACACTTTCGCGAAATGTTGCAGCTGTTTGCCTTGACCAGATTTGGACCGAGGATACAGGTTCGTCTTGCGTAGATAATGCGCATTTGCGTAAACGTATTTGAAATTATCTGCAAGAGTCTGCCAGGGGAGGGCATACGCTTGATGTGCCATGAGAGGATGGAAACAAGACCTCGGAAGGTATTGTGAATAGGTGAAGCTTTACTGGGCCGGTCGAAACAAGAGCCAGGCCACCTAATGTTAGTATCGTTAGCACCGGATTTTTTTCGGAAAAAATACGGGCAGAGAACACAGCCACATGCTGACGCTTGATGATATTCAATCAGTCATCCGGCCAAGCCACGAGAATGGCGACCGACCCACTTATGGTAGGTACTTGTATGACCTTCTAGATGATGACTCTCGACATAGAATAGGACCGGAACATCTTTGAACAAATCAATACATTACTATCTATATCAAGTGCGTAGGTATTCCCAAGCTGGAGTGACACTTGCTGCGTTGTGGTGTTCGCTAAAGTCCCGGAGTGGCCAGGGTTTCTGTCACCTCACCGACTACCACTCCAGTCTCTAGTAGTTTGACTTTTCCCAATCAATGACTTATACGATATATAGCCTCGTTGGCTAAATCCGCTTCTGCTAGACATCTGGCTAGTACCACTACTATAGTATTTTCAATTGTAGACTTACAACTTTCGTCTTTCGAATTGTGATCCTTCGGACTTTTCCTCCTCGGAGAGCGTTCAGCATTCCGTCTAGATTCTTGAGTTAGCTAACACTTTGTCTGAATCCCCATCTACTCTTTACGAACCTATCATAGAGATCAGTCCAGAAAAACAAGATAAGCAGAGGCCAGAAAACCAGTATAAAACTAAGGCAAAGAGGTGACCAATCTGACTTCCAGCGTCGGTGTGTTGCTGCAGCTAGTTTTCTTGCTTGTTGCTGGTATAAAGACCGGGCACGTGCCTGTTCAATGCGATACTGTTCTCGCACTTTACGGGCGAGGAACCTTTGCGGCCCATTGACTGCTGTTGCCGCTTTTCGCTGGGCGACTGGTGAGAACGTCTCTCGGCCTAGCGGGTGAAGAGCTGTTTGGCCTAGCTTAGGTGCTCCCATGAAAAGAGCAGGCGCTCGTGGCATGACTGAGGCATTGGCTACGGTCCGAACGGAAGTCCAAATTAAAGACATATTGACTCAGGAGATAATTTCGGGTAATTTAGGAAGAGTATGTGGTATAGTAAGTGGGGAAGAGGGAGCAGAGGTTTTGTAAAAAAAGATCCGAGGTAGAAAAGATGAAGATATCTTTGTACGCTGGTTATATTGACTGGGTCGCTATTGACCCAAATCCACGGATCGTCACAGCCGGACCCGAACAACGAACCTACGATATATTTCTTTGCTCCAACAACTCAACATGTATACGTGTACATTCGAAGGCTTGCATGGTTGGGAATTACCTGACTAATATCATCACAGGTTTCTAACACCGCCGATCCCACCATCCACAACAACTGCCACTTCCCGCGTGACACACTTTCGGCGACAGCTCTCCTCCCAACGAGATGACCTTTATTTGTCATACTCTTGAAACTCCACGTTCACAAATTCTCCAAGCATCGTAGGTTGTTGTTGTTCTTATGTGCGTGTGTTTGTGAGCTGCAAAGAAGCTCACACAGCTCGCCCCATCCTCCCCCAAGTATCGCTGGTTAGAGCAGCAGGTGCGAGAAATATTCTCAGGAGAACACCCCGGGTCGATAACAAGAAGCTTCCAAGATAACCAACCACAGGAGCTAAGGGGAGCGCCGTGTTATATATGTGGTCGGTGGATGAGCAACTTTGACTTAACCTGAGAGCGAATATCGCCAAGAAGACAATCTTTGCACACTCATATGCTTGTGTTTTCTGCCTGATAGCCTGAGCGTTTCCGGATGACAGCGATAACAGGGAGCGATGAGCCGGTGTAAAGAGGAACACGTCAGTTCGGGCAGAAGCCGATGCCAAAATGGAGACCAAGAATCGCAGGAGACAAAGGCCTGGTTGCACATCAGTGAGAGAATGCAGTGGAAAAGGTTGGTGAACGCTTACTGTTTGGCTTCCTGTTCTTTTTCTGCTTTTTTATGTGAGCCTTCCACAGCTTTATGCTTCTTCTTTTCCTGTTCTTTCTTTCCTAGAGAATGCTGGGAGAACGTAGCAACGACATGCCAATGAACCTCCCCGTCTGACACTGAAATAGGGATAGGAGATGGGGTCCGTGTTGTCCGGCATGTCCCAGCCGTGAGTAAGGTCGGCTTTTGTTACAGCAATTAGTACATCTGTGCAAAATGAATGGTGAACTTACAAGACGCGACCGCTCTGAGGGCCAGGACCATGACCCAACCGACGGCAACTCGGACTTGCTCCTCCTAAGCCTGCCGGACCTGCCGCCATACCCACGAGCTGCCCCAGGTGGACCGCCAGAGCCTGGCAACTTGGGGTTGACCACCGAGATGGCCCCCTCTCTGTACCCTGTTTCGGGGTGTTCTGATGCCCCGGAACATCCGAACAGGGCTATTTCGATGAATATATGTTAGCCATAATCAAAACAACGCTCACGTTACACCTTTGGGGTTCGACCGGGAGAATGAAGCTTACTGCGCTACGACCCGCACCACCGGGGAATTGTAAAATATTCTTCTGATGGGTTGCATTTTAGCTGTATACTGTTAGCATGTGGTCCGATTGTAGAACTGCACCGGTTTTTCTACAATGCCAACGCGAAAGGAAGGCGTGCGAAAAGTATAGTGACTTGAAATAAATGGATTATGTGGAGATAATGTGCATGGTGAAACGTTCTAGAGTTCTTCAACGCTGGGGTACGAACTCACTGAATGGTGTTCTATCAATGCTCTGATAGTGATTTGAGGAGGGAATATGGTCAGAGCCACTTGGCTACCGTCGTCTTGATCTGGTCATGTCCTTCGTGATGACGGAAGGTTGATAGAAAGACAAATGCCTGAGATAGGTGTTTATCTGGTAGCGCACCTGCCCATGAGGAACGCTTAGCACTAGGTCTCGCCTGCACTGTTCCATTCTTCAAGGCAAGAGCATCTGCCTTGGCGGGTAAGCGCGTCGCGGTCAACAGCTTACAGAACGCGCATTGCCGTAAGCATGCATATCACGACCGCCAAGGCTGGTGGAACAGGAGATACTAGGTTTCCCATCTGCGTGGCCATGTATACGAAATTGATTCGCTCCCTCGCTAACAGTTTTGACGGATACGTCTGCCATGCATGCCATAATCGGCTTGGAGTAAACTCCTCAACTAGTTTTCGAGAGCCCGTGTGATACATATCGCCGATGAAATGGCCTCTGTGACGCGGCCCACGCTCTCGACATAATTGCTGGCACAGATGAGAGAGACCCCGCACCGCTGCTCCCATCATTTATCGGTGATTCATTCCGTGACATTAAAAACAGTCAAGATTGGGCAAAGACAATGTCGAATTCTGTGTGAGTCTGCCTTCGACTCTGAGACGATTTGGTCATGATCGCGCTTCTGCTTCAAGTCTCCGGTTTCCAGGGCCATGTTACCATCTCGATGAGATTTTTCCCCAAATTTTTTTATTCCAGATATTATACCTGTTACTTACTTCCTGCTTTAATCAAGGGTATGTTCCTACTGAGAACAATATACTTAATTAGGGGCTGGCGATGAGGCGAAAGAAGAATATACGCTAAGCCATATTCCAGACATTTGCTCCTGGAATAGTCTATACCGGGACGGGCCGCGCTAAATGCAGCCCCCGCTTCTCCACTCGCTTGCACGGTACTCTAAGTCTAACCTACTGCGTGGTGGGGATCTAGGCTCCTCGGCGTCGGCAAGCCCGTCACTTCACCGTATTGAGAAATCGTAGACGAGAGGGAAGCGAGTCCAGACTACCTCTGTCTAAGATTCAGCTGAGAAATTTCAAGCCATCAATAGTGGCGCAACAACATTAGGCGATAGACCATCAATTATCGTCCGTTGCCATTATGCCCATATTAGCGCACGGTTGACACGATGAATGGTACTTAAGGTAGCTGCCGTGTCTTTCTCTTGAGAATCTAAATTATTTTTCTGCTACAATACAACTACTCACAGCACCGATCCCGACAGCAACGATGGGGGAACCAGTCGAGGCAGCCCCCAAAAAGATCATCTTGTGCTGCGATGGCACCTGGCAATCCTCTGTGAACGGGAAGCACAACTTGCCGTCCAACATTACACGAATTGCCAGGGCCCTTGCGAAGGCCGGCCAGGAAAAGGACGATAAGGTCTGGCAGCAAATCGTTTACTACGACTCTGGTGTGGGGACCGGCGGTTTGTCAGACCCTGAGTCTAACGGGCTCCTTGAGCGTGCAGCACAAACCATCGAGGCCAAACGCCAAGGAGCTACCGGTGATGGCTTGGTCGTCAATGTTCTCGAAGCATATAATTTCGTGGTCAACAATTACTCTCCTGGCGACAAGATTTACTGCTTTGGATTCTCGCGCGGTGCTTTCACAGCTCGCGCCATTGCTGGCATGATCACCGACTTGGGTGTCATGAAACCAGAGAACATGCAGACTTTCGCTTCGTTGTTTGCAGCTTACCAGAAGAACACGAGAAAATTCAATTTTCGAAAGACGAAAGAGTACTTCGAATGGAAGATGGGCAAGGCCCCCCTTGTCCCTGAAAGCCAAAAAGAAACTTTTGACATAAAAATTCCCTGGTACGACATGGGTACGTGGGGTGATATGGAGTACGAGAATTCCCGATCGATTGAGCTTGTCGGTGTCTTCGATACTGTGGGGAGTCTGGGGCTCGCGGACACATATGCTCGGAGTCATGCATCAAGTCGGCGGGTCTTCGAATGGCTCAATGTCAAGTGGAATCCATGTAAATTTTCCGTCACGAAAGCTTGTGTCTTGACATTTCCACTGACCGCACCCAGATATCAAGCATGCCTTCCATGCTTTGGCAATAGACGACCGTCGACAACCCTTTCTACCAACACTTTACTACATTCCGCACCAAAAAGTCATCGATGATGAAAATGATGAACTAGCGAAGGAAGAGGTGGATTGGCCGGAGCTTACTGAACACCGCCGACGCATCGATGAAGAGCTTGAGCAGCAAAAGGCGGACCACGAGCCAGACTTGGTACAAGTCTGGTTCACAGGTGAGCAAGAGAGCCAGTGTCTGGAGACATGGATTAACCCAGTTCACAGGTGTCCATATCAACATCGGTGGAGGGACAGAAGAAGCGAAGACTGATTTTGAAGGTAAGTTATCTCTGCTTTTGTGGAGATTGATCGGTTTCAACCCTTTTCCTTCAGCGTACCTGATTTGACTGATTGCTTGATAGGTTTGGCAAACATAACTTTCGCATGGATGGTGGAGCAATGCAAGCCATATCTGGCCTTCAATCAATTCACCAACGCCACGCTCTCCAACTATCTCCAACGCATGATCGAAGACGACGCCGAGCAAGCCATGCGCAAAGAGGAAGTACCCAAGACGAGCATGGTAAACAAGGCGGTTAACACCATCACCGAGGATCTGAGTGCGACGAAGAAGTGGCTTAGCTCGTGGTTTGTGACACCGACCGAAGAAAAGGCCGCACCCCAAGAGAAACTAGTGAGAACATACTGCTTCGGTGTCAGCAAAGTCCCACCGTACGAGCCCGACCACTGGACTTTCTTCCGCAACCAGGACAGCTACACCCGGATGTACCAAGCCATTTCGAGCGCACAAGACCGCACACCCGGCGACTGCGACGATAGATCAACAGAGGCCCACAAGCCTTTGCGTGATCTTGGGGAAACTCATGAATGGATCCACCCGTCGGTCCAATGGCGACAAAAAATGTCCAACAAAGAAACTCATATTAAATGCAAAGAACCCTGCCACCTTCGACCCGAAGCTCTTCAATCCGCACGCCCACAGAAGTACCGAGATGAATACAAAGAGGATGACTTCAAGTACGTGTCTAAGCCTCTCGAGAAGCTGAGATACACGCAGAAAGATGGGGTATATGGGTGGGTGCATAAGGAGAAGAGCGACGTGTGGATCCCGGAGTGGCCTATCGAGGCGGCGATTGAAGAGGAAGACCCGAGTTGTTATCACGAGAATGCGGAAATGGCGCTGGTTGATGCTTGTCTCGACAATAGCAAGGTGCGAGAGTTTTTGAAAGAGCATGCTGAAGCTTGGAACAAAGTGAATGTTACCGCGAAATAGGTTGGAATTGTATGTAACCGAATTTTGTATCAAGCATATGTGACTTATTTCGCATGCTCACGAAGATTATGTGGACTTCGTGATTTCTGGATGTGCAATATTATCTCCGGAATTGGCAACAAGGTAGAATTCGAGGAACGGTTCACCCAAGAAAAGCGGTAATACGACCTGTAGACTGAGAGCGGCTCTTAGGTATTTCTCTGTCCTGATTACGGACCCAAAACATTTTCAAGACAGGCCACAAGACGATAGCGGGGCTTTATTATGAATTAATGATGACCATTTGTTTCTAACGTTGGCCAGGTGTTTAGGCATGTATTCATGCTGCTAAGCGGCGTTGGTAAGATAGCGCTCACGATACAAACACCAATTCAGTTCGTGGAAAAGGTATTTTGCGAATACCGAATATGCTCCCGTTGCTGCGTGTATCTACTTGCTCCTAGCTCATCACTGAGATTGTACAGTGTAGACATTTGGTATAGACTATACAGTCAAGTAGAGTTCGTCATACTGGAGGCTACAGCCACAAGCTTGGTAGATCTATGCAATTCTCTGAGTTGAGTCGCACAAGGCAAATGTTGTACTGTTTCAATTCAGATAGTGAGGCAAAGCGGGGTAGGATGCTGGGCGCTTGATGCAGCCAGCGGCAGCTTCAGCCTGGTTGTATGTACAGTCCCGCTAAGCTGATCTCTCCACATTATCTTCGCAACTGGAATAATCTGCTCTCACTAGCACGGCAACCCTGTGCGCCTTTACTTCCCCAGAACAAACTTCAAGCTATGGCGGCAACACTTGAATAGGTTTAATTTTACGTTGCAGTGTCTCTATCTTTACAGATACTACAGTGTCATTCAAGTATAGCCTAGGCCCGGGCAGAGGACGATCACGTGATTACAAGGTTCTTCCAGAGTTAGACCATGATTGGTCCATTTGTGGTCAGCTCGTACAGCTTAATGCAGTTGTCTTGAATCAGGCTGGATCTTGATAGCTAGGATGCAAGCTGACGTGGCAGCATTTCAACCTGACGAGGCTTTAAGTTCCGCGATCTCCTACCAGCGACCGTCCTGCGTCAAGCACCCACAATGTTTTCCCTTACGCGCACACTGATCCTAGAACTTTGGCTTATCCATGTTACTCTAGCAACGACATTCCACCCCAACTGTACCATTCCTCCTGAAGGCACAAAATATGTCGCAGAACCAAATGTGCGGTCAACACTCAGCATTCTTTGGAACGCTTTATACACGATTTTTGTTTGCACTTGGGTCATTCAGCACCTTAATGTACCACCTCAGGAACCAGAGGTACACTTCTTGAAGTCTTTTTGGAGGTCTTTTTGGAGTCAACTTAAGTGGATGCTAGTGACTATAATGCTGCCAGAGTATTTAGTCGGCAAAGCATTCGGAGATTACGTTGATGTGCGCCGGTTCAAAAGGTCCGAACATATAATGAGTTGGACGGTAACACATGCCTATTATTGCAATTCAGGCGGTTTTCTGCTCGATTACCCGTCGAAAGAAGAGCACACCGCCATAAATACGGCGCAGCTACTTTATCTGTTAGACAAAAAAGCAATCAACTGCACACCCACTATCACTGAAGCCGAGATTAAAGAGAAAGGTCAAGGGGACTTTTTTGCGAAATTACTCGCAGTAATTCAGTTGATTTGGCTCGTCGTTCAATTAATCACCCGAAAGACACTAAATTTGCCCTCAACCAAGATCGAGATTACAGCTCTCTCCTTCGCAGTCTGTAGTTTAGTCACATATACATTATGGTTTTGGAAGCCTCAAAGCCCCAAGATCCCGACATACATTTCTCTTATCAGAGACACCGAGCAATGGGACAACGAATCCCAGGACGAGAACGAAAAGTCTAAAGAATCCCGGGCACGAGTAAGTAGAGAAACATGGCTCTACTTACGTCTGACAAGTCTCGTATCAGCTTCCTTCTTCACACAATCGTTGTTTCCATCGAAGGACATCCGTGAACTAGCAAAAGCGCTTCCAAACGACATATACAACTGGAACTCCGAGTTATGGAGACTTGAGCATGGGGACCTTCAGCTTTCCGGGAAAAGGGAATTCTACTGGAACATGTCGGGCGAAGACGTGGGGTTTATATTTGGTGGTGTCATCTTAGGTGCGTGTCATTGCATTGCATGGAACTTCGATTTCCCTACTCCGATTGAGCGCACAGTCTGGAGGGTTGCTAGTATCATAGTAATTGCCGTCATGCCGATATACTATCTACTTTGGTTAGGAACTTACGTTTTGGAGAGGACGTTTGATTTTCACAGTATTGTTTTGGATACCATCTTAGCATGGCTGGCTTTCGTAATATTTGGAGTTGCAAGGCTATATCTGCTAGGAGCGGCATTCCGAGACCTGTTTTTTCTTCCGCCGGAAGCTTTTATTACAACATGGGCGGCATCACTTCCTGGGTTTGGATAAAGATTAAAGAACGCTCATCTCAGCTTGCTTTTTCACTGTAGCTAGCTAAACACAGTCAGTCACATTTAGTAGACAAATCCTGGGGCAACCATCGTCATGATCTGTTCAAATCTTCCATGAATTTACTAGAGACATTTAAGTTGAAGCACTGGACTGAATATGCTTAGATCTCCAGAGGCTGACGAACACCTTGGTCACATTACCAGGAGGGACGGTCGGCCCGCTCATACCATATGTTGAATTGGAAGCGATGGACTATCAAGTCCGACTAAATAGAAGCTTCTAATTCAGAAGATTCCTAGCCCACAATCCCGCCGGGCATGTTTCTGATCCGCATTTTACTAACGCATACGAAATACCCATAACTGCTATCAGTCGATCTGCTAACCTTGTCATTACAAAATGGGCGTCATTGGAGACGCCTCTGTACCTCAGCTGTTGGAAGAGACGTGGTTCCCCCTTCAACCACCTCTAAAGGTGGAACCGAGTTTTGGTCGAGTTGTGCCATGTCCCGGCTATCTTCCCACAACGAAGAATCAAGAAAGGTCTCCAAATCAGGTATTGAACCTGCTGGTATCTCGGATGAGTCATATGTTCTCCATGCGAGATGCATGTATTCGTCTGGCAACACGAGTGGTGATAGTAGCTCCATGGTCAATATACTTGGGAAGGGTGGCGATGGCGATACACCTGCTAGCGACGGGTCCGCGAGGCCGAATGCGTAGCTATCGATGTCCATCGAAGCTATGTTATCTTTAATCTGACTGGGTTCATTAGTTTCCAGCTCTGGTGCGCCATGTGATGAACTTCTTGGCGCAAATTCTACCGCTTCGAACCTGTTGCTTGGGACGTCTCCAACACTGAGATGGCTATGAAAACGTATATCAGAGTCTGAGCAACCGTTCTCTGCCCGGCCCGTGTTAGCAGATATCTCAAAACTCTGAATAATTTGGAAACCACGAGGGATTGTGTTTGATGTGTCAGTATAGTCGATATCTTGCATCTCGATTGCTAGCGCTTCCGATTGAACTTGTTGCTGATCGTCTGGAGATTCTTCTAGGTCTTCAATCACTCGAGGAAGTTCCGATAGCCATCGCCTACGAGATTCTGCCATCTCTTTCAACATGGACGCACACACTTCTGCATGCGCTGTAAAACTCTTGATCAATCTTGAAAAGAGCTCAGGGTGCAGAACTTCTATTTTATCAACCGATATTCCGAACGATTCTTCCCATGTCTTGTTTGTGTTGACCTTTTCTGAGGGGGCTAGGTGATAATAAAGTTAGCAAACAATGTGTGAGTGCATTTTGGTCAACATACATAGATGTTGGCACGCCAATTCTCCATAAGCAATTGCGAATAAAAATGCAGAAAACATCAAAATACTCCACTCTCTACCAATGCAAGGCTCTTTCTGTGTTTTCAGATGTATCGAGGAGGACACGAACAGCAGTAACTGGTTAGCGAAAGGTTGTTTATCCGCGAAAAGTGCCAGTGGCTGTTCCCCTGATTTCATCAGGGGAGAAAATAGAAATTGAACAAAAAGGATTTGATTAAGAAAATTTCCTGTTCTTGACAAGATGAAGTGGTCGGACTGTAATCTGTTAGTTACATATAAACCGAAAGTGTACAATGATAACACACTCGATCGAGCACCACGCCCAGGTTATGGAGGAAGATTTCTATGCGTCCAGAACGATGATTTAGTGCGAGATCTTGGCTCCTGGTGATGCGTTCTATCAGATTGAGAGAAAAACGACATTTCCTGTCCATGGTCTTGCAAACTACACGACATCAACAATCTATAGTCCAAACTTGAAGAGAAACATTACCAATGTTCGGTGATTCAACACCGCGTGATCGGGCATATCGCAGAAGCTTATGGGCGGCTATCCCTTTTCCATTGAGCTTGTATGTACAAGTCAAATCGAGGCGAGCTTCCGAGACTTTCAGCGATATCAGTGCTTGGTGCTTTTCGTTTGCTTTAGAATTCTTCTCTAATCTCCACTTCTTGATTCTTCGCTTGTATTGCCTCTCGCTGCACACCAAGTCAGTGGTATCACGTGAACAGGTTTGTGCCAGAACTTACGTGGCGTAGAATCCGTGTTCCTTTTGCATGAGCCGCTGAACCTCAGGTAATTTCATCTTCTCCTCCTTATATAGTCGGGTGAAGAGCTGTCGCTGGGCTTCCCAAACATGTTCCGGGTGCTCTGCTGCGCGTATAGGGATCTTGCTCATGTTGATCAGATGAACGATAAGGCTACCAGGTATCTAGTAGCTAAGAGCATTCTTGGGGGATGCTGACTTAAAGGGCTGTCCGCACATCGACAAAAGGACCGCCAAGGATGCACGTAGACCCTGTGGCTGTGCACTTCGTATTCAAAAGGACCGCCAAGAAGAAGAGTTCTGCGGACAGGTTATTGGTTGGTGGGTTTACTTGCCATTGATTGGTCACAAATATGGCAGTGGGTAAAGTACCGCTGTTCGTGGGTAATAACATAACAAAAGGACTGCTTCCAACGCCTGGCAAAAGGACCGCTCTGGATGATATATAACTGCATGATGAGATCAGTCTACATGCTCTCCTTACGCACTTGTCTATTCTGATAAACTATTTCGTACCGAAAACCATCAGAAATTCACCGTTCCGCTTCGCTACATTATCTCTTCATACGGGACAATAACCTTGTTGCCGATACGGAAAAATGCCATCAGGCTTCGCCCCGGACTCTATCTGCGCCCTCGTAATCAGCTTCTTCAACCTCATAGTAAACATCATGCTTCTTTGGCAAGGTCAGAAATCCTTAGCAGCCGTGGTAAGTCGTTAGAGACTCAGTAATCCTCACATTTTCAAACCCACTTGGCTGACTACTCTCATAGTTGAAAAACCATGATCGGAGCAACAATATTTAGATAGCGCAACCTTAGACAAGTCTTGATTTAAGACCCTGGGAAACAGTCTAAAACACATGATATGGACTTTGGGGATTTCGAGATTTTCGTTGGGACATAGTAGCTGGTAGCAATAACAAAATTCACTCCCTTCTCAAACTCCACTTAGTCCCACCCCGCCGGCAACCCCCCCTCCACCTCCCCAATCATCAATATCCTCTCCTCCCCCATGAACTCCTCATGATCCCTCGCCACCCTCTCCATATTCTCCCTCTGCTTCAACTTCCCCTGGAAAAGCTTAAACGTCTCTTCATCCGGCCATTCGAGCTCAGTTATACAGTCGAAGTCGACGCTCGCAGGGTCGCCTTTTAGTAGCCAAGGGGTGTAGAGTGGTGGAACGTTGTTTGTAGAATTGTTGGTTGCAGTGTTGTCGTCTGTGCGGGCGAGGTAGAAGCGACGTTTTGGAACGGGACAGAGGGGGCCGAAGAGTGACTTCACGAGGGGGAGGTGTTGGTTTTCGAAGTAGGATTTGAATTCGGAGGGGGTGAGGTGGGGTTTGCGTGTTAGGAGGAGGATGACGGTGTAGGCCATTTTGGTGGGATACGTTTTGTGAATCTTCTAAGGAGGTATGTTCAAGAGGAAGTTTTAGAGGAGATGATGGGGGAGAGAGGGGTTTAATAATTGCGATTGAGTTTCTGATTGGGCGTCGGAGATGCATGGTCGGGAGGTTAGAGTAGTACGATGCTATCCGCAGGTCTGCGATTGGCGCAGTTTTGCTTTTTACGAGGTCGCACTACAGGATGTGGTTCTCGATGTGCAGGTCGGTTATCGGACACCAGATCTGAAGGTCAATTCAGGGCAGATTTCAGTAGATGAGAAGTTTTCAGTGGCCCAGTGGACATTGTAAGATGCCTTATGACAGTAGAGAAGTAGTACATAGCACGCAAATTGGTTATACAGCTAAGATTGCATGAAAAAACGCGCAGAACTTGGGTGCGATGAATAAAATTAATGAGAGGTAAGAAGCATGTCAGAACCAGATGATAGGGAGAGAAGAGTAAACGCTAGAGATACCAGCCTACCTGCCGGCGTAAATTATCACGCGGGCTGAAAAGGAAGACAATTAATAGAATATAGACTATTCAGAATGTCTAGATAGAGAATAAACAATTGATAATTGTCTGCAACGCCCATCAACATGACGAAGTGAGGTCGGGATGTACCTGCCCCGCCTGTGGCGCAGGCGTGGCTAGTGCCACCCACAAGCGAATTCAGATTTGGCCCGCCTTCGAAATTCACGACAACGCCGCAGCCAAATACCGCCTCTTGTCCGCCCGAAACCACGCGGATCGCCGGCCGAATATTACATACGACCTGCGAGAGCGCCCTTCCCCGACACATCAGAACAGCGACACCGCGCGCGCACCTGCCAACATGTCTGACGCAGAGGAGGAAGTTATGGCCAACGAGTACCGCGAGGCGGCTCAGTACGATGGAATGGACGACTTGGACCGGGTGCCATCCGTCGGCTCTGGAGACATTCAGGCACAGCTGGCGGCTGCCGCAACACCTCTGGAGTTCCAGGCGACTCTCGAGACCAAGTTTGCGAGCTACGACAACTACTGCAACCTTTTCCACTTCATCCTGAACTCGGACGGACCCGTGGACATCGACGTTCCCAACGTAAGGCACCATTTCCAGCATCTGGAGGAGCGCAACTAACATTTGGCGTAGTCTTCGTGGGCCTGGGACGTTATCGACGAGTTCATCTACCAGTTCAACAGCTTCTGCGGCTACCGCCAAAAGGTCGCGTTCAAGCACGAGAACGGGGAGGAAATCCAGCTTCTGCGCGAGAACCCGAACACATGGGGCTGCTACAGCGTGCTTAACGTCCTGTACTCTCTCATCCAGCGGTCACAGATTAGCGAGCAGCTCAACGCGATCAAGCGCGGAGAGGACGCAAAGCAATACGCAGGCGAATACGGCTCAAGACCGCTGTACCAGATGCTTGGATATTTCTCCGTCATCGGTCTTTTGCGCGTGCACTGCCTGTTGGGAGACTTCAGCCTGGCACTGAAGACTCTGGACGACATTGAGCTTAACAAGAAGTCCATGTTCCCCCGCGTCATGGCCGCCCAGTTCACCACATACTACTATGTCGGTTTCTCTTACATGATGATGCGCCGCTATGCCGATGCCATCCGCATGTTCAGCCACATCCTCATCTACGTCTCGCGGACGAAGAACTTCCAGAAGAATGCCCAGTACGATTCCATCACCAAGAAGAACGACCAGATGTACGCACTCATCATGATCTGCGTGGCCTTCCACCCCACCCGCTTGGACGACACCATCCACACTGCGCTTCGCGAGAAGTACGGAGAGCAGTTCAACAGGCTGCAGCGCGGCGGACCTGAGAACCTGCCTCTCTTCGAGGAGCTTTTCCGCTCCGCTTGCCCCAAGTTCATCAACCCCACTCCTCCGGACTTCGACAACCCGGAAGTCAACATTGACCCCGTCGAGCACTACCTCCGCATCTTCATGGACGAGGTGAAGAACACCATGATGTCTCCCACCGTCAAGAGTTACCTCAAGCTTTACTCGACCATGGACTTGAAGAAGCTTGCCGGCTTTTTGGAAGTCGACCCTGAGAAGCTCAGGTGCTGGTTGCTCGTCAACAAGCAGAGGAACAGGCAGTTGAGGTGGAGCGAGGGCGGTCTGCTCGATGGCGAGATTGTCCACAGCAGCGATCTCGACTACGCTATGGAAGGGGTATGTTATTCGTGATACGATTTTACACAGCAGTACTAACAGCAAACAGGACCTCATCCACGTTTCCGAAGCCAAGGTAGGCCGGAAGCTTGTCGACTGGTACCTGCGTAACCTCGCCCGGACGTATTAGAGGACGAATCGGGAAAAGGCGCATTCATCAATACCCCCCAAAGCATTGCGGCTCGGAGTTTGGGCGGCTTCTAGGGATGTGTTAAAAGCATTGCTTGGGATATTCGGGCAGTAATCAACGACTGGCATGAGGATTTATGATTGAGGAAAGGGCAACCCTGGACGCCGCGGTAGGGATGGCAGGGTCCGGGTGTGGAGCGATTAGAAACAGAGTGAGAGTCTACATAGATGCCTGGCGTAACTTTGCGTGCGACCAGTGGCACCGACAATTGAGAGAGTTTGAAATGATAAAGATCTATAAGTTCACCATTATCAGGGTCATGAAGCAAAGTTTGGCGTGAACCGTGTGACCCTGAAGAAATCTACATAGTTCTTCTACTGTCGTTGCGTAAATGCGAATAACGATTCCAGCCAAACTACAGAAAAATCACGTCCCCATTAAATACTATCTTAGACTTCCCAAGCTCCCTATACCTCGCGTCGCATATATCCAAGTACCCAGTCACGACCCCCGCCCGGCCTCGTGCTGCGAGTGGACCACCAACCAGGCCCCAAGCACCCGCCCTGCACCTCGACCACAACCCAGCGCGCACCGTCCAGCACTCACCACACGAGCCAGGCAGGCCCGCCTACCCGACCCGAAATCCACTCGCCCACTCCCTCTTACCCACAGCAGCTATGTAAATCCCGCGACCGCAACTCGCGCCTTCCATTTTTCTCAAGAGCCGCGGCTGCCTGCGCTTTCGACTGTTGCCCTAACGACTTACGCTGGATAAGCTGTAGTGCGCTTGATTCACTACACCATCCATTCGCAACCACACGGATCACCGAGCGAGAGTTTCGATTTCGCGTACCTGAGATAGCTGAGATGCCGGATATCAATTCTGTACCTGGAGAGGCGAGGGGTGCGCAGGGTGCGAGTGCGAATGCGGGTGAGGCACAGGTGTCGCGACAGGGTTCCACGACGGTGTCGAGGCGTGCGTCGCAGATTTGTGAGTTTATTTCTGTTCGCTTTGGAATATGGTTTGGGGTCAACGTTGAACGAGGTGGTGTGGAGCGGGACGCGCAGTCGTTGCTTTGGCGGTCAACAACGGGGGACCCCCGCAAACACCGAGAGATGCTGAGCAGGTTCAACGTTGCGATCTCGTCACCATCTACCCTCTATCCTCCTCGCTCGATTATTCACAACGATACTAACAACCACAGACCCCATGTCCCCTCCCCCCCTCCCCCTCGCCTCCCCCCAAAGTCCCAGCCTTACCGGCTCCGTCCCCAGCTTCGACGCAGCGGGCGTCCCGATGCGGCACCCGCGCCCGCTCACAGCCGCCGAGCTGCACCTCGAGTTGGAGAAAGAACAGGAAGCCGTTGTGAACCGGCTCACGCGGGAGTTGTCTGCTCTCCGGGCGCACTCCGCGTCTGTGGCGTCGACGACGTCGAGCGTGACGTCGGGGATGCATGAGGATATGATGCTGGGGGCGACGCATCCGACGGGGGCGAGGAGACATCGGAGTTCGAGTAGTGTGTCGAGGAGTGGGGTCGTTGGTATGTGACTTATCTTCTGAACTATATATTCGAGGAAGATATGCTGATGAATACACAGGTATCCCTCTCCACCCCCCCACAACATCCATCCCCCACCGCTACTCCATTTCCTCCCAAACCGCAGGCACCGAGAACGCCGCGCACCAGGCGAGGAGCGCCAGCGTGGTTAGCACCCCTAGGTATGAGGAGGTGGCGCATTATCGGCAGGAGCTGGAGGAGGCGAAGAGAGAGAATGAGGCGTTGAAGAGGAGGATTAGGGAGTTGGAGAGGGCGTTGAGGGGAGGGGAGGGAGGCGATGGGGAGAGGGGCAGGACGGGTGGGCCGGGGGAGTGAGTTTGGGGATGCGATGGAGTGGGTTGGGAGGAAGGAGTGAGGTGAAATGTTGGTGTGAGAAAGATTGCTAAGGTGGTATGATATGAGACCGAGTGGAGATGGGGATGATGCCTATGCTTGATGAATAGATGAAATCCTTACTTTCCTTTTCTTCATCTTCTTCCTTCTTTTCCTCCACTTTTATTTTCCTTCGTCTTTTCGATGCTCTACACTTACGCGCGTCGCATCAGTAGGGAGTCTGCTCCTCAGAATGTATCCTTCACCACATCATCGACTGCGTAGATGGCGCTCGCTCTCACATATTTATACATACATAATTATTCGATAAGCAAATCCCTTTCTCTCCTTTCCTTTCCAGCGATCGCCGTAGCGATGTACGTATGTATGTATTACTCGCCTGCAATATTCGCTTATCTCACTCTCATTCCTGGCGGGATTTGCTTTTGCCCGGAGAAGCGTGGGGGCGTTACGTATGTACTGCGGCCTATAGCGAAGGAGAGAAGGAGAGGGTGGGTTAAGCCACGGTGGGATGGTACAGGGGGTACAGGTGTTGTTGAAATTCTCCGATGGAGATCTTATGTGGGCGGCGGAGAATTGGGAGGGAGAGGGGGTACGTCATGTGTTAGGGTGGGGGTGGGATGAAGGCGTATTCCATGGAAGTGAGGGCGTTGCCGGGTGCTAAGTACTCCGTACACAACCTCATTCTACCATCTCTCCATTCTTCTACCCTACATACCATAACAAACTACTCCTCCCCTCACCCTGTACCTAACAACTTCCAACTCAACCTACCACCCACGTCCTCCCTTCAACCCTCCAGCTCTTACCAAATACCCCCTCTCTTCTCCATCACCATGGGAACACTCCTCTCCCGCACAGAACCAGAAAGCCAACATCTCGAACCACCCCATACGTTCCCCCTCCCTTTCTCATTCCAGTTCGCCTTGGATGCAGCTGATCCAAGCAGGGTCATCTTTCACATACGGACAGGAAATTGATCCAGTAATTGTGGAGGCGGTGGAGAGGGGGATGGTGGGGGAGAATGTCTGTGCGTGGGTGAGGGAGAGAAGGGAGGGTGGAGAAGATGGGAAGGTAGAGGGGGAGGAGAAGGAGAGGCATGTTAGGTGGAAGGGGTAGAACGCGTGATGAGACGGACATGAAGGTGGGTAGCAGAGACTGTGCAGAGTGAGGAGTGAGGCGTTTAGGATTGGGAAGTGGGGACGCGTTTGGGTGAAGAGAGAGGTATGGGGCTGAATTGTGGCGTTTTGGATACTTGCAATTGGATTGGGTATATAGATGGGTCAGGGTTATATATGAGAACATGGGTAGTACATAAAAAACGTTCTAAGAGTATTGTTGAGCGGTTTTCCATCGCGAGCGAAAGGGACCTTCGTCTTCTTGCTGTGATTGATCTCCTTGTGACTTTCTTGTAGTTGTGAAAGACTTTGATAGATCATGGCGACTTTAGACCAGCCGCCAATAGAACGCAACGCATTCATTGATAAAGGTGGACTATGAGAAGTCTTTTAAGGACCGTGTGCGTTCCTAGGCTCCGTTAGTCTGATGCAACTCATTGGGAAAGTGTAGATTACGAAAACATTGAAGCTGCGACCGTCTAAGCAGCATTGCGTTCTATTGGTTCCTCAATTTTTTGTCCCAATGCGGCAGGGTTTTGCCTTTTGATGAGAAAAATCAGTTGGAAGAAAGCATAGATGCTGGGAGGTAGATTGAAGATAAGAGCAACGAGTCCGACGTATGCTGCAGGGGTCCAGTCGCTCATCTTGCTTGCTTGAACAAATCCCGATAATGATTGAGGTCTGACAGTGATGCTGATAGCAGAATAGGGTTCGAAAATCGCATATTGATCTTTGAAATATATCTTCGTGAACTGTGTTAGTATCGGTATGCTCGATCTGTGAATGAGGGTTTGGGCAGGTTCTGGTCGACAGATTGTGGCTAGGGATGTGGTCGGCAGGTTTTGGCCGCCAGGTTGTGGCTCAGGATGTGGGCATCAGTGTTGCTAACCAAATCACGTTTTCGCAGCCTTGGAACCATCAGATAAATGCGCTCTATAGTACATGAAGGTATGGCCTGGCAGGGAATGGTTCAGCTTTGCAATCTCGTCGCCGCACCAAGGTTGCATTGGCCGACATAGCATACCCCGCTTCGGCGACAAAGCAACAATGCTTGTAGGTGCAGTCCAGAAGTCTAGGTTCTGGCACCATCGTTTTACACGTCACGGATGCGCTTCGGTAGATATGAGTGGTGCATAAGATCCGGTGAGGAAATACGAGTTCGCGATCAGGGCTTCCCGATTGGCTGACCACAAACTCAGGTTCTGGCTTTCGGTAGATTGTGGCTTTCCGCAAGTTTTGACGCAGGTTCTGGCACGGGTTCTGGTGTCAGCCTTGGGGGCCTACGATACCACCCGCACCTGCAAGTCACGTCTGACCAGCCTGGTCAACTACGCCCTTCGCTCGCTTAGGGATAAACCGAAAAACAGATTTTATGATAAATGAAGATAATTTCACATCGAATGATCGTAGTAGCAGACGCTTTGCCCTCGTCCTACACTTCTTGTGCAGATCAAACGATCTCTCTTACTTACACCTACATCAGACTTCGATCTTGAGATCGAATCTTATCACACATCATGCCATCCTCACGTCCCCCTAAAGTTTCAAACAGACAATGGGAGGATCACAAGTCAATCATTGAGCGATTATATCTGCGAGATAACCTTACTCTCCAAGGCGAAGATGGTGGTGAAGGAGTTATAGCGTATATGTCACGTGTTCATGGACTCGATGCTAGGTAAGTAACTGTGAAATGTGACTGGTCACAAATATCACTAAAACTAACCATTTCTAGTCTCTCTCAGTATGAAGACCGACTCAAACATTGGGGTATTCGAAAATACCTTACTCAGGATGATTGGATCGCCGTTAAGAGACTCTTGGATGAAAGACGTGCCCAGGGTAAACACAGTGCTGTTTATATCAGCGGGAAGGCTCTCAAAGACTCCCAAGTTCGCAAAGGGATCTCACGTCCTGGTGTACGAAATGCTCTCCGCGAAAACACCGGGCCGATATCGCTCGATAGTCAACTCCCGTCATACCTTGAGGTTCGCAGTCCAGAGCTTTTGCCTCAACAGGAAGGGGTCCACATCCCCGAAGATAGATCCCAGTCAACCAAACAGTATCCAGTTTCTGAGGAGCAGTTGGATTCGCTCGGGTGTTCGTTGATACCCTCTCGCTCAACACATATGTTCTCTACCTTTGAGACTCAATACATCCAAAGCAAGGAAATTACATCTGACAACGGCCTCATGCGAGAGATGGCCGTATCTCCGACGACTGATTTGGCGAACCCTGAATCTGAAACAGATATGTTAGTTCGGGAAACTATCAGAATGAAAATTCTTGAATTGCTTCCTTCTGATACAATTTCTGTTACTGGAATAGCATCATGGAATATCGATATACCGGATCTCGAAGGCTTTCAGGGCTCCTCACAGTCACTCTCAAGCATAGCTTACATTCGATCTACCAAATCCATGATTCCGGCATGCCATACTTCCAATCTGGCTGATATGACGCAAGGTGCAAGCATTTTGCGCATTGCCATCTACGAGCTAGTGAACCGGAAGTTTTTGCTGGGAGATCACTGTTCAAAACCCGTGGAATGTATGATGGGATACCTTCAACAAGACAGATCATTACAATCCTTCGCAAAGCTTCGAAGGTACCTACGATGGCCATCGTTGTCGGATGCTCTTTACCGAAATTTGTTCATGGCAGCACTGTGTGTGAACGCCTTCCAGGTCATGAGTGGTCTTTTAGTCGCAAGCACTGCTCCAAAATCATCACTCTTGTCATCGATCTTGTCCGAGCAGAGTTATGTCAAAGAGTTGGCATGGGTCCTATATAGAGGGCCATTTGAGCTAGTCACAAAAATTTTTCAATGTTGCGACGATTTCACAAAAGCCAGATTAAAAATCGTACAAAAGTACTACGATAATCCCGGAACTTACATTGAAAATCGCTCAGAGTACTTCAAAATTCGTCCCGAAAATGCCAAGCTACTTTGTGATCAAGAATTTGACCTCAACTGGCAAGAGCTAGTATGGGCAAGCGTATCTTCAGGCGATATCTATCATATTCAATCGATCCTGAAATTGACTCCTAAATCGGAATACGGAGGCCTAATGGAAGGAAATTTTCAAGTATTTGATGGCAAAACGAGATATTTTTCCAGGCTCCCTGTCCTGGCTTTACAAAAACTGTCTGAGAAGGACGCGCTATGGGTAATTCACACTTTGGTAGAATACCTTTCAGCGAACCCCTCCATCAAAGACCAGATTCTAACGACCGGTTATATCATCTCAATGGGCTCATCACGCCGAGATGATTCATCATACTATCTATCAGCCCTCAATGTAGCTGTGGCTCGCGAATACAACAGTGTGATCGATTACCTGATATCGCAAGGTGCTCAGATCACTGTTACATGCCTTCTTGAAGCCACTGTGTTGAAAAGAATTGATCTCGTGAAACGATTTCTGGATGCTGGAGTTTCTCCATTTGAAAACATACCCTTACATCGGTCAGATTACGCCAGAGCTACAACACCCTACGCGGAGGCTTTGCGTATAGGTTTTCATGAAGCCTTGCGGTTGTTCGATCAACAGCTACTCATGACTCCTGGAATAGATGTTCAATTTACCCTTCTCGTTGTTGCAACAGAGATCGGAGATCGAGAGCGTTTCGGCAGGTACCTAGAAAATCTAAAACGCAATTATGTGAATCTCAACTCTTCACATTATCATCTTCAGCAATGTCTCCAAGATGTTGAGATAGTAGCGCGTAATCACGGAAAGACATACATACTGGACGACTTATTCAAAGCGGGAGTCATGCCGTCGCATGGGTTGTTTGAGAATGCTATCGCCTCCAGAGACCTCAATAGGTTGACAGAGTTATTCAGAGGATCAAACGGTATCAGTCCCCCTGGTCTCAGCCGGTCAATCGCAAAACTGGAAGACCGTGATCTTGCCGAATTCATACTGGGCTGCATCGATTTTCAAGAAGATGCATACAAAGGGGAATTTCTAAAACAAGCAATCTATTCCAATAACGTGGCCTTGGTAAAGCAACTGTTACACATTGGTATCAATCCCAATTCATTCTTTGTTATCAAACCTTACGATTTCAAAGAGGACCGAAACGCCATCCAGAAATACATCGGTTCACTGGACAGTCCTCTGATTGTTGCTATTCGGTGCAAAAACAAGCACATCGTCAACATGCTTTTGAAACATCTCGCGTTCCTTAATCCACAACTGAATGATTACCCGCTCGCTAATAGCTACGGCGAATCTGAAATACATCGTTACATACACAATAACTACAGGCCGAGGTTCTTGAGCGCTTTGGAAGTGGCCGTGCAGTGTCAAGATATGGAGCTAGTTTATGACCTTCTGTCCAGAGGCGCTGATCCTCACGACTCCAATGCACTTGTCGGCCTAGTAAAATTAGGAAATTACGACATCTTAGAGATGGTCCTACACAAACAGCGGCTCAAGAAGTGCCCCGGTGCCAGCAACGTGCTTCCTGCCTTCATAGAAGCTCTGGATTGTGACAATAGCGATATTGCCCATCTTTTGTCACATCATGCAGATTTGGACCGTCTATGCGCTTCTGATATAGATGCGTCAACCCTACGCTATCGATATGTACAGAATCGTGATAATGAATACTTTGAATTTTCAGTAGTTATGAACGCTTTGGGTCGCATAATCCACGGTTTCGCTTACCAACAATACCCCTTGGGAACCGTTCGAACTCTGCTACAGTGCGGAAGCAATACAGACGCAATCTGCTTAGTGTTATCGAGAGAATTTCAAAAGATTTTAGGTAACGATACACGTACCTTCACCCCGCTCAGTCTTGCGGTCTTCTGGGATTCCAGGCCCCTTTTGAACCTACTCAACGAGCACGGCGCAAACATTAACGGATCATTCAACAGTCTCACAAAACGGACTCCAATTCAATTGGCAGCTGAACTTGGTCACCTTGATATGGTTTCCCACTTGATCAGACTAGGTGCAGACGTCAACTCGCCTCCAACGCCATGCAAGGGGTTCACAGCACTACAGCTCGCCGCGAAAAACGGTTTCTACAGGATCGCGGAGGTACTCTTGGAACACAAAGCCGAAGTGGACTGGCCGGCGGCAAGAATATGTGGTAGCACGGCGTTCGAAGCTGCGACTGAGAACGGCCGACTCGACATGATGCTCCTCTTAGTGCGGAGTGGGGCAGATCTTATCTCATCTACTGGCAACAAACAGTTCGAACGAGCAATTGAGTTTGCAAAAGCCCAAGGCAACGATCCAGCTATCACGTTCGCCCACGAGTTGAGGGAAATTGTCAAACGTGTAACATTGGAAGCTCGAGACGAGGCATTTGCTGCGTTACTGGAGAAGGGTTTCAGATAGTCGTTCACCATTAATTGCACGGTCGTTCAGAGCTCCAGATCGCTGAAATAATGTGCACGCAAATATTTCATCCAAATCAAACAGTACATTCCATCAACTGTCTACGGACCAACGCCACATAATCATCACCAGCTCCCTACCATCGATCTTCTTTAACACCTCTACCTTTCCCATGCTAAACAACATCTCATCCCCTTATCCACTATTCATACATCCGTCTTGACGTTATTTACCGGTCTACATTCGAGACCGCTGAATCCAGAGAGCATCTATAAATGTTACATCGGCCCTCCAAATAGATCTATCATTACATATCACTAAGGCAATATGCCTTTGAATGAATCGACCGACAGATTTTTGACTAGATCCCAACTCGGCTATGAATTGTACTAGTATCAGGGAACTCCATCCTAGTCTACAAGTCCAAGCTGCCAAGTGGATACACAACAATCAATCTGCTCACTACGATACCCCCTGACCCATCGGTCCAGATAGCCTGCACTTGCAGAAAGCCGGTATAAAGAAGCACCTTGAATTAAGTATTACACGTACAAGAACCCAGCGCAGTAGCCAACTCAATCGCCCCCAAACCCCAAGCCGAGCATCTCGACCTCACGCGATGACCGCTCCACCTGAATCTACCAAATTCACCATCGATGACTATCGCCACACTAATACTCACATCCCCCTCCATGGCACTCATCCAGTCTCCCACCGCCACCCCCCACAACCCCACACTCTCTTCAACCTCACAACCCACTATCTACACATCCACACATATTTCTTTCCTTATAACCTACTTCATCTGTCGCGCTACTATATCCCAGTAACTTATCACACACACTCCGAAGCTCGAAAGTGTACCGTATGGCAGTCGCGTGCACGTTCGCAGAATGCAGTCACCTGCACTTTGTACTACAACGCGCCTTCTATGTAGATTTAATGCGTGATGAATGAGTCTCAGAGGAGAGTGGATCAATGTAAGGATAGATTGATTATTGGGGGATTGCATGAACGCAGTAAGGTAGGTTAGGTACCTACCTAAGAGTGGGTGTCATGTGGTATGTTGAGAGTGGACTGAGCTGGGCTGAGTAGTGTGACGAGTAACTGACCTCAGTGGGAATGTCATGTGATTTTCTTGATGAAAGTAGAATGTAGAATTTTGACGGTATCGACGTAGGCTATCTGATTTGTGAGGGGATGGATGGTACGTGATCTGTGAGGGAGGTGAGGGTTGGTTGGCAGAAGGCTTGTCTGATCGTGATTATCTCGTATAAGGCTCTCCACAAGAATACTTTAAATGATAGATTCGCACTCTCATTCATTCGACAAATGTCAAGTCATCTACTTCACATCCACGGACCATATCTACAGCTAACGCACCGCCACTTCACGCATTTTACATGACCGAAACCTCTCAAATTCGACGCCCTCCCCCTCCCCATCCCTTCCAGAAACATGCACAACCTACTCCCTCCTCCTCGCCCCCCCACCCACCCTCCTGTTCTCCGCATTCCTCTTCCCCTTCACCGCCTCCCTCCTCCTCCTTTTCCACCCCCTATTCAACCCCCCTGATTCTCCCAAAACCACTTCCTAAACTCGCTCTCCTCTTCGACTTTTTCCTCTCCATCCGCATCTACATTCGCCTCACCATCTACACCCGCCCTCTCCGCCCCACCAACCGTATCCACGGCATCTACCGTACCCACGGCATCTACCTCACTCCTCCCCTCATTCGCCCTCGTATTCCTCGCTAACCCCTCATCCACCTCCTCTTCCTCTTCTTCTATCCCCTCACTCCCCCCCTCCACGGGAAACTAAATCTCCGCCCAATGGCCGCCGTATCCGGTGTTGGCGCCGCGCTGCGGAGTCCGCGGAACTCGATATCGCGCTGGGTTTGGGGCGTGAACGGGACACCGCCATTCGTTTGCCCATCACCTCCTTCGCCCTCGCCATCGATTTCCATCTCAGAGTTGTCGAAGAAGGAGAAAGAGGTGTTGATTGGAGCGAGGGATTTTGCGGGTGTGGAGGTGGGGTTGGGAGTTGTAGTGGTGGAGGGAGCTTTCTTGAAAAGGGCTTCGAGGGGGTGGATGGGTTTGGAGGTTGGGGAGGGGGAGGAGGGTGTGAGGGTTATTTCGGGGGTGGCGGATTTGGGGAGGGGGATCTGTGTTGTGGGGGAAGTGTCGGAGTCGGAATCAGAATCAGAGTCTGAGTCTGAGTCGGAAGATACCACGGAAGACTCTTCTGATTCGGAGGAGGAAGATTCCGGGGGGGCGTCGCCTTTCTGGATTTCTTTTTCTGCGCTTTGGTTGGCGTGGGGGTTACGGGTGCGGGGCTCTTGGACTTGGGTTTAGACTTTGAGGATTTGTCTTCGGGGGCGGGCTCGACGAGCTCTTTGACGCGGCGTTTTTTCGCTTTGGTGGTCTCGGGCTCGATGATGGTGCCGTCTTCGTCGACCCAGCCCTTGTCGTTGATGTAGTCGACGGCGGGTTTGGCGTCGGAAGAGACCTTGGGAGCTTTGAGGAAGCTCGGTGTCTTGGTGTTCTTCTCGAACTCGTGGACTACCACTTCTTGTCTGGACTTGTTGTTTTTCTTCTCCTTCTTGTCCTTCTTCTTGTCTTTTTTCTCCTTGCGCGCAACTTCGGTCGCTGCGACGGGCGTCAATTTGGCTTTGAACAGGAGCTCGGGTTCCTTGGTGTACTTGGATTCCTTGCGCTTCGACTTGTGGTCCTTGTCCTTCTCCTTGTCCTTATCTTTCTTCTCTTTGCGCTCCTTCTTGCCCTTCACAGGGACCTCCGTCCACCCGCGCTTCACCTTCCGCTCGTCGGGCAGCTCGACACCCTCCAGGACGCCTTCCTCCTTCTTTTTCTTTTCCTTCTTCGCGCGCTTCGCCGGGCGATCTTCCTCCTCTGCTTCAGCCCTCTCAGCCTCCATCTTCTTCCGCTTCTCCGGCTTAGCCTCTTCGATTCTGACCTTGCTCCCCTTCAGCGTCGACCCATTGAGCTTCTTCTTCAGCTTCTGTGCTTCCATGGCGGGCAACTCGACGAACCCAAACCCTTTCTCGGGAAAAGTCTCAACCGTGTGGTACGAGATATTTTTTGCGACCGGGAGCACAGACGGCGTGATGTACACCTTGAGCAGCGCCGGGGTAAACGGCGTAATGTGCAGTCTAACGACCTTGTCCTTGTCTTCCTGAGCGGGCAGAGCGGATGTTTCGTGGGGCACGCGCGCGGCAGCCTTCTGCGAGGATGTAGACGCTGGCGGCGCGGGCATCGAGGCGCAAAACTCGTGCGGTGAGGTCGTTCAAATGTCTGAAAAAGTAAAAGCCAGAGCTAAAACGTCTACTCGCGAACGCGCACACGGAACGAGCGTGTGAACTGCGTATGCGCACGGCGTCCTCGTGAGCAGAGCAGAGGGCAGAAGGATTCGAGCAAAACTCTAGCGCCGGCTGGTCGGGTCGAGGCAAGAACCCTGGGCGGGCGCGTGCGGTACGTGCGCCAACGGCGGCAATCATTCACTCGTCAGCGCCAACACCAACGCCAACGTCCTCTCGAGATCCATGAGATTGTAACAGGCTTCTCACCATGCGGAAGGGCGCATCGTGGTTCTGGCTCTTTGCCTTTCTCTCCCTCTTCTCCCTTGCCCTGGCGAAAAGTAAGTCTGCCCATTGACATGTGAGTGAGGGAGTGAGGAGCTGACGGCCGCAGCGCCAACGTCCTTTTGCAAGTGCACATGTGCTGGGAATAGCACCATTTTTGCGCTCGATGCCGCGGTGCAGAAGCCGGGGCCTGATCTGAGGGAGCGCGCGAGCAGGAAGACGTGCAATGATTGCAATCGACAGTTCTGTCTGGGGTACGCGTTCTGCAAGGGTGTGAAAGAAGAGCAGATCTTCACGACGTGCTTCCGTATGTTTGGAGGATACATCATGGAGACGGGGCAATGACTGATGGGATACAGAGAGAGATTCTGCAAAGGACCAGGCCGTCGTTTGGATATTTATACTGGCGACGGTCGGGCTCTTGAGCTATGCGGGAGTGAGGCCCTGGGTCGACCAGTGGACCGAGGTATGTCAATGCCCATGTGTACAAAGACCCTACTAATGACGTGCCAGAGAGCCCGCCAGCGACGAAATTACATTCCAGTCTCAGCCCAATCGGACCAGTAGCCGGACGCGAGGACACGATAGTTACACACTTGGTACACAAATTTGCTAGATTTTGTGGAATAGGTGTAGTTATAGACACGAACGTCATGATACCCAAGCAAAGCATCTACACCCAAAAACAGCTTCCCAACGCCATGATGCAATACAGTAGTGACACAGCGTTGTACAAGCTGGGAGATCGATATGGTACACGGCACGCCGCCCTCTAGATTCCCAACCCATCTGTCCCTCTTTACTCCTTCTTCGACCCGCCCAAGATCCATCCGAACCATCCGCTGCTTGCTTTCTGCACCGTCTTCTCTGTGAATGCCAATGTCTTCGCAGCCTGGTCGTCGAGCGGGCCTCCAGACGGAGGCGGCGGCGCATTGGCTCTCTGTTGCTGTGCTGCCTGTACCGCCTGTGTCACGCTGCCCGCCTGACTTGCCGCCTCTGCTTCTTTCTTCTGGAAGTCCTCGACGGCGAGTCTCCTCTGTTCTTTCAGCGCCTTGTCCTCGTTCCAGTCACCATGTAACCACCAAAGCATCTTCGAAGGTATCTTTCTTTCAGCCTTCTTGATCTCCATCAACCGCTCCTCCTCTGCAATTCCTTCCACGAGGGCAATCTGTGCGGGGGAGGCAGTTCCTGTTGACACTGCGTTTCGGGCGAGACCGAGGATATTGGCCTGTTCGCGTTCCTGGTCTTCGAAGAAGATGGCGCGTTTCCGGCGGTTGTAAACGACCATATCGCCTATGGAGAATACAGCAAGGACACCAACGCAGCCTGGTCCCCATTAGCACTTGCAATTGACCGCCCCAGCTCGCCCTAATATCATCACCCCATCAAAGCGCGGATCCCATACCCGTTGTGAAGATAATGCCGTAAACCGTAAATCTATGCACTGCATCTGCAGCCATCCTGCCATACAAATACATGTAATCCCATCTCGTGACCTGCGCCAGCTTTGCCCGGTTCGCCGCTTCTCTCAATCGCTTGACTTTTTGCTGGGGCGTCTCGTTCTTGGGCGCCGGGTCGGCGAATTGCAGCGTCGTAGCGCGATTTCCGGGCCTCTGGTGGGCCCATACTCCCGTCGGGGTGAAGCGCGTCGAGTCTCTCGGTGACTTCGACATGGTGGGGAGGAGAGGGTGGGAATGGGGGACGGCGGAGCTGGCAGGTGCGTCGAATGAGGAGTCGAACGATGCGGCAAAAGTTAGTTGCAGGCCGGGGGTCTGGTCGGGCGTCGGCGCTACTTTGTGCCGCGATGCGATGCAACGAACGACGTATGTACTGGTGAGATTGTTGATCTGTAGGAATTGGGGTTATTGGAGTGCGACAAGTAGCTGCATAAGACTTGAAATGGAGATGATGAAGTCTCTGGTTGGATTCGAGTCTTGATCAGTTACATTCGCTGCACCGGGCGCGCCATGTTTACTCCCCAGACTCCAAACGCGGACCATACCATCAACACGTGAACTTGTCCAAGCACTTACCCGACCTTTAAATACCCCCAGCCCGCCTTCCCGCTCTTCCACTACACCAAGTTCCAACATGGCAGACAACAACCTCCCCCCGGAGCTCAACCTCGAGCAAATCCTCGCGACACTCGCCTCCCTCCCCCAAACCGCAACCCCCCGGTCCCACCCCCGCAACAACAACCGCATATCCCGCTTCCCTACCAAGCGCCTGCAGAAACCTACTCACAACACTACCCCCCGCCAGCAACACATTTTCCGCCTCCCAACCCCCAGCCCGACCCCCGCCTCACATCCCGCCCTCAACCTCGTCCCCTCCCAAAAGCACCCTCCCACCCCCCCACCGACCCCACCAAAATTACCACCTGGAAGCCCGCCCTCCGCCACGTCACCCACCTCGCCGCCACCTCCCCCACCTTCATCCCCGCAATCCGCAAACTCATCTCCGACCAAGCGCGCAACATCTCCGACTGGGAAGCCGGCCGGGAGCGTCTCCTCACCGAGCAGAAAGCGAAGCGAACGACGGAGCAAGAACATCTCGCGCTTCTCTCTTTACCGGGCATGAGCGGAGGTATATTAGGTGAGGGGGTTAAGCCGTTGCGGACGGAGGAGGTAGAGAAGGAGGAGTTGAGGGTTTATGATGGGAAGGTTTGGAAGGCGAGTGAGAGGTTGGTGGGGGCGCAGGGGGAGATGCTGAAGGGATTGGGGGTGCCGTTTTGGGGGATGGGGGAGGGGTTGTTGAAAGGGGAGGGAAAGGAGGGGGAGGAAGTAGAGGGGAAGGTGACGGTGGGGGAGGTGATGGGGCTGAGAAGGAGGATGTTGGAGTATTTGGGGGAGATGTATGGGGATTAGAGGGAGGAGGAGTCTGGGTTTGAGGTTTGGCGTTGCTCCGTGGCGTCTCGTCTCTCGTCTCTCTTCGCAGTGTCGAGTCGAAACACTGGTCCAGTAGGGAGAAAGAAAATCGGTGGGAGGTGAATAGGTTGGAGGGTGTTGTAAGGTTGAAAGATTGGGTACTGGGGATTGGGGGGTGGTCTGATTGAACAAAATTTGAAGCACAATGTGTGTATGATAGGAACAAACTACGGATGGTCTGTTGTTACGTTAGTACCGGACAAACAGGAAGCCCTTTGATTACAATTCCTCCACCTCCAGCCCATTTGTACAAGGAGCAGAAATAAGAATCAGATTCATGATGACCATGCTACACTTTTTATTCCTATTTGTTACAACAGGAACTGATTTACTAATATAAGAGACACGGTACAATGTCGGTGGTCACGGTGCAATACGCCACTCTTTTTGGGCCACAGTACGCTTTATCAACTACTTCAACACGTACTTAATGGTGCATTCGACTGGCTGTTCAAATTGACGTACATCCGTAGCTATAACAGCTACTATCCAAGCGACATGGTGTATGGCCGCACTGAGCCCTTGTTGCAAACGCGCCTCTGACCTCAGCCAGTGCCACCTCCCGAGAAGTAGTACACAAGACCCGACCCCGAAACTACATTCCCAACACCATTTTCTCTGCTACTTTCAGTCCTATGGATCCGGTTTTGCCGATTGTCTCGCTAGTCCACCTTGTCCACCTGGTCGCTCCTTCCCTCCGAGTCTCCCGCTAACTCGACTCAACCCGCCCACCACGCAACCACAGCAGCACACTCGCTTACAGTTCAGTCTCACCCAGTGATAGTTAGGTGAAGCAGCCGGTCAACTCGCCAAGACGCGCTAGTGCTACTGTCGCCTCTCTCGTATATAAACACCCTCACTCAACCTCACTTCTCCACCACCCGCCCGCTTCGAGAATCGCTCAGCGCCCGATCGTTCAACTGATCACCCCATTTTCTTTGTAAGTACTGTGATTTTTCGTGACTGCGGATCTGCTAGGGGTTTTCTTTTGAGGCGCTTTCGCGTCGGCGCGTTTGGGTTGGACAGGTTGGGATGGGCGCGTTTGGTGTTTGAGTGGGACTCGGGCGTTTGTCAACAGGCGGCAATATGCGATAGAGATGAGACCTTAGAACAGTGGGGCTGACGTACTAGGAGTCGCTCGAAAACAGTCAACCAAATCAGTCAACCAAGATGTTCGTGCGTAGCATTGCGCTTCTGGTCGCCGCAGGTAAGTGTTTCCACCTTCTTCGAAACGTTTCCCTGGCCTAACCTGTACAGCCGTGTGCCTCGTCCATGGCATCGTCAATGGCACGGACCGTGCTCGCGGTCCTGCTTCCGACCTTGGTCCTATGACCATAGGAGCGTCGTGCCCGGCGGAGCCTGTCTGCGGTTGCATGCCCCACATGTGTACCGACCTTGCGACCATCGGCGGCACGGCTACGTTGTTGACGTATCTTTGCCCTGAGGTCAAGACCGTGCAGGTGACTGCGACAGTCGTGTCTACAGTCATGGTCACAGTTCATGATGGAGAGGGTCGTCTATCTACGACTGCGACTGCTTCGTAAGTTCAGATCCGACAAACCTCAAGGACAACATATGCTAATCTCAATAGCACTGGTGACGACAAGACGACCACTATCAAGGAGACTCGAAAGTCGACTCTTTATGTCACCAAGACGATACAAGTCAAGCACTCTTCGACTGCCGGTCTCACTGTCACCATCACTGGTGTCATTGCTTCGGATCCTGCCTACACTCACGTCATTGTCCCCCAGTCGTCTGAGGTGAAAGTGACAGCACTGGTTTCATCGCATGCTTCTTTCGGAAACAGCACTTCTAGTTTGTCTCCTCATTCCGTCGGAGGAAACAGCACTTCTCCTGTTTCAGTCCATCCTGTCCCTACTGAGCCGGCCAATTCGTCGTTCTCAATTGTTCTGTCCACTGCATCGCAGGGGCTCGTTCTCACCAATCCACTTCGTCCATCGTTCTCTCCTGCCGGAATCTGGCTGAACAGCACCACTTCGGATGTCATTTTTCTGCCTAGGCCCTCAATCTCTTCTGGCACTGCCGTGACCTCAATGATTGGTTTGGTCGTTCCTACTACATCGCCTACTGCCAATCTCTCCGATGCATCGGCTGCGTCCAATACGGCTTCTCCTATTGGAATTACATATTTGCCTCCGGTCGGACATCCTAAGCCATCTTCCAAGGTCATCTCCAATTTGGAGTCCTTCCCATTCATCGATGAACCCACTGGATATCTTGATCTCCCTTCGGATTCAGCCATCTTCTCGTCTATCTTCGAGGGTCTAACTCAAGAATCCACCGTCATTCCCGCTACCTTGACCGACGGTACATTTTTTTCTTCGGATATGCCAGCACATCCCACTGCTCTCGTCGCACGTGAGCAGGCTGACAATCAAACCACCGTGGCTTTACAGTCACTCGACGCGGCAACTACGACCGACTTCCCAGCCACAACTACCTCGACAGAGGAAGTCATCCCAACCGACTATAACCTGTTTTCCTGGAGTCAGTTCGAGAGTACTGGATCCGTTTCATTCGGTTTCACCCTCCTGCTTCCTTTCCTCTCCATAATCTTTGCGACTTTCTGGGTCTAGGGTTGATGCTTTGGGAACAATGGGTGGATATGGAAACTGCAAGAGGATTGCGTGTTTCTCACGGCTTTATGATCAATGATGATATGTGATGATCAAAATAGGGAGGTGTCTTCGATGTTTGGAGCAAGGCGTATGGACTGGATACTACGTAAGCTGGTACGGTTCTAAATTTGATTTTTCTCATTGAAAAAATGTCTTTCGTGATGTGATACTAGAAGTGAATTTGATCAAGAATGCCAAAATAGAGTAGCTTTGTAGGTGCCGCGTAGTGCGCCTTCTTGCACATTCTTAAAAGTTAGATATTATAGGACCTAGAGTTCACCCGGGCAATAAGTGGATACGGGCGGGCCCTTAGAGTCTCGGGATGTGAAAGGTCACGTGTCCACGCGAAGTCCAGCTCTAAGCTAAGCAGTCGTGTCTGGATGCGACGTGACACCGATGCGGGCATCACTGAATTAATTGTACAGCCCTTGCTTCACACCCGCTCCGCCTCCGAAAGTGTTTCCAGAAGCATCTACTGCAGCTCTATCGACAGGAGCACCGCCCATAAGGTTCAGCCCTGAGGGCGTGATGGCCGCCGCTCCAGGGCTCATGACTGGTCCGAGCTTGGGCTGCAGGTTGGGCACGAAAGGGGATGAATATCAGCTGGGATACAAAGCTCGGTGTACCCTGGGCTGGAGGTATTATTGAGGGAGTTGCTGGTTTATCTTTTTGCTTGAATTGATCTGCTGTTTTCTGGATCACGGCGTGGGGCTTCGAGAGGGCGTAGTCGGTTGCGTTCTGGTACAGCACCCGTGGACCCCAGTACACTCCGGCAACTGCAGGTCGTGACTTATAGTAGGTACGTTGGCAGATTCCTTGCTGTGGGTCGAGCAGAAGGTGCTTAGGTGTCTACGACCCTCAGAAGACGTCAATTGTACTTCGCAACAACTTACCTGTGAATAGTCATGTACAAGGTGTACGACTGCGAAGTATGCAGCCGTGACTTCCCAGACTCTCATGCTACCCGTCAACACAAGAACGCGCTGGGTCATTGGGTCTGTGATGGATGCGGAGACTGGTTTGACACCGAGGAGGATCTAGAAGAAGATAAACATGATCACTGGCATCCGGGCCCATACGGATGTGAGGCTTGCGACGCCACTTTTTCGTCGCCGCGGGAGGCTAGGCAGCACATGACTGCGCTGAAGCACTGGCGTACGTATTGGTGCTCGGTTTGCGACAAGGGATTCATAAATGGGAACAACTTCGCGATCGTAAGTGAGGGGTGGAGTCTTCTTTGAAACAACTTCAATTGACTTCGCATATTTTCATGTAGCACATGAACTCCATAGGCCACAAAGGCAAACCCAGGCTGTTCAAATGCGAGGCGTGTCCCGCCCGTTTCGCGTCACTCCAAGAAGCTAGGCACCACATGGGAGGGATGGACCACTGGCGTACGTATTGGTGCTTGGTTTGCGAGTGGGGATTCCAGAATGAGAACAATCTGGAAATCGTAAGTGAGGGATGAAATACTCTGTGAAACAACTTCAATTGACTTCCCATGTTTCCATGTAGCATCTACTATCCAAAATCCACAAAGATAAGTGCGAGCCATTCAGATGCGAGGCATGTCCCACCCGCTTCGCGTCACTCCAACAAGCTAGCGACCACATGGAAGCGATGGAACACTGGCGCATCAACTATTGTGATCGCTGCGCTCGGGGCTTTAAAAACAAAAACAATCTCCGCATGGTAAGTACCCCATCGCCGCATCTTGAAAAATCATAACTTGGTTTCTTTCCTTCCAGCACCTTAGATCCAGAGCCCACAAGGGCTCCAACATGATCTGTTTCTTCTGTGGCCGCTCCTTCACCACCGCCACGGGCCTCACTCACCACATCGAAACCGGCTCTTGCCCCAACGCCCGGGACCTCAATCGCGATACTCTCCTCGACAACATCAGACACCGTGACCCCGACCACATCATCACGAAGAAGCTCATTGAGAATGGCTCTTCCCCGCCAATTACCACTATAGTTTCGCCCGCCTGTTGGAACGGCCGCGGCTACGAGTGCTACATCTGCCATGGGGTGTTTTTCACATTGAGGAGACTCGAACAGCATGTCAATAGCTCGGTTCACATGCAGAAGGTTTATCACTGCTGGGGACATGGTTGCTTTGGGGAGTTTACGACGTTGGCGGGATTGTTCAATCATTTGGAGAGTGAGTCATGTAAGACGATTAGGTTTGAAGATGTTCAGATGAAGATGAGAGAATTTATTATGGGGAGAAAGACGATTAGTTTGGGGTAGCTGAGAGTTGGTCTGGGGAGGTTGTAAGGGGGGATTGGGAGAAAATCTTGGACCTGGAACGCGGAGGTGGGGAGATTTTATAGGGTTTGGTAGGTGTTGATACATGGGTGCGCAATTAAGCAGCTATCAGGGTGTATGTTCGGGATTGCGTATTTGTCGAGTCAACAGGGGTATAAAAGTAGCTATTTGCCCAGTCATTCTTCTCCATAAATCCTTTGAAAAGTGTTTCCTACATCGTCATGGCGAATTCAATATGCCAACATCGACGAGCAGAGACAACTGGTGAGAGTTTCGTTAGGTCTCACGACTATAACTAGCAACACAGGAGGGGAAGATGCGCTGTCAGCAATCAACGGCAGCCTGCTCGCGGTACACAGGTATGTAGATAGCATGTAGCGGGGATCGCGAGATGAGCCCATCCCGCACTAGAGCCAACACTTACCGATCTACTGTAGCACGTGTCGATTCCAGTCATGGTGAAATCAGGCTCCAACCCCGAATTCAGTCTTAGAAATGGACGACCGGGCTTGTGCGAACCCCTTGCATATTTTAATGATATCAATCCATCTAGTTGCTTCTCTGATCCTCGATCCGCATCGAGTGTCTCACTTATTCCGCTTATCTTTGCTATTGCTGCTTGCTACCACTTCGTCAATATGGCGTTTCTCTCGTGGTCGTTGAGATCAAACAACGCTGCCACACTGGATGCGACATCTGACAAGACTGAGTCGAGTGCTGGGTTTGAAACTGAAAATGGGAGCAAACTCTTCCATCAGATTGAGCCTTCACCTCGCCATTGGAGGGATGATCTCGATCCAAAACCACGAGGTGTAATTCTTGTAATGGGAGTTTCCAGTCCGGAGAAGGCTCACTTCGTGAGCCAGTTACGATCAAATGCAGTCGATCAAGCGGAACCCCTTCAATCTGGTAAGTACATCACGCATAAAGGCCATATTCGCTTAACTAACCAGCCCCTCACCACAGCCTCCACAACCACTTCCTCTCCCCCTATCCAGATAATCATACTCCCAGGCTTCGCCTCCAACCCAGACAGAGACACATACATCCTATGCAAGTTCCCGACCCCCTCCCTCACACAACTTCAAAAAGGCTAATCCCGTCCTGCTTCAATAACCCACCTCCTAACCCTCCTCCAACACCTCTACATCCCCCTCAAAGGCATAATCTACCTCCAACACATCGCGCAGCCTCATTTCTCCATAGCAGATGCCCGCTTCCTAACAGCCTTTCGCTAGATTTGTGGGGACGCGACATTACGTAATGTCATTCTCTCTACGACGACGTGCGGTGATCTCACGGACTAAGAGAGCAGAAAGAGACATCATGAAGTAAAAGCCCAATACTAGACCAACATGCTAGCCCTCGGTGCGAATTCCCTTCACTCTGACGGAACGTTCGCCATGACCCATTCAACCATCCGCCAACTTTCCACAAAGCCTCAAATCACACTCCACCTCTAGTGTGAGATTCGAAAGAAACACAACCTCCATCTCACAACCCTCGGAAAATCGTATAAATCCCAAATGGAACGCGAGCTTTGCGTGCGGAAGAAGAAGATCGCGACTCTAAAGCAGGTACTCAAGATGTCGGTGGATGACGTGGAGGGGGAACGTGTAAAGCGGGAGTTAAGAGAGTTGGTGGAGAGGCAGGAGAGGCAGAGTGGGGCGTTGGAGAGATTGATTAAGGGGGGACGGTGGATGCGAGGGTTAGACTGGAGGTGGAAAGAGGGAGGGTTCGGAGGGAGGAGTTGGGGAGGTACGTTAGGGAGAGGGGTGGGAAGATGTTTAGGGAGGCGATGGGGTTGGGGAGGTGGATTAGAATAGGGTAGGGTGGTGGTTGGGATTCCACGGGCTGAATATGCTTTTCTTGAAGAGCATGCATGCAGTCTTTCACATATATATATATCAACAAATCCCAGCGATAACGACAGTCCATAACCCCGCTCCCTACAACACGTCCCCCGTGTCTATCCCTTCCCCATCCCCACACACACCACCTCCTTATATCCCAACGACACACTACCATCCACACTGCAACGGATTACACGACTTCCCACACTTGCACTTATGCGTCTTCGTATTGCACATCCCGAAACCACCCGTAGACTTGCAGCATTCAGCCACCGACTTCGTACACTTGAATTCCTTGCCACATTTGCAGTCTCGCTCTAGTAGCTCGGCGCGTTCAACCAGTCCGGTAGAAATTCCCGTGACGTGGGAAGGGAATCGCGCCTCGATGGCGTTGGAGACGGAGGGCGCGGGGATGGTGGTGCAGGAGACTGCGGTGAGGAGGAGGGTGAGGATAGTGAACTGCATTTTGAGTGTTGTGGGGCTTTGTAGTGGATCTTGGATGTTGTGGACGAGTAGAATGATTGTGGTGGATGCTGCTGTTGAGGGTGTGGGTGAAGGTTTCATATACCCGTTTTCTTTGCGAAGTCAGGCGTCCCAGATGCATTCGCGGCCTATAAGCAATCTTCGCCTCGATGTGACACTATCACGTCTCATGATGCCTTAATCATTCCCGAAGAAGAAGGGCATGCGAGTGTTGCAATGGAATTGGATCTGCAGCCTCGCTCTCCGAGATACTGAGATACAGGTTAGATCAATGGGGTAGTTATTCCTGGTGGCCTGAAGTCCTGGTGCGACTGTGATGAGGGACTTGGCCTTCGAAAATGCATCTGCCGGAAAGGGGGTGTCGATGCTGGGACGTAGATAGTGGTACAATATACGGATCAAGCGGTGAGGAGGGTAGGGCGTTATGGATGGGGTAGAGTTTTGGCCCCTGCGTGCGGTGTGCGGTGTGCGGTACTTCTGTGAGGTAGGACTAAGTGAGAGGAATGTATGTTTTTAGTTCAGTGAGCTACCTCGTTCTTTCGTTGGGCGAGTTTGGGGCTGCAAGGACCGAAGACGTCATTAGAATGATGGGACCCATTCACTGTGCCGGTTGTATGAGAGTCTTCATTGGCTTCTTATGGTCATGATATATAGGTGATCCATGCCAAAATACACAATGAGGTACAAATTGTAGGTCGGATACCTATCAAAAGAGCTCTTACGCAGTGTTGCACTGTAGATGCAAGCTGTCATATGTAAGCTTACAGCTGTGCAACTTGTGTAACATCACCATCAACGTGGCTAAATACGGTAGCACTTATTCAGATTAAAAAGGCAACTATGTTGCATACACGTCAGATAAAACGGGAAAGATTCTGCACATGGTCCGCGACTTCGCTGTGCCACGTTTGAACAGTGTGCCGGGTGTTTCCAACGTAGCGCAATCTACTTTCTCGAGCCCTCAAGCTTTTAGACGGAGAAAGATCTCTTAATCCTTCATCAGAAAGGATTTTGAGACAGGTCCTCAACCAAACGACATCGAAAGATAATGACAAGGCTCAGAGGGAGCTATACCTGGTCAAGAAGACTACCACGACTCACTAAAGAACCAGACACGCAACCTCTGTGATGAGATAGCTACCACATAACTGATTCAGCTTTTCTTATTAGAGTGCATCATATAAATCGACTAAATAAAGGGGAGACGAAGCTAATACCACGAAAAACGAAACAGACGCCCTGGACACGAGAGATGATGTTAGACTAGGATATTGCTCCACGTATCGGAACCATCATAGCTTCCATTGTTCAATGTTGTCGCGCTGTTCCTACATCATACTTTAATGAGTATTTGGAGGATACCTTCAGGGTGGTTGATAGCTACAGTCACCTCCTTAGACATGAAGAATAACACATGTTGTCGAAGGATATATATAATACCGTAGTTTGCTTCATGAAGTCGCAGGCATGATATGTCTGGAGACATGTGAGCTCTTCGGTGCCCAGGTGAGTGTGTGGTAAAAGACCAAGACGGTTAGCGTAATAGCAGCAAGCAAACGGAAGGCGCGATAAGTGACGATCGCACCTTTCTCCCACAACTGGTCTTACTAAATCACACACTTGCACCTCTTTTACCAGTCCCCGGCATAGACGAAAATACATCTTCTCGAGATGGACTCCGCCGAGATGGACTCCGCCGAGATGCTCAAGATGTTTCGTGACATCCGTCAAGCCCAAAAGGTACGTAATGCTGATTGCTACAGGCTCAGACTCCCCAATGTTGCGCATAAATCCCAGTGAAAATTTGTGTACTTGAAAAATCTTGCTCTAGAATGCATATTCAATGACTACCTCGATACGTGCAGGATGAGGATGGATTACTCGGCGATCTTCTCTCAATCTTTGAGCGTATGAAGTCGCTCAACCTTTCTCGTGACACTGGCGAGAACGTCTACGGATACAGCCAGGACGAAGACGGCTTACTTGATGGCGGTATTTCGATTCTGGAGCAGATGAAAGCACTGAACGGTTCTCGCGGCACCAACATGGAAATGCTAGCTCAAGCCCATGTTGCGGAAGTCGATCGATTGAATGACAAGTATGCGACGGACATGAAATCAAAGCTTCAGCATACAAAAGACCTGGAAAAAAAAGAACCTACATCATAAGGAGGAGATCCGTCAATTGAAGACACGTGAAGTGAGTCAAAATACACGATTTCTTCGACGATAAGCTTACCATGCTTACAGATATCTACCGCGGATAGCGCTCAGGGTCGGGTTCTCGCTGCCTATTTCGAAGTGGAAATCGGAAAGATTAAACTTGAATTTGACAAGGCGATTGCGAGACACGTCGACATGTTCAGGAAACTGGAGTTAATCAGATGGAGCCGTGAAGATATCGTACGCCGCACCAGGAAATACGCAGAGAGAACCAACTATGTGTTCAACCAGTTGCACAACAGCGGATTGCATTTCTACGTACCCAGACACCTGGAATTGGCATCAACTGGTTTCACTTCGCTCATCGATGATAGCAAGAGTCTACAAGAGGACATGCAACACGAGATCGACCGGAGGGTAGGCTGGAAAGAAGCGATGAGAGCATACGCCAAGAGAAAGGAGAAAGAGAACAAGGCTGCTTGTTACAGAAGGCTGAAGAAACTGGTCGACCTAGTGATAAAGTCGGGGCTGGAGATGAAGCCGTATTTTATGGACGAGCTTTTCGAATACGGATCGTCAAAAGCCGGAGATGACTAGAGCTGGCGGGGTAACATTAGAAAATGGTATGCTTGCGTTTAGGCACTGGTATTCTAAAACTAAACGGCGGTTTGGATTGTGTATTGGGAAAGATGATCGAAGGTCCTGGTCACGAGAACAGATTTAGAGATAATTCAGTCACGTTGCAGGCTCTCTCCAGTCAATAGCATAAGCCTGTCAAGCAATATGCCAATGAAAAGACTCTAATCTACTGAAGCTTGCGCCCTTTCATATTTTCATACAACATGGGGTACGCGACATGGCGAGTAGGGCCACATGAAATAGCCGTTTTTCTAGTTGCGTACTGCCCTCTCGCAGTACACCACTTGTAGGTTAAGGATTCTTTTTGGCCGCGGAACACAGGCTTTCAATACCGCCTCATCAACAATTTGGCTAATCATACAGTTCTGTCGCGATATCCCCTCTTTCTAAGACAGCTTCCAGCCCCAGCCTTGAGTTCTTTATCTGTACGCAGAAATCTACTCTGCCAATAGAATACCACACATGCCAATCGTTATGCATATCTCTACCTGGAACGTTACTTTTCCAGCCAAAACCTTCTTATCGCGCTTGATGCGGCAATATACAAATGTGAGATTTGAGCGAACGAGTAACGATGTATGGTCAACAGTCGCCCATTTGCACCGTCGTGTAACCACGTCGCCCGACAAATCACCTTAAAGCCATCCAGTGTAAACAAACATGGGTCCAGATACATTACTCTGCCCTACAGGCGCCATAAATACAAGGTGGGTATCCCTAAGACTCTATCGCGGACGCGATGGCTCGAAAGAACACAATGACACCCGACAGATCCCTATGCAATCAAGAAAAAGCACATGTTGACAAAGAAGCGGCCATATTGCGGCAATGTGAAAGCTCTCCAGGTAGGTAAGATGCGTTCAACATACATGCAAATTACACTAAGATACTATAGACATTCTCGATCCTAGATCCCCACCTAGACTTACCCGTGAGGAGTTCATCAGCCTGCTGAGCCAGGCAGAGTCTCATCTCGTCAACGACGATGGCGAAGGCGACGGCAAGAAACCTGTTCCCTGGCAGGCCGAATCCACGGACAAGATGAGGGAGATCATCAGGGTCAAACTCGAGCCGCATGATACACAAGGCTTCTGTTCGAAGTGGCGGGCGATGGTGGCATTGACGATATATCGTGTGCAGTACATAAAAGGTGGGCGCACATAGTCATGTGGTGTGGTGTTGTGTTCGGTAATGATGGGTGCCTCGTTCGTCACGCCGAGACGCGACGCGTTCCTGGAAACCTGGCAATGACGTAATTCATGCTTATGATGAGCCTGCATATACATTGCAGCACCCAACCTCTTCCCCACAACAATGCATGTTCTTAGTAGACTCCCTTGTACCCCATCAATTCACTAGAAAAATATGTTCCGTTTAACATCTGGCCCGGCCCGTTGTGCAGCACGTCGTGCTGTACAGACTCCGATTAAGCGACGGTACGCGACGAAGTATGAAGAGCGTAGGGACAAAACACTGAAGACATCTTCTCGCCTGACATGGTAAGTTACCTCACAATAGTGGTCCATCATGATGCCTTGCTGAGCTATTGTAAGGGTGGTCGTCCCTGCTGCAGCTGCTGCCGGACTCGCATATCAATACTACGATTTCAACTCTACCTCTTCCTGGCCAGCACCTAACGGTCACGTGAAGACGCAGCACGAAAAACATTCTGACCTGGAGGCACCAAAACCCGTTGAAGACCGACATGGGGATACAGTGGAGAAGCACTCGATTGCAGCGCACAAGAACCAGAAAAAGGTCCGGGAGGGCGTCTTCAAGGGCGGCGAGTTCGACAATCACCTGCAGAAGCATTCCCCGGGCAATCCGGGGGCAGACTTTGAGAAAAAGTAGAGAAAGGAGACGTGCATTCCATGCGCGGCTCGAGTAGATACCCACATGGCCAATGTATATTTTCTTTTGTGTCAATATCACGCTCCATGATTCACTCTTAGGAAGCAGAATACGATTTTTAAACCCAACAGTACTACAGCAGTCACATTAAGTAGTTTCCAGAGCGAACGGTCGGTCTTTCTGGCAGCGAACATGTAGTTCTAGCGCATCCATTCACGATCTTGAAACACAAGAGGTATGCCTATATAAGGCTGGGACTGCAATTGTATCTTCTACGAAAAATTGAGCAGCCATTCTCATCGCACGATTTACCCAATATAAAATCGAATACCCCAGCACTATCACACCATAATGACCACATCACCACGCAGTAACAGGCCTCCCCAAGCTAACAGTCAGTCTGACAAAACCAACCCGCATACATACTCAAATGAGAATCCCCAAGGACCGCGCAACACCAAGAGACAGGAACAGGGCCTTCCGCCATACAATGCTTATGATAGCAATTACAAGAAAGCTTGGTGGGGCAGACGCGAAGGCAGTCTTAGTTCTGGAGGAGAGCTATGGAGTTGGTGGGGAAAAAAAGATAAGTGGGAAAAGAAGTAGGTGGTCGGTATGAGGGCTTGATACTTGAACCATAGAGGAGTTTGGTCCAGGGCTTCTTGGTAATGAGAAGAGCTACACTTGGATTGTGGACAGATGAATGCGGATTGGATTTATTTATTTACTTGTGACACGTGAATGATTGTGATGGACGAGATAGGTGTATGTTTGGATATAATATTGAATAAATATGATAGCTAAGGACCTTTGTAAAAGACATAAGCACAAGCTGTGACGCCAACAATAACAAATGATCCTCAGTCTATCAGGCCGCCACTAAAAGCTCTATTTTGCAGTATCTCTCCATGAAAACAACACCAAAGACTCTGAGTCTCCACCAATGTTTATGTGCCCGACATTCTCCCCAAGCCCTCAAAATAGTCCTTTCCTTGTGTCCAATGTTATCTAGCGGTGTTTATAGAGCCAATCTATCAGTTCCTGAGCAACCCCCAAGAAATCATACTGCTGTAAGCCGACCGCGCGCATATCTGGACGTTTCTCAACGATCTCAAGAAGAGCCTTTCGAACAGGCACATGTATCTGTTTGCGCAAACTCCTGTGGTCGAAGCGTTTCTTGAGAGTGACCAGTAGGAGTATAAGTGTCATTGCGAAATCGCTTCTCAGCTTTGGCCGCATGCAAATAACCTTGGCGAAGAAGTTGGTAAAAGTAATGGTTGCTCCTGTGATTGGTATCCCTCGTTTAATGAGAAGCTGGGCAACGGCATAACTTGAACCCCGCTTTCTATGCCACTCCATCCAACATGGGTCCTGTTCTTCGCTCCCACTGTATGCATAATCATGCCAATTGAAGCCCAGAACAGCGATCTCCAGGAGGCGTTTGTACTGAAGAATGTTGGGACTGTAATCGATTAGCACATCCAGAACAGCCACTTGAGAAACTGATGCTGCTGCGAACACGGGGTCTTTGACGTAGTAATGATCGCAACCACTGTAGGAGTTCCATATGATGTATGTGTCTTCGATCCAAAATATGGGTGGCGCGTTTTTGAACTGTAGAAAGTAACGCACGAAGTCACTGTGGCCGTTTTCGCATGCTTGCGTGAGTCCCATACATAATATATCATAGTAATCCGATAGATGATCTTCGATGTTCGACAACCGCTTGTGAAGATACTCAAAGACCTCAATAGATCCGTATTTCATAGCCAAACCAATGGTATTTATACCATCGTATCGACCAAGGTAGTCCCTATCAAGGAAGTAGTCGATGAAAAATTTGGCTATGTCGACCTTGTGGTGTCTAGTTGCTTCCTGGAACTTAACATACAAATAAGTAGGGATGTGCCCTTCGGGCTCCACAGGCGCAAATGGTCTATCTCGATCGAGTAGAAGCTTTATAGCCTCAACCTGACCATTGATAATGGCAGCACTCCAAGGGCTCAATAAGACATTCCATCCACACCAATCGTCCGGGTGCGGCAAGTAATGCTTTAGGGCCTCCATGTTACCGACTGCTGCAGCAGGACCAAACATATCGACGTCAACTATAGCTTTGTCGCTCGAATACTTCTCAGCTAACCGAGCGATCCGAGAAGCGGTCCTAGGGGCGGTCCAAGAAGTGGTCCAAGAGTTGTAATAGTCCACAAGTCCTTCCTGGAAATCCGAAAGTTGAGACGCAAATACACGGAGCAGTTTGTCGGTGTAGTCTGCTTGTAAATCTGCAGCAGTCTTGTCTTCACCTGTGGGCTTGAAATGGAGAAGCTCTTGGACCATTCTGTCGATCACCTGGGGTAATTCCTTACAGCTGTCTCGACGCCTCGGCCGAAACTTGAGGCGGTAGGACACATACGCCATGGCATTTGGTTCTTCCCTTATCCATCTATGGACTTTCTTATGTTTGATGCAATCAATTTGGTTAAGCGGCGTGTTCGTGATAAGTTCCGCTTCGATCTTCTCTTTAAAATAACCTGTAGTTATTAGAGACTATGATCATGGGATGATTGAATGAGAGGCATGTCTTTGACTTACTGCAAGCTCCTCGGGCAAAAAAAGCCTCATCAATGTCGTCCTGCACAAGTGCCTCTAGAACTAGATCCACGATTTCCCTGGGCAGATCTAATAAAGACATTCTGAGCAACAGCAGATGAGAATGGAGGAAGCGGATAAGAAGTGTTGGCGATATAAGTGGGTCGAGGAAGGGTTGATAGCAACTTGATTGTAGTCTGATACTTTAGAGTTTTCGTCGTGATAAGACATGCTGAGGTTTATATAGTTCTTCAACTTCTAGTGCGTCTGTGAATCTTCCACTTGAAAGGATTCAAATTACTACAAACGGCACTCCGGCTGTGGAAATGCCCCACTTGATTCCACTATGTGAAGTTTTCAAATGAGGATTCGATAGCTTTAGTTTACCAAGGTTGTCAATGTCAATCGCCTGCTTTGCTGAATCATGCCTTGCCCTGCAGCCTAAACACCCTTGGGACGATCCCCGGAACCTGGTAGGTGCTGGAAACCTCTGACGTCGAATAACAGGCTGCATAATTCAAATCCTTATTATATACCTCTACTTACCGCTCCGCTGTTTTTTAGAACCTATTTTTCAAGTGCGGAGTCAGTGCTCAACAAAGTGCAACTACTTTTTGTTTTTCTACAGAAATCGTCTGTCAACACACCCTAAATACCAAAGATTGTATCGCCGACCACGGTCTTGGGAATAACTATTCTTCGCTAGCGTCTTAACAAGTTTTTCAACCTCTTCTCATAGTGTCTATTGTATGCGCGATTTTCTCCTCCAGTCACTGTATTAATACACTGCATTCTATTTGCCCTTCCAGAATTTCAAATTGGTCATACAGAAGATATCCTTCTTCCGGGTCTGACAACGAGCGAAATATATCTCAGTGTTTGTGATAGGTCCACAATACCCTTGCATTTCAACACCGAATTCTCCCATCAAACGCTTAAATAAAGTCTCCTCACTGATACCTCCTCCTTGCGGCCTTTGATCGGTGTAGTGGCTATTAATACGATCATGAACCGAGTGGCTTTAGTGACCCTGTCACGGTTGATTGATGTGAGAGACTTGCCTCTAGGTATTTGTCTTACCCCATCATATAGCATACCTAGATATGCAGCACAAACGCGTATTGCATTGAGGAATAGCTAAAATAAGTATGCGGCTGGTGGAAAACGGTTAAAACATATCAAGAGTATCTTGTTGATGTGGACCTAGGGTTTGCTCGGGCTTCAGGTGAACAGGCATGTATCAATACTTCACCCAGGGCCGTTTGTACACTGTCACACACCGAATAGGCAGCAGCTCAGCTCGGACCAATAATTCCCGCGCACCATGACCAAAACAGTAAGTCGCCTCATTGCGGAGCCTCCACCCCTGTACAACATATATATCTACTCTTGACCCGTCTACCGCTCTCTCTCTTATTTAGCATAGTCAGCGACAATGCCTGCAACAAAGAGACGCGCTGCATCCGCAGCAACTTCGCGCAGGACCAAAAAGCCCAAGAAAGAGACAACAACTCCCTCGACGACCACACCCGTAATCCCGCGTTTGAAACACCGTCGTCTGCACCCAGAAGCTGTCACATTATACGAACAGAACGCTCAGACTCCTTTGCTCCGATTACCCAGGGAAATCCGCGACCAGATCTGGACACTCGCCTACGGTAACCATGTTCTGCACCCGGGAAGCGGCGGTCCTGGTATAGCACACCGCAACCGGCACCCTATGCAGTTCTACATCTGCGGGTCGCCCTACACCCCTGAAGAGATATACAACTTCTCGCAAAATACGCCTGACAATAGTCCCAATGAAAGCAATTCAGACACGACAAACCTTGGACCGAGACACCCACTACAGCATTACCACTTCTGCGGCCACAGGGGCATGTCGTGGCAGTGTAACACTACAAAGCCAACCGTATTCAACGTCCCAATTGTCTGCCGCCAGATGTGGACCGAAGTGTCCAAAACGGTGTATGAAACTTGCACATTCGGATTTACAAGCCAATCCAACTTCATGGATTTTCTCTCCTGCAAAAAAGCTGGGTTGGAGCGCGTGCGCCACATCTTACTGTCACCGGTGGAGGTTCGGTTTTGGAACCACACATGGAATCTACAGTGGTGGGTTTTGAAGTCGTTGAAGAATCTGCAAAGTTTGGACCTATGGATTGGATGGGTTTCGGATGAGCGAGGGGGCGAGGTTAATGACGAGGAGTGGTATGGGAAGAAGATTGAAGACATCGGCCCTCAGAGGTGGGCTCTGCAAAGGGTGCTGAAAGAGCTGAGGTGGGAGTTGGCGCCGGAGAAACTCAGGGTTGTCGTGCATAGTGAGGGGACTATGAGCGGGATGCCGGTGGCTGTGAAGCTCAAGTTGGCGGGACAGATTCATGCGATTTTGATGGCTAGGAAGAGGATCGTAATGTGATGGCCAAGGAGTTGGACAAGTCAATAGAGCTCTGAATTCAGGGTAGTATGTACGATTTTTTCTCATTATTGGATAGTTCAAGACACATACAGTTATTCAGGACAGGATGAGCAATGTGTCTTCTTGCTATCGCTGTGCATGTTAAACACTCATGGTGACAGGTAACCCTAAAGAAAGGGGGTTTCATACTGAAATTGAATTCAAGTGAGGTGTACGCGTCATGCTAAAGAGTTCTATAATAACTGTAAAGTCTACGAAATCGCGAATATACTTTTTCTAGCCGCAGCTTGCTCAGAGAAGCCCTCCGACCCACCGACAGCTCAGCTCTCTCGCAAAAGCGGCCCCCTCTTGATCGGCTCTTCCACCTTCCACTCCTGCCTCTTCGGCAACTCATCCGGACACCAGTGCACCATCCCATACCTCAACCAGTGCGCATAAGTCCCCTCCACATCATCACTCCCCTCATTCGCCCTCCAAAGCGACCCCAACGTCTGTCCCAACACTCTAATGATCAAACCATGCGCCAACTTAAACCCAAAGCTCCTCTTCAAACAACTCTCCACAATGTTCCTCGCCTCCTTTTGCTCCCCACTCTCCTCCTCCCCCTCCCTCGGTATCTTCAAACTCATCAGCCTAAACGCCTTTTCCCCATCCCACCCCGTCAACTCGTTAATCAACTGACTCCCCTCCATATACTCAATCGCAAACACCTTCTCCGCACAGTACGCCGGGCCATCCCACCCCCGCTCCTCATCCACAACTCCACACACCATCGTCATCGCCTGCCCCTGGATAATATAATCCGTCAACAACCTCCCCACCGCTGCGGAATCAAGGTACTCCCCATCATCCCCTTTTATCCCCGGGAGGCTGTTTCCCCCCATGTGCGGGACACCCTTTAGTAACCCGCTATCGCACATCCCCTCCGTAGTCGTCTTCCCACCGTCCGCGCCCCACAACGCCAAAAGCAACGCGTGGCACTGAGCAAAATACGCATTCCCCGGTAAACACCCCATGAAGTAATTCGTCAAACTCCTGCTCCTCGGCCCCCCCGCATTGTACGAAAGGACCTCAAACGGTGACGCCGGATCCCCCACCGTCGCATCCCAGAGCGCGTCCAAATCCCCTATCTGCATAAACCCCGTATCCGCATACACCCCTCCATACCTCAGCAAAAGCGGGAATCTCACCAGATCGCTCGTATGCTGCGGCGCGTACCTCCCGCTCAGCGTCCCCTCTCTGAACGCCAGGGGGAACAGCGTCGGATCCGAAGTGTCTAGGTACTTGGAGATGTGGCGGGGGGAGTCGGGCGCGGTGTCGAGCACGCGGATGGTCCAGGTGGGGGCGAAGCGGCGGTGGTAGGCGCGGATGGTGCGCTTGAGGTAGGGGGGCAGGGTCGGGTAGCCGGTGTTCCAGAAGAACCAGATGTTTTTGGGGGAGGTGATGGGTGGAGGGGTGAGGAGGAGGAGATCGATTTGGGAGTCGGGACGGAGGTCGAGGGTGGAGGGGGGGAGGGCGTGGACGCCGGGGGGAGGGGGTAGGTGGTTGGTAGGGATGATGTCGATGGCATGGTTGAGGGGGGAGTTTCGAAGGAGAGAATTTGAGTGAGGGTTTGGGATGTGGATGGATGTGTCATGCGGATGAGTGGTGTCTGGATGAGGGTGTTGTCGGGGGGTTTATATGTACGAACCACTCGAGCTTGCCACAACTCAATTTGCGGCGGTGCTACCCACTGTTGATTCCATGGTCTGTTAGAAGCTCCATAATTTATACATGAGCCGGACCTGCATCAGGAAAGATACGAAGCTGGTGTTTAATCACTGCTTCATTGGCGCTAGCTACCTACCCCTCTCAGCCTAGCTCCATGGGCCCTTAAGCTTTTCTCCCGAGTTGAGCCAATCACTGGCATGGGGCCGCACATGATGCGATTCGACTCATCATGTTAGCTTGGTCGATCATACGGTTACTGCGGGTACAAGCGACTAGGCACTTTGCATACATAAGGAGATAACTGCAGTGTCGTACGTTGAGAGTGCACATGTGGGGTCGGGAAAATGTAGGACCTGACCGTTAGTCTCCTCCAGGTGGTGTTGATACAAGCGGCCAGGCAATCGCTACTCATACTCCCAATTGGTTATTTCGCTGGCCATATATGTAGCATCACCATATGACCCCATGGAAAATATAGATAAATGGAGGGTGTCAATGAGGCGCAATGCGATCCGCCTTCCTGTGAACAAGCTGCACCACAGCATGTGCGTGAAAATATCTACTCTACCACCAATCTCCCATTTCTTTACCTACGTAACATCTCCATACCATATCAAATACAAGCAATTCATCCCCCCCAGTACTCTCACTCTACCCCTCACCCCCACCCGACCCGCATCCCATCTCCCCAGCCGGACCGTGCGCGCGCCAAGCCCGCCGCCTCTGCCTCGCTCTACCTACAAACTTACCATCCACTCCACGCCACCGCACCCACACCCACAACCCCCAACCCAACCTCTCACAACTCCCACCATGGGCAACGACGGCGGCTCCATTCCCAAACGCCGCGAGCTCGTCAAAGAAGCCTCCCGCCTCCCCTCCACCGCCGAACTCAAAGAATCCCTCGCCGAATCCCAACACCACGCCTGGACCCACTGCGCGCTCTCCTCGCGCCCGCTCGCCACACCCGTTGTTTCCGACGCCCTGGGTACGCTCTACAATAAGGACAGTGTGTTGGAGTTTTTGCTCGCGGAGGAGGGAAGCGTGGAGAAGGTTGAGGGGGAGAAGGTACTTGGGGGGAGGGTGAAGGGACTGAGGGATGTGGTGGAGGTGAAGTTTTGTGTTGATGAGAGTGAGGGGGGGAAGGTAGATGGAGGCGCAGAGAAATGGGTGTGTCCTGTTACGCGGGTGGAGATGGGGCCAAGGAGTGGGGCGGTGTATGTGGTCCCGTGTGGACATGCGTTTGCGGGGAGTGTGGTCAGGGAAGTCAAGGATGGGATCTGTGTCGAGGTACGTTGCGGTTTTCTTCCCCTGTGTTATCCGCTTTCCTTTCCCCGTCATTCCTATCGCCTTGTACCTAAACGACTAACGAACTAGTGCTCCACCCCCTTCACCCCCACGAACACCATCCCCATCCTCTCTCCCCTCCCCACTACCCTCTCAACCCTAACCTCCCGCCTCAAATCCCTCACCGACCAAGGCCTCACACACTCCCTCAAAAAACTCCCCGGCTCGAAGAAACGAAAGAAGACCTCTCCTCCCTCCCCCACCTCCAACACCCAGGACCCCGAGGCCACCTCCACCAAAACAAAACTCCCCACCCCACCTTCCGACTCCAACTCCAACTCCAAACCCGCGCCATCCAAACCGCTCCCCGCGCCATCCATCCACAACCCCAGCACCGCCTACCTGACGAAAAAAGTCCTAGCCGAGCAGGAGGAGCGCAACAAAAGGCGGAAGGTGGAGGAGAATGACAATGTGAGGAGTTTGTTCAAGAGGGGAGGGGGGAAGCCGGATGTGGGGAATAGCAGGGATTATATGACGAGGGGGTTTAGCATTGGGAAGTGAGGAGTGCAGAGGGGAGGGGGAAGGGGGTGAGAATTCGAGGGTTGTGGTGAGAGCTTTGAGGGTGATGCTGATGGATGGCTTGAAAGTGGTGAGGGAATCTGGGTGTATGATAGATTGAGGGGTGATAATGATACCCGTGCATGTATATAAATGAATGCGCACACCTACTCGTTTTCTTGTTGTGTTGTGGATGTATGTGATGGACGTGGACGGAAAAGCGGTAGGTAGATTGAGTCCAGCCGTGCATGCATGTGTATAATTACAGTCGTACTATAGATACTACATTTACATATGATACAAGATCCCTTTCATCACCCGATCTATCTATTGTTTTTTTCGTTACAACGCCCAGCCGCCCTCGGCAACCGACCACCCGGCCCAATGCAAATCGTCCATTCCTCACGATAAATTCTTCTCCTCTCTTTTCTCCTCTCTTTTCTCCTCTCTTTTCTCCTCTCTTTTCTCCTCTCTTTTATCCCCCCAATTCACCCCCCTCCCACCCTCACCAACCTCCCCCCCTCCTCTCCGTCCTCCATCCCCCCTCTCCACCCTCCCCACCCACTTCTTCCCCGCGAAGTTCTCCCCCCCTTCTCCCCCACCCACTCACCCTCCTCAACACCCCCGCCAACCGTGCTCTCTCCCCCTTGAACGCCTTCGCTTTTTCTCCAACTAGCATGTTCCCCTCAATCAACCGATCGTAAACGGCGTACACGCGCCTCAACGCCGCGACGACATCGCCTTTCTTGTCGTCACGGAGCGGCATGGCGCCACCGAGGGGTTTGCCGTCGAGAGAAGGCTCGGTGCCGAGGTTGAGTTGGAGGCGGAGACTTTTTGTGACGGGGTGGAGGTGTGTGAGTGCGGATGTGAGGTCTTCGGGTTTGGCGTTGGGGAGGGAAGCGGCAAGGTCGGCGTAGCGGAGGGCGGACTTGGGATCTGCGTCGGGGAGCGATTTCATCATGAGGTCTAAGAGGAGCGTCGCGTTTTTCAACGCATCGACGTTGTTTTTGTCCCGCACGCAGGTGCTCATTGCGAGGCGGAATGTCCCCGGCTTGAGATCCTTGGGCTGGAGATCGTGCGTTAGGACCCTGGTCGCAGCGTTGGAGTCGCGCGTTGCGCGGAGGATGCGGAGGCGGTGGTGAAAGTTTTCGGCGTCGGGGACGACGCCGTATCCGGATGGGATAGAATCAGTAAGGAGATTCCAATAGTCGGTGGCGGCCTCGGGGACGATGGTTTTCTGGCAAGCTTCGAGGATCATGGAGAGGGTGTCGTTGGAGGGGGTGGCGAAGGTGAGGGGTTGGGTTCTGGGGGTGACGCTGGTGAGGGAGGTGAATTCGATGCCGCGTTCGGGAGGTTGGTTGGGGGCTAGGTGGTCGTCGTCGAAGCGGAGGTTTTGGGAGGTGTTGGGGGCTCGGATTTGGGGGAAGGAACGCCGTTCTTTGGTGCCGAGTCGGGGCACGAGTCGGGCGATGTCCATGGTTTGCTCGACAAGAGACAGGACGTCGTCCCAGTCGCGGGGTCGGCTGCCAACGAGTAACAGCCTTCCCATGGCGCACACCAGCTCTTCCTCCATGACCAAGTCCGCGTTCCTCCACTTCTTCACGACATCGCCCCATATCCGCCTGCCTTCTACCACCCCGCGTTCACGTCGTTGAGCAAGCTCGTTTTCGCCCTCGCCGAACGGCGCAGACACCAACAGGTTCCGTCGGATTGCGTTGAGTATGATTGTATACGTCCTCGCGTCTGCCGACCCGGGGCCGCCCTCCGGTATTTTCGCCGCAAACCCCCACAGAGCATCCATGTCCAAAGACCGGGCGCATACGGTGAGGGCGGCGTTTGTGTGGATGATGGCGGGCTGGACCCGCGAGTTCGGAGCGGACATAGAATGGTAGACTGCGATCGCCTTGCTTGCGATGCCGCTCAGTTGGGCGTTTTCAGCCAAGCCCCGGAGGACGATGGTGTATGTGTACGAGTCGGGGAACTGCCCGCGTTTCTTCATCTGCCATGTGTTAGACTGCGGCCTGGGACTGTGCTATGCTTCGAGCTTACGTCGTTGTACGTTTTCATGGCGTCGTTCACGTTCGTCTTCATCATGTGGTCGATGATGTGGTTCCAGCTGACGATGACCTGCATGGAATGGCTGGCCATACACACCAGCTGCAGCATCTCCTTCGTTCTGCCCTTGGCCAGCTCCTGCTTCACGAAGGCAGCGACCTCGAGCGGATCGTGCAGAAACATCAGTTCTTTCCGCCGCCGGTCCCATTCGGCCTGGGTCATGCGCGGATCGCGTTTCCCCAGCCACATCTCGTTCTTCCCCTCATTGCGCATGGCCTCCCTGTCCACTGGGCGTCGCAGCGCTCGATTTTCCCACGTCTTCTGATTCCTCGCTGCGGGGGAATCCTCCCATGCGACCCTCCTTTGCGGTGGGCGCTCATTCGATTTGGACGTAGATCGGGAGTCCTCTGCGGAGCGGTGGGTCTCGCGGGTCGAAGAGCTCGCAGACCTCTGCTGGGTCGCAGAGAGCACGGGAAGGCCATCACGGCGGAGAGGCTGCGTCTGCAAGGACGGCGTGTCGAGAGCCCGTATGCATCGCGAGAGACGGGCGCGACTACGGAGCATGGATGGGGTGCGCAGACGGTTCGTCTATGCCGTGCTGCTTGGACGTTACATGGGGAGGGAGTGTAGAAAAGTTGCAGCAGTCCGGCGCGCGATTCGGGCCGCGCCAGCACGTGACTTCCCGAGGGCCCCTCTGTGTACCTATGTACTCTGTGTAGTCTATGTAGGTAGACTATCTCATCTAGGCCATGTATGTATTCTAGGTATGCTCCACTTTTCAACACACCTGTTTCAGCGAAACAACGACGCATCCACCTCCGCATCCAGCGTCCAGAGTCGCACCGCACACCCCCCATCCATGCCCGCGCCACGCTTCCCTCCCTCCCTCGCGGCTAGGTGCTGCTCTAGTAGGGACAAAGGCAAAGGCCCAGGCTAGGAAAAACGTTGCACCCTAAACGGACGTCGGCAGGATTAATCTGCCCTTGCGGCCGGCACCCGCCATGAGGCTCCGTCGACGGCCTCTGCACACCATCAAGGGCCGTTGACGACTCCACCCGGGCCGCTGGGAACCCTTCATGCGGGCAAGGGCTCCATCACGCTTGCTCAGGCTCCATCAGGGTGGCTGGATCTTCTTTTTTTTCTCACCAGTCGGCGGAGTGCTAGCGTACGACGCTTTTCCCCGTCCGCGAGCGATGCCCAATCTGCGAAGGGCCTAGGCAGCGTCTACGCCGCCATCTCGCAGCGAGATATTCCTTTGGCCGGCGTGGCGGGACGAACGCTGGGGCTGATCGTCCGCGGTGCGACGACGAGCCGTGAGGACGGTAACGAGGCGCATGGAAGGTTGGGTGGAGGGATGCCAGTGGTGGTGGGCTTGGAGGACGCCTGGTGCGAGGATGACGGTCGATCAAAGACACGTCCTGGAGCGGAGGGTGCCACCAGGAGGGACGTTGTGTGCGACGCGCGGGCTGACGCTGCGTGACGCTGGTGATGAGATGCGTTATCGTTGCAGCACCCGTGTACGCATGTACTGTATCGCTGTGACGCTGGTCTGAACTTTGCTTTCCTTGCCTCTGCGAACGGTGTGATTGTTCCGGTGCGGTGCTCCTAATGGAATGAAACGAAACGACGTCTTGCTCCGTCGCACACGCTGCTGTCCATCTGTCTATCCATTCATCCATCCATCCCTCCCTCCATCCATGCAGACTACACATCCACATCTGTGCCCCCTCCATCGGACTCTCGTCCCCTCCCCGAATCAGGCATCTCTCCCGCCCATCCCTCGTATCGAACGATATACGAGACGCCTCCAATCGACACCCACTCACACACAAACATAGTTTGCATCCACCTGCCGTGTAACGCACCTGGCCACGCTGGCCCAGGCCTGCTCGCCTGCACGTTAGCTGCCGCCCGTCATTCAGGACGCCCGTTTGGCGTTTGTCCTGCCCTGCCCTGTCACCCACACCCACACCCACTCGCCGGCCGGCGGGCGGGCTCCTAGCACGCAAAAAGCAAAGATCCGTCCCCAGGACTGTGTCTGCTCGCTCGCGCGCTAGAGCTCATCTCGCATCCACCCCGACATGTTAGTTTCGACGTCAGATGCAAACGGCGAGGGTGCATGGGAGGGCCGTCTAAGAGGACATGTATGTATATATGTATGGATATATATATGGACGGCCGTTCATCAAGCGGTGGGCCTCCTCGCACCCGGTTCCGTTCGAACCTGGCGTCGCTTCAGACTTGCTTCTTGTATGTATGTACGCATGTATGTAATTACACATGTTGGTGCGCTCGCCCTCGCACCCAATGTCCTCGCCGCAAAGCCGCACACCCCAGTCCCTCGTCCCATCCCGTGCTCTCGCACCGTTCTTTTTATAACCCATACATTCCATTCACCGCTCGCGTACACACCTCAAGGGGAGGCAAGGCAAGGCAATCAAGCGAGCAATCTCCGCCCGCATGACCACATGCAAGCCGCGCAGGCAGCACAGCGACGACCAGGCTCTGGCTTCGTACGGGGATCTATCTATCCATGCAGATGGATATAGATACGTACGCATGTCGCTTGCGTGACTCCCTTCGATCGTAATATGTATGTATGTGTGTATGTATGTATGTGAGTATCTCCCATCCCATCCCATCCCATCTCATACCCCGCTCTCCCCCGGAATCCCCTCGCGAGCGAATGACCAAAAGCCACACCGTCCCACGACGCACGGGGTGGGCGCATGCTATTGGCTGGGGACGACCTGCTTGTGCGACGCTCGGGTTGGTGCGACGGGGTACATGGTGGAGGTGGGGATAGGGTATACAGTATGTATACATAGGATGGGGATAGAGGTATTGTATTGCGTGGTGGATACGATGCTGGATGTATAGGAGGGGAAAGCGTTTGAAAGATTAGGTGGGAACAGTGTGATGGATGGATGTATGTAGATGTGTAGATACATGTACACTTCGCTCGCGGATCAACTACGGTACGTGCACCTATGTATGCCTCTCTCCGCTTACGACACGACACTCTACCATACCACCCCTCTATAGCTCCAACCATCCTATCACACACACACACACACACATCAACCCCTTCCCCAACTCTCCGTCCAACCTACCACCCCATGTCCTCTCCTCCCTCTATCCGCCCACACCGTAACACCTGTACTGCATCCCACAGGCTTCCACCCTGTGCGATTCCAGTCCTCAAGGGATGGTCGAGCGGAGTGCAAGATGCTGCTGTCATGTGTGGACGTAGGTAGACCGAGAGATGCTGCGTCGTGTGTGGGCTAGAGGGCTGAGCTGAGGGAGGGGCGGGGTGGGGTGATGGGGTATGGGGAATTGGGTGGGGATTATATGTATATATGTACATATGTATATACGTACATACATAGATATGCTGGTGTTTGGTGGTGCTTGATAGTGTGGCGTAGGGAGTTGGGGGGTATGTATGTATATACGTGTTAGATACTCTTGCGTTATGCATCACGCCGAGTGATTACCAAACCACGACGGGAAACCCTAACGTGAACAAATGATGAATAACTACATACGTATGATACACCTCAAGGCGAAACACAGGCGCCGAATTACTAGGGTGGGGAAAGCGACGAAAGACAAAGGGGGGAGGGGAAGAAAAGAAGAGCGTGCAGATATGTATGTATGCGTGTATAATATGTATGTGTGCGTGAACATGTGCTTGCTTGCTTGCTTGCTTGCCTGGAAATGTACGTGCTCAGATCGAGGCTTACTTTCCATTTGCTTGCATTCCCCATTCCAACCGGCTCGACTCCATCCCACTCGTTCCATGCTTTCCTCCCGTTCACAACCTGTGTCTGCCACCCACTCTCTTTACTCGATTCCACCCACCAATATTTGCTTAGAAGGTAAACCGGTAAACCAGTGAGCAAAGTGTCAAAAAAAAAAGAGGAAAATAAAAGCCAGGATAAAAAGAAAGTCTCAAACCATGACAAGCGTCAGTCAACAATAACAGAGAACCCCCACCTTCGCCAATTTTTTCTTCTCTTCTCTAGTGTTGACCAAGGAAAAGGAAAAGGGGGAAAACCACATCGTCTCGTTCCGCGCATGCGACCCAGCTCACAGATTTCGTTCTTGTCAGTCCATCCATCAATCCGCCCGTCCAGTGATCCATCTTTTGCACTCCATCATCTTCGCAAACCCACCGTCGAACATCGGGCGAGACATCCAAAGCGAGACAGAGAGACAGAAAAGAGAGACAGGCAGCCCGTCCATATCGCCAAGGGGAATCTCAATTGTGAATATACGTTTGCTGCCCTTTCGAAACCGTTGAACACCGTACCAGTAGTAGATGGAGAAAAGAAGGAACGAAGGAAATGAACCTATAAAGACATACAGCCGCCCCCACCCGCCGTTTGAAATGCAGTCGAAACAGAGCTTGAAAAAATGCTACACCGACCCTTTGCACCCTTGACACGGTTATGCAGACTCCCTTTCTGAGGAATATGAGATTCGTTAAGAGCTGCCACAAACAAGACAAGGAGGTAAGAAACTTCTGATGCCGTAAAGTGATGGAAGTTTAATGTTCGCATCGTCTGCTGCTGAAACGGCCGGCTTAGACAAGTCTATGCCGGACCTAGTGGCCTTGCTGGTACATTTGCGGGTTCTGGCCGTAGGGCGATTGGGGGTAACTGCTGTTGTTACTATTGGGGCTGTGGTACGCATTGCTGGTGGGGGTGCCATACTGGGCGATGCCCTCTGTGAGCCCTGGGCTCTGGGTGCCATACTGAGGACCCGAAGAGTTACCAGACGCAGCAGGCTGATAACCGATGGGAGGGAGTTGCGGGTGGCCAGGCGCTTGGCCGGGCACGCCGACAGCTTGACGCATCTGGCCGTAGACAGGAGGCTCGGGGCCGTTCTCGTGACCGCGGTTCTGGTCAGCGGCGCGTTGCCGCTCCTCGTCGGCCTTGCGCTGGGCTTCCTCTTCCTTCTTCTTTGCCTTCCACTCCTTGCGAATTTCTTTGAACTCTGTCGATAACAAGTTAGTACATATAATACTCGCATTAAGATGCGTGCCAAGCTAGCAAGACCAGGGTTGTTAGGCTAGCCTCCGTCTGAAGCTATCCGCTCCAGCGGAACACCATCATAGTAGGCGCAGCACCAACACCGATCATGGATGCTAGCCTAGCGCGTAATTTTCGCGGCCTCCGACTAAAACGCGGAGAATTAAACACTTACCTTCAGGTGTGCGCTTTGCGCCGTGCGACTGCATGGTAACGTGCGCGTTCAAGTGGTTGAGCGTGCCGTAAGCCTTTTCGCAGCCGTTCCATCCGCACTTGTACATGCGCTCGATCTCTTCATAGCGGCGACGGGGGCGCTTGTGCTGTTGCGCGCCGGGAATCGGAACGAAGGAGTAAACCGTCGACAACGGGTGACCGCCCTGCATCGATGTTAATAAACGCGTCTTTCGAGTCATCGTGCAGCAGCGCAAACGCGAATTCTTTTGACGCGTACATCACGATCATAAAGACGTGATATACGCGTAAAGCGCGTGCAAAAAAATCAACCTACATTGGGAGGTCTCTGAACGGGCGACACCATTGCAGGTGCAGGCGGGCCCGAGGTCGAGGGGTAGCCATAAGGCATCTGATGCTGGGGGTGCTGGCCAGCCCATTCCGGTCGCGAGGCATACATGGGTGTGGCAGGATGCCCCGGGTAGTGCTGCATGTCGTGATGAGGGGTGTAAGGCGAATACTGCTGGTGGTTGGGGTAGGTCGGGCTCGTCGCTGCGGCAATTGATGGATCTATAGGTACATCCGAGTCAGACTTGAGTTGTTGGGCTTGATGGTCATTGTTCTGGCCATCTGATATGGGCATTGACGGACTTTGTGGTTGCGCCATACCGCCAGCTGCTGGGCCTTGAGCGCCTGGCTGGTACGAACGTTGAATGTACTCCGGGAACGACCCTGATCGCGCAGACGAGGGATTGATCTGGTACTCGGACGAGGGCGTGTTCGAGGACGAGAAGTTTGAAGCTCTCGGGTCTTGTCCTTGAGGATATTGCACAGCAGATGCTTGATCTGCGGGAGAGTCCTCAGAATGCGGGTGGTGAAAGGATGGATAGGGCGAGTTCAAACCTGTCTGCGAATACTCCGATTGTCTTCCGTCCATAGACTGTAATGCGGGATTGTGAGAAGCCTCAGTTGCACCTCAGCTTACGGAGCTTAGGTTGGCTGCGTGCACGCTGTCGAGGAAGAGGAAAGGCCGCAAGATAAGAGACGGTTTGGCAACCGTCTTCGGATGATTTGCCGCGGACACAGTCGACAGGCAGCTAGGACGAGCGAACGGGCCCAGGGTGATGCACAGCCAGAGGACCGGAGAACGGAGAAGCAGGAGGAGGCGATAGCGTGGACCTTAACGCGGGTGATGTGCAGACGGTGTGTTTTCCGCAGAGGACAAGGCGTTCGGCAGATTTGCGCCGTCTGAAATAACGTACAAAAGACGCAAGCTCGCAAGCCAACCGGACAGGGGCGGCTCTAGCTAGCGGAGGTCGGGCTTTGTATTGGGTGTCTTGGGGGGCAGTACAAGGTGCTAAGATTTTGGGCGAGGACCGATTGAATCGCGGAGAGACTCGCGCAGACCAGGACGAGGTGCGACAAGCGGTTGCACGAATAGCTAGTGGGAGGGCGCGCTGGAATGGCTGGGGGTAGGGGGGGGGCAAGGGAGCGAGGGCTCTTTGGGCGGGCGCGCTGCAGCAGCGGCCGTCAAGACAGACAGGTTCGCGGACCCAGGTCGGTGGCGTGTGCGCAAGGAAATAAAGTGGAACCAATGGGCTGGCAAGGAAGACAGCCGCGATGCCCAGGCAGACCTAGGCTGGATGATGAGATAATGGGACCCAGCTTTGGCCTGACGTCGACCAGGTGGACTCGCCCGGGGGTGTTTTGCGATCGGTTGAGCCGAGCCCGTGCTGATGGAAGGGCAGAGGCGGTGGGGCGCGCTAGCAGGCGGCTAGGCCGAGGCAGGCCTGGCGGGCAGAGCAGCACCGGCGGTACTGGTGGAGCGCTGCGTTGCCGGTGAGGTGGTGATGTGTGGGCGAGGGGCAGCGACGCTAAGGGCGCGAAAGCTTGGTGGGCAGTGGGCAGTGGGCACTGCGGGCACTGCTGCGCGAGCGCTGCAGCTGGCAGGCAGGCAAGCAAAAACAGTCGGCCCGTCGTCGGGCGAGGGCCTCTCACTCTCCACCGGGGCCTGTTGGACGCGACGACGCTTCCCTGCGCTGGGCTTCCCAAAAGCTCAACTGCGCCGAGCGTGCCGAGCGGATCAGCCTGTCGTCCGGCCGCTTTTCCGGGCGGGCTCCACTTGCAGGCTCGCAGAAGTTGCTCTTCTGCTGGCCGCGCTCTGGCACTGTCGCTGTGTGCCGCGGCAGTGGAGTGGGAGGGGTGCAGCAGCCAGCAAGCAGCAAGCAGCAAGCAGCAGGGCAGCGGGTGCTGGGGCTGCGAGACGTGTTAGTGCGGACTTGGTGGCCCCGGCAGCGCTGCTCTCCCATGCAAAGCCTCTGCCTGCAAGCTTTGTACGTACCAACTGAAGTGCCTGTGGCTGGGCGCCGTCACTAGGCAAAGCAAGTCAAACTGACGGGCAGCCTTGCTCGCGGGGGTCGCACGTGTAGCACCGGGGCCAGAAGCCAGCAAGCTCTACGGGCGAGGCTAGCTAGCTGGGCAGAGACACTTGCTAGTACGCGCAGAGGGCAGCGTGGATACACTGGAAGGCTGTGTGTGGGCTTGGGGTTGAGATTCGCGACGCAGCCTAGGGCGGAGATGGAAAAGCGTGGAGTGGCGAGGAGAGAGAGGCCGCTAAGGAAGCCAGGCAGATAAAGAGAGAGAGAGAGAGCACGCGCGGCTGCCCCGGCCCCGCTGACTCAGCAGCCCAGCCCGCAGCAGCCCGCCGCCCGCCGCCTGCCCAGCGAGTGCCAGCAGCAGTGCTGCACTGCTGCAGCACCAGCGCCTCCCAGCGACCAGCGACCAGCCCAGCACCCGCGAGAGGCAGACGCTGAGGCTGAGATTTAGCCCGCCGCTAGAATCTCCCAAGGGAGTGGCCGTTGGCGTCGCTCTAGCAGCGCGATGTCGTATTCCCATATGCAGCAACCTGCTGGCCGGTCCGACGCGCTCTCTCTCTTTTTCTTCCATTCTTTCTCTCTTCCCCCACCCCTCCCTTACACGCGTTGGGATCATGATATCAACAGCAGCAGGAACAGCAACACCCACTCTCGCTCGCGTCGCGGGCGCGCCTCGGACGGAAGCACGCAGCCTGTCTGTCTGCGGGCCCCCAATATTGGAAACGGCACGCAGACGGAAGCGGCAGTGAACAGTGCGTACGATGTGCGTGTGCGTGAATGCGAACGCGACATGACTGGCCCGCGATCCACACGAGAATCTTCTCTCTGTTCATCAGTCGTGTCAGGTCAGGTCAGGTCGGTCAGGTCGACACGACTTTGTGCCGTTTCGCTTGCCCATCCCCAACTGCAACCCACAGACGAGGCCTCACCGCCCGCTTCCGACAATCTTACCATGTGCAGCAGCCGCCGATGAGTCGCCCTCTGACACGGCAATGCAGCGTCGACGTGACTGTGCGCTGCTGCATGCGATGCCATGCGAGGGCCCACCGCAGGCCAGATGTGTGCAAAATCACCTTCCCTTCTCACCCCGTGTCGCTTAGGGCGCTGTCCTCCCACCACGCCCAGCAATAATAATGCTCTGCTGCTATCACTCACCACACCAAGCCCTGCAGTGCCACGCTTGCTTTTGCACCCGGAAACCACACGAGCAAGGTGCAACACTGCAACAGCTGCCGTGCAGAGCCCATCCTTTTTGCCGCAAAAAGCGGGGCTTCGTCCTCGTGTCTCCTTCATCCTGCGAGCCCTCTGTCGACACCCTTCCACGCTTGATTTGTTCACATGGATGCACCTCTCATCCGACCAATTCCGCCGGACCTCTTCCCTGTGCCTTGATTGCTGCCCGCTGAACCACGGGTCATGGATCTGGAATCAAACATGCGTGTTCCAGCGTCCAACGCCCACGACCAGGGACAACCAGGACCAGGACCACGACGCCATGTCAGATCCTGCTCATCCATTTCCTCATCCCAGCCTGCATCGTTCATTTCGGAAATATGCCTCCCCGTTTTTCACTTCCCACTTGTCACCACATGTAGAGTACCTATGTAAGAAGTATATGTACATACATGTGTAATCGGGGGCGATCAAGCCCACCTCAGCACCACCGGTGGCGGCGGCGGACAGGCCATGGCACAAACTCGTGTCTCTGCTGTGGCCGCGCAGTGGCTGAAACCCAGGCCTAACAATGCCCGGCGTGAAGACGAATAGTTTCACAAAACCTTAACCCAACCTCCTTGGTCGCTGCCAGTCCCAAATCTTCGCATCCTTGCTTGATTAGATAACCCACTTTCCACCCAGGTGCAAACTGGATCTGTCTCCAGGATGGCCGTCGAGTCGACGCTACATTTGCGACACCTGGCGCCGTCGAGCGGGACGGGAGCCTGCGTAGCTCTCGTGTGCTGGTACTGTGCCTAAGCAAGTACGGTCGAGTAGTCTGCCTAAGTATGTAGACTACGTCTGTCTGCTAGATGGCTGCTAGATGGCTGCTAGATGGCTGCTAGATGGCTACGTAGCCAAGGGCGTGTGCATCCTCGCGTGCAGCCGCAATGCGCAATGCGCCCACCGCAATCAACGTGCGACTGACAACAACATGCGCCTCACGCTCAACACTCTGTTCTACCCACCTACCGGCTCTGCACGCTCGATAGGCGAAAGCCCGCACTCGCGCCTGGGATGTACTTGTATTCTGGTTCATGGCGCCAGCCAGCCAGCCAGCCAGCCAGCCAGCCCTGCATGCATCCCGCAGCGATTGCGCGTCTCAAAACCGCACGCCTCGCCCTCATCTCTCCGCAAAAGTTCGGAGGCTGACCGCAGCTCCCCTAAGGGCCTAAGGGCAAAGGGGAATTCTCGACGCCATGTCGGCGGTAACAGGTAGCTCTCACGTCCCTCGCACCTAACTCTAGCCTGTCCACCGCTTCGCTCAGGAACGAGTCCCCGAGGAGCAGAACTCGTGCCACTTGCAGGGTAGCCCTGGCCCCAAGTTGCCAAGTGGGCCGTGTGGCTTCGGCCCAATTCACAGACTTTTTGTTGACCGAGACCCTCACGTGGCAGCAAAATCCCGGATGCGACATGGAGTCCTTGCTTGCTTACTTGCGCATAAGGGCCAGTGCTCCACACTCAACCAGAGACCCAGAGAGCCGGGATGTCGTCTTGTGCTACCATGAATCCATGATACAATACGGCTGGTACGGCAGCCGATCTCGTCGCCGGTGGTAGGGGAGCTGCCAGGTAAAGCACGCAAGCAAGCAAGCAACGTCAACGTTACTGCTAGAGTAGAGACTCGATGCGAGTGTTTTCTCTGCCGCCCTCCCCCTCGCCGAGGCCCCCGGCGATCAATAATCAGACGAGTTATTGCTGCTGCTGCTGTCGTTGCTGATTCCCGCGAGCCATCCAATAATATGTAATGGCTGACTGATGGGCACATCGCCCATCTGCACGAGCGGTGTTCCAAACCGCGCACCGGGTGAAGTCTCGACGTGAACAGCAGCCCTGCTATTTTTCCTCCACTAGAAGCCACCTAGAACCCTGATGCAAAACGTGTCTGGAGATCATGTGTGCTGGGACGTGTGCTGGGACGCCGTGAAAGCGCCTCACCGCCACCTGCAATCTTAGCCGAGCCTGCTGTCCAATTGCCCGCATGAATCGAAACTCGAATTGTGAACATGGCGGCGGCTTGTGCCGAGAGGATTCAGGAGCACTGGCCTGCTGCAACATGGGGCTGTGTTGTTACAAGGTGAGGTGCTTTGGCAGTGCACTCCCCTACCCGTACATAGCTATGTATGTATGTACATACATACGAGTAGATGCTGGGAGCCGTACATGTACACAGGTATAACGTGCATGGCCAGCATTTCATCGGATCCTTCGACGCAACGGTCGTGCAGATTACTAGTAGATGATATGATGGCATTACATCACCAAAGCGCGATCGGAATCCCACGCCTCGTCGGAACTCTATCCATTCCGACCAGTCTTTCTCTCTCTCTACCTGCAGTGGAAAATACCGCAGCCCCGTTCCCAGAGTACCGTAAGTATTCTTCTTCACAGCACTTGCATGCACGACGCGATTCGTGCCCGTAATCCGCACATACATACTCACGAGCGTGCAAGCGTAATTACCCCATGATCCAATACTGCTGCTGCTGTCAGAAGATCATGTCAACCTTTTGCGCTCTCGCGGTACGCTAAAACGCCCACCCCACCATTTGGCTCACCACGACTACGGATATTATTTCCCAATGGCGTCGTCCGCACGCCCTGGCCTACCCCCCTCCCTTCCCAGAAACATGGCCCCCTGAGGCACGCGGAGCACATCGTGCTCGGGGACGCCCTAAATTTACGATTCGGACGGCGTCTGGGAGGGGAGTTGGAACCACGTTCGGGTCGCGACGGGGGCATCACCTGATGATTCTACACATGTATGTATCTATGTGTGTGTGTGTGTGTGTGTGTGTGTGTGTGTGTGTGTGTGTGTGTGTGTGTGTGTGTGTGTGAATAATGGGTGTGCGCACAACTGCCTGCACAAGGGACGTATGTACATACATACGGATGATGTTCCCCTTCGCCGAGTTTTTCCCTCACACGGGGAAAGTAGAGTGGCCACGCTCCCTCCCCTCCACGCAGTGCAGCCGTAGAAGCGCCGAGGGACACTTCCGTGCCAGGATGCGGGCTCGTCTCCACTCTTCGACTGAACTCAGCGTGCATTAGTTTCATCGTTTGCGCTAGTGGGTGGGGAAACTCGGTTGTTGTGACCATTTCGATAGCGAGCTGGCCGGAGACAGACGGAAGGGTCATTCTTTCAAGGTGAGTCGTGACTTTGGCGGGAGGAGGGAGTGAGTGAATCGGGGGAGCGAGTCAGACAGATGATGTGTTGTGAATGGGTGGATGGATGGATGGATTGATCATATGGGTGGATGGGATGGGCGAGGAAGCAACGTCGCCGACGTGACATCTGTGTACATACGTACATCGTCGTGCGTGCGTGCGTGCGTGCATGCATTTCCCTTTCATCCAGCGTGCTCCCTCCTCGCCGACGACGCGTCGTCCTTCCGACGCGTCGCCTTGCCCTGTTCCTCTTCCTTCTCTGCTTTCCCCCTCCTCAAGAAAAACATGGAAAATCCTCCATCTCGACGTTGAAACAAAGTTTCCCGCTCCCCCCATAGCGCCAGATCCTCACGAAGCGCTGCCCCGAACCCATAGCACAATCCATCTAGTGTAGTCCACCCTATCTCTCATCCCAGCCCAGCCCAGCCCAGCCCAGCGCTGCACCAGCACATCACCTGTATGTAGACATCTAGTCCATGTACGTACGTAGTCCATCTCAGCTCGTGCACCGCAGACACGCACCGGTCGCGGCCACCATCTCCCTCGCTCACAGATAGGTCCGCGGGGGACACCGTCCCCGATCCGACTCCATCCGACGGAGGCAAAGCTTGTGGCTAGCTTGCGACCGAGTTTTCAACCGGTGCGCGGATGCCCTGGCGGAATCGGGGGAGGGGATGGGATGGGACAGGGTAGGGTGTGTGCGATGTGATGGGGTAGGTCTACGTGCTAGGAGGAGGGTGAAACGAGGCGTTTGGTAGCGCGAACTCAGTAGTGAGTATGTATGTACATACATACATGGTCTATGTGAGTAGAGTGTGTAGGTGGGCTATGTATGGATGGATGGTTGTGGGTGGTATTGCCGCATTGCGCATGGCGCTTGGGATGCCGGTACGGTGGCTTGGGTGAGTCTGTGGACGTGGGTTTTTGGAATTACACAGATGCGTGGAATTGGAATTGGAATTAGAATTGGAATTGGCGAGCAAGAAGAGGTGATGTCTTCCTTGGCTGGTTGATTGGTGGGTGGGCTGGTTGGATCGCGTGTCCAGCTGGGGTTCATACATGACATGACATTTTTTTTGCTCGAATTGGCCACCGCTTGGACGCGCATCCACTTTTTACATACGTGCATACATACACACAAGGGGTTTACATACATTTTTACAAGGATGCATGGACATTTTTTCACTGTGGCTTTTTTATCTACATGTGTATGTGTGTACATATATTTTTCGCCTCCGTTACGTTACATACTCAGGTACACCCTCTAGATCCTCCATGTATAGGTCCCCAGGGTATGTCTGTAGAAAAAAAATGACGCGCTCAAACCAGCACCTGTATCCGAATGCGAGGCATACCATCGATTAACGTTTGAGCGGCGAGAAAACGAGTAAAACTGTCCGCAGTGGCTAGTGAGCTGAGCTGGGTCATGCACGTCATGTTCCAACGTTAGAGGTAAGCATCTTGCCAGTAATGTACGTAAGGATCCTGGCAGGTATGGATGGATCGATGTTGCGTGTGATGCGTGTCCCAGGAGGCGAGGGGTCGCTGCTCCGTCCAGCACGTTGCGATAGACTACCTACGTCGCCCCCTGCGTCAGTTAGAGTGTGTGCGCTGATCGGTGATGCGGTGAGTCGTATGATGTGCTTGATGCGTTGCGGAGGGCTGGAGTAGTGTTGATTAATCAATCAGTCAATTGGTTGATTGATTGATGAAATTTTCTGCTCCACTTCCCGAGGGAAGCCGCTCGGTTGGATGGTTGTGCTGTGGGTGTGAGATGGTTTTACATAAATCTACAGATTAGATGATCTGATAATACGATAGGGAAGGGGAGGGTAATTTTTTTGTGCAGGAAGTATGGACTACATATATTATAGGTTGTGTTTGGATGTGTAGGTATGGGCGCTACTGTAGTGCCTCTAAGAGATGGGTTGACAGCCTGTAACGCTATGTATGGCGGTTCGCGGGCTCCATCGTTAGACATGCTTGCTTTACAGATGGTGTTCAGACGGGCAGGTAGTCTAGTCTATGGGCACTACAGTAGAGTAGTGGAGGGTTGGGTTGACAGCTTGTCACACTATGTATGGCGGTGCGCGGGCTCGATATTAGGCATGCTTACTCGTTAGCGAAGGACGGTGGGAGACGATGTCTTCTGCTATCTTTTTCCTGGTAGACAGAAAATGTAGAGCTGGAATGTACATACAACTTCAACGAGAGAATGCGAGGTCGCTGATATACACGCTCAGCTCACCATACTGTAGGTCTCGTTGTCATCTGCGCTTCCGACGCACGATTTCCACGTAGTGAGTATATGCCTTTGTCGCCTTCCCAAACCACCTTGCCTTTGATCTCAACACTGCAAAACAATGCATATCTAGCGCTGTGGGAATCGATTCCTGGGTTAGGGTACTTAATCGCACAGGGTAACTGTACGTGGGTTAGGGTACGAGATGTGTCCCAACACAACTAAGCCAACGAACCAGTCAGGCGAGTCTGTATGAAGGGAACATGTGTTAGCAACATTGTGAGAGGTTCAGTTTTCATAAGCAAGAATGTATTAATACTAGCAGAGTTGCTTTTCTTTGTTTCGCGGTGCATTAATGGTGTTACTCGGATTCGGTATAGATGCATGGTGTACATATGTGATTGTTGATGGGGGTTGGAAGAGGGGACATTACACACACACCCATGGTATGTGAACACTCCTCGTCCTGCGTTAGGCTGGCTTTAGCATATGATTTCGAACATATCACCATGAGTTCTATCACATATACACTTTTATCTTTGGCATGCTTTTCGTGGTCGCTCGTTTGGCACATATCTATGATCAGACAGTGCCGTGCTGTACTCGGTGATGTTCAATTGGCTTCTGCATCAAGTAGTTTTGTGTCAGATGGGTTTTTGAATACGCAGCGTGATGTGCTGGGATGCGATGCGGACGGCAATGCTCGAGTTGAGGATTGCAATGGTGGAACGTTGTGGCTGAGGAAGGCGGGCGTCGTGGGATGGGAGACTTTGAAGTGATGTCGGCGCTTTTATGGTTTGATGGTGTTGAAAGGAGTTGCTGCTTATTGCAAGGGGGGTAAACATGGAGTACGAAGAAGGTCTGCGATGGAGGAGCGAGCACAAAGGATGAGGCAAGACTACTACAAATGTAGAGATAACGGCAGATGGGTATCTGGAGCGACTTTGGTATCAGGAGAGTTCAAGCTTAAAGTTCATGATTGAAAGTCTTATAGTCATGTGTCACCGAGCTTTGTGGTGTTGGTGTTTCTGTTAGACAATTTTCTTGCTCTGTTTGAGTGGTTCCAAAGTAGTGCAACCCACGTTTTGCCACAATAGGAATGAGCTCATTCGCTTCCTATTGCTGTATTCACAGAAGTATGCGTAGTAATCATGTCACTTCAATTTCAATATCATGATACACTTAATTGAAAATTCCACATACTTCGAAGATTTAGCATCATCTCGTTCAGCATGTAAAAAAAATCCTCGTTGCATGTTGTCCCGAGCCATCATCCAAAGGAAGTCCCCTCGGAGCACTCTATTCCCAGATCGAGATCCCCTCGTATGCACTTCATATTTAACCTTTAAGATATGTCTGTATACACCCAATCCGTGCGCAGCAGCTCGGTGCGCCTTACAGGATACACATCTACAAATTCCCCGTGCTTACACCGACGAAACCCGCAGCATATGTACCCTGTCACCTTCTACATACACCATAATACGGAGCCCGCATCTCGCATAACATGCAGGGACATCCTCTTAGAATGCGCTGTCACGCGCAGGCCTAGCCGCCCTCGCACTCCCTTCCTCGCTCGACCGCATCCTCACGTCAGCGGAGAATTTAAAGAAGTGCTTACTGCGTTCGAAGTGTTTGTCGGTTTAGCCAAACGACCAACATTCCTATTCGGGATTTATTGGTTTATCTGAGCATATGCATGTGTATGCATATGTGTGTACTCAGGTACGCTAAGGTGTCGCTTATGGTGTCGCTTCAGGATCGCTCCGGGGTCGCCAAAGGGTGGTCCTAGGGTCGCCCGAGGAAGAAAGCCGAGATACGAATATGGATAGTAAGAATGGGGAAAGGGTGCGTTGGTCTTCGGGCAATGAACCGTGCATGGGTTGGGGTTTGCTGCATGGTGATCACCTGGGTTGTTGCTCTCACACCACCAACTCGTCCAAGTCGGGGATTTCCATCATTCGGTTTGTCTGCATTTCGAGCTGAGTTGTTCTTCGTTCCGAGACTTTGCTAGTCGTTCTACTGTTCTGTACTTACGCATAATTAATTGGCAGCACACTTGTACATCGTGGTAATAATTTTGGTCATTTCCATACCCTCTGTAGTGCCTTTGTCACGTTACTTTTTTCAGTATCATCTCTTGCAAAGTCTGCTACATTCTATTCGGCAGGTGGCCACTGTCGCTTCGATCTACCCAAGTTGATCACAACGTCGACAGAGTTGTGCCGTGGAGAAACAATGTGGAACAAAGACTGCGACATCAATGTCTTGAAATGGAGTATGAGTCTGTTCCGTCTAAGAAATAGAACAAGCTTCTTTGTCATGGGATGGTTTGTGAATGAAACAGCATCGTTGGTCTTCGTGAATAGCAAACATGATGTTTACAATGCGAATCCTCAAAGGCACATTGTGTATGTGTTTAAGTTGGACAGAGCCATCTCATGGCTTTCATCGCAGCACAATGCAGCATTTCGTCACGTATCGTATATATATTATCATGATGTTTTACAATGATTTCATCGACGAAAAAAACACTCTTACAGATTTCCTAATCTCTTTTTATACTATTCAGAATGACTGAAAACAGAACCATAAGAAATGGAAACCCACAACCGAATGTTGTACAGCAAGTACAGAAAGATCCTCGAACTCTTTGCGTGGAAAAAGGTAGGATATTGAGACGTCAAATCCGTGCCAGTGATGGAGAAGCGGCCATGCTCTTCAAAGAGCCTCGCCAGACTGCACAGGCGGACCCGAATCTGGAAAATAAACTAGACCCACCCACAGCATTCAGTATCCAGACACTGGATCCAGAAGACGGCGAGGATATTGAGATAATCGCAAAGAACTTCGATCCCGACACCACGTGGTGGGCTGGTTCTTACATCCTGATCAATTGGGCACCCACTGAGACAACTAGTCTTGGAAAATGGAAGAACCTCATTAACGTGAGAAACGGTGAGATTGTTGCTCTAGATAATGCTTCAAGGGCTCTTCACAAGCCAGCATTGCACTGGTCAGATGTCGTTTTCATCCAGTGGATAAACGAATGCCAGAAGCACAAGGACACCACTGGACAACCTGCTTCCGACCTCAGGTATGTCTTCCGTTATAATATTACCAACCCAATTACTCACAGCGTTATTGAAGGAATTCTGAGCAAGCATGGTCAGTCTCCCGAGCCTTGGATGGAATGCAAAGTTTCACCAAATTCCCTAGATGGCAAGGCTCTCCTCGGTACTCCCAACGGTGTGGGGGTAGCTTATTTACTGATCCAACACAAGAAAGAGTTTGGATCGAAGAGGGTAGGTTCTATCGACATCCTGACCGTATCCAATGACTCAGACTTGGGCACACTCCACGACGAGCAAAAGTCCTATGCCTTGCGTTTCGAAATCGTGGAAGCGAATCCTGAGGGCCCAGTCGGGCCCCAACAAACTGGCGTCAAACGTAATGCAATGGAAGAACAGCATGAAGAGGATACACCGACAAAGAAGTTTCGTCCTAAGGCTGGATAACGTCAAAGCAGCGCCAATGGAAGAACAGGATAGGTAGGAAGGCTCGAGCCAGTGACTCGTCATCGAGTGGACAGGTATTGTCATATCAGGACGAGGAATTCCTGCGTGTCAGCAATAGAAGCTGGGCGAGGTAAGTTGTAACACCAGAGGATACAAGAGTATCGCTCATGCTATGATCTTAAAATGCAATCCAGTAACACAAGGGATGGAAAGTGCTCCCCGGATACTCTGAATCTATATTATTATTTATTACTTTATCTTACATGCCATGCCGTACCCTACATAAATATCATGTCTCTCACATCCCTCTCACTTCTTATCGCAGGCCCACTGCGCGTCATAGGTCTAAACTTCTTGCGCCGATGTGTCTCTCACCTTAACCTCACGCCAAATCAACTACCTGGGATTTCTTCCACTTGACTTCCCTTACTTTCTCCAACCCACTCTCTTCGTCCACTTCCGCAGCACGACTGTCTTCCTTTGCTCCCACGATTGCACGCTGATCTCTTTAGCGAGCTCCGTCAACACCGCCCAAGATGCCTATGTCTTGTAAGCCCCTCTCCACGCGCCGTGCAACGCGTGCAGTTTGCTAACGCGTTGCGAGCGACAGGGACTGCTGAGAACGACCGCCTGCTGCTCCTCAAGCTCATCGAGACTCATGGCATCTCGGTCAACTCCAAGTTGATCGCAGATGCATGGCGTAAGTACTTCGACCCTTTCCCCGTGTGTTGTTTGCCACGCGACACACAGGGCGTTCAATGCTGCAGCTAACAAGCGACACAGCCGACGATGTCGTCAAGCCCACCGCTCGCGCCATCACGGAGCGGTTCGTGACGCTCCGCAGGCTCGCCGGGCTCAAGGTCTCCATTGGCACTGGCGGAACTCCAGGCAAGGCCCGCACTCCGCGTTCATCCAAGTACACTACGCCAAAGAAGCGTAAGGCTAGGAACGACGGCGACGAGTCTGATGCAGAGAAGGATGTGACCGACCAGGAGTCGCCCACCAAGAAGCCGGCTCATTTCAGCGGTGGATCCCGTGCCCGTGGTACCCGCGGCGCTCGTGGAGGTCAAGGTCCCGCCATCAAGACTGGTATGTGTTTCTCCACGACGACCCTCAGGCAGGACTCCAGGTCCTCCGCCCTAGGACAACCAGGCGCCATTACCAGAGAAACCTACCTGCTAACTCTTCTCACAGAGCCCTCATGCCTCGTGGTGGAACTCCCCGCCGACCCGTTCGACGCTCAATTCCAAGCCGACGCCGCGGAAGCTGCTCGCATCCGCCAGTCCTCCGAGATGAATCCCTTCGGCGCCATCCAGAACAATGGTACGAACCGCTCTCTGCTGGGCTTCGCCTCTTTCAACGGCCATCAGAACCCCGCTGGTTTCGCCCCGAGCAACAATGGCTTCGTCCACCACGGATATGCCCCTGCTGTTCCGCCGCCCGCTCTCAGCATGCCTCAGCATGGCGTATCGCTTCATGGATTGGCTAACCATGTGCAAGGTTCGGTTCAAGGTTATGACAATGGTTACGGCAACGGTCATGGAAATGGTTACGGCAACGGCAACGGCAACGAATATCGCGCTAGGTCTGCCCGCAAGGCATCAGCCCAGGCTACCGAGGGCGTCGCGGCCTACCTTTCCCACCAGAAGAACGAGGACGAAGCGCTTGGTGTGCGATCCGAGGGCGAGGACAGCCAAGTTTCCGAATACCATGATGTCCTCGATGAGTTTGTTTAAGTCTGCTGCGAATCAAGCAGGTAGGCTGGAATTCAGCTCTATGCTTATGGGAGGACGGGGATTGTGGGGGATGTACGAGGCGGGAACAGTACTTGGCTTGGTTTTCCAAGGATCGGAACGGATGGATGTCCACTGAAGTTCGAGTCTAAGTGGGATGCGGGTATTGGGAATATGGGACAGTGAGTTGTGGTGTGGACTTATGGTCTTTGTCTACCTTTGATGGTTGCTAGGCTGGGAGCTGCACGGTGAGGTGCTGGCTCTGGTTGTGTATAGCAACACATTGGAACCCATTCATGTGCCATGACATGCATTGCGATTTGTATCGATTGTGACTGACTGTTTCCGCCTAAACCTATCGTTGCAAGACCGTCACAGAATCCATTCAGAATCCCAAATTCAGTACATCAAACGGTAGTCCCGTATCCCAACCATCCCACACAATTGTCCAGCTCTCAACAAACGCCTTTCACAAACCATCTACCTCCTTTATACAATTCCCTCTCCATTCTACGGCTCCTTCAAGAGAGCCATTCCCTCCCCTTCACCTGCCACCCAACCCCTCTCAAACCCCCCCTTCCCCCACCAACCCGCCTCCCCGTCGTCGCATCAAACACACCCACCATCTCCATCCCCTCCTCCACCTTCATCACCAAACACCCCCACAAATGCCCCCCAAAAACCCCTCCAAATCCCTAACACCCACCCCACAATTAGGACAATACCCCCTCACCTCCTCCCCAGCACCTCCCCCCTCCTCATCCCCGCCCAGCATATCCGACCCCCCCACCGTCTCCCCCTCACTGTACAACCCCTCTGAGAACCTCGAGCTGGTTGTCCACGACCGCTCGGGAGTCGCTGATTCCTCACCAACCGGTTCGTATTCCGAGTAGCTGGCCATCTGCGCTAGGATGTTTTCGTACGGCCGGATGTTGTATTCCGGACATAGGCTCTTCTTCTCCACGACGGATAGGCAGCGCCAGCGCTCTGTGCATTTGGGTGGGCCGTTGGAGTGGAGGTGGGGGAGGAGGTCGTGCGCGGGGAGGGTTTGGGTGCAGAGGGGGCAGGTGGGGGGTAGCGCGTGGGTGGCTGGGGGGGAGGTGTTGCGGAAGGCGTGGGTGGGGGAGGAGACGGGGGAGGTACTGAGGTGGGGTTCTGTGGTGGGTTCAATGGATGTGATGGGGTTGAGGTCGAGGTCGTGGTCGTGGTCGTGGTTGTGTTGGATGTGGTTTGAGCGGGAGAGCGCGATCTCGAGGGGGCCGAGGAGGTCGTCTAGGGTTTTGTGTGGGTTGGTGTATGAGGGGTGGGACTCGAGGTCGAGGTCGAGGTCGATGTCGAGGTCGAGGTTGGACTGTGGTTGTGACATTTTGGAGTTGGGGTGGTTGGGGTGGTTGAGGCTTTTCGAGGTTGAGTGGTAGAGTAAGGTGAGCACCGATCTTATAGCTAGAGTAGCTGCTATTTACTGCTGAGGTTGTTGGCTGTTCAACTGATTGGAGTGTACCATTTCTTCGGTGGAAGCCGTATTGCTGGCTCGAAAGGGCACTGGACACAGGGTAGATGTATGGCACACTACTCCGTGCCAGCGAATAGCCGTGTGAAGGACTCCCAGCTTATATTTTAGAATGTCTGCATCAACAGTGGCCGCAACTCCACTATTAATAAGAACCCACTAGCATAAACCGAGTCCACTACCACGGAGAAGAACCCAAGTTTACCATGTATCTTTCGCCAAAATGCCAACAGTTGACTCGTTACCAACCCCAAACACCCCGTCGTCCAGTGAGACACACCACACAAACAAACCACCGCACCACCTCCACTTCCCCGTCCCTCACGCCCACCCGCCTAACACCCACCCACGGCACCATGGCGCGCAAAGACCTCCTCCGCAAAGCCTTCCGCAACAACTTCCTCCGCAAGTCCGTCGCAGACCTCAAATCCCTCGCCAGCGACAAAGCCCACGCGAGCTTCACAAACCTGCGCTCCCCGCACAAACTCACGCCCTCGAAGCAGCCCATACCCACCCATCGTCCTGCGACACCCGATGCTGTTCCCACCCCGCCGACCGCTGTGACGGAAAGCGATAGCTCTTCCTCCGAGCGCACCGTCACACCGACACCTGATCCCACCGCGCAACATGCCGAGCCACTGCGTCCCGGGGCGTCGCTCCGCGTATCGACGCCGGAACCTAGTTGGCGGGAGGAGAAGGCTGCGGGTGGAAGGGACCCTATGCGCATGACGGCGAAGGAGATACGGGGGGAGATGGACGAGGTATGTATACTTACTTACTTACCCACCCACATGCGCTTTCCCCTCGCCTCCCATCCCACACACACACACTCTCTCTCTCTCAAACCCCCCCCCCAACAACAAGCTAACTCTCCCCCCAGGCCGACGCCCACACCGCCACCCTCCGCACGGCGGCCCTCCTCCGCTCCCACGCCCACCTCCTCTCCGACTGCAGACATGTGCTTGCGCTGGTGGAAAACATGGTGCTCGAGCATGTGGATACCATCCAAACGGCTTTTACGCTGCTGGATGCGATGGAGGGGATGAGTCCGCATGTGGAGGGGGTCAGGAAGGAGATGGTGGGGAAGTTGGAGGGGTGCGAGAGGGGGTTGGAGGAGTTGGTGGGGGTGAAGGGGAGGGTGGAGGGGGTGGTTGAGGGGAGGAGATGGTGGGGTGGAGGAAGGGAGGATGGGGTTGCTATGGTGGTTGGTTTTGAGAGATGTATATATGGGTGGAATGGGAAAATGATGTTGTGTGTGGTGTTGAGGATAGACTATGTGATGTGATGGATGGGGAAATGGTGTTGGTTAGCTATTGGTTTGGCTGTTGCGCCGAACCAGTAGACACGCAGTGTGAAGTCAGCTTGGAGGGCTAAGCTTTGCGTTGTTTCGGGCTAGTGTGTTACTACAGGGTAGTGGGTATAAGACACTAGTTCTTCTCTATCTACCGTGCATCTGGCGAGCAAGAGGTGAGAACTGACTCGAGATTCAGCTAAAAACCTGCATCACAGAGCAACCTCCATCGTAAAAGCCAGTACTGGTAGATAGCACCACCACATCCCCCCAGACGTACATATATCCCCAGAAAGATAATGCAACGCCCCGACTGCACGGCATAGTCCATGTCCATCTCAGATGACGCCCCTACGCATGCCACCTGTCCAGCACGCACCTCCCCACGGCAACGATCGACCCTCCCCGCCCCTCTCCCCACCGCATTAAATACCGCACTACCTCATCGCCCGCCGGTAACCACGTCGCTCCGTCGCGCAGCACCGCATTCTGTCATGCGAGGTCGAAATTGACGCAGAAGCAGGCATCCCGCTTTGCCCCTCCTGGGCTAGTTCCTGCTCGCCTCCCGCTTCTAGCCTGCAGGAGCTCCTTCAAACGGGCTGTGCTGTGAACAGACGGGGGGCGGCGTCTGATTCGCCGGCCGCTTACTACCTTTGTATGTAAATACATGTACGTACATACATAGTCTACGCTGCTGCGCTCACCATGTGAACTACACACACTTCCACACCACCCTGCTGCCGCGCTGCCCCGCGCTTCAACCTCCCAGCACCAGCACCAGCACCAGGTCCCCCACCACCACCATGATCCGCGAATCCGACACCCTCACCCTCCCAGACGCCCGCATCCTCTCCTTCGCCACCTACGGCTCCCCCGTCCCCTCCACCTCCGTCTTCTACTTCCACTCCTTCGCCTCCTCCCGCAAAGAAGGCAAAATCTTCCACACCGCCGCCGCCAAACTCGGCATCCGCCTCGTCTGCCCCGACCGCCCCGGCCTCGGTAACTCCTCCCCCCAGCCCGACCGCACGTTTCTGGATTGGCCCGAGGACGTCCTGGCGCTGGCGGAGCACCTGAAAATCCGCAGGTTCTACGTGCTGGGGTGGAGCGGGGGCGGGCCGTACGTGCTGGCTTGTGTGAGGAGCGTGCCGAGGGAGAGGTTGGCGGGGGCGGCGGTCGTGTCCGGTCTCTATCCGGTGGCGCTGGGGACCGAGGGGATGATGACGGGGTTGAGGGTCATGCTTTGGGGGGGCAGTGGGTGGGTGGGGTGGTTGGTTTGGTCGCGGACTGGGTGGTTGGGAGGGCGGCGCGGGATGCGGATCCGAGGGTTTACGAGGAGGTGCTGGTCAAGGCTATTGAGGGGAGACTGGAAATCGATAAGAGGGCTATGAAGGATGGGAAGAATTGGGGGGGTTCTGCGAGGGGACGAGGGAGGGGCTGAGACAGGGGGGGAGGGCACGGGTGTGGAGAATAGGCTTAATGGGGGGGCGTGGGGGTTTGAGCTGGGGGAGTTGAGGGTTGGGGAGGGGGAAGTGAGGTTGACGCTTTGGCATGGGACGGAGGATGTTAACTGCCCGGCGGGGATGGCGAGGAAGGCGCATGCGTTGATGCCGGGGGCGGAGTTGCGGATGGTGGAGGGGGAGGGCCATGTTAGCTTTGGGTTTAATCACCAGGAGGAGATTCTGAGGGATCTCATTGGTGAGCGGGAGATGTGCTGAGTATGTAGCTGGTGCGGCGGGTTACTTTCTATCAACCACGATGACACGATTACGATTCATGATAAGATCATGCATACATATAAATAATTCAAAACTCCTCTAGCAATCTTTCCCAGTCCTGTGATATCTAAGTTATCCCTCCCTCTCCATCTCCCCCACAATCTTCCTCATGACCATAACCTCCCCCCTCGTCACATCCTCCCTATCCCCAAACCAATACCTACAATAAACCTCCCTACACGGCACCACCTCGCTCAGATGCAGCCGCTCGCCCTCTTCCTTCGTGACGCCAAGGACTTTGTCGACTTGGGAGAGGAGGGCCGCACTATTTGATGTCAGCTCCTGTCTCTTATGTGTTTACGGAGAGGTTGTGTAGAGGGACAGAGACGGCGACGTACTTCTCTGGTGCATCCTCAGAGGCAGTGCGATCGGTCGTACGACGCAAGCGCTTCTTCCGATATTCATCTCCGGTTAACACGCCGTTGGTGGCCTCCCAGTGCCACTTGTGGTTGGTCAGGCGACGCATGTGCTGCTTCGCTGTGTTTTGCTCGCCCGCTTTCTCGGCGGTGGAAACGGCCTCAGCGTTCTCCTGAGGTCCCATTTGTTCCCTGCGGTTGAAGCGCAGATCAGAGTTCCGGTTGCTAGTCATGCGGCGCATGTGCTTCTTTGGGGGTTCTTCGCCCACTTCCTCCCCAGTGGACACGGCCTCAGCGTTTTCCCGAGCTGCCATCTCCTCCCTACGATTAAATCGCAGATCAGAGTTCCGGTTACTAGTCATGCGGCGCATGTGCTTCTTGGGAATTTCCCCTCCAGTGCCCACGCCGTCCGCAGCGTTTTCCCGAGCCGCTTTCTTCTCCCTGCGGTCAAACCCCAACTCCAAATTCCGATTCCTAGTCACGCGACGCATATACCGCGTCAACGCATCCACCTCACGACGGCGATCATCATCATCATCATCATCATCATCATCATCATCATCCTCACCCGGCGTGAAAGGCGGCGGCGCGAAGCCCATGGATTTGATGAGGTCGAGGCGCCCATCCCCCATGCCTGGACCGTAGCTCGAAGGCCCAGAGTCAGCGTTGATGAGTGCGAGGCCGTCGTCCTCGTCATCCGTGGAACCTGGGGCCTCGAGATTGGTAAGATCGAGGAGCTCGGGGGGGCGGGAGTCCGTGTTTGTGTTGGAACTTGGGGACTCGTGGTTGGGGGCTTGGATGCGTGAGGGGGAGTGGGTGTACGTATCTATGCTCCAGTCTGGGGCTTGGATGCGCAAGGGGGAGTGTGGGTACGTATCTATGCTCCAGTTTGGGGGTATGGAGTTGTGAGATGGCCTGTTGGTTGCAGGGCGGTGTTCGTTGTTGTTTTTGCCTTTGTCGGGTTTTGGGGGCACGAGGCCGAGGGCTTTGAGGTAGGGGGATGGGGGGCTTTTGATGCGTTCGAGGGGAGAAGTTATGGAGAGGGTGAAGGGGAAGAGGAAAGAGAGGGTGAGGAGGAGGGTGAAGCGCATGGTGGTAGGGAGTGTAGAGTGTAGAGTGCAGTGGGCACTGTAGAGTGTAGTGGGAACTGTAGACTGTAGTGGGAAATGTAGAGGGAGGTATGATGCTGCGTTTGAGTTCTGTGATGGATGGAGGAAAAAAGAGGAGCGAGATGGATAGTGTCTATACATAGGGGAAGGATTTGAGAAGAAGTTTAGTTGGGATTGGAGACCATGGTATGAAAGAAGATTTTAGCGGGTCCCGTGGTTGGGAGTGGCTGTTGGGAGTGGAAGAACGGAATAGAGCGGGCATTGAACCTATCAGGATTAGCAAGAACTCTTAGCTAGTACCGAAGACCAGATCCAGAGTTGGAATTTTGGTATGTGCTGTTTTTGAGAAACAGTTGTTGGGATTGGTCAATTTAGGCAGCCTGATCGCGTTTGGAACTTCGATATGGTACCGGTCCACTGCACCGGTGTTCAAATTTCAGGAATATGAGGACTGAAGGGGTACGCTAGACTAGGGAGCTCGATATTAGTCTACTTCGCGACCCAATGGAAAGCCACTGAATGTTTTGGAAAGCTGTCACTAGGCACGAGCACCTTGTTCATGAGGCCAGAAATACGTCCAGAGAAAGAAACTTTGCGAACCTTCCAGAAAGCTATTTCAAACTATACTTTGCTGCTTGCTTAGTTAAAACAAGAACGCCAAGATAGAGCAATGAGGCTGCTCACGCCCTAGGGCATGGATAGATCTCTTAAAGGTATCTTGCGTGGACCCATTATCAAGGAACTGCTTCCGTGGCCCCTTCAATCTCAGAAATCACCGCACAGGATAGAGCGTTAACGTCTCCCACGAGAGTATTATTGAAAACGCCTCGAAGACTCATATCTTGTTTCTTACGCAATGACAACTTTGACTAAATATGCCTAGGAAGTATTAAGCTATCGGTCCTATTTATTTGTGCAGGGGGATAAACATGGCAATCAACCCTGGGGTAAGCATTTGAACTATCCACCCGCACCACTGCACATCTTCGCGAGGAGACGAAAAGTGGTGCATTCCTTCTTTATGTAGATTTAAATTACTCATGCAGCGGATTGAATATCAGTCAAACAACAGGATCGTGATTCGCTCGGTTTGAAAGTCCAAAGCTGTTCCCATTAGTAAATACACTATAGATTCACTCTAAACACAGGAGTGAACCTACAAACTAATAGTTTTCGACTGCTAGAATACAACTGGATACTCTCCGCCTTGTATGTATATGCGAGGCATCCCAAAAATGCGTCAGTTCAGGCGAACCGTTACGTTACCCTCCATACATGTTGTTTATTGGCTCTAAGCCCTAGCAGAAGGACATGGTGATCGGAGATCAGATAACGACATCAATACGAGCTCAGCCGAGAACACCTGCAACCGAATGGCAAGGGTGTTCTTTGCACCCAATCGAGTTCTGCCCCGACGAGGCTCTATCTCTTGAGACCCAAGACATTAAGCTGGACTCAGCCTTGCATCACGCCCCTCACCTGCTAAATGGATGACACTCTGTTGTATCTCGACACATCTAGGCTTTAACAGTTCGTTTCCCAGAAATTTTCAGTCCACCAAAATGCAACATACAAAAGCATTGTTTCTTTTTCTCACTGCTGCACTGCGGCGCTGCGACCAGATGGTCAAACAGCGATGTCCCGAAGATCGATTTCACATTTGAGGCTGCGAATGGAACGTCGCAACATGCAGCAGCCAGAATATTGTGTTACCCTCTCACCTGGCCATCTCTTGCTACTTTCCTCCTCGGGAACTTTGCTGCACATATCGCAACAGTACAATCCACCCCAGGAGAGAAATGGCAACTGACTACGTTCAACATGATCTTAGCCTTGTTTTTTCCTACGTCGGGGCTCATGCGCGGCATGAACGCCCTCGTCCGTAACTTTTCTTCGTCCCCATTATGCAGAAACGTTGTCGCAAAGATACTGCATGTCGAAAGGTGGCTTCAGGAAGAAACGGGTCTGGACGAAGCATGCAAAGCAGGCGCTTTGTGTATGGTCGTGATAAACTCTAACTGGCGACCAAGACCAGGAGGAAATAGCATTCCAGCAAGGCTTTCGACAATGAATAAAGAAGCTATAGACAAGTCACTGGGCCTTGAGCTACGGTTGATGGGCCTAAATACCGCCCGAAATGGAATGACTAGATGAAGGACAAAATGATGGAACCGAAGCAGATCTTGAAGAGAATATTGTGTCTGAAACCTCACTTGAAATGCATCCTCAAGGTAAGATCTGACCTCCGTGACCGGCCTCATCTTGAAGTAGCATCCCACCAGAGACGGTTTTTAAGGTTCATCAACCTACTTGGCTCAAGGAAAATCAAAGCCCTTGGTGGAAATTCTTCGACACGCTTTGGGGTCGAAATATCATCAACAATACCTTGACCAGCATTCATGGCAGTTATAGGCTCCCCGAAGGTTACTCATTTGCAATTCTTCCTCGGAACACCGTCGTGCGAGCAACTATGGATCCAACGGAGACCGGAACTATTCAATGCGAGATTACTTCTTCTCAAAGCGTGCTGAACTGCTTGTAGCGTCCTATACGCTATGGCTCCACCGCGGAATCAGGTCACTCGGTGGGGATTCGCTTCCTTTGCCTTCGTACCAATACCTTACGCAGCCATGTCCGTAATCAATGGTATTAGCCACTTTTTCACACCTGATTATCCGTCCATCTATATCGTATCCTCTGGAGTCATGCAAGAGGCTATCGATGCTGGAGGAATCTTCTTCGGTGTTGTTGGCCATGTGGTTCCGGTACCAACATCAGACGATGTCACAGGATACGGCTCTGGACTCGATTCTCATTGGGAAGGCCTAGCGCCTAATCTTTTCAGTAGATCGAATGTCAAATTCTTTAACATGTTGAACTCTAGGAAAAGGGAAGAGAAAGACATCGTTGTTTGCGAGCAAGCACTGCCTCTCTATGAGGATTCCGATGAGCAGTTATCACCATCGAGAGCTCATATTCATGTGGCGAACCGGACTGAGCTACCACTTCTTTTAGTAGAGCAGTCCTCTGATCACTCTGGAGGATCGTACTTCATCAAACCAGTACATAGCTCGAAAATTACGTCAGACGTCCCACACTTGGCCGCAGTGTCGCATGGGTTCAGACCATTTGGAGGAATAGTAACCATAGCGATCTCTTACAAACTTTTGCGCCATCCTAAAAGAACATGGAAAAATGTAAAAGCCGCATTCATTGTACTGCGAAATGGTTCGGATGAAGAAACCACGGCATTGATTAGGACGCTACGAACCGTAGAGATGTCTTTGAGAAAAGTCTTTCTCTCCGCTTACAAGCCTGCCCTGTTGATCCTCTCAGAGAAAATCCGCCAAGACAATCTTCCGCGCTTGTCATCCCGAGCATGCGAGCGCTTTCAGCGAAAGGATGACATGGAAGTTCTGATACCCATCACCCCAAATACCCCACCGACGGTAATGCAAGCGCTCGGAGCACATGAATCACATCCACCTGTTCGCTTTCAGGAAAGGAGAGAGGTCGGCCTTCAAATCCGTGGATTTATCACCCAAGCAACTCTCGACATCTTCGTCAGTAGTCTCTCCCTACTAATTATAGGTTTAATGTCTAGATTCCAGGCTGGATCAAGCTCGCTCACGGAGCAGGTTGTTCTTATGATGTGGCTCGCGCTGGGAACCGTTGTCGGCCAGCAGTTGGATCAATGGGGTACGTGTGTCACACTGTACTAATAAATGATCGATGTTTCAACTTATATACCAGCATGGTAGATAGAAGATGTGACGATGATTAAGCCGATATTCCTGATTCGATAGGTGTACAGCTTTTGTTCACAATAGATATAACCACATAGCGTTTTCGATGATTTGTTTTTATGCAACTCTGTTCACAATGGAACTGATCACATAGCGTTTTCAACAATTGTTTCACTACAAATCTGCGTACAAACATTGAAATCCTCTATATTTTACTCATCCATTACCATTAAAAAGAGTGTCATAAATATCATCACCAAAACCACCTCTCACCACACAATAACCCCCCTCTTCTCAACCCCATCCCCAACCTAACACCCGGAGCAAGCCTGGCACAACAAATGCGTAACATTCTCCCCACTCACATCCTCCGCCGGCGTATCCGGGAAAACAAACAAATCTCCATGCAAAGAGCAAGTATCCGCGTTGCTATACCCACCATTAGCACCATTCTCCCTTCCCATCAGATAGTCGAACTTACTACGTCAACCTGCAAAGCGCGCCGCTATCAACCTTGAAGCTACCCACTGCGGTTCCCTCGGGAACAGCGGTACACTGGTTGTTGGGGAGGTCGGAGAGGTATGTGGGTTCGCCTTGGAAGTTGGGCTCCGGGTAGATAGTTGCGGAGATGGTGGAGCGAGAGTTAAGGTTGGGGGAGGGGAGGGCGGAGGCGGTGGCGGTGGCCAGGAGGAGGAGGGTGGTGAGGGCCTGCATGGTTGGTTGGTTGTGTGGATGGGAGTTTGGATGGAGCGAAGAAAGTATTGGTTGTTGTAGTTGTGAGTCGTGAAGATGCTGAGCGATGTGATGAGTATGTAGAGTGGGTGAGTCCCTTGGTTTATATAGTAAGAGGAGTGTTGCTTGTTGGTGGATCGAGTGGCGCTGTAGGTAAAGCTATGGGACTGCTACTTTCCCTGTTGCGGTCCGAGGTGCGAGGCTAACTTTACTATCTGGGTGGGGTGAGGTGGCCGGCGTTAGGATGTCGATCACCCGCTGGCTACTTACGATGCAACGCTCGCTTGCAAGGGGAAGGGTTCTACCTTGCGAGGCTGCTCTATTGGGATGTTGTTAATGGCCCGTGCTGTTGCATACATACATACATGCTTTGCCGTTTTGTTGTTACCTACACTGCTTGTGGGGCATCGTTAACATGTTTTCCAGGTACAAGGGGTATGTACATATTGGAAAGATACATATGTTTAGTCAACTATTCCCCAGCTAGATCTTCTACAGAAACTGATAATCGTATGGGCGGATTCATCAGTGCAACCGAAGCCGATCAACGCACGACCATGACGTCCAAGTGGAGCACCGTCGTGGCACCCATGATCATCCGGCTGGGGCTGAACAGCACACAAAAGCGATTGGATGACCGCAGATATGACCCACGATAGAGTAGCAGAAGCCAGCGTCGGCGAAAATATGACAGCGCAACTGACTGGTGCTGCGCCTTCGAATCTGTGGGGCGGGGTATTTTTAGCCGACCGCATCTGGGGACATCCCCACTCGACACGACTCAGAAGGGAAAAGAGGAACCGGAATAAAGGGAATGCCGAAAGAGTGAATAATGTAGAGAGGTGGACGAAATGAGCGATAGTTTACTCTATTGCGGGTGGATAGAGCTGTGACCTGCCGGTTTTGAGCTTAGTCTCGGTTTGTTGGTATACTCGGGTCTTATTGGTACTCGTATACCCTAGAGTATAATGCGAAAGTTTTGCGGGTTACAAACGGTGAATAAGCATGAAGTGTTAGGCAATGATTTCCAAGACGGAGTTCAGTGTGTGCAGATTTCGTACCAACCTGGAGGAGTATTGGCTTGTATTTGCAAAATTTATCGTTTCATGACCAAGAAATTATGAAAAATAGGATTCGCAAGACGGAAATCCTTCGCCCAAACCAAGCTCTCGTACTTCGGACAATGACAGAGACTTTGTTTCTCGCAGCAGCAGTCTTGTAGGTAGGATCAAAACAACAAGTAAACGATGCCACATAGCCGTGCCGATTTCCGACCTTCAGTTATCGTAACCCCATCCTCCCTGCAGTCCCCGCCCACTGCCACTGGAGATAGCACGCGCGACCTGGAACCCCTGCGTGAGCAAATTCGCCGCATTGTCTAAGCCCTCGTTACCAGTCCGAATGCTCCCAGGCATAGGCGGATCCTCTGGTCTTGCCATCACGCCACACAAGACTTCATCGCTCGCTTCATTTTGGAAGCGATCCAAGACAAGACGTCTAATACCCACATGCCACTTCTCGAACCATTGTTCCTCGCTGATGGTCGTGTATTGCTTGATTCCTTGGCTATCGGTATTAGACCATTGCCACTCAGCACGTACAACTTCCCAATTCTTCGTGGCGAAGAAGAGCGCTGGCCAGGAGAATATCCAGAGGAAGGTTAGGTAGAATATCCAGCGGACCCAAGTCGTTAGGCGCCATTGGTTGATGCGGTTTGTTGTATAAATGTCGACGTTTTTGTTCTCGACTGGGAAGGATACGATGATATGTCCACGGTAGTTGGTACTGCGTATCAACCCCTCGATACGGCTTTTCAAGTATTCTTCGTTGAAGCCGGTCACCTGTTTAGCAATTCATATCAGCATATTGCATAGTAACATGGTCTAAATTCACGTACAACACGGCGTAGGCGGAACCTTCTCAGCATCCTCGGCGAAGCGCAGTAAAGATGGCACCACTCCTTGAGCCCTGGTTTAGTATTGCCGACCTCAATTGCCTGCTGCTGTCCGGGTGCTTGACACTTCAAGATAGACCCACGGTACGTCTTCTCGCCGTTCTCCACTGTCTCAAGAGTCATTGCGGATCTCTTTAGGTAATGCCGTAGGTCCATAACAATCCTGAAATCGGTAACATCTTTGGTTTCTTTCTTATCGCCGTTTCTCACCGTCTCTTTATGTGTGCCCAAGATATACACCAATGGATATGGGGCCTCCTCGGCAAGCGTGCGTACTGCTTCTTCAAGCACCACTGGGTCCGTATCGTATCTCGGGTTACTGACAGTCTGTGTTTCCGGCACTTGCACTTTTCCCATCTTGAGTTTGTAATGGGCCGAGTGATCACTTCGTCCCGTGGTAGGTGTAATGTGATGGATAGGCACGGGCCCAGCGGCCGAGCTTGAGCTCTGACTGTCGTTATACGATGGGGGTAGTGTGTCTGCAATTTCGGGGGCATCATCGTAGTGATAATCGTCAGGTGTTGTGTGCAGTGATACGGCATCCGGATCATCGCGATACGGAGCGACCAGTGGTTGTGGTTTACCCATGTTTTGAAGGGATGCGAAAATCAACGATAGTGAACGTAATTACAGGTCAGGTGAGTGAAGGTAGAACCACAAGTGAGGGGCTTTCAGCATCCTTTATGCGCTGCGCAGGGGCGTCAGACGATTACTGTTTTAGGGGCTATTCTAGGCAGCCATCGTATTCCCGACATATCATGTCGCTAACGTCTACTGCAATCTTTCTAATGGGCACAGCTGTCGCTCAGTACCTTGCTGTGGGAAGCATGAGCTTGGTATGAAGCGTTAGCACGTCTAATGCGACGATCGGCAATATAATTATACGTTCAGAGTACCTGCGGGGAAGAGGGACTTCAAATGCCAAGGCGCTAGCATTTAAGCTTAATCGCGACCCAAAAAGTTTTGGAGCTTTGCGCCCAGCGTCAGCTTTAATTCCACTTACTACCTACGTTCCTTGCATATCATATCACCTTGTCTACCGACCAGACAAAGCTGGCCGCATTAATCGTCCGAATTGCCACTTCATGTGCGCTGCCAGCTCGTCGTAACCCTCGCATATGGTCTTCCGATTCCCGTCTTCGATACGCAACACACGTCACCCCACCTACGAACAGACCGCTCTCTTGTAGGCGGTTCACAAATATGGCCGAGACACAGCAGGTTTCGATTGAAGCTCCTCCGCGAGTAGGGCAGAGCATCAGTCACGAAGGAAAGGAATACACAACTATCAAAGAAGGACTTGCGCATATACTTGTACCCCACGATACGCCCACATCTACCGACCCGCGCATGTCAAAGGAAGAAACCCAGAAGCAACAAGTCTTCTACAATCCTATTCAACAGTTCAACCGTGATCTAAGCGTTCTGTCTATCAAGACATTTGGCGAGGATTTGATACTGCGGAGGCAAGAAAAGCATGAACAGCAAAAGAAAAAGGCGGACAAGAGAAAGAAGAAAGCAGACCAGAAGAGCGGGAATGGTGGCAATCAAGTGCCTGAAGCTTCTGGGGAAGGCGATGGAGTATCTTCAAGCAAGAGGAAGTTGAACGAAAGCGAGGCTACTGAAAGTACAGAGGAAGCTGCAGCGAAGCGCAGGAAGAGCGCGCAAGATAATGAGGATACCGAGATGTCTGGTGTTGATGGCGCGAACGCCACTTCTGCCGGGGCAGAGCAGTCTGCTCCCTGGAAAGCCCCGTTCACCATTCTTGACGCTCTCTCTGCGACTGGCCTTCGTGCGCTTCGATACGCAAAAGAAATCCCATTTGCGACCTCAGTCACAGCCAACGACATGTCAGAAAAGGCCACCAAGTCGATCGCGCTCAACGTCAAGCACAACAAACTTGAGAGCAAGATCCAAGCGCACACCGGAAATGCGATCGCCTATATGTACAGTTATTGTGACAGGAAGGGATACGACGTGATCGATCTTGATCCGTATGGGACTGCTTCTCCCTTCATAGACTCAGCCATACAAGCTATCAATGATGAGGGCATGCTCTGCGTCACATGCACTGACTCTGCCATCTTTGCCTCCCACGGCTACTTGGAGAAGACATTCTCACTATATGGAGGCTTACCACTGACTGGCGATTCCTGCCACGAAGGAGGCCTCCGACTCATTTTGCATGCCATAGCACAATCAGCAGCAAGGTACGGCATGGCAATAGAGCCGCTGCTCTCATTGTCCATTGACTACTATATCCGTGTTTTTGTGAGGGTGCGAAAGTCACCTAACGATGTCAAATTTCTCGCTGGTAAGACCATGCTTGTATATCATTGTGACAAGGGTTGCGGTGCTTGGAAGACACAGTTTTTAGCCAGACATAGGGAGCAGAAGGCCAAGAACAACAGCACATTCTATAAGTATGGCTTTGCACATGGTCCATCTGCAGATGAGCACTGCGAACACTGTGGTTTCAAAACTCATGTAAGCTCACTTTACCTTTTTGAACGCCCTCAACTAACAAATGCAGCTGTCGGGTCCAATGTACGGCGGTCCTTTACACAATCCTGAGTTTATCAAACGTGTCCTGGCGCAACTGAAAGACGCCGACCGTGAGACGTATCCTACCATGGACCGCATTGAGGGCATGCTCCACACCGCGCTGGAGGAAATAACCTTCGGAGCAGAGGACAAAGCGGCCAAGAACAAGGAGACACAGAGTCTGGATCCTCTAATTCCAAAAGCCGATCCGTCTGTGCAAGACCACCACCCCTTCTTTTTCACGACTAGCTCGGCCTCCAGGACTGTCCATTGCTCCGCACCTCCAACTGCTGCACTGCGAGGTGCTCTTCGTCATGCCGGCTTCAGAGTGACCATGAGTCATTGCAAACCGGGCTCTATCAAGACTGATGCATCTTGGCGTGATGTGTGGCATATCATGCTCGAATGGGTTCGTCAGAAAGCACCGTTGAAGAACCCTCTTAAGCAGAACAGCCCGGGCCATGCCATCATGTCGAAAGCAAGCGCTCACCAAACGGCATCAACAAAAGAAAACGAAAAACGAGATCAACCCGCGGCCGCGACTTCGGCTGCAGAGGAAGCAGCTAGTCCTGGACAGATGCTGGACAGTGCCTTAAACGGTACTGGCTCAGGCACGGAGAACACGGAACAGGCAGGACAGGGGTCAAACGGTGAGGATCGTCCATCTTATTTGGATGTCAACTTCGACGTCAAGTTTGACGAAAGTCTGGGCAGAGATATGGATAGGGGAAAGTATGTACGCTACCAGGTGGCCCCACGTGAGAACTGGGGACCCATGTCTCGGGCAAGATAGTCGATTGTGGACGCGTGGTAGACGCGTTTGCGAACAGAATCAAAGGTGTCTTGGGAGCTGGCAGTCTGTATTGATCGAGCCGCATAGAGTAGACTACTTATGTTGACAATGTTCGGAGCATTTTCTGGAGAGTGGAACGTTGCGAATGCTGCAAAGCGGCTCCGCTACCCCGGACTTTGTGGCATCGCATTGAACTGCATGATCTCATCCCTGAAACGATAAGGTAGACTATCGATATTAGAGAATTGCATAGAGCCGTTAAAAATGCCATCAGTCACAGCCGGGCGTTTTGCCGTGTGTCGTACGCTTTGTGGCGACCTAGCCTTGCAGTTCTTCCGTCATCGATTCTATAGGCCTAATGCCGGTTTAGGTAATCATCAACGACCCCAATGTTCCAATGTCAAATCGACCTCATGCATCTGCATAGCGCTTCAAGATTTTCTCGGTTTAGATGCCCGATATATTCACAACCACAGGACAAGCAGAATGCTTACCTATACCGAACCATGGTTGTGGCGTTGAAGCAAGGATGACAGCACAATCCAGTTTGTCAAACATGATCTTCCGCGGACAACAAACTGAACGCTTCGGCCACATCGAAAATCTGGAATTTCGTTCTTACAAAGCCATGCCCATAATTCTGTGCTAGAATTTCATTTGTCCATGATCGTCGGCAAAGCTGTTGTGGGAGCTTGGGCTTACCTTGAGCTACCCGCGGCTCTGTTGTCATCACTACATCACAGGTAAAAGCTTGGCTTGGGTAACGACGCGTCCCCACATCAGGTGTGATTATCCAACCTTAAATCATCGTTCATGGTTCTGATTCGCACGTTTTTTTATTCCGAGATCCACCTCCACGCGAATTTCGAATGGGTCTTCCGCGCTGCAGGTCCCTGTCCAGTAGCGTCATTCTCTTGTCCACAAGAATTACCGCTGATACTGCCGCCTCGAGCATGTCATGAAGTCATTTTCAATTGGGAGCTATCCGAGAAAACTCTCAATATGCTATTACGTGCTGATGGCGATTGCCCGTTGAAGTAGTCAAGCACGCAACGGTGGAGGACCACTTATAACCTGCGCGTCCCCAGAGGATTTGCTCCACCATCCGACCGCAACCAACTGTCAAGATGTTCAATAAGGCCATCTACGCTTCGACGCTGCTCTCAGCGTTCGCTGTGGCTGCTCCGGCGCCTCAGGTTCCCGGATACACCGACGCGGATTTCCCTGACGTCTCGGTCACTGAAGCCACCGGTGCGCCTGCAACAACTTTTGGCCCGGACTCTCAGATTAACGCCATCTTGACTACTCCCGGCTCGGCACCTCCACGAAGGAGTTCAGTTTTGACTGGTGCGACCAGCCACGGTCCTTTCTCGGGAACTGCCACCACCACTGGAGCTGAGCAGGCACCTACTACCCTAGGAACTGCTATTCCTCCTCTGCCCCCGAACCCCACGGCAACATACTACAATCCCAATGGCAAGCTCCAGGACCCTGCGCCAATTCCCTACCAGCCCAATGGTGAGTTTTGACATTTATACATGAGAATCGAGACAGCATCTAACCTTTCCATAGGCGGCGCTGGCACCAACGGAACTGAGCCCCGGTACATGGTAAACAGTGACTTCGACTACGAATCCATCACTCTCGGTCTCTACCAAGAATGGATCGAGCTCGACCTCTTCAACAACGGCCTCGCCGTCTTCTCAGAGGACGACTTCCTCGAGGCCGGCCTCACCGCCGAAGACCGCTCCTACATCGCCTTCATGGCCCAACAGGAATCCGGCCACGCCACCCTCCTCACCAACATGCTCGGCGAATCTGCCCCTCCCCAGTGCACATACGACTACCCCTTCCGCACCGTCCGCGAGTTCATCGACTTCAACCAAAAGCTCACCCGCTGGGGCGAGTCCGGCGTCTGGGGCTTCCTCGCGCACCTCGACAGCCGCGAAGTCGGCAACCTCCTCTCGCAATCCATCGCCACCGAGGCCCGCCAGCAGATGTCCTTCCGCCAGATGCTCGGCCTGCACCCCATGCCCGTCTGGTTCGAGACCGGCATCCCCCAGTCGTGGCAGTGGACCTACCTCGCGCCGTACATCAGCTCCTGCCCTGAGAACACCACCCGTCTCGCGTGGCAGAACTTCCCCGCTCTCCACGTCGCCAACAACCCGAATCCCAACCGCTTCTCGCCTAACGACACTGCGGCTTGGGAGTACGTCGGCAACCGCACCAGCGACCCTGCTCGCTCCGACATCCCCGCCGACGAGTCCTGCGTCAACGTCAACACAACGGGATACTCCTGCGGCCCTGCCATCGCGCGTAACCGCTCCGAGCCCCTTACTTTCCCGGGCAGACAGGTAAACCTCACGTGGGATGCCCCCGGACAGGCTGTCGGCCCCAACAACTCGTACGTTACGTCCACCGCGGCGAAGCTACCGCAGTTCGTGGCGTGGGTCTCGCAGCTGAACCTCACGTACACGCCGCTTGTGACCACGGGGAATAACTCGGGGTACACGTATCAGCCTGCGGGCGAGGTGTATGAGGGTGACCCGGCGGTGAACGGGACGACGTTTATTGCGCTGACGGATGAGGATGTGTTCCTCACGCCGTTTAATTTGAGTATGATCAATCCGCATGTTGTGGCGCTTGGGTTGTACCAGGCTGGTTAGATGGAAGATGTAATGTTGGTAATGAGAGGGGAGGAAATTGTATATATTCTTGAGAGACGCTGGTAATTTAATGAGATTGTACGATTTGAAGATGTACTTGGATACTTGCATCGTTGAGTGATGTGGAGTGTCTTTTCGTGTGATTGGTTGTAGATGTCTTGCGACAACAAAGTGTTGAGCTATTCTTGATGGTGGGCATACGGAAAGAGGTAATTAATCCGCGGCGTAAGTACGGATATGCCTTTTTACGAGGAGTATTCCCCGCATTATCTAACCTCCTAACCATTCGTTCCCATCTCCCTCGTATTCGTCTTTACTTTTCCCATCCCCGCGCTCTCACCCCATAACCACCTCATACACATTCCCCCCACCACCTCCCTCCACACCAACCTCATCCTTCACCCCAGTACCCACCTCCCACCACACGACCCTCACAACCTTCCTCCATCCCTCCTCTCACCACCTCCACCCCATCACTCTTCTTCTCCCTCTCTCTATCCCACAACCCCTCCACACCCCAAAAACAAAAAGAAAAGAAAAAAGCAACCACAGCGCATACATGCAGCCGCGCAGAAACCCAGCACGTCGCACCCCTCGTTTACACCTGCATCGCCATCCCCTGCGTAGATGAGAGGAATATGGAGATTAGCCTGAATACAGACGTACAGTGCATAGATGCAGGTACACGGCACGGGGGGATCCGGTCCACGGTCGTACAAGTGTAGATCTTGCGATAATATACATATATTCGTGTATGAGATGTATATGTATACATGCACACGCTGTTAATGAATTACCTATACAATTAGTCCGATTGGAACGTCACTGAGCCACGGACACGCAAACGACGAGCAAAGACATAGCACTGAACAGAGGAAATGATATGTATTTGCACGAATCCCATAAAGACCTAATCCGCCCTGTGCTATCCTGACCCACACGCCGCACTCCGACCATCCATCCATCCATTCATTTCGATCAAGCGCATGACAACGCATACATAGAATGTGAAGCGGATGTGTCCTCGCGACAATATGTATGTATGAGCATATATGTGTGCAAGGAGGGGAGAAAAAGAAGGGCGTTACCCGTGGTCCATCCGATAGACCGTATCTTGCCGAAGCAAGCAATCGCCGTTTGATAAAGTACATAAGGAAAGGGAATCCGAATTGAGAGAGGGAAGGAAAAGTGACATGGCGTGTTACCGCGGTGTTGAGAGTGGGGTGTCACCAACGTTCAAAGACATGGTGATGGTGGGGAGATGGTTGTTGGGGAAGTGGAGAGGAAGTGACGGTTTAGGCCTGGTTCTTCGGGTTCTCCGAGGACTTCTTCCACTGGGGTGGGTTAGCGATGTGATCGTTTGAGAGAGTGGAGACCACGATTCTGGCTCAAAGATGGTGACTCAGGTGAGGGAACTTACGTCTTCGCCGAGCTTCTTCTGCTGCTCCTTGAAATCAAGGGACTCGTACTTGGAGCGGTTCTTCTTGACTGTAACGAGAATTAGCGGGATGTTTACGATGAGAATAATTTTGCCATGGATCGGCTGCTCCAAAGAAGCAATACGAAGACCAAATCGGTAGATCAAAGTCGTTCTCGATCTTGCGCAAAAGTCGCGTCGTGACACGACCAAAATGCGTCATTTGTAGGACCGAAGAGCACAATTACTCACAGTAAGCCTGCATCTTGACCATAGCCGCGCTGGCCTTGCCCTTGCGGCCTTTACCCGGGGGACGTCCGGCCTTCTTCACGCCAGCAGTAGTCGTCTTGCTCTTGGGGGTAGACGCCTTGGTGGTAGTAGGAGCCATTGTGGAGATGCGCAAATCGAATTGTTTTCAAATACTGTAAATCGGAGAGTTAGAATCTCGCGCAAGTACGAGGTGATGAAAATCGAAAATGGGGTTGTTTGGAAGATGGAAGGAGGGCGAACGGCGAGAGAAGACGCGTTTACTTAAGTGATAACAACACCCGAAAAGTGCGCTAGGCCCAATGTGGTCTAGAAGAGAGCTACGCATGCTAGCATGTCTTACACTTGTTTACCGGAAGGGTACATTGGAGCGATTGGCGCGTGCGATGGAGGCTGAAACGCATATTCCAGGTTCGCAGGAACCCTATTCTTGAGAGAGTGGTGGTCTGAGGCGAATTGTGAGACGTGCACTGGGAATTGTTTCGAGTTGTGAGCAATATACGCCTCACATGATTGGGTGAGTATCATATCAATTAGCCACGGGTCAAACTATCATCCGGAAATGCGTAGATAGCGCCTTGCAAACGCGTCGTGCGTCGCGTTGGTATTGATTTCTCGATGGAGAGTTCACCTGGCGAGGATCTTTCCTGGTGGAGGCCATAACTCTGACCATGATAATATCGTGTAAATGGATGGAGTAAAAAATCGCCATCTGACAACAACCGAGACATGATTATCCTAAGAATTTCCTCCCTGTCCTCCAAATCTTCCGTCTTTTGCTACACCGTGGATCTCCAGAATTAAGGCGGCTCAAAGTTGTGCAAGACGAGCTTTCTGCCCAATAGCATCTGTGCGTAAGTCGTTTGTGATCTTACTACTCAGCTGCAGCTTTCGCTTCCTCGCTTCCAACGGGGACGAGTTTGCCAACGACCAGGTATTTCTCCGAGAAGCGCTCTTCCCATCCGCGGAGGGCCTCCCACTGCTCCTCGTCCAAGTCCTTCAAGTCGTCAAGCGGGCCATCCAAGTCCTTGGTCAGCATGTCCTCGTCGAAGCTGCCATGAGCCAGACCGCGACTCGCATCTCGGCCAGCAAAGTTCGCATAAGGACCACCGGGACCGTAGAAGTTTCTTCCGGACGTCACGTCAAAAACACGGCCGCGCACCGAAAGATAGACGGGCATGCCATTCAAGCCGTTGTATGGGAAGAGGTCGGGCGGGGTGAATGTGCGGAAGACGGTGGCAGGCGGAGCTTTCGGGAGCACTTGCGGCTTCGCGGGCTTGAGACGGAGATAGACCAGGAAGACGAAGAGCGAGAGAAGGATGATGTTGATGGGCGTCACGGGCGATTCCCTAGGGTCGACATCAGTGGGTAACGCAGAGCACGAAGGCAGCTCCAGGTGCTTACGCGAGAGCAGCTGGCGGCGGGGAGGATGCTACAATATGGTCAGTCAGTGGCGGGTGCAAGGGAGGAGGTCATGGTACCGTCAGCCATGTCGGACTCTGTGTTGGATACAGTGAAGACGGACTTGAGATGGTGGGTTGAGTGAAGACAGGAGTATGCGGCGGGGCACTGGGGTGATGCAACTGTGAGCGCTGACGCTACCAAAACGAGCTCCTCGATCCCAACAGGCAGATGCCGACACGCCGACTGGCCACTCGCCTCGAGGGGGGTTGCTGCATGCGTTATCTACAGTACTCAGCCGGCATTGTCTTGAACCTTAGATGGCACAAACCCCCCCTTCGAGAGTCGGGCGGCTTGGGCTTTTACAGGCGGTAGTTGGACGAGGTTTGCTCTGGCACACAAGCATGCACCCTCAGCGGACTGCCAGTGCGCCACATCACTCCAGACACTGCGCGGCCATGGCCCAATTAATTACCGCGCACCACACCAGTGTTGATCCTTTAATCATCGTATAAATAGCTTGCTGGTCACGGTCGCGTGTGCGCGCGACTACCAGACGTGTGCCTGGTGCGAATCGCTCGAGTCCAAGATTAACCCGCCTCCATCTGAAACAGCGACATCCACGCTGAAACACAGTAAACGGTTCATCTCGGGACGCGCTGTGGCGTCTCATTCGCGGGATCCGTGAGCTGGAGGAAACACTTCTCGACGGTTCCCATCTTTGAGTGGGCTTCGTGCAGCTTCGTGCAGCTTCGTGCCAAACTGCCAGTTGTATTTGTAGGACAACGGTAAAGGACACGCACGCCGCGGGAGCTGCTGCTGCGCCTCACCACGCAACCCCCAGGGACAATCTCGCCTCAAGCCACCCTGAGCAATGGTCGCTCCTTCCATTCTACCTATAGACTAATCTACCGTCCATAGCGCCTGCCGACACGGGTGTCTTCCTTCGCCTGACCAGCTTTGCGACTCCCCTCTATTTTCTTCTGGCAGCCGCATATCTGTCTCTGTCGTGCATTGCACCTCCTCAGCTAATCCTGTGATCCGGTACGTATGTTTTCTGCTGACTGCTGCTCCTTGCTCTTCCAACCACATACCTTACCGTCCACCTGCGCCTGTTCATCGCTATATTATTCCGGGGCTTGCTTCCACAACACCACGGTATCATATTTTTTCACGGCCAACATCTTCACGACACCGCATTGCACCTCGCCTCCATCTAGTGCGCCGAACACCTTGCAACAGCCATGCCTCCATCATACACCATGGCATACGACCCAAGCACGGGCAAATTTACAGTCTCAAACCCCCCTTCGGTAGCACTACCTAGGCAACGCAAACGAGATCTCGCATGGCTCATTCCTCTCGCCTTGCTCGTACCCCCTCTTCCCATGTACCTGGACGGTGCTTCGAGAGACACTTTCACAACATTTTTCACGACATATGTCTTTTGCCTTCTTTTTTGTAGCCCTCTCTGCATTGTTCATATTATCTGGGCGATTTGCTATCTCATGCGGTCCAAGGATAGCCGTGAACTAGCGAACCCCATGCGACGGCGTCTGTGGGTGAAAAATCCAGAAGGCAAAAAACTATTCGAGGATGCACACCAACGTATGGGGCCTGCAGGCACTCGTAAGCCGGAAACCAATTCGGAGAAGCCCACGGAGAAGCCCTTGGAAAAGTCGTCGTAATCCTGGAAGCGTTTCTACTCGATCCGGATCCGTGGAAGTGATTTTGATATTTCAGCATGGCAGGCAAAGGTGGATGCGTGGATGTTGGTTGTTGTGGGAGCAGCCTGCTATTAAAGTTCTAAAGTCGTACACGCTAACAGCTCCTGTCACAGGTAAATCATGTGGAAACGAATCCAGGGTCATGTCCGTGACGGACACTTCCGCGACAAAGACCGTCAAATCGGAGCTCCTGTGCTTGTTGAAACAACTTATGACGAGGATCAGCTTAGGCACATGTCGGACGTCACCCAAGCGCAAAATGCCAGTTACAACAATTATGCGTCCCCTGCCCCACAATCCTAGTAAGTAAAGCCGACTGCACGCTCCCACTTCACTCACATCGGCAGTGCAAATCTTCCTCCCCCACAGTACGGCCACCAGTATCGGACATCTGAAGTACCCACCGTTTCCTCTGTATATTCTCAGCCTTCTCCGGAACTAAGATACGATCGTCACCGTCCTTCTGAAGATCAACCATTCGACATATCGCCTCCAAGTAGCCCTGAACCGGACCATTATCAGCAGAATACTGGCCAGCCTCGAAGGTTCCGATCCATGCGTGACGTTTCGCCGGTCGATGAGAACCGGGGACAACCGATGCTTTCGCCTCAGGGCGGTAGTCATATACCTGTGATGCGGAAAGCACCTCCAACACTCCATAATCAAGATTCCAACACGGCCACGCAGAAGTTCTGGGGAGGAAAAGTTCCGGCAAATAGCAAAGTTCTGTGGGATGAGTACTCTGGCGAACCGACCTCAAGCAATGCAGGAAAGGCCGCGCGAGTGACACCGGGATCCTATCAGAAGAGTTCAGCTTCTCCCCCTTCAGCACGACTCCGCGAAACTGGTTACGATGTGTCCATCACAGCCGGTTCACGAAGAAACCAGTCTCTCGCAGAGCGTGCGAATCGTTACGGCACGAAACCCGCCCCTGTTGACACCAGGCCAAGGGAGCCTTGGAGTCGAGCGACTGGTCGCGCTGAAATTGCACGACCTTTCAAAGACCAGCCATCTGATAAACCTCTGCAAATAAAGAAAAAGGACAATTCGCGCGCTGCAAAGTTTGAGAAGGATGCGCCGGACTCGCTTAGCGCAGACGCCGCACGTGTCTCTGAACCAGCTGATACCATGGTCGTCGCAGATAGCCCGACTGAACACAACACGCATGAAGAACCTATTAAGCCCATAGTTCCGCTCAAGGTTGCGAGAACTTCTCAATCCAGAGACTTTTCATCCCCCACCTCCCCACAAAACCCGAGTAGTTTTAATCCCTACACATATAGCCCGGTCACGCCAACTAGCAACCAGCCCTCAGGACCAACCAACGAAGTGCGACCTCAACTGGAACCTGCCGCACCTCAGCCGACAACACCTCCTACCAAAGTTCCGCGAAAATCGTCCGAGGCAACACCAAATTCCACAGGAAGCAAAGACAACGGACCAAACAGCCGCTTTTCGTGGACGACCTACAACAGCAATACAACCTACCAGCATTCCCCCCACCCTCTCCCATACCCCCACTACCAACTTCACGTGTCCCAAGCGAACCAGTCTCCGCCGCAAACGCCATCCTAAGTCGCAAACGCCCAACCCAAGTCCCAGACCGGGTACCTGCCCGCAAACCCATCGCTTCATCCGTTGCCTCCACTGCTGCCCCCACCGCCGCCTCCACCGCCCGCAACACCATGATTTCCTCCGGACCCCCCTCCCCCCGACCAGACTCCACCTTCTCCACCAGCACGCGCAAAGATCTCCCCCGGCCGCCCACGGAACTCCAAGCCGTCGACCACATCGAGGTTCTGGAGTCCCAAATGGAGGATTTAAAGGTCAGGCGCAACAATGTGTATCGCCTGCTTAATGATCTTAATAATATGGCGCCGCCAAATCCGATGGTCACGGACTTCAAGCGCATGCGCATAGTGGAGCAGAGGAAGAAGGATTTCGAGGGCGAGCTGGCGGAGATTAAGCGCGAGGAACATGATGTTGGGTTGAAGTTGCATCGGGCGTGGAGGAAGAGGGAGTCTGCGGATCCGGGGAGTGAGAGCGCGTTTTGGGTGAGGAGGGTTACGCGGTGAGTGAGAGACAGTAGGTGGAGAGATGTGGGTTTGAGGGTCTGGAGTTTTGAATGTGCTGTTTGCTTTGCGGTAGAGTTTGGGAGTCTGTATGCTTACTTGTTTTTGAAGTTGAGATACCTTGGTCCGATGGGGATGGCGCTTTAAGAATACTATTTTTTATGCATGTTGTGAGTTTTGTATCTCATTGGGATGGATGTGATTGGAGTGATGTCGTACGAAGGGTTGGTCATGGCAATGATGAAGTTCATCACCATCATCATCACCACCACCAACAAGCCATCCAGCACCTCTATCATCCCAATCCAACAGCAGCCACACAAACGGCGGCATAATCGAAAAGTGTGGTGGTTTTGATACGCACAACCGACCACCACAACCAACCCATCATTTTCTTTTTCTTTTTAGATTTCCTCCACAGACATCATTCTCCACTGCGTAGCTTTTTGAGTCTTCAGATGCGAGAGAGCAGGTGGAGCAGAGCATAGGCTGATGGTAGAGAATTTTTAGCTGAGAGGCGGGAGTTCGCATGATGGCTTTCGTGGGCGGTTTTCTAGTTCCCTGGGGGGTGGAGCATGGGATGACAATGGCGATTTTTTTTGATTTTTTTTTTTAGAAGAGAGGGCGCATAGTGAGTTTTTGTGTAAGTTTTATGTTTGCCAGGAGGGAGAGGGGAGCATTCGAGTGTGGTGGGGTGATCTCAGTCGGAAGGAGTGCAGTGCGCACGTTGACTTTGTGTGCAGGTATCATGTTCGCCGGGAGGCAGAGGGGAGGAGAGCATCGGACGGTATGGGTTGTCTTTTAGTTGGAAGGAGCTCGTGGAGTCATGTTCGTGAGCACTTCTAGGTTCCCAAAGGACGGAGCAAGGCATGGGTTTTGGTGTTGATTATTTTCGTCGGGAGGAGTGCGCACGTTGGATTTGTGTGTAGGTTTTGAGGTTCTCGTTTCCAAGAGAGGGTCGGAGCAGAGCATAGGACCTTGGTGCTGTTGTTTTGGACAGGAGTGCGCATGGTGACTTTGATGAGCTCTTTTGAAGGTTCTCAGGAGGCGAGACAGGAAGCATTTGGTTTGGTGAGTACAATTATTACTTTTATGTGGAGGTTTTATGTTTGCCAGGAGGCAGAGCGGAGCATAGACCTTAGTGTTGATGTTTTGAACAGGAGGGCATAGGTTTTGGTGTCGATGCTTCTTCGAACAGGAGTGCGCATAGCGACTTTGATAAGCTCTTTTCGAAGTCTAGAGCAGAGTGAACAGTATTCAAGTTCGGTGAAGCGAATTTAGTCGAATGGGTTTGAATACTGCTTTTGTGTGTAGTTTGAAGATTTCGAGGAGGGAGCAAAGCATAGGTCTCGATGTCGATGTTTTGAACAGGCAATCCCGGAATTTTCAATCTCCTCGATTTTTGGAAGTCTTCGAATCAGGATATGCAGGGCGGGTGGTTTTCATAGTCGGTTTGAAAGGGAGGAGTGTGCATGGTTTTTAATCTTTGTCTTTTAGATCCTTAAGCAAGCCCACGGGCAGCTGCAGAGCATGTGATATTTTATGTGGTTATTTCAGACGGCAGGAGTTCGCATGGTGATTATCGTGAGTTCTTTTAGAGGTTTGGAGAAGAGAAAGAGGGCATGATATCCTGGTAGTAACTTTTGGAGCTGCCGCCCATGCTACACGCTTCAGCAAGTTTTAGTCCAGGAGGTTGGAGAAAAGAGAAAGGGCAGAGGGGACATAAGATGTCTGGATACAGTTTTTTAGTCACTGCCGTCCATGTTGCATGCTTCAGCGAGTTTTAGTCCACGAATTTGAGGAACAGAGCAGGATCCAGAGCCATAGATTCCAGGTTTTAGGTTTTGGAACCGCTGTCCATATGACACACACTACCAAGTTTTAGTCCAAAGAATTGAAGTTCAAAGGTTCCAGACTCGAGGGGAAGAAGAAACATGCAGCTCCGTAATAATGCCTTCTTCGAAAACGCGGATCCCCTCCCATAGTAAGCTTGGAATATGCTTTTGGGATCCCAGAGGTAGTGAGGAGTGAACAATCCACAGAAGAAGGGAGGGACAGACATTTGAATGAGGACTGTCTGTTTTGAAAGAAGAGACCACCCATCAGATTGTCGAGTAAGAGAGAAAGTGGGTAGAACACCAGATCTCGTGTGTTTTTATCGTGTCGATTTCGGTCTGGGCGTGGCAAAGCACCGAGTCTCATGAGTTCTAGACATCTCAATTTCGGCCTGAGCGGTGATAGAACAGTAAATCTTTTATGTTCTAGCCACACGGATTTCGGTCTGGGTACCATGAAAATACTGGGTCTCACGTTTCTTGACGAGTTGAGTTCGGCCTAGACAAGGTAGGAAACGAATCTCATGAGTTTTGGCAACTTCAATTTCGGCCCGGAGGTTGTAGAGTATCCAGTTCCATATGATTTGACAGCTTCGATTCCGGTCTGAAAATGGTAAACTACCGAGTCTCATGAGTTCCAGTAATGTTGAATTCAACCTGAACGTAGTGAAGCATCCAGTCGCATGGGTTGTAGCCCCTTCGATTTTGGCTGAGATGCAGTGAAGCGACCAGGCCCATGAGTTCCAGCAACATCGATTTTTGTCTGGCGGTGGTAGATCGTCGAGTCGCATAGGTTTGGGAAACTTCAATTTCGGTCCGGATGTGGGTATGTCGGAGAAGAACAAAGGAAAAGAAAGACTTTTGGAGGAGATTTGAGAGCCATGAGCGAATCAGGCGAAGGGCATATGTCATTTGAAAGTTCGGTTTTCCATGGAGCTGAAGCTAGTTGTTTTTAGTCCGAGAGGCTGGAGTGTGGTGTGGAGGAAAAGAGAAATGGAGGGGAGAGGGGGGTTTATATAGACTCGTTCGTCTGATGTATGCGTTTAAGGCAATCAGAGGTTCGCAGGGATGATGACTAATACAGGATCCGAGCCAGACATAGGCCTGCACCCTGAAGTTTTAGAGCAGCACCAAGTCAACTATCATAGAGCCTTACGAATTTTTTTTAGGTATACTTAGGAGCTATCACAGAGTGCAGAGAGATTTTCTTGAAAATTGCATGCAATCCGGAGCCTGACCGCCACTTGTTGCCCACTAGCCACCACAGCTGCCTTGTAGACGGGTTATGTTCATCACTGCGATCACTAAAGGCCTATTCATATGGCCTCGTGTAAGCATCGGCCTACTAGATTGCTAAGCGTAGAGTTTCATGTAGATGCTCATCATCACCACCAACTATGCAATCCTCCACCTCGCCAGCAACCTCGTAGAAAAGCGCCTAAGCTCACGTAGATGCTAATTGTTATCATTATCATCATTACCACCACCATTATCATCATCACCACCACTATCATCATTACCACCACCATTATCATCATCACCACCACTATCATCATCACCACCACTATCATCATCACCACCACTATCATCATCACCACCACTATCATCATCACCACCACTATCATCATCACCACCAATATCATTGTTACCACTACTATCATCACCCGCCCCGTGGCAAACCCCCCAAAACATGCAATACCTCCACATACCACCCCCTCCCATTACCAAGATCTCCCCCAAATTTTAGTTCTAAACCACACCTATCCCACAACCTCACACAAAAGTTTTAGTTTTCCCACTCATCCCATCCGTCCCTCTATAGTTTGCCATGTCCCTGTTTTTAGTCCCAGCTCACACGCACTTCGCATGTTGTTTTTTAGTCCCAGTGCCATCCATAGGGTTGATAAGGGACGATTTTAGCAGCATAGAGGTGATGGCGATGTTTTTTTAGTCCCAATCCTCACCCATTCATGCTCGTGCATCTCATTTCTAGTCCCAACCTCCCTCCACTCATACTCCTTGATGTGCCTTTTTTCAGTCCCAGCCATGCAGTATCCATGCCTGGTTTTAGTCCCAGTCTCCACCCATGAGATCAGCAAGGGAGAATTTTGGCAGCATGAAGGTGATTGCCATCTTCTTTTAGTCTCCCTTCCACCCCCTAGCCCATACACGCTCGCGCATGTTGTTTTTAGTCCCAGTACCACCCATGAGATCGTCACCATCTTCTTTTAGTCCCCCTCCTTCCCCCTTCCCCCACCCATACGCACTTCGCATCTTGCTTTTAGTCCCCCCCTTCCAGCAGCATGGAAGAGATCATGCTCTTTTTCCAACACCTTCCGCTCACATAACCGATTTCTCCGCAAGTTTTTGGTAGGGTGAGGAGATCGTTGTGTGTGAGGAGAGGAAGTGGTGGAAGGCGGGGGGAGGAGGCTTTATATATGTGTGGGGATGGGGGGGTCATGTGATTGTGTGGGTGGGTAGGTACCTGGATATCTAGGTAAGGCAAGGTTTGTGGTGATGATGAGAATCATCAGTATCATAGCTGAGATGTCGCAAGATAGACTTTACTTTACGTGGAATACACTCGCCATCTATGACCAAGAAACCATATTCTACAAATATCATACCCACCACCCGACCCTCTATAAAAAGTCCCGCGAATTAACCCCCATCACGCCTTTAACACCAGAGATTGCCAACTCACGCCCTCGCCGCCGCCTTCTGCATATCCCTCTTAATCTTCGCCCCCACCACCTCAATACTATCAATAAAAAACATCCTCAGCTTATCATTCTGCCAAACCAACACCCCATTATCCCTCGCATACTGCACATACTCCCTGTAATCCTCCTGCGCAAACCCCCTCATCAGAAACCCCTGCGTCGTCTCCATGCGCTCGCGTTCGTACTCCCAGAGCCGAATCTGATCCATGACGGTGGGCGGGAGAAAGGGTTTCGTCTTCTGCATCTGAGGGTGGCAGTGCATGTCGAGGTACTCGATGACCTGCGAGGAGGTGATGCCCAGTTCTATGGCTTTGCCGATGGAGTGGCGGGTTATTTTTCCGGAGACGAGGTTGGGGAAGCGGGTGCGGAGGCGGGTGAAGAGGGAGAGGATGGCGATTTGGAGGAGGGAGTTTGTGTAGGCGTAGAGGCGGTAGTTGGTTTCGAGGATGATGAAGTTTTTGGAGTTGGAGCCGCCGCCGATGTCGGATTGTTTGGTTGTGCTCTGGGCGAAGGCGCCGGCGTCGGAGGTGAGGGTTACGGCGAGGCGCGTGGGGTAGAAGGTGGTTGAGGTTTTACTGGAGCGGTAGATGATGCCGAATTCGGCGAGGTCTTCGAGCATTTGGAGTTGTGTGGCGGAGAGGGTCGCGGTGGAGTAGTCTTGGCCGAGCTCGAGGGAGCCGAGCATGAAGAGGAAGTTGAGAATGTCGGTTTCGGACATTTTTTGCTGTGAGATATCATGTTAGCGGTGAGGCTCGAAGAGGACATAGACCTTGAGGCAAGGAATACTAACCGCCGGGGCATTCCTCAAGTACGCAACCAACAGGCTCCAAACCTGCGCATTCGTATCCCTCAGAACAAATGTAAACCCCTCCTGCGTAATCCGCCCATAATTATAAAACCCCGCCAACTGCAACAAAGTCTTCGTCCCCTTCCCCACATCCTCCCCTCCCTGATTCGTGAACCCCACCGTATTCCCCACAAGATAGAACAAGATGTTCTCCCACTGCCGCTGCGCATACCCATCCAGGAACTCTATGCTCACCCTCCGCTCCTGACTCTCATGCGACGGAACACCAAACGACCTGTGCGACCCGCTGCCCTCCAGCGCCTGCCGCAACGACGACGCAAAGCTCTTGTACAGCTCGTATTGCAGCTTCCGCTCGTCGTCCTGCTTCGCGACGAGAATGTGTAGCTTCTCGAGGATCTTCATGGCGCCTTTCTTAGTGAGGGACGCCTCGGCGCGGAACCAGGTGTCTAGGTCCGCGGCAGGGAACGGCGCAGGCATGTAGAGTAGTGCCATGACGATTGACTTTGCTGCGCATATATTAGCTATCCGTCCCTCTCTCAGCGCACAGCTAGAAAGCACAAACCCAAATGTGGCAGCATGCACCTGAAGACCGCCAGCACCGTAGACGGCTGCTCATAAAGCTTCCTGTGCGTCTGCACGGGCAGCTGCTCGAGGTAATCGAGCGCCTGAAAGGACGAGACCGACATCGTGGGGGATGTGGGCTGGATATGTGCAGACTACCGTGGTATCATGATCCTGCGGCGGAGTTGCGGCGAGCTGTTTGAGTCGCGTGGGGAACAGTCGCGGGTGAAAGACGCAGGCGACCGTGAGGCGCAACTGGATTGACGTCGGGGCCCGCGCCAAGGGATTCCGCTCCGCCCTTTGTCGACGGACGGTTCTCCGATCTGCCGAGCGGAGGTAGACGTCACTCCTACACGACGGAATCACTTGTTTTGGAAGATGCCTGCGTTGAAGTTTGTGCGAACGGTTTGTTTTCATTTCCATCTGTGTAGATGAATTATAATGAATTGATTCTCACCAATTGGCTAGGTGTGGGAGTCCTTCCGCGCAACGTCCGGTTTGGAACCGAGGTCAGTGTGTCTGTTTATCGTGACCACTCTCAAGCATGCGTACTCACCCAACCACAGATTACTCGATGGCGTACGTTTCAGTTCACCAACACTCAAAAGCATCAACATCTAACCCTCACCCCAGCTAAAAGTAACTCACGTCGTCCCCGGCCGCGTCAAATTCGAGCTCCCCATCGAGAAGCACCACACCGTCCGTCATTCTCCAAAGCCCTACTGTCATCCCACGTCCCCATTCTAACTTTCCAGAACCGTCTTAAAATTCTCCATGGCGGAACAATCGCCAGCATGGGTACGTCAACTCAGCATATGTAGCACGAAAGCCAAGCAAACAAGCACTCACTCCAACACCGCCCAGTCGACCTCGGCGGCTCCCTCGCCGTCGCTTCCCGCGGCCTCTTCGCAACCGGCGTTTCCACCGATCTAAACGTGACGTATCTCTCCTCCGGCGGCCAAATAGGCGACCTAGTTAAAGCTGAAGTATCATGTGATAAGTGTACGTCTATTCCTATCCCTACTACTCACTTATATGTATACATACTACAACCCCTCCTCTATCCAGCCCCACTCTTTCCTTTTACTTGTTCTTGTTTCTCGATACCACAATGAGTGAATCACACTCATCCCAAACAGTCGGCAAAACCCTAGCCTTCACCTCCATCCTCTTCAAAAACCATAAAGACGAGGTCTTCGCCCGGGGCAGCCACACAAAGTACATCTCCCTCGCGTGGAAAGATCCCAACAACATAACCGAGGAGTTGTCGCCCAAGCCGACGAAAGGGAAAGAAGGCTCATCACCCCCAGAGGAAAAGAATGTAGATGGTGGGAAGAAGAAGGAGGAGGGCAAGGAGAAGCCAGGACCGCAGGATGAGAAGGTGCCGGAGGGGTTTGATAAACTGCCTAATGTGCCGTCGTAGACGGATGAAGGAGAATGGGAGGGTCGGTGGAGGTATATACTAATATGCTTTGTTTACGGGAGCGAATGCATCGCGTCACCTCTCGGAGTCTTGAAGGTGGCACAACAACCGATTCGGCCAGTGTTGACGACCGCTATCTTGCACCCCCAAAAGCCAGCCCCATAGATCGATGTCAAGCTCTTCCCCACTAATGCCATGAGAGACTCCATACCATACAGACACATATCGTCTTCAACACTTTTCGTCCCAAGACCTATCCTTCTGTTATGCATTACCACTCCTATCTCGTGCTCGGACATGATCTTTCCGAGGAGATCCTACTTCGTGGCCCTATCCATCTATTATTCAACAACCGTTCTCAGACTGGTCGAAAGCGTGTTCGAGGGCGTAATCGCTATCATTTGCACCATCCATAGACTTCAGATCATCTGTGTTCCAACCCTTGCCCTTCAAAAGATTGACGAAGCTACTCTTCCTGGGTGTCATCTTTCTAATAGCGCGACTGAAGGGCCCCTTAGAATTCACATCGTCTGGTTTCGGATTCAGTGGTGGTAGATCCGAGGAAGTGTCGAGCAGATCATGATCCCGACGGTACTTGTGTTCGAATTCCTGGTTTTGCAGTCAGTAAAGATTATGGTGATTCCAAAAAAAATGCGGCTTACCCAAAGACTGTCCGCGGCCTGATGCGAGAAGCACAAATCGCGAAGCTGAAGAAAGATGTAACATACAGCTTCGTCCTCCTGGGAAATGTTGCAATGCGCGAGCGGACCCTCCATCTCATAATAGGGATCTAGCTCGACCTGCATCGCTTCCGTTCGCCATTGATCATAGCGCGATTGGAATCGTCCCGCCCAATACAAAGCTGGCATGTAATCCTTGATCTGCGAGTTAACACTCAAGTTAGCAGTATCCAAGCTCATTGGGGTCATTCCAGACCACGATCCACTAGATTTGGCAGAGAATAGTACCGAGGTACTAAACGAACGGCCAGGCCTAGGAACTTGGATGCTGAGCTTGGATTTACTTTTCGGCAATGAAGACTTTCGACTTTGGCGAACCTCGTCGATAAAGTTGGCTTTGCGGGTTTGAGTTGTTTCGACCACTCTAGGAGCATCGATGACGGTACTATTGCTTGACGAGAGACTAGAAGTATCGACATCCAGTTCTTTTGGATTAGGCTCTTGAAATCTTGGTACCAGGACACTCTTTTCGAGAGCATTTGATGGATTGAACGAAGGCATAGACGCACTCTTGTACTTTTCCGGAATAGGTGGCACCGGTGGAACATCATCACGTACTCCCACGAAGTGATGGCAGGTAGAGGAGCGAGGAAGTCTCACCTCGTTGTTCATACCAGACAGACCTCGTGCCAAAATGGCTCCTGCTTTTTTTCTATAAGGAGTGGAGAACGTGCGCTTCCGAAGGTCCTTCTCCGTGTTGAATCGCGGAAGAGCAATCTGAGTAGACGCAGTGCTTCTTGTCGCTGAAGTGAGCGGACTGACAGGTCCTAGCAGTCGCGTTTGTGTAACTACATTTCTAACTGAGGTAGATGTCGAGCCTGAGGTATTGGTGGGGCTGCGTTTCTTAGGCAAAGCCCGTTGAGCCGATAAGGGTGTCTGGGACAGCGCCTGTGCGTTTTTGCGTTTGCTCGATGCTGGCGGTGTAGTACAAGTTCCTTCTTTGCGTTGAACCAGAACATTGGCCGGGCCAGTCGACCTCCTCTTCGATGCGAGTGTGGGGGCCATCGCACTTTCCCGTTGGGTAGCCTCTCGCCTTGGGGAGGACGGTGAGTGCTCTTGGATATTGGACAGCCTTTTGACATGCCGTTGAATGATTGGTGTTGAGTTCTCTTTGACGTTGAGCCTATGTGCATGTGGAACACCTGATGACTTTGGCTGGTGCGGTCGTCGTGGCGACATGAAGTGGACAGGATTTGATGAATTCGCTTCCTTCGCCGTCAGATTTGGTGTTGTGTATGAGCGCACTGGCGATACTTTCAAGGAAGATTGGACTTGAGTCCTAGCAAAAGCATTCCCAGCCGCTACGTGCTTCTCTTGTTGGCTTGTGAGGTCATTTTGGTACTGCCGAGGACTCGATTTTCGGTGAGCCTGAGTGGTAAGGTCAGGTGAAGGAATTTTCGTGGGTGGGGTTCGAGTATCGTCTTGTATAGTGTATATGGAAGTATTCGGCGTTGTAGATTGATCAGCGCCAACTGCATATAGCTCGGATTCAATTCTACTCGGTCGAGGTATGAAGCTCATCGTGCGGGAGCGCGGCAGTTGCTTGGGTGTGGTATTAGACACCGAAGTATACTGCAAACTGATATTGTTGCCCTTTTGAACCGAAGAGGAACTACAGATAGACGGAGTGTGCATCGGCGACAAGAGTCTAGTTGACTTGTGTGGCTGCGGGCTCGGCACATTGGCCGCAGTAGTCAAGTCATTCTGAGGCAGCAAGGGACGCACCGGCATGTTCTTCCGCTGCGAGAGTGAGATCAAAGACAACCCATGGCTGAGCTTTCGTCTGAATTTGCCCGTGTTATCCTCGCTGCTGCCCACAGCGGGTTTCTCCTTTCGGCCGACCATGTGCAAATAGTCGCTGTCACTCGATATTTGAGCCGCTTCCCACTGTGAGCGGATTTCCTCAAATCTATGGCGATCTGAATAGCTTAGCATGGCTCCAATGTGGGAACCCGGGAGATAAGGATGGGGTACTTACAGGAATGACGGATTACGCGCAGGAGCTGCAACGAGGTGGATGTGCAATGGTGGTGAGGCAGTTGCGATGTAGTGGGGTTCTATGTAAACACTGACGCTCGGATTCACACGAACAGGCAGGCACGATCGAGCGCACCTGACCTACTATGACATTCAACCTTGACTACTCGAAGCTCCTAGCCGAAGCAGGACAAGCACCAAGTCATCAGACGGTACTCACCACGCTCTTACGCCCTTACCCGTAAGATTGAGGAATATCAACAAGATTCGAACAGCCTGTATCTGTCAACAAGTTTGTAATTTGGGTGCGCACATACAAGAATATGCATAGACTCGACAATTGAAGATAGCAGACAAATAACATTGTATAAAACGTAGGGTATCCAACACCGATGTCCCATACTTACAGCGCCAACCTATGCATACATAAAAACTCATCATCAAGAACCCGCCCTACTCTGAATCGCTATCAATAACAAACTCAGCCCGCATGTTGTTCCTCGCCGCGGGCCTACGAACAGGAATGACTTCTTCGTCTTCATCATCTGCATCTGCCATGACTACATCTCTATCTTTCGTCGCAGCGGACGTTGCAGAACTTGCTGGTACATCCGCTGCTGCTGCGTGTTGTGACGATAAAGGTATGGCTGTGACCTCGTCTTCACTATCATCCATATCCACCTCTTGTTCCTCTGACGGTGCTCTACTGCTAGCACTTTCATCACTTGTGCTTTCCGCTTCTTCATTATCGCTTTCGTCTGAATCAAATGGACCAGCTTTTCGTTTAGGCGGTGATTTTCTCTTCTTGCTCTTTGTCGCGCTCGACCCATCCGCTTTTCTCTTCTTCGACGCAGCAGGTACTGTAGTACCCAGCACAAGCGACTTCGCGATGTTGGCACTATTCTGCGCTCTGAGCCTCTCCTCGTTCGCGAAGAAAATAGCATCTGCTTCGGCGTCGTCTTCATCGTCAGAGTCATGGACGAACATGGTACTCTTGACTTTAAGTTGCTTCTCGATCTCCTTCTGGCGTCTAGAATTTGCCCGTTCCTCTTTCTCCTGGTCGTCGAGCTCCACGGGGGTGCGCGCTCGTCGCCGTCTTTTGAGAACTTTCTTTCCGGTCCCATCGGCTTTTCTGGTGGTGGGCTCGTCCAAGGCATACTCCCCGCGGTCTTGGTCGGAGTCATGGTCAATGCCATCATCCGAGTCATCCCAGTCTACGCGGCGAGTCGAGCGCCGTGCTGCCGCAGCCTTGCTGCGAAGCATATCTTCGGGACCCTTCCCATCGTCGTATGTCGGAGGGTCAAACTCGTACTTGCGAATGAGATCGATCGATTCTTGCAGATCGTGAGATGTCAGAGTAGATGGTATCACCCAAGTAGCATCGGGATCTTCATGAGCGCCCAGGCGCTCGAAGCCGACCAAGTTTAGTAGAAGCCTTAATTTGTTGTCCTTGAACATTGCTACCCTTCGCTCTTCGTTATCGGGTTTGACTACTGCAAATTGTTAGCACGAAGAAGATTGCTTGGGATAGAAAGCATTTACTAATGGAGTCCGGCTTGGGAGCTTCAGCTTCCTCGCTCTCGGGCGCAGCTTCCCCTTCCGGAATTGACGCCGCTGCACGCTCTTTTCGAGCTTCCTCCATATCCTCCCACGCCTTTCTTTCGTCCACAGCTGATTTCAGAATATCTCGCACCCAGTGCAGAGCATCAGACTTTTGTTGGTTGACTAGTACACCCACAGCTACACCGATCTGCTCAGGTTTTTCCATGCCAGGCTTGACCTCAAGTTCGGCGGGAGCTCGTGGCGTCCTCGTGGGCAACTCCCGCTCATAACCGTGCTCCAAGAAGAATGTGGTTTGCGGGATTTTGCTGAAGAGCATCTCAACGATGAGCTCGGGTCTTTCTTGCACCTTTTTGACGACTGTCCTGAAGAAATGCCTGACTAGATCTTCCCATTCTTTGAAGGATGGCGACTCGGGATCCAGACCTTCCGGACCTTTGATCATCTTGTTAAACAGCATGAGTATATCCACTCGGCACAACAACACGCCGAGCTCCATTTTGAAGGCCACGCGGTGGAGGAAGCGATGGGCTCGTTTCAGCTGGTTAGCGTCCAGTTCGTTGTAGTATCTTGTAAACGCAACAAACGTGTTCACGCTGCTCTGGTTCACAAACTTCGCCGCGAAGCGAGTGAAGTCGAACTTTCTCTCTGACACAGTTTTTTGCGCCTCTGCCAGCACCTCAGTGTCTGGAACGTTGTCCTCCTGTTCACCATCCTCTCCTTGTGTTGCTGCTTTCTTCTTGCGAATGTTTTGGGCGCGTCGTTTCGATCGCACCTGCATGTCCACGTTCTGCTTCGAATACCGTTCCAACATGCGTAAGAAGACGTGCGCGAGCTCCGTGACAGCATCAAGGTATCCGAACCCTTGATCTTTGTAAGATCGCAGAGTGTGTACTATCCGGTCATGCGTTGACTCTTCGTAGAAAATTCGATTTTGTATATTCTCAGCAATCTCCTGGTCATCCTCCAGAACCGAATCGGACATTTCCTGTACGGTGAGTAGGATCTGTGTAAAGCATTTCATTCCGGCATTGAGATCCTGCCATGCCTTTTCATCTTCACTCTTTTGCATGAAGCGGTTCATGAGGATGAAGGTTTCCTGGTTCATGACCTCTGCTACCAGCCCATAGCTCTCATCTTCTGCAACCAAAAGTTCCTTGTTGGTAGGATCAGCTGCCTTTTCCTTGATGGTGCGGCGGCGAGCACATTCTGCCCGAAGAAACCAAGACACAAGGTAGAAAAATTGTCGGGGGTGCCGGGTTTCCACACGTTCGTGTTCTCGTTCTATCGCTTTTCTCAGGTGGAGGAACAAAGGGTTGAAAGAGGAGTCTAGGAACTCTTCCACAAAATCTTTGATGTGCTTTTGCGCCGATGATGTGAGAGGTACAGGGAGATCGAATTCCTCCCGTTCCTGTTCACCATCCGTTTTACGTCCGGGTCGCTTCGGCTTGTTCCACTTCTTGGTTGTGTCCATCTTCTGCATGCTTTTCTGTGCTTTTCCAAGCACGTCTTGTCCTGAGATGGTCGACACTTGTTCGTCATCACCCCGCTTGAGCCAAATCATGGTTCCAAATCGATTGTGACGCGAGGGCGCGTGCCGTGCGTACCCTGCTACCATGGCTTTTTCCTTCTGTATTAGACTCTTCAGCTCGTCTGTATTCTTGCTCTTGAGCTTCTTCTCTTCCATGAACAGCTTCTCTGCATCAATGCCCTTGAGCAAGTAGAAAAGTATCTCCAATACGATAACATCTTGAGAAACGAAATCGTCTCCGATACTGGAAGCGACACTGAGGAGGACCTGGAATATGTCCTGTTGTTGGAAGGTATCGATGACTACTGATCTAGACACTTCGGCCTCGTCCATGTCCATGGGTACGCTTCTCGGTGGTGACAGCATGGCGATGTTGCGGATAAAATATAGGGCGATGCGAATAATGCCTTCGTCTCGAGGTGCGCGTTCACGAAGGGGGACAGCCATAGAAGGAAGAGCTATGCGGATGGCTGTCTGAAGAATATTTGCGCGATCATATTGCAGGACAGCGCGCTTGTATCCGATTTGTGCCAGCTGAACGTACGGACCGTGACGGTGATGGTTTACAGTCGCTTCGACGGGGTCGATCTCGAATGGCCATGTTAGTGGGACGATGAGTTCCACTGTCCGATTTTAGTATTGATTGCTCAGATGTTGTCATAGCATATCCCCTTACAAGTTGCAACAGCAAGCTTGTGCTTCAATCGGTCGTCCGTCACTCTCGCAGATACTTTGGCGAGAATCTCCAGAAGATCACCCTTGACCAAGTTCGCCTCGGCCATGCAACGTGCCACATCGCGGCGGTTCAACTGCCCATCCGCAAATTTGAGCCATTTTCGCAGGTCCTTCAGGCAGAGCAGTGCGTCGTCTCCGAACGAGTATGTTCCGTCATCGCCAATACCACCGAGCTGCGTTCGAGTCAGTACAGATCACAGATGCAATATATTGATACTTACCGCAGTGATCAGGCTATAGACATGAGCGCGGATCTCAGGATCCACAGGGTCCCTTGCCCACTCGTCCAGTGTGGTTTGGTGGGCCATTGTGGTGGTTTGTCGCTGGCCGATGCACGCTTGTCCCGCGATAACTTCAGACGACGCGTCAGGGCGCGCACGCGTAAAGTGCACTAGACTAGTGCAAAAGTGCACAACCGCGCCAAGCACGGCGGGGGCTGGCCCGCTGGTGCTGCGTCCAGGTCGCGGCGTCATGCCTCGGCTGAACGGGAGCAACCCGGTCGCGGCTTCCCTCGGCCCTCTTTCCCCACGAAGTCCGCCCCAAAGGAACCCCAGCTTCACATGCGTGTCCTGCAAAATCTGAATTGACCCTCTGAGCATATACAAAAAACAATACAAAATGTTCTCAGCAGCTTCGAGACAAGCCATTGGAAGCGTTGCGAAAAGGCAATGCCGGGGCTTCAGCTCGACACCTTACGTCGGCGCTGCCGCAGAAGTTAAGAAGCTGGGTGTCATTGGAGCTGGCCAGATGGTACTGTACACCCTTTCTGAAGCTGAAAATTGTACTTACAAGCAAAGGGTCTTGGTATTGCACTCGTCGCAGCTCAGAAAGCTCAAGTACCCGTCCGATTGATCGACTCCTCGCAAGCCTCAATCGACAAAGGCCTCAAGTTCGCAGACAAGCTGCTCGAAAAGGACGTCGGCAAGGGAAGACTATCCAAGGAAGATGCCACAGCAGCACGAGAGCGTTTGACATCCAGCACAAAGATAGAAGACCTCTCAGACGTCGACTTCGTCATCGAGGCCGTTCCCGTTCGTCCGCCTTGTCCACCTACCCCACGCAATGCTCACAATACGTTCAGGAAATCCCCGACCTCAAGTCCAAGATCTTCGCCCAGCTCGCCCAAATATGCCCCTCCCACGCCATCCTCGCAACCAACACGTCCTCCATCTCAATCACCAAAATCGCGGCTGCCACCACAACCGACCCTACCGACCTCTCTGCCTCCTCGCGCGTCGTCAGCACACATTTCATGAACCCCGTCCCCATTCAAAAAGGTGTAGAGATCATCACCGGTCTCCAAACCTCCCAAGAAACACTCGAGACCGCGCTGGAATTCTGCAAGCGAATGGGCAAAATTCCATCGACCAGTGCGGACTCGCCGGGTTTCCTTGCCAACCGCATCTTGATGCCTTACATTAACGAGGCGATCATCTGCTTGGAAACTGGTGTAGGCAAGAGGGAGGATATTGACAGTATTATGAAGAACGGGACGAATGTTCCCATGGGACCGCTACAGTTGGCTGACTTTATTGGTATCGATACATGCCTGGCTATCATGCAGGTGCTGTACAATGATACGGGTGACTCTAAATACAGACCCGCCGTGCTGTTGAAAAAGATGGTGGATGCGGGGTGGTTGGGTAAGAAGTCTGGAAAGGGATTCTACGATTATTAGAAAACAGGCCTAAAAATACCCAACTTTCACATTTCAATCATGCTTTGCAGGAATAACCATGGCGGGACTTTCCCAAGATACTGATCATGGGATGACGTAATGTGAGGTACATTTGATAATGCGATGGACACGTCTTTCGATTGCTGCTCATTGTCTGACCCATTCATCTTCGTGGCTGCAGTCATTTCGACTAAACGTACCATGAAACCAGATCGCTAAGAAATTCATCACTTTCAAAGCCAGAACCCAGAATCTCATTCATAATCTTCACGGTCATAGTCTCACACTCGGCGATTCATTCCGTACTGGATGACGTACAAGACCTCCTCCAATTTCCCCCGGTCAAGTCAAGTCACGTAGAATCAAATCTGTCCTATCTTCGACTACCTTCCTAGATGCCGTCTCTCTGATTTGCCAGGGGTAACTCGCATACAGAATGTCGCGAAACTCCAACACGCGTTACCGTATTCTGGCTTAATGGACAAATCACAGTCAGCACAACCCCCAAGGTCTCACAATATATATAGAAGCAACACGAGACATAACGCACCTTCACATCGAAGATCAGTCACTGCATCCTCATTGAATGCAGGGTATACAACCGTCGCAGAAAGATTTGAGATAAGGTCTCCCTAGATGTTCGCAGCAGCGAAAGAGGCTTCCCAGGACTGACGAGATCCAAGAGGGTGAATGCCCAACAGAGAGCCTGTACAAGCAGGAGTAGACAGATGCAGAACCTAAACGACGATTCTCTGAGCATGGTGAATCACATATGCGACAAAGAAAATGCAGAAAGAAAGAGAGACTTGGGATGCAAACATGAGAGAACGAGTAAGTATTCAGGTCTAGCAATTAATGAGGCCTGCTGACCATTTCCACATGGCCTCTTCGTAATGTCTCCAAAGATGCAAAGTGGCCTTTCCAACACGAGATTACACCAGGACATCCGTGAGGGCGTCCCTCAAATATAGCAACAATCTCTCGCATTACAGTCGTATATTTAATTTCTCCGCCAATATCCACTGTTCCACGCTAACGGTAGCACATGGTCCGAACACAATGGGGGTGAATATGTGGAGTCGTGCCAAGGCCCAAGGTACCCGCTCGCCACAGCCATAGGGCTGACCCGCCACCAACGAATCATCAGCCTCCCACCTCCACCCACCTCCCACCTCGACCATGGCCTCCGACATGCAAATAAATCCCCAACGCGCAAAACAACTGGCCGAAAACCTCGCCAGCATCTCCTCCCGCATCAATGCCGTGTCCAAACCCCCCAAACAGGTTCGTAGCCCCCCTTTCCCCCACCCCCTTCCATCTCACAGTCTGATAAGTAGCAACAGGTCCGCCTCATAGCCGTCTCCAAGCTCAAGCCCGCCACCGACATCCTCGCCCTCCACCAATCGCCCCACCCCCTCCACCACCACTTCGGCGAAAACTACGTCCAAGAGCTCCTCGAGAAATCGAAGCTCCTCCCCCGCTCCATAAGATGGCACATGATCGGCGGCCTCCAATCAAACAAGTGCAAGCACCTCGCGGAGCAGATCCCCAACCTCTGGTGCGTCAGCAGCGTCGACACGGAGAAAAAATGCAACGAGCTGGAGAAAGGACGCAAAGCCCTGCTCGAGAAGGACCCCACGGCTGAACCCCTCCGCGTAATGGTGCAAGTCAATACCAGTGGGGAGGAAGCAAAGTCCGGGGTGGAGCCGAGCGATGCGCTGGCGCTGGCGAGACACGTCGTGGAGAAGTGTCCGCATCTGAGGTTCACGGGGTTGATGACGATTGGGGCGATTGCGAGGAGTAGGGCTACGACGGCGGAGACGGAGAATGAGGATTTTGTGTGTTTGAAGGGGGTGAGGGATGAGGTTGCGGAGGGGTTGGGGTGGGAGAGGGAGAAGGTGGAGTTGAGTATGGGGATGAGTGCGGATTTTGAGGGGGCGGTGGGGTTGGGGAGTGATGAGGTGAGGGTGGGGAGTGACATTTTTGGGGAGAGGCCGGCGAAGAAGGATGCTGTGGTTGTGGAGAAGGGGTAAACACTTGATAGGTGGAAGAAAAATGGAAAGTCAGCTCGTGGGTACTCGTGAGTCTATGCGCTTGTGAAGTGACTGTTGTATTGTATATCTCAGGGTAACTCGATGGAAAGACAAGTTCTACCAAGCCGAAAAATTAGGGAATGGGTATTACCACATGTCAGTGTGATTCGATGTGTTTCGTGAACGTCGTGATTGACCTGGCTAGATCAGGGCGATGTCAGGAAGATACTGCTCGCACCGAGCGTCTCGTCTAGCAAACTGACAGTTCTCATCTTGCCCTTACGCCTATACAGGCGCTCGTTGAAGTGGGTAGTTCCCTGTGCGCTTAGTTTACCCTCGGCTCTGGCAAACTGAACGAAAAGGTTTAGGTATTGGTGACTTGGCTTCAAATTTGACCTGAGCATATTTTCTAGCGACCCTCTCTTTACTCAATTGATCCTCTACCGCCACCATACTCCAGTAGCTCTACAGGAATTTCCACAGCAGATATGGGCTCGCTGGTGGGTGGTAATTGGCATTCTTGATCGTGATGCGGTTATAAATATCGATTCAGACATGCCACTGATGGATGTACTCATGGAATTGTAGGACGTTTTATGCCCTCTTAAGCTTCAAGAAAAATCCGTGACTGCCCTCGTCTTTCCCAGCTTCCATGGTGCAGCTATTTGAAATGAGATCTACAGGTCCTCCACGTTCGATGTCAAACATTGATACGAGAATGTTAAAGATGCACATTGCAACGTCTCTATGAGCTTACAAACACACTCATTATTTTTAGACGCCGTACTGCCAAAATCGGTTATGCGAGTAAGACCACAATTTCAGGCTATTAACCGCGTCACCCATGCACGCAGAGCCATCCTACAAGTTAATTAACCAACCATATCCTCCACCATCCTCCGACAGCCTCCAACGGCCTCCACACAACCCTCTTTCTTAAGCAAAAATTCCCCTCTACCCTCTCCACTATGAAAACAATCGGCCTCCTCGGCGGCATGAGCTGGGAATCCACCCTCACCTACTACCAACTCATAAACCAACACGTCCGTACCCAAAAACAAGGTCTCCACTCCTGCCCCCTCATCCTCTACTCCTTCGACTTCTCCCCCATCGCTTCCCTCCAACACGCCGGCAAGTGGGAAGAAGCCCGCCTCCTCCTCCACGACGCAGCCACGCGGTTGCAGTCCGCAGGCGCGGAGTGCATCGTCCTGTGCACCAACACCATGCACTTCGTCAGCGACGGGATTTCCGCCGCAGCTGGGGGTCTTCCTTTTTTGCACATTGTGGATGCGACGGGGGGGCAGATCGTTAAAGAGGGGTTTAAGAAGGTGGGGTTGCTGGGGACGAGGTTTACGATGGAGGAGGCGTTTTACAAGGAGAGGTTGAGGGAAGGGTTTGGGGTGGAGGTTTTGGTGCCGGGGGAGGAGGGGAGGGAGAAGGTTCATGGGGTTATTTATGGGGAGTTGGTGAGGGGGGTGGTGAGGGGGGAGTCGAGGGAGGTTTATAGAGGGGTGATTGAGGAGTTGAAGGGGAGGGGGGCGGAGTGTTTGGTGCTGGGGTGCACGGAGATTGGGATGTTGGTTGGGGAGGGGGAGTGTGGGTTGAGGGTTTTTGATACGACGAGGATACATGCGGTGGCGGCGGCGGAGTGGGCGATGGCGAATGATGAGCGAGTGGTGGAAGATTAGTCGGTGGTCTTGGTTTTTTAGGGTGGAGGGTGATTACGATGCTTATTGGAAATGATGTATTGTTACTGAGCCGGGAAATGTGTCATATGCATTTCACCATAGTCCAAGAACATGGGATATGATGCTCGTAATCATTGCATTCCATTCTCCAACCTAGTCCCGACTATAGCCACCCTTCTTCATCTCTGCAATTAAATCTCAGACATCCTTGGGCAGTACTTCGCACACCAACTGGTTCGGGACCGTACCCTTACCAACACTACCAAACACCTGACGTTTCTGAACAGCACTCATGAGCCTGTCTCGAAATTAGCATGTCACTCATTCATCATTCAATTCACTTACCGCTGCATCGCGGAGATCATATTGTCCTTGGTCAACAGGCTGAGAGCGTGAAGGGCATCGACTAACTTCGGCGGATATTCTTCGTTCTCGAGCACACGCGCATTCTCATCACCAAACAGCGCTTTCTGACCATCGACCAACTCCCGTGGTCGGATCTCACGAGGCAGGAAACCCCGATGCGGCTTGCCCGTCCAGCAATCGCGCTAATTCTCTTCGATCTCGCGCAGCTTTTCCACCTTGCGCGCGTGCGCCTTGCTCCCCTTTGGCTTATCTTGATTAGAGATTTGAAAAGTATTAGGGCTATGCATGACCATACCTGGAGGATCTCGCGCTCACGAATCGGCAGGGCGATGTCGTTCATGGGTTGACTTGCACCTGCCACAGCAGAGTTCTGGTCGGAGGGATCATCTGCACCGGGGGAATGGGCGCGCTTGAGCCTGAGTGCCAACTTGGTGGTGTGGGAGTCGGTCATGGTGGGCCGGCGACTGAGGAGAGCGAGGGAGAGGGAGAGAGAGAGCACGAGAAATTTAGGGGAGAGATCCATTGCTGAAGTGACAATCTTCCATTTGCACATGCCATACCTGGTTCTTCTGATAATGCTGCATTTCTCACTTGAACGCTAGCTGCATAGAAGCCATCCGTTTGCACTGCAAGCGGAGCTCGCCCGCGGACCATACTTTCACTCCACCATAAAGTATCAAATAGGTCTATATATATTTATAAATTCAAGACTATACCATAACTCGAGAGCGGCTTAGTAGCTCAGGTGAAAGGTCCAAGTAGACAGCGGTAAGTTGGTGCCGTGGTGCCGAACCTCGAGTTATATTTTTTTGGCCTTTTTTGGCTTTAGAAAGAGCTGCTGTTCGATTCGTCTATGTAGCTTATTCACCTTCCCTCTTTTATGTATTTCTGGAAACTACTGCCACCGCTGTGTAGGCCTAATAATAGAGGAAGCCTCATCCTGCTGTTTATCTTAGGGTAATTTAAGCCTCTCAAGACCGTCACAAGAATGTAGCTATAGTACAGGCTGTTTAATCAACTCTGATTTTCTCCCCAGTACAGAACTGATATATTCATATGTTGCTACAAAGCGCCTATGTTTTGTTCATTTTTCTGTGCTGCTCCCTCCTTATAAATACGTTGCGTGTCATTTGCCATCTAGCTGTCGTCGTCATGATCTATCCAAGTTCTTTGCGCCGTTAACAGAGGCACAGAGGCACAGAGGCACTATAATACCACAACACTACGACACTCCTTCCCCTCATGCCATCCGTCTATCCTAACACTCGCCCAACACTCCACCATTCCAAGTCAAAAGCTTTTGCGGGCTGAATGAGGAATAGTTTCTAGCTAACAATTTATCTCAATTGGTGATTTAGTTACGCTGAGAGCGGAGTGCAAGTACGCTACGGAGCGTACATAAGTGTGCCAGAGCGTGGATGCGCTAGAGTGTGAGCATGCCAGAGTATGAGTATGTTAGAGCGTGAGTATGCCAGAGCATGAAGGCGAGTCTGCCATGTTATGATAAGAATAGGAGGATAAGACATAGCGAGCTACACCATAAGATAAACATCAAGTAGAAAAATGCAATCGCCTCTAATATTCCTTTTCCATCTATCGCACTGCCTTCACCTAACAGCCTGCCGCCTTAGAGCGTTTGCCCTGCGCGCAGGCCCCGCCTACACAGCAGTCTCTCACCTGAAACCTAACTACATCTATATATATTTCCAGATTAGAGACTACACCATCAAAACATTCGACTAGTAGACAGCGGTAAGTTGGTGCCGTGGTGCCGAACGTCGATTGTACCCAGCATATCTTGCGACGAGTAGACAGCGGTAAGTTGGTGCCGTGGTGTCAAAAGTCGCCTGATATCTTTTTGGCGGTGGGTGGGTGTTCGATTCGTGGAGGCAGCGACGTTGTGTTGTTTTGTTTTTGGGTTTTCTGGAGGTTGGTCGCTTTTATGTGCAGTATGTACCTTATCTTAAAACACTTTCTGATCTAGAATGACCACTCTTTTATCTATTTAGTGCTTTCTATACCTCTTTCTAGGCGAAAGTTGTATCTCAAGGAGCACCAAGCTCCCACAGAATCGATGGCACATCCAGCCCATCTGCCGGATGCGTATCCGCGCGGAACACATGGATCCGCTTCACCGTCAACGTCCCTAGCTCGGCCTTATGCCGCGCAAGTAAGTACCCCACACCCACACCGTTGGGAGACCCTATCAGCAGTCAGTCAGCTGCCTGAATTTCACAGGATATGTAGATCCGAGAGACATACCCATTATAGCCGCGCCCTCGTTGGAATTCGGGTCGAATGTCAGGTACGGGAATGGCCTCATCCCGCGATCCGGTGCGTCGAAACCGCCCATCGCGCTGAAGATTAGACGTTGTGTGAGGTCGTTGGTTACGCTCTGGTGGAGGAGATAGTTAGCTTGGGTATGTTAGTATCTGAGTGTGGTGGAGTTACCCATGTTATGATGTAGCGCAAGGGATTGACGGTCGGTGGCCGAGACAGGAACCAGTTGAGGTAGCTGATGTCCGAGGACATCAGGGTAGGGAACTGTGACGGATCCACAGGTGGCCTACGGTACTGGGCTGAGTACTTCGGGCTGTACTGCTTGGCTATGATGAGGACTGTTGCAAACGGTTAGTTTACAGTTGGAAGGGTGTAGGATTGGGTCCATGGATACCTCCGTCGATGTCGTTGATCGCGTGCTGGTACCAAGCGCCTGATACCTGAAGTTGCATGTCAGCCAGATCCCAATCCATGCGCTGAAATAAGTGATATGCAAGAAATTGACTGTACTTACACGCTGTATCGTATTGCTATCAGGGTTGTGATACTGCTGTTCGTCCAAGCCCGGAGTGCCTTCGGGATTCCCATGCGTAGTGCGGACGCACACCCACGCTTGGTTATGCGTCACTCCGATGGCAGACAAGACTCGCTCGAGGCCGAACCCATCTTTGGTGCTGCCCATGTCACACTTCGGATTCTTGATCCGGTCTTTCTTCAGGTCGTAACCCCAATTCGGGAAATCTTATATATTTTGTCAGTCTCCTGTGGATACTTGATGCTTGCACTTGATGCTTGCATGGGGATACATACCCGATATGGACTGGAACCGGCTACGAACTGAGGCTATGGGCGGAGTGAGCAGTTGGCCTGCTTCGGAATCCGTGCCCGCCATCATCTTCAGGAGAAGGTGCCCCTTGCAGACGGCCTTGTCCCAGTCGGTAGAGCCCCCTGGACCGGGTAACCAGCGCTTTTGTGGCGATGGTTGGAGGGTAAGATTCACGGGGACGAAGGGAGCAGGAAGCGGCACATGGTAGTCATCACCGAGGTGGAGATTTCGACCTGCGTTACTAGCTGGGACGGAGCCGAGTGCGACGACTAGGTAGGTCAGGAGAGCGGTGATTAATAGCATCCTGCTGTTGACTGAAAACCAGCTTGATTCAGAGGTCAGATTGCTATCAGAGTGTGTCGAACGAGTGTAGAAGAACTCAGGAAAGGCAGCAGGGTTTATATAGTTTAGGGAAAACAGAGAGCCAAGGGAGCTAAGCTTCAAGGTAAAAACCAACAAGGGTTCTTTCGAGGTTTCGACCTTGATACTGATCACCCGGGAGTAACTCACCCCACTAATCAAGCAAACGGATACAATTTGTCAATTGCCATTTGCACAAACCCGTCCCGATTCAACCAGCAACCCAGCAGCTCAGTTGATGCTATCTACCATTCAGCTACCAACACCACATGCACCCCCTACTCCCTATCCTGAAACTCCCCCAAAGCCCCATCATTCCAACTCGCAAACCTCCCACTAAGTTCCCTCCCCGCCCCCACCGCCAACCTCGCAATCACATTCCCCGGCTGCTCCGGCCTCAACAACCCCCCCTCCTCCTTCAACCCCTTGAACTTCGCCCTATCCTTCTCGCTCATCGCGCTCCCATGCTGCTCTCTAATCGCCCTCTGCATCTCGGTATCCACCACCCCGGGGCGCACGGAAACAGTCACGACGTCTGGTTCCTCGACGGCGAGCGTGAGAGCAAGATGGTTGAAGACGGCTTTGCCGGCGCCGTACGCGCCCCAGCCTTGGTAGGCGGCGATGGAGGCACCGCTGGAGGTGAGGATGATGCGGCCGTGGGAGAGGCGGAGGGAGGGGAGGGCGGCTTGGATCTAAGGGGGGAGAGTTAGTAGGTGTGTGGATAGGGCACGTGATCTATGTCTATGGATATATAATGGAATAACCAAGTCCCCGGAGGAAAAAAGAAGGAATAGAAAAACATACCAGCGCCACACCCCCAAAAACATTCCCATCAAAAGCCCTCCTCCACTCCTCCACCGTCGCCTCCCCCACTTTCTTCACCGGATCCAACGCCCCGTGATTCACGATCAGCGCATCGAGTCGTCCCCACCGGTCGAGCGCTATCTTCACGGCCTTCTCCGCGACGCTGAAATCAGATAGGTCGCCGGCAAGGACCTCGACTTTGTCGGCGCCGTACTGGGAGATGAGTGGTGAGAGAGAAGACGTCGTGCGGGAGATGAGGAGGAGGGAGTGGGAGGCGGAGAGGAGCGTGTGGGCGGAGGCGAGGCCGATGCCTGGGGGGTGTTAGTTGTGGTGGTTGCGGTGTGGGGTTATGGGGTTAGGTTTGGGGAGGATTGTATATGGACGTGTGGATAGATGAGGTTTGTGGGGTGTGGAAATGGGGAGTTGCGGGGTAGATAGGTGATTCCTCGAATAGTTAGTGTACGACTTACCCCGGGAGGCTCCAGTGAGGATGATGACTTTGTTTTTGGAGTCTGCCATTTTGGAGCTAGGGATGGTGTATGGATTGGGAAGGGTGTGTATACATTTTTTGGTGGCGGTGATATCATAGGCGCTAGTTGTAGTGGCCCACTTCTTGCTAGGTTAGGTGCGGAAAAATATCCGAGTATAGAGCGTTGACATGTATGTTTGAACAACCGGGCTGATGAAATTCTATGAACTGGGCTTGATTAACGGTAAGATTGGTATGATTGCTGCGGATGTCTGCGATGTAGACTAGTACCGTGTGCCAATACAGAGGCCATTACTGACTCAAGTGGAGTGCCGCAGCTTCAAAGCTGGGAGGGTAGCTCTACAGAAACACGGTTCCAGATGATTGTGCCATGTCTTGACTATCAATAACCAATATTGAATAAATAAACTGCTATATGGATATGTCTTCTCTCAATGAAGATTCGCCGCTGCACTTCAGCCAAATCTATGCGCCCAACTCCGAAACTCCACATAATGCCTGTTGCGAGAAAACGGCCTAGTTCCTGAGCGCTCGGAGACGCTCATTCAGGCCCTGTTCCTCCTGCTCGGTGGGACCTATCTTCGTCTTCGCCGGCGTTGCCTCCTCCAGATCTGCCGACAGCTCCACACCAACCTTATCCGCTGTTTGGGCCATCAAGCGATCAACATCTTCCTGGGGCGTTCCTACTGCTGTCGCCGAGGATGTGGCCTCGCGCGTGAATTCATCCACCACGTCAAGGTCGTTGAAGTTCTTCTCAAAGCCGTCCATGACAGCTGTCATCTGTTGTGAAGCTGTTAGTCTTGCGGCACTGAAAACCAGAAATGTTTCCCATATCTTTGTAAGATATGTAAGTTTGGACGTACTCTTTCAAGGTTCATCGATTTCATAGCCACATCCATGCTCTTCACAACCTTCTGCATGTTTCCGGTGACCTGGCGCATGGTAACTGCGGTTTGGACCCGGCCAGCAACGGCATCTACGCGGGAGGATAGTTGCAGGAGATTCAGCTTCTCGGTCTGCTTGCGGACGGCATTTTGGGCGTGGATTCGTGCAATGTCGTTGTGGCCCTGCTTCATGGCCTGGCGAGGGGCTTAGCCAAAAGTCAACGATCTCCAAATGAGCCTGGCTCACCTTTTCCACCTTGGCTTTCTCAACCTGTTCATCCTTCCCTGCCTTGAGCGCCTGGCGGTTCAGCGACTTGGCTGTGAACTGAGTGAGTAGGTGGGTTAGCAGGCAGCAGCGAGGACGGGACGGGCGGGCAGCGACACCTTGAGGTTGAACAGAGCGGCCTCGAGTCCGGACATGTTGAAGCGAGGTGCGTGGGTGGGTGCGACTGGGGTGGTGTGGATTGGGTTTCGCTATCAGCGTTATGCGCGGTCGAGAACGCGGAGTTGATAGCTGCGGCTGACTGAGACGTGCCCCGCGCGGTTCGGCAACGTCATTCGTCATTCGCAGGTCCATCTTGGCAATTCACGACGCGGGGGCTCCTCACGCCCATTGGCAAAGTGACGCGTTTGTATTAGCTCCGCGATACTGATAAAGCATCATGCAGTTGTATCAGTGTCTGCATGCACATGTATTGCAACATTGCCGATCGCACTGATGATTTCATGATCCGTGGCGAAAGCTGCCGCACAACATGCCCGGTCACCGTATATGCATTGCGTAATGTCTAGATATCGTATCGCAATAAGACGGGATTGAATTCCTTTGAACCAGAACCACAGATAGGTATCATGCCTTGCTTGTAAAACGCCTTGCCATTGCCTACGCCATTTTGCCACCAACGCCAGAAGCAGCAACCCGCTCATCTACTTACTCTCTACATGGATTCAAGACGAAGGTTCCGAGTGGAATTTGTTGGTCGCATTGCGAAAGAGCTCCTCCTGTGCACGGATGAGCTCCTCTTCGGTCATGCCGCTCTGCTCAATCTTGGTCTGTTTCTTCTCGCGATTCTATCAAGAATATTAGTGCAAGATTCTTTACGCAGTTGTGGAATGCAGACGCGACACGATCTATGAGCAGTCTGTACGCGTAGCCTAAAAAGACTCTGTTCGTAGCGTGTTCCCGAAGTCTTTGAGCTTCGGTTGTGCAGGCACCTACCTTTTGTTGGTTCTTAAAGTCCTTTTCCACCTCCAGAATGGCGGGCACGTAGTCGTGGAAGTCCAGCTCCTCCAAGGCCTTCTGCACATGCTCAGCGGCTATGGTCTTCTTGGCGTCCTTCTCGGCGATTTCGTTGGCTTCCGAGGAGATGAGGGTGATGAATTCGACGCAGCATTCGATGAGGAGGTCGCGCGAGTCCTTCGCGAAGGTCATGCCGGGCTCGGACTGCAGGATCTCGGTGACAATCTTTTGGACCGTGGCTGCGCGGCTGTTAGCTGTGTTCCTGTGCGGTGCAAAAGGCACAGGACGCGTACCCTTTGGCAGCGACAGGTCATCGTTGCCGCCGAACTCCCGGTCTGACATGTTGGCGGTGGTGTTGGATGTGTGTTCTGCTCCAGACGCTGCCTGCTCGGCGCGAATCTGATATATGCAGGGCCGACGGCAGCGCTTAGACGGATCAATACTTGCCCCGCCATTCCGTAGAAGCGCGCGGGCACGTCAGTCAGGGTTCCCAGGTTGGACCATCGGCAGCCCCCCGACCGACGGCAGGCGTGGAAAACGGACTGGGAGGCGGTGCCATGCTTCACAGAGCGTCTGTCAACGTTTGCATCGGCGTTTGACGTGACTTATCGAGGGGCTCTGCGGGCGTATCTATCCGCGCTGGTCGCGCAACTCGCGAACTTCCCCTTTCAGATTGCTGCAGGGCGTTCGGATGCTGATCATCTGCAGCGACTCCCGCGCCTAGGATCAAACTGGCGGCGTGGGATAGGACGCATAGCAAGCCATCCGGGCCTAAGGAGTGGGCATGCGGTGATTAGTGGGTAACCTGCCTAAACAATCGCGTGCAGCTTCACCGGAGCAAAACGGCGGCTTCACCCACTGCCGGCCGTGACGAGCGGTGGAGCGGTGGGCGTGTAATTGCCCTCATTTCACCACGGACAGAGGGCTCGCAGGGCTCGCAGGGCTCTCAGGGCTCGCGAAACACTGGAGGCGAAACGCTGGGGTGAAGCGGTGCTAGCCTAGGAACACAGCTAGGTGGTAGCCAGGGACGCAGGCTGCCGAGCGATGCCCTTGATTTGATTTGGTGTGAGGCGGGCGCACCACATGGCATGGGCCCGTCCATGGATGGGCATGGATGGGCAAGCGGCTCCGTAAAATACGTCAGCGGGCAGCACGGCTTGGCAGACAGGCGGCAGGCAGGCGGCAATCCAGGAGCAGGAAATCCGGGAGGTCTCTCGAGGGCGGTGGTGCAGATGACGCTGAGGCGGTGAATGCTGGGTCGGTAGCGGAAGCGGCGTACAGGCAATGACAGGCATCCGCACTGGACCTGAGCAGCAGTCAAAAGAAGAGGCGCACCGTACCGTCTCAGCCCTGGAGCAGCACTTCCCGATTCCGCCGCAACATACGAATTAATTACACAGACACTCTCGGACACAGGAGGCTCCCTGCCGTTCATGTCGACTCGGCGAGCAGTACCGTCAACTTGTCCACCCAAGTGACCCAACTCATCCACCCCCAGAGGCAGTAGTCTACCGCGGCCCACACGGACCCCTTCTCCTTGATCTTGCTTGATCGACTGGCTTCGGATTGCCTGCTGGCTGCTACGCCGGTGCCATTAGCAGGCCCGATAGAAGCGCAGCAGATTTTTCGTTTCCTCTGCACCGGCCTGTTTTTGGTTAAAAGCCGGGCAGGGCCAAACACGTCGTTCCCATAAATGATGACGCTGCTGGAAAGGCGTCGAGATCCCGTGAAACACAGCCCTTCGATATCGGTTCCCTCCGCCGCCTACAAGACGCCTGCAGAGACCCAGACGCCCTCGCCCTCGTCCCCGTCCACGTCCACGACCAAGGGGAATGAACCACGCCCAGTCCTAGTGTCGCGCGCAACTGCTGGCTACATCCCGCCATCGCCCACCCGCCCTCGACCCCGCAGGCGGTCGCTTCAAGTTTCTAGTTCCAAAAGCTCCAGCGCCATCCCGACGCTGTCCAGCTTCGCCATCCCACGAGCCCTCCCTACCTACCTGCTGCCCAGCATGTCCAACGCATCCACGGGCAACGCAACGGCCGCAGACCTGCTGCGCCAGGTCGCCATGCAGAGGTAAGCAGCACCTCTCCTCTCCCAAACCATGTCTCAGCGGCAGTGTGTGTGTGTGTGTGTGTGTCCCGGTGCAGCGGCGGGTGACGACGAGCGAGTGTCCTCCAGCGGCGCTCGAGCGGGCGGTCGCTTAGGCCCCATTTGAGCCAGACACACGCCGCCACTCGCCAGCCTGTGGTTACACATCGGCTTCCTGGAATAGCTGCAGCCGCACATGCGCACTGCCTGTATATTTCAAGCCGCCGCTCACCCCACGACCTGCACCACACGCTCCTCGCCCGTCCACCATGCCGTCGTCGTCGACGTCGAACGCGCTTCTAACGCCCCACTACAGAATGAGCAACGACGAAGACCACGACCAGATCGGCTCCAACAGCTCCACCCCGCCCGGCGCCTCGACGCCGCGCCCTGACCCGACCGATAAGCGACTGCCGGGTATTCTGCACAGTTACTTTGGCCAGGTTCGTGATTCTTTGATACCCCGTCGGAAGTCTTCTGCGGTCAACCCCTCCCCCGCACCTGCATCCACCACCGAAGCGTCATCCCCAAAAGAGAAGGAATCCGACGACACCCGTCTGCCTAAGAACCCACTGCCCAGTCCTGCGCCCAGTGCATCCTCTACTTCCCGACATCCCTCAACCTCTCAGTTGAATGGAGAAACGGAGAAGCTAACTGAAGGCGCATACGCGCCGCCCCATGATCAGGCCACGCCTCCCCAGACCCCTCGTACACGCTCGCAGGAAGGCAAGCGCCCTACCTCGAGCCTGTCGCATTCCACCCTCGCCTCCGCCTCCACCTCCACCTCCAACACCACCAAGACCAAGGAGAGTCGGGATCGCCCGCCTGCTGACGTTGGCCCGCCAAAGGGCAAGCTGTCGGTTGCCATCTCCGAGGGACGGAATCTTCGTCCCAGCGTTGACCCATATGTCGTGTGCCAGTTTCAGTGGGCAGAGTACATCTCCGATGGCCCTAGAAACGAGGCTGCTATCAAGGACAAGCGAGGCCCGCAAGGCATGCAGCGGACCGACAGCGAAACCGGCAAGCCAATGGCCATCCCAATGCGGAGTCGCCAGAGCAGCAACAACGGCACGAGCTCTGACCCCCGTGAGGATGCATCATTCAAGGAGGTGACAAATCCTACTTGGGAGCACGAAGCCATCTTGTAGGTCCACTAACACCCAGGCAACCCATTTTTCAATCTAACATGCTGCAGTGATGTCGTCGGTGACCACTCAGAAATAGATGTCTCCGTGTACGACCGCAGCAACGGCGAAGCCTTCCTAGGCCACGTTCGCTTCTGCCCCAACCTCGTCGAGTACGAGAAGCCTTACGACGGCTGGTTCACCCTTGAGTCCCGAGACGGCGAGGAGGACCACGTCACTGGAGAGATTCACCTCCGTCTAAACTTCCAGAAGACGGATAAGAAGCACTATGGTCCTGAGGACTTTGAGATCCTGAAGCTCATCGGAAAGGGCACATTCGGCCAGGTTTTCCAGGTCCGCAAGCGAGACACCCAACGGATATACGCCATGAAGGTACTTTCCAAGAAGGTCATTGTACAGAAGAAAGAGGTGGCCCATACGCTGGGCGAGCGGAATATCTTGGTACGGACAGCAATGGCTGACTCCTGCTTCATCGTGGGCCTGAAATTCTCCTTCCAGACTCCTTCCGATCTGTATCTGGTTACGGACTACATGTCCGGTGGCGAGCTTTTCTGGCACCTTCAGCGTGAGGGCCGTTTCCAGGAAGCTCGGGCGAAATTCTACATTGCCGAGTTGATTCTCGCATTGCAACATCTGCACGAGCACAACATCGTCTATCGTGACCTGAAGCCAGAGAACATCCTCCTGGATGCTAAGGGCCACATTGCCCTTTGTGATTTCGGTCTTTCAAAGGCAAACCTGACCGAGAACGCCACCACCAACACCTTCTGCGGTACGACCGAGTACCTTGCGCCCGAGGTCCTTTTGGATGAGCATGGTTACACTAAGATGGTCGACTTTTGGTCCCTGGGTGTGCTCGTCTTTGAGATGTGCTGTGGCTGGAGTCCCTTCTATGCCGAGGACACGCAGCAAATGTACAAGAACATTGCTTTCGGCAAAGTCAGATTCCCACGAGACGCTCTTAGCACAGAGGGTCGTAACTTTGTCAAGGGTCTTCTCAACCGCAACCCGAAGCACCGTCTTGGTGCCACGCGAGATGCTGAAGAACTCAAGGCACACCCATTCTTCGCAGACATCGATTGGGACGCTCTATCGAAGAAGAATGTCGTGCCACCATTCAAGCCAAAACTGAAGGGTGAGTTGGATGTGTCGAACTTCGACCCCGAGTTCACCAATGCTCTGAACGGAAACGGTTCCTTGAATGCTCGCGCCGCAGCTTTGGCTTCGGGCATCAACCCTGCTTCTACCCCGCTGTCACCAACCATGCAGGCAAACTTTGCAGGCTTCACTTTCGTGGATGAAAGCACCATGGACCACCAGTTTGCTCACAAACATCGTGAACATGAGCCAGAGCGAATGGACGAGGACGACAAGGATGATATCAATTGGGACAAGCCCGCAGGACGGGGCGACCGAATGAGCGGTGTCATCCCCAGTAATGACCACGACATATTCAACCACGGGAACTTCGATGTCTAATGAAACCTACTCATCGATTCGATACCGCTTCCATATTCATCCGGTTCTTCACCATCTCTGTATTTCGAGGCACTTTCGCGAAAAGTCTTTTAGCGTTCTCTTTCGCTTGTTACGAGTGTTATGACAACTTAGCCTTGGGCAATATCATGGACCCATTCATCTAAGAATTGTTCTGGATACCCACCCTCTAGTCTGACAGAGCTTCAAATTGATCAATGCCTTCTCTGGCTCATGTTCAAGTAGGCACTAGGACTTTACTTTCGTCTATATGATTGTGCCCTGTACTACAACCGTACGGGTACAGCATGCCATATTTACCGAGCTCTTCTTCTCTACCGAGCACTTCCACTCGGTCCACTCCTTCAACCTGCGGCATAGTCTTTGCTTTACTCGGAACAGGAGTCACTGTCGAATTTGCGCGCACACAATTTCTGGAGTTAATTGGGGTTATGCAAATGCATCGCGTGGGAACTTGTCCGGAGCATACTGAGCTTTCGCCGACATGTATCAGGTGTTTGGCTCGGCCAAGGTTTTTCAGCTTTTAGCTTTTCCCAGGTTCACCTGACGAGTGATGAGCATAGTGTTACCTGCGAGCGCGCATCGTCTACTCATAGAGTTGGCCTAGGATGCCGTTTTGCACTGAACTGTACATATCGAAATGGGTAACTATCAGTATGATTTATCGAATTCGCTATCTAGTCTTCATCTGCTTTGCGTTTCATGTGACCCCAGTGCTTCCCTATCGATGAATACTGGAACAGGAGCTTAGACTTTAGTCCCATATGGAGATTACTAGAGTCTAATACCCCAGGATATGTATATGCCACCAGCACATCCCACGCCATCTTCACCCGCACCTGCAGCTTCTGTCCCATGTGACTTCGAGCAATATGGGAAGACTATATCAAGTGGACCCAGGAATTCCCTCACACATGATCACCGTGTCCATGCCAATCCGTGTACCTCCGAATAAACAAACCTTGAGGTCCGACATCGCTCTTCCCTGGCTGGGATCACCTTGGCACTTCCCGACCACGTGGAACTAGCCTGGATCGAGCTTGAGAGCTGCGGGCACGATTCGACCTCGGCAAAAGCGCGAGGAGCTCCGCCTAAGCTTCAGGACCTGGATAACCGCCCCGCAAGAGTCGTAAGACTTATAGCCTCTTCTCCAAGTTTTTGCGCGGACTCCATCAACGATTCTGCAGTCATATATCTAAACTCAATCGTCTTTTTGTGTAACTTACAGGCTTGTTGTGATTTCGTTAGCGTTACCATGAGCGAACAGGGTCCAGGCGTTGGGTTCGAGTTCCCGTCCTTTGAGGTCGCGTGGAAGAAGAGAGACTTGCTGCTCTTCGCCGCGAGCATCGGCGCGACGTATCCGGATGAGCTTCACTTTCTCTATGTAAGTATCTATTGCATTGCTTGATCGCGAGCTACCCACCCATTGGATGGATCCGCAAAACCCGCCGTCTCCATGACCTCCATCTTTCTCTCGATCCGCCGAAATGATAATTAGAGCTCACACCCCCCCAGGAACTAAACCCCAACTTCGCCGCCTTCCCCACCTACCCCATCATCCTCCCCTTCAAACACACCGACTCGGAAGTCATCGACTTCTACGCCCGCTCCGACAGCACGCCCATCGCGGGCGTCCCCAAATTCGACACCAAGCACGTTCTCGACGGCGAGCGCAAACTGCAGTTCCTCAAGCCCATCCCCGTCACGAGCGAGGGGCGGAAGTTCGAGGTGAGGAGCAAGGTCCTGGGCGTGTACGACAAGGGGAAGCCGGGGACGGTTGTGGAGACCGAGAAAGTGCTGGTTGATGCCGAGACGGGAGAGGTGTACACGAGGGAGGTGGGGAGCGGGTTTTACGTGGGACAGGGGGGTGGGGTGGGCCGAAGGGTGAGTTCGACATGGCGTTACAGCTACTTGTTTCCTAGACGGAAGCTGTGAGTTCTATATACATACTAACACCCCACAGGTCCCAAAACCATCAACTTCCCCCACCCAACGCGCCCCCCACCGCCACCCGCACCACGCAAACCACCCTCGAAACCGCGCTCCTCTACCGCCTCAACGGCGACTACAACCCCCTGCACGCGACGCCGGAACCCGGTGTCAAAATGGGCTTCGGGGGTCCCATCATCCACGGGCTGTTCAGCTGGAACACGGCGGCGCACGCGGTGTTGCAGCAGTTCGGGAAGTCGAAGCCTGAGAATCTGAAGGAGTTTCAGGCGAGGTTTGCGGCGCCGGTGAAGCCGGGGGATAAGTTGATCACCGAGATGTGGAGGGTTGGAGGGAAGGAAGGGGAGGAGGAGGTGAGGTTTATTGTTAGGGTGGAGGGGGGGAAGACGGTGTTGACGAATGGGAGGGCGGTGGTGAAGGTGGAGGAGGTGAGGGCGAAGTTGTAGGTGGGGTGGTTAGGGGGGTTGGTTGAGGGTTTTGGAAGCAGATGGTGAATTGAAAGTTTTTTCCTTTCTGATGATGATCAGTTTGTGTGTGGGATAGATTGGCTTAACGGTCTTCCCGATTAGGTTGGTGATTGGGAGGTCTTTTTGCCTCCTGGTGTAGATCGAGCTGGAGCAGGTAAATGTTTGCGGTCCTGCCAATAACTAATCGGTGTCTTCTCAATCAGCCTAAGTACCGGGACGTCTGCTAACCTTCGCCTCTCGGTGTACATCGAGCTAGAGCACCCCGCCGTCCAAATAAGGTTATTAAAAATGCAGCTCAGATCCAATCCCCGGCGCGCGTGAGATCTGGACCCATTAACGACCGAATTGCACCTCGAAGCAGGATTGACGGATGCGAGATGGGCCGATCCTTGCTTTTTGTCGGCAGGACGGAACCCCTGCAATGACATGCCAAATACGTCCAAAAATAGTGGTGTGTTACATACTCTGCGCCCCTCAGATAGATTTGCTGACCCTATGCAATGGTTTGTGGTTGCCGCAACAGCTGATGCTGACGCTTTTGATATTGAAGCACGAAAAAATAACTCCTACTTGGGTAAGAGGTCTGATGATATGTCAACTGTGGAGATGATTTAACGCAACGTGGTACGCACGTACGCACGCGCGGCTGGACCGTCGTATGTAAGTACAGTAGTACAAGCGCTCCCGTACGGGTCGGCGATTATTCTGGCCCACTATCTGATTACCTTTTCATTCACCCTACCAGTTGTTACGAGTCAAGATGCTGCCCCTTCGGTACATAGCGCCGATTCGGCGAGACTCTGCGTCGAAAATTCTACCTACGTCCAACATTTCTGGTTCTGGATGCCCGACAATAAGTACTTGCATAGCTGGGCACCTCAGGAGAAGGTTGTACGGGTCGTATTCGAGCAAAAAGCCTCGTCGTATATGTAATGGACTTCACTGCCCAGTTGCGGTATGTACAGCGAAGGAACAGCTCGGATTTTGCACCAATGGCACGGTTGCCCTCAGCTCGGCTGTAGGTGTGGCAATCTAATCGTGGCTGGTCGCGCCGAAGTGACAGCTTTTGGCCTCCACGCTAGTTGCTGACTATCCTTGCACATGGAATGACTATGCGACCACGATCCATGGCAAAGGAGCCACGACTTGTCCCTTTCTGCTTGCGCCCAAACACAAGTTCAGACGCTGATAATGCATCATGTGTAATCAACGGGATCATCATCGGAAGAAAGGCGATTGCTCTCGAAAAAATCTTTCTGTGAATCAATAACAATATTGATAGCTATCTTGATGTGCCATCGGACTTGGTCGTCCCATCTAGCGAGCTAGGAATACGATCTAACCCCATACACGGAGGAGCCGTTTTCACAGAATAATTTGATCCATGCAGATGCCTGTCCGCGCGTCGGCGCTAAAAGCCTTCCCTCAGCTTTGAGCCAATTGATATCGGACCCAGACCCATTACCTAACCTTATGGATCTTTCCGTTCTGTAGCACACTTAACCTCCACAGGGGCCGGTACGCGGTGTCTTCTCCCCACGGGTGCCCTTTTGTCCGATATCCTCTCCTCTCAACGCCTCGGAGCAAGATCGTATCGCAACAAGGAGCACGGCTTTCGAGTAGCTGGCAAGATCAGGTACTCACTCCGAGTACATTCGACAACTACGACATCTTTGCTTCCACCCGACGACGTTCCGTCCCCAGAAAGAGCCATGTCAAGCCCCCAAGAGATGCGCAGAGTGCGCAGGAAAGCAGCACCACAGCTGGCCGTTCGAGCAACATCAGCCAAAGCCAAGTTCACCCAACCCACCGACGTTGTCGCCCTCACATCAACCTTCTCTGGACCGACATCATGTTACGAAAACATTCTTTCCATGCTGCCGCCCGCCAGCTTCATCTGGATGAACGAACCCGTCCCCGTGCCCAACAACACAGTCGCAGCATGCTACCCTTCCGAATTCCTCGAATCCTACACCCCCGTTCAAACCACCAACGCCGGCGGCACCACCATCTCCTCGTCCATAGTCCCAGCCATGAGCCCGTTCGCGTGTCCCAAAAATTGGTGCACCATGTTCGCGCAATCAAGGAATTACATCGCGTGCTGTCCCTCGTAAGTACATCCAAGTATTATTTACATATACATACATACATATATATGTAAATATATATAAACATCCAAACCTCGCACAAACTAACCTCCTCAAAGCGACTACCTCTTCCACCCCCCCGACACAACCGTGGATCCCGACCGCCCCGCCTACGGCGGCACCTGCTACAGCGATCTCCCCGTGAAGACTGCCGTCCCCGTCGTCAAATTCGACGAAAACGGCGACACCGCCAGCGGAGCCTTCAGCCAGAGTACCAGCGGTGCGCAAGCCTTCGCCCACCCCATCGACGGCTGGGCTCTCACCTCTCCGACCATCGTCGGCTGCCCTACTACCTCGGAATCCCTCTCCTCGGACCACTCTTCCTCGTCTCAGTCTGATTCCTCTTCATCATCGGCGTCATCATCAGATGCCTCCGCCCAAAGCGGTTCCTCATCTGGGACCCCCTCCCTGCTGCGTCGTCTTCCTCTGGCACACCCACCGGGGCTATCGTCGGCGCTACGATAGGCGGCTGCGTGGGTCTCGCCGCTATCATCGCACTCGTTTGGTTTCTTCTTCGGAGGAGGAAGAATGCGAATGATATTCCTAAGGATGCGCACCAGGTCGATGATGATCTTGGGCCGAAGCCGTGGGGTCAGGGCGACGCGAATGCGGGGTATCACATGGGTGATTATAACAATTCGCAGGTGTTGCCGAGTACGGTTTATGCGCATGAGAAGCCGGCGCAGGACTTTGGACAGAGTAGGGGGGCGGGCGGACAGGGGGTGTATGAGATGCAGGCGGTTAGTGCGGCGGAACTGCCGGCGGAGCAAGGGAAGGGAGGGGTGGGGTGGGCGAAGTGAGCGGTGGGGGAGTGAGAAGGGGAGCGAGATGGGGAAAGGTTGGTTGCGGTGTTGTGTGTATGTATTATTTAGTGAGCGGTTTTTCTTTTTGGCGAATACCCTTGTTTAGTTATGACATTTAGGTAGGATGGTTTGGTATGCGGTGTGTTGCTGGATTGATGTGCAAAATGCAAAAAGTAATAGTGCAACTTGTGTTGGGTTTTGTCTGCGTTTGCGATTTTGAAAAGATGCTTTGAAGTGATATGACCAGATTGGACTTGTGGTACTTCGATGGGTGTGGATGAATCTCGACTATCTCTGTCGCGTTAACTTTGGTTCTCCTGCTAGGTTTTTGTATATACTCGACGTCGAGTCAGATGAAGATTCTGAACCCATGTACTCAAATGTCACCTTCAAAGCGATAAACGAATCCATACTAGGACTGGAATTCAAGTATGCCAAATTGCGAAAACGGATCTAGGGCAATGAGTGTCGAGGTTGGAAAGGTGGAAAAGGTGGCAGTGGACACTCTCCCCAGTGGTCCGTGACCCCAACCCGAAGTGAAAGACGACTGCTCTCACAACTTCTCAGATTTCAAATATATGCAATGTCGCTCTTCTGCCTCGATACATGTTCCTCGCTATACACTCCTCCGCTCCTCCGCGCTCGAGTTCAAGTACTCATCGCTGCCACCCGCAAACCTTCAACACGCTCAACGACCCGCCCATCTTATATGCAAACAAACAAATTCAACCCCGCATATCTGCCGACCGCAAGCCCTCGGGTAGCTCGAGGAACCGCCCACGTCATACGTAAATGAACAAACCCCACCACGCCACACAAACATGCATCCACGACCACCCCCCGGCGCAATAATCAGCTGCAAACTCCTCTGGCCGCACGACCCCAAACCCTTCATGGAATGGCAAAATTCCCAACCAGAAACCCTCTCTCCCCATAAAGAATACCTCTCCAGCGCCTCGGAACACCACCGCTTCAGCACCCACAACCTCCAAACCACCAATTGGTTCCTCACCCTCGGCAACCTCACTACCCTCTTCCTCCCCCACCCCCAAGTCGACAAGCCCACCTGCGAACAACCCACGACCCCCGAATGCGGCCACAAACCCCACCCCAGCGCGCACCTCGAGTCTTTTTGCCCCGTCTGCCGCGTAGACCATTGTATCGACTTTCTGGACGCGATCTCAGAGGCGTGGGCGAAGAAGGGAGGACCCTGGCGGAATCCGATGAGGAGGTCGACGGATGGGTATATAGCGCTGAAGATGGGGTGGAGGAAGGCGAGGATGGAGTTGTGGGGGGTGGTGGAGAGGTTGGAGAGGGAGGAGCGGAGGGAGAGGGAGTTTGATGAGTGGTATGGTTGTGTGGATGAGGAGGTGGAGGTATATGGGGCGGGGAGGGCGTTGAGACGATTTAGGGAGAGATACAAGGGGTCGTTTGGGGTTGTGGTACCTATGGTGGAGGTCAGTGGGGAGGAGAGGATGGGAGCGCAAGAGGCTGGGGTGGAGGGGGTGGAGAAGAGGGTAAGGTTTGCGGAGGGGATTATGGGGCCGAGTCCGCAGATGGGCGAGTATTATAGGGAGATGTATGGGGAGGTTTTGGAGGGGTGCGCTGCTCCTTAAGGAGGTGTTGATAAAGGGATTGGATAAAAGTGGATGAATCGAGATTTGGATATGGAACATGTAACAGTAAAGTGCATCCATTATGGAGCCCACATCTAAACACAGGCGGATGAGTATCAGCAGCTGAGCGAGTTGGGGTATGCTATGCAGCCGCATGCTCACCACGCTTGATCGTGCGATATAGAACTAGGGATGGTGTGTTTTCAGTGGTCAAGTTTTGGTCCTCACCATCACTGCTCACCAGTCGTCCCAGCTAGTGATCGATAGCCACCATCTACGCTTCCTTTACCTCACTGTCCTCTTCGTCTCTACCCAATAACCAAGATAAGCCTTTTACTTGTATCGCTTCCACTTACAATGGCGCCCCCGACTGATACCCTCGATGAGCTGTGCAAGGGCAGCGCTATCGAGATTGAGGCATTGCAGAAAATGAAAGAAGGATCGGCAGTCCTTTTCGATGGGCTGATCACTGAAGCTCAAAAGCGAAACATCACGCTCAAGGAGCTGAAGGGGGCCACGGGCGCAGTAAGTATAACAGTTGAGAAAAAAAATAGCTGAATCTGGTACTCTGTTGTACTACCAGTATTCATGCGCTGCTCGAAGCATGATAACACAAGATCAACTAATGACATCGAGTCAGTCTACAAAAGCCATTGCAGAGAACAACTCAATCATCGATGGAGCAATCCGCGCCGTCTTGCAAGGTATTCACAACGAAATCGAAACCTGCCGTTCGGACGCTGCCGCCAGCCACGCTCGCTGCGCTACCGCCATCCAGGATGCAAACACTCTCTACGAACGCAACGCTGCTAACAACAATTTGTTAATTGCTTCCGGAACGGTTATCAAACAGTCCTTTGATATCCTGAATGATCTTCTCCATTCTTTGGACGGAGCTTCTGTCACTTTCACTCAGCCATGGCGTTCTGCTATCATGGAGAAAATTAATGCGGTCAACAGCGGACGGGAAGATCTGGAGAGGGCGTATAGTGACATTCACGGAGGGAGGATTGGAACTGAGGTCAGGGATGCGGCTATAGCTCAGGCTCAGGCGAGGTACAAGAAGGAGATGGCTGATCTGGAGGTACGAATGCATACCTTGAAACGCATGCAACAGGTGTTGCAGACGTAACTTAAGGCACAAAGTCAGCCCCAGATCATAACGGTCGTTCATGTAATAACCGGTTCTTCTTCATCCTTACCCAGACAATAACTGCTATGCTCCCACTCAGCTCACCCCAATCGCACCTTCCCTGCCGCACCTTCCCCGTCGCGCCTCTCCCATCGCGCCTTCCCCCAACTGCTCGCACAATCGCTCGCTAAACTTATATCAACAAACCGCTGCCTTTCTTTCCTTTCTCCCTCTACAACTCAACTCACAACTCCAACCCTTAGGTTGCGAGTTCGCACCTGCTGAGTCGCCATGCCGTCTACTTCGGACATTCTCGACGGCCTGAAGCAAGGTAACGCTCTCCGTCTCTAGGCTCTTATCGAAATAAAGGAAGAGTCCAACAAGCTTTTTGACGCGATGATGGCGGGTGCTCGAAAGGCGAACCAAGAGCTCGAGAAAGAGCTGCGTGAAGTAAGTACAGTGTCTTTTCCCAAGTCCGCAATATCTGGAGCATGCTAACGTGTGAGCAGGCCAACGACCGCATGGCCCTACGCCACGCCATGAATCCAGGTGTCAAGGTTCAAATCCGCGGTTCCATCTGTGATGCCATTCAAGAGATCAAGCAGCTCCAGAAGGACATCACCAAGCTCAACGACCGTTATGTGAAGTTTCATGACAACACGATCGCCCAGTCCAAGAGCAAGATCGCGAAGATCAAAGAGGATGCGAACGATTTGCTCCTCTTCCAACAAGCCCAGGATCTACTTGCCGACGTCAGGGCATGCAATGGTGTCGACCAGGAATTGAGGGAGCGCGTTGAAGAGCTGTGGCAGGATGTTGACCGTGCGACTGTGAGAAAGCGGCTGGACCTCCTCCTATCTGGGAGAAGAAAGCCGAAGAGATGGAAGCAAGGGACAATTTGCTGAGCGCGGCTACGGCTGAGTACATCGCAGAGAAGTCTGCCTTGACTCAACGTTTGTTCAGGTTCAAGTGTGCCCGTGAGGCATTGCAAGAACTCCTTAATTGAGGGAATGCTGGTCAAGAGGTGTGCGAAATTTGACCACACTTTGAATACTAAATGGGGGACGATGAAGCTTGGAGATCGCTAGTTCAGGACCTTCTGCCATTCCCAAGCTATGGGCGCAGACGCGGTGTATTCGTCGTGCTGTATAGCGCGGCCTCGAGAAGACTGCAAATAACACCGATCAAAACCACTTGTCTTGATACCACAGTGCGTGCCCCTCGCCTGCAGTACAGTAGTCACTTGACACATACATGCCAATGCCAATGCCTTCCATGCATACTAATATATAAGAATACCACGTCTCTAGCATACTCCATAATAAGCCTTGTCCTCTGCCAGCGCAAAACCCAAACTCCCAGTGTTCCCACTCTGGAAAAATACCATACCATATACAACGCCACTACCCAGCTCCACCACACCCATCCCAACACCATCCAAAAAATATATAAACAACCTCCGTCCTCCTATCCAAGGGCAAACCCACCGCCCACTACCTACTCCCCTTCCTCGACTTCTGATACATCACATCCACCTGAAACAAACTATCCCAAATACTCCCCTTCCTCTGCGGCACCGCCTTCCTCGGACTACTCCCCGGGCTCACCATCTCGCCCTCCCTCTCCCTCTCCCTCACAACACTCCCCCTCTGTCTCTCAATCGACGACCCCATCGCCTCTCCGTTCCCACCCCTAGTCACAATCCCACTCCCAGAACCACTCCCACTTCCACTACCAATCCCCCCACCGAAGCACTACCCCCCCGCAAACCATCTCTGCCCCAACGCACGCACCCGTTCCCCAGACCTCACCTACAACTCGTCAGCGGAGAACCCGAGAGCAGCGAAATAAAGAATGGAGCTTAGATCGCTGAGCTGAGAAGCTAGACGAACCTAAGGGCCCCATAGGTGGTCTTTGCGCACCTCGTATTGGGGGGAGGATGAAGAGGGCGGGAGCGGCACCGGCGGCGGTCCCATCGAGATTCTGCTTCCGAGTACACCTCCTCCGATGGCGTCTGCCGCACCGTCGACAACCGCATCGGTACTTGCTTCGCTCTCGCGGAGGTGGCTTGGTCCCGGACCGGGGGCCGTCCCAGCGGGACTCGCGCCTCGGGTTGCGCTCGTGGAATTCGGGCCGGAGTCAGGGGTGTCGCTTGTGTCGAGGGAGTTTCTGGGTGCGCCCACGACGGGGACGCTCTTCCTGCTCGTCGCGCTGCTACGACGGGAGTCCAGGGACTTTCCCAGCGTCTTCGCGGGGTCGGCCGCGGCCTTCTTTTCCATCTTCCCCTGGCCATCTATCCGTGTGACGGCCGCCGCGGCCGCAGATTTCCCCAGTCCGGGACCCCCGGGGGCCCCTGGTTTCTCCTCCACGGCCTCGATGAGGTACCAGCGGAGGCCGTCGGAGAGCTCGAAGGGGTTGTCGTCTTCGAAGGAGACGGCGCTGGAGGCGATGGAGCGGTCGGAGGTGGAGGTGGGGGCTCTCCCGGCGGAATCCAAGGTCTTGGAGAGATCGACGATGCGCTCTTCTACTTTGGTGATGCGGGCTACGAGCCAATCGCGGCCTTGCAATCTGTGTGATTCTTCCTCGCGGAGGAAGAAGTGGGGGCGCCGACGTTGAAGGCGGCCCAGGGGCGGGTGGCTTGGTTGCGGGTGGGGAGGAAGAGGGCGAGGTCACCTTCTTTGAAGGAGCGGTAGGCGATCTTGTTGTGGGATTCTGAATGGAGGGCTTTTGCTTTCTCGCGGTAGGCGCGCGTTTCGTGCTTAAATTTACGGGCCGTGTATTCGATGTCGCGCATGCGTTTGGCGAAGAACTCGCAGAAGATGTCGAGATCGAAGCGGTTGAGGTTGTCGGTGAGTTCGTGGTAACGTTGGTCTTCTTCCTCGGGGTCGGTGGAGTCGGTCCAGTGGAGGAAGGATAGGTCTGCATAATTGTCGAGGTGCTGTCGGAGGGGGGTGGGCGAGGGCGTGGCGGTGCTCCTGCTGAGTCCTATGGTGTCGGACAGAGTGGTGCTGTTGCCCACTTTCGAGGCACGATGTAAGGTCATAGTACCGTCTTCAAAGGCGATAATATATCCAAGAGCATCGACCAGACGTAGTAGACGATCTTGCTGCGAGTACGCGCGCTTGCTGAGTTCCTTCGCGCGACGTAATCGCTCGTGGATCCGCGAAGAGTCGAATTCCTCGTGCTTCAAAATCTTCTTCTGCAGATGCATAAGTTCGACGTCAAGACTGTTAGAGTGACTCTTCTCCTCCGCAAGCTCGATGCGAAGGCGGCCAACCTTTTCTTCTTCCTCTTCCACACGCTTTCTGAGTGCTTCGGAGCCTGTCTCGCCCTCCGCAAACTTGGATCTCAAGTCGTGCAGATGATGACGCTCTTCGTCAAGCTCAGCAGTAATGGATTCCACTTTCGCGTTCGCCTTATCCAACTGCTCGCGCAAAGAGGACGACGTTTGCTCCTGATCGACGAGCTTAGACTTCAGATCCGCCTCCTGCTCATTCGCTTTGCGATGGGCGCTTTCATTCTCCGCTTTGGCCATCGCCACTGCTTGTTGGAGCTCATGGAGATGGTTGGCTGAACGTTGTGCCAGGTCCTCAAACTGCATAGCAAGCGCTGCAGTGTCTTCGGGAACAACAGTATCAGGCGATAGGTGGTTGAATGCGCTGGAAAGCAATTCGTATCTCTCGACGTCCGATTTCTTGCGCTGTTCAAGCTCGGCGCGCATGTCAGCGACCCGCTGGGCAGAATGCTTGATCTGTTCGGCAGCATCCTTGCGTACCTTCTCAATCTCAGCCGCTAATTCCTGGATCTTAGTGTCGACTCCGGTGCGCTCATGATCATGGCTGCCGAGTACACGATCTAATTCGTCTTCAACTTCTTCAATCTTGCCCCTGTATGCTTGGATCTCCTCTTCGAGAGATCGGCGCTCATCAGCAAACTCCTTTTGTTGAGCCTTCATGTTTTCCATCAGTTCAGCTTTCGTGGCGACTGCTTCTTCCATCTGCCCTTGCAGAGATAAATCCCCATCCTTCTTTGCTTGAACTTCCTTTTCGAGATTTGCGCGCGCTTCTTTCTCATTCGCCAGCTCCTGCTCCAGTCGCACGATCCGACGCTTGTCATCTTGCCCTTGATTTGTGGAAAAGCGGCGCGAGGAAACAGACGATCGCCGAGAGTGGTCTATCATAGGCGACGCCGTCTCGATGGTTGGTGTAGATGGATCGGCAGGGCTTTGTGGACCGAAGGATGGCATACCGCTTCCAATCGAGAGCCGATTGAGATGGTTTTGGCGATGTAGTACATCCTCCAAGCGGCGTACTCTACTCTTAGAACCTCGTAACTCGTCTTCCAGTTTGCTATTGGCCTCTCGCAAGACACGAATCTCGTCATCGCCTCGCAGCATGAGCTGAGAGTCTTTGCCAAACGCCGGTTCGTGAACGCTGCCCATCTTGAATGCCTTTGCACGCTTTATCTGCTGTCGTGTGGGCCGATCTAGATCCTTGATGGTCTGGGCTAGTGTCGCTGCTTCAGTGCTCTGCCCCTCTAGTCCTTGAAGTGTCTTGAGATATTCTTTCAGCTCATCTCTGGTGACTTCTGGCCATATATTTATCTCTGATTTGATATTCATTTCAAAGTGGAGTGGGCTTGTTTGCACAGCGTCCAGATTGAGCACATCAGAGACCTGCTTCAGCCACTTCTTCCGCCTACGTTCTTCTTCTTCTTGGAATGTAGCCATCTCTTCGGCAAGGGACGATGTATCCTTCTGCATCTTCTCGGTCCATTCGCGCCGACGCACTGATTCAACCATGAGCGTCCCATAGACGAACGGAAGTCTTCCTACGAGCGATATCAACTCAAAGGCAGCCATGGCCTCCTGCGGCAGGTTGATGTTGTCTAGTTCGGCATGGAGAGAAGCTATTTTGGTACCGATGCTTGCGACCCCCTGCATGCTTTCGACTGCATGTCTGACGGCATTGTTCTTCTGTTCGACAGACCGTCGTACGAGATCGCTCATCTCAACACTGTACTCTTTGATCGCAGGCAAGAAGTTTCGCGTGTGCAACAGTGCCATTTTGGAAACCTGAGCAACAGACTTGGGGTCTGACGGCAGCCCCATGACATGTGCAAGGTCCGAGTTGACTTTGTTGGCTACCTGGTCGATCTCGTTGTACAGACGCACCGGCTCTTCCGAGTCATCCACGAGCGAGCGGCTCTGACTCTGGCCAGCCATGCCTTGAAGCTCGTGGTATTCGGCATTTACATTCTCCACTTGACCACTCATTTCTGAAAGGTGCTTCTTAAACGACTCGCGGGCAGCCTTGCTCACGCCTGTTGCCTGTTTGATTGAGTCAAAGTCCAGAAAATCCTGCAGTGGCATGGTCCGACTGGTAGAGGGCTTGCGGACGCCCTGGGGTTTCTGAGGTGATCGTAGATCTTTCGCCAGGAACTGAATAAATTCGCCTTTTGCTGGTATTGAGCCTAGTTGCCCATAATCTGCATCTAACCTCCGCAAGTTCTCTATAGCCTCTTTCTCCACGCCATCGAACCAGACCTTTGCCTCTCGATGTTTCTGCTCCAGCCCCTTCACATGCACACCTGGATTTCCAACAGCAACCTGCGTCGCTTTCTCTATAGTTGCCTGCTCAGCAAACGTCTGCGAGGCTGCCTGGGACATGGAGAGCGACTGCTCTAGCACGGCAAAGGCCCAGTCGCGACGGGCCTGGAACAGTGTCTGCCATGCTCGCAGGTCGGTATGGCTAGACAAAGTATCGGGCGGGTCATGGGGTGTAAAGCCATCCGGCAGCGGCGCCTCGGTAGCATCCTGGGATGCGAAGGAGAGTTCGCGATCGTAGACGAACAGCTCTTTCTGGGATAGTGTCAGCGATGAGTGATTGCAACGTCGACAGAATGGTCATTCACCTCTGTTAGCAGTGCCTGAAGCTTGACTTGTTTCCCCCGCGGCGTCAGCAGTATCTGGTGCTCGGGCGGTATATCTACAACGGTCGCGATCCACTGCTTCAGCGCATCGACGGAGATGAAGCCAACGGGATCAGCGTCGAAGCGCTGGCCCGTATGAGCTACGGCTATCTGCAGCGACATTCGGCACCCGCTCCAGCTGCACGAGATTCAGCCTGGCCAGCCTGTGGAGGAAGGAGGAAGCTCGAGATCCGGGGGGAGCGCGGCGTTAGGCATAAGTTGCTGAGATGATGCGCGTGGGCTGCAGGGATTATGCGCACAGGCCAGTCCCGACTGCTTCCCAGTGCTCAACGGGAAGACGCGCTCATGTGGACAACGGTCTCGCTGCACGGTGCCTGTTCCTCCGTCGCCTCTTTGCTACCGTGGTTACCACAGACGACGTTCACATGGCGGATCGTGCAGCGAAGCCGTCACTCTCAGACGGCTTTTCCGACTTGCTTCAAACGCCGTACAGCGACGCGTTCGCCTTCTCGGAAGAAGAGCAACGCGCGCTCGACCTGTATGACAAGCTTCGAGAGCTAGAGCTGGAGAAGAGCTTGATCGATGCCGTTAATTACAGTATGTCGTCGTGGTTTGTTGAAGTTTCAGACCCGTGCCCATCTAATAACGCCATCTGCAGCGAACAGGCATGAGGTTTCGGCCCCACCAGATGATGACTTGCAAGACCAGCTGATCACTGCTGAGCGCAAGGCTTTGGAGGCCAAGGCAAAGTTTGAGATACGGAACAGGATTTCCCACAATGTCTTGATCATGGATCCTGTGCTCAAAGCTGTCCACGGTGGCCAGCAGCATACCACCGAGAAGTAAGTCTGCAGTCACCAGTCCCTAGTCAGATCTGTATTGATGCGGATTAGGCGCATGTTGCCTCTGATCACTGAAAACGATACCACAAACATGCTGCATGGCTTGCTGGCTTCCGAATTATCCTCCACAACACGTGCGTTGGGCGCCGCTGAGCAAGCCAACATCCATCTCATCAAGGGAAACCGTGAACTGTCTCAGACAGTTCTGAAATTGGCCGAGAAAGTGAAGGCACAGTCCGTCGATGACCTTGAGGATCCTTTGCTTCGTGGCCAAGTGGAAAAGGTCGAAAAAGATCTCAAAGAGTCACGCAAACGAGCAAAGATCATTAAGGGCATCCTTTCTGCGATGATTGTAGGGAGTGGAATCAACTGGGCAGCTGACGAAGAATTGCGAGATTTGGTCATGGATGATGAGGAAGATGGATGAGCCATCGGGCTACGTGCAGCGGCTCTCCTAATAAGACGGCCGCTGGGCAATGCTCACAAACCATATTCCTGTAACCAATGCCTACAGGGCAGGTGTAAAAACGAGGAATGCAGTCGCGGTTACTTGGGCAGGGATAGCACACAATTGCTGAACAGAAGTTTGTGTCGAGCAGGTCAAGAGCAAAATGTGCGTGCATTCAGACATCCTTGTCAGAATCTCGTACAAAACGAACTGGAGGCTCGCATGATTGAAAAGACGATTCACTTTGGACCGCAACTACGAGGCGCTACGCGAATGTCAAGAAAAGTCGTCCCTACGTCGCGATATCGGAGGAGGTGTGTGGCAGCATTGCGCCGCTATACTTCACGTAGGCTTGTATGACCATTGTTACGGCCTCGGTTTTAGTGCCAATGCCAATGAGGTCTGCAACAACATAAATCGACTAGAAGTACTTAGCGCTGCTTTTCTCAACGTAATAATGAGTAGAACGTTCGTTGCCCAGCGTGGAACCATGATGAAGAATAGGAGAGTTTCTGGCGTGCGAAGTGTATTAGTAGAGTTGGTGTCGAGTGTCCCTAGCAACACCCAGGGACTGGCATAATATTTCGTATTCGCGCTTAGCGTGTGGGGATTCACGCGATTAAGGATTACGAGCTGATGCTGTATGGCCGCGTCTCGCAGGTGTTGGCGCCAAAAGCAGTTCATCTGGGGTGAGGAGGGCTGCTACGATGTCCTTACGTCCAAAATGGAACCACACGGAACGTCGAAGCCTATGCGACCACAACCAACATCGTTCGGATGGACGGGCTTTCGGCTCCACTACTCGCCGCATGTATAGTGTCGAAGCAGCTGACAAAGACGGAGGAGACAATGCATGCAAGCGCTGTGGGTATGGGAGACGATAGATAATGGGAGGATCGCATCTGCCTCTTTCTTTCAACGGGTGGGAGTGGAGAGGCAGCTGGATCCAATATCTATGGCATCCTTGAGGAATTAAGGGTCCCCATAAAGGGCGATATTTGAATGTGCAGACTACGAGTGCGTCAAGGCGGAGCAATAGGATACCTAGGTGGCACTTCCGTGGAACATGAAAAGCTACTCTGCAGTCGAAGCATAGCTCTGAACAGCGCGCTGGGTGTCCCAGTGGGAGGGAGTCGTGCAGCTGCTGTGTGCGGTGGATGCTGAGGCGGGCTGGCTGCAGCGCAACATGGACTGGGCGACAATATCAGTGTGCAGGCGGGCTGCATGGGTGGTTGCGATGCAGTCGGCGTGTCAAAGAGCGCATTGTGACTCTCTGAGGGGTGCGCAGGTGCAGAGGCAGGCCGCTGACGTTTGGAAGTTACTGGTTCGGGTTTAGCGGAAACAGACGAAAGCGGCACCGCAGTCGAGCTTCACAGGTCGCATGTCGTACTGGAGCTGGCCGAGTTGATGGACAATGGAACGGTGCAAGGCTTGTCTGGTTGCGGCGGGCTGCGACAGGCGCATGCGCGGCGCGATTAGCCATTTCCATTTGCCGGGCGGTCGTGGATCGGCTCGAGGGTGCTTCCAGGCGCAGACGGCTGCATGGAGGGAGAGGGATCACACCGGGTGCTTCTGCTATCTGGAGTGCCCTCCGCTCAGCCAGCCGTGTCGGCAACGCAGCGAGCTCGAGTCGGAGCGTCAATTTGGCGCAGGACGAATGACATTGCTCTCTCGTCTGCCTGCATGAAACGAGGCACCATCAGGCACCATGGTCGCCGGGCCCAGTCGAGCGCGCGAGGAATGGAGGCTGGCCCTCCCGACGCCCGACTGCGCCGGGAGCAGTGCAGGGCAGCACAGCGCAGCGCAGCAGCGGTAGAGAGGGACGACGATGGCTGCCCAGGGGGTGAGGGGGGGCAGACGGAAGCAGCAGAAGCAGCAGCAGCAGCAGCAGCAGCAGCACGCTCTGGGGCCATGGCGCATGGGCACCTAGGGCCAGAGAATGTGGGCTGCCGGCGCGGAGTGAGGTGCTTGCCTTTGTTGGTGGGTGGTCTGTTATGATGGGGGTGATGGCCCTCCTAGCGGCAGCAGGCGCACGGGCCCGGGTGGTTTTCCAGTAGTAAAGGCCGCGCTCTTTGCCTGCGCTGCCCTCACAGTGAGCTTCCCACCACCTCTCATACAAATCGTCCACCCTCGACTTTCGCCCACCAAACGCCTTAGGTGAGTTCGCCTATCCCCATCATCCACCATACGGCCAAACCAACATGCGCGCAACACCACCACCCTTTTTTTTACGCGTTTTCACGCGACAATGCCCTCTACAGCTTCTTCTGATCCATTGTTCCTGCCTCGTCGCGTTCCATTTTCTTGATGCTCGCTGTCGCGACTGCCCTGACCATGCCCATCACTGACACTATGTAGACCTCGGTCCACGGCGATTTCTGCTACTCTTCCAAAAACCAACTGTAGGTGCCTCTCTTTCTTTGCATTGCTGCTGCCCGTTTCTCCTCACCCCAAGACCCCAGTGTTTTGCGCTGCACACGCGCCATAGGAGCGCGTCAAGGCGTGGTCACCACCCACGCCAACGCCTCTCTGCGCTTGTGCAATCTTTCACATAACTGCTGCCCTCTGCATCTTCCTGGATCCCTTCTCTTCTCTTTCTCTATCATTTCCATGCCAAACCATCAATTTGTCTCGTTTCACGACCTTTTCTGATCTCCAAATAAGTCATCACCAAACAGCAACTCCTCCAACATGCCCAAGTCTGAGAAGGTCACCCGCGGCAAGGGCAAGGCCTCCAAGGCCGATACTGGCAAGAAGAAGAAGGGTAAGTTCACGTGCTCTGCCTCATCCGTTCCCGACCCTGACCATCACAGACCCCAACGCACCCAAGCGCGGTCTCTCTGCCTACATGTTCTTCGCCAACGACCAGCGCGATAAGGTCCGCGAGGAGAACCCCGGAATCAAGTTCGGTAAGTCACTTTCTGTCCGCTGCTAATTCCACCTGCTGACATGCCCAGGCGAGGTCGGCAAGATGCTCGGTGAGCGGTGGAAGACCCTCACTGAGAAGCAGCGCCAGCCCTATGAGGCCAAGGCTGCCGCTGACAAGAAGCGGTACGAGGAAGAGAAGGCCGCCTATGCCGTAAGTTCGACCATCTGGACCCATTGACAGCATTTATTAACTCTGCACAGGCCGCCGCCGAAGAGGAAGAGGAAGAGGAGTCCGAGTAAACGGTCTGCAACAAGTTGATCAACTCTTGTCTATCCGACATCCTTCTCTGATCATTCCTCGAACTCATCTATTGACCTCCACTGGTGTCGCGGGCTTAGGATAATGGATCGCTTTCCCGTGTGTACTTTCTCGTCTTTTATGTCTTATTCAGGGGTGGGGGTCCGTCGGGGAAGTTAGGGGTGATTTTCAGAAGGCCGCAGAATGCTTCTGCATGTTGCCTCTTAATGATGTTGGGACGTCCCAGTAATATCGGGCGCGAGATACATCACGGAGCTCATGACTACATGTATACTAGTTATCTGCGGAACGAAAATGTGCTGCTGAAATTTCTCATCGCTGTGCCCATTGGTGATGGTTGTCGTGGCTACCGCTCGTGAAGGTTTGGTCCCAGCGTAGACCTGCTCATGGCTTCGCGTAGTTTCGGTCCCTAACAAATTGCTCGCTGCATATGGAACGACCACGAGCAATTCTGCTTGACGCCGGATAGTACTCAGTCTTCTTTCTATTGCAAATCGCTTTGGACGAAAAATAATTATTCCCATTGTTTTAACTACTACATTTATCTCGTGCAATTCATCACAGTCAAAGCCCTTTCCAAAGACATACACCAAAACACACATGTATATATGTATGACACCCTGACGACGTCAGCGCCCACCATTCCCCATACACACACATCTACAAACTATCCACCCCCTCGCCACTCCCTATCCCCCATACCTCAAACTCCCCATCCCATCCTCATCACAAACCTTCCTCCGCGCAATCCCGCAAACGGCCACCCCCGTTTGCCATCTATGATACCATAGCACCCTTGCCACCCACCTATCTCCATACACACATAGATACATACACTTAACTAGTTATCTCTACAAACACGGCAAAAACCTCACACATGTTCGTACAGCTATGTACATGTATATATATATCCATGTATATATCCCCACCAGTTTGAAAATTCCCCATCGATACGAAAAGCGTTGTTAGTGCAGTGGTTAGCATATCGCCTTCCCAGTTATACTTGACTCAAGGCGGGGGTCGAGGGTTCGAACCCCTCACAACGCATGGATTTTTTGTTTTTGGGGGGTGTGGGTGTGGGGTACGTATGGGACGATGGAACGGTGGCTGGAGGGGCGGTGGATTTTTTTGTATCATCTGATCATGTGTTAGATTACTCTTATTTTTGGGAAAGAAAATTGGGTGAAAGGAATGAATGTTTGTGGCGAAAAAGAGAGTAGCGCGGAGGGTTATAAGTAGGGGAGACGGTTTTTTGGTTCTGAAGTGGGGTGGGGCGGTGGTAATTGGAGGGTATAGTAGGGTACTCTAAGGTGGGTAGGGGTGAATGGATCGGCGCTAGGTTCAAGGTGCATGGGTGATGGGATGAGTACTTTTTTATGTATATCTACATTGGAAGCTGGGAAGAGCTTGAATGCTGTGGTTGGGATAGTTTAGACGCGTTTTCCTTGGTGGTTAGTCTACTGATAAAGGTAGCCCTGCATCGTCTCCCTCCCCGCGAATTGTGTCTATCAAGAAGTGGTATAGAAGCTGCCCGTTGAAATAGTTTTTGTTGCCATTGACCGACGCCTTAAGACTCCTACTCTCTTTGCAACACGACCATCAGTCCCATTATGCCCAACATGGCCTGCTTCAGCCATGGGTATTCACTCAGCAGGATCGTAACGTAGCCAACAAACGGAATGAAGCCCATAACACTACCGATAACATCCTCCTTGCGGTTGAGATGTGTCTGTCCACGTGCGTAGAGCTCGGTATCGTCCGCGAGGTTGTTGTCGCCCTTGGTGAGGAGACGGAGAGGTGATTTCCTATGATCGCAAACGGTCAGCATGCTTCTCTTAGATATATACATATGCGACCGCATCCACGACAGTGAGCTTCTTTCAAGCCTCAATGTCGGAGTGCAGTACGCGCAGGGTTGGCTTACCCTCCGCCAAATCTCCGCACGACACGGTGCACAATCGGGATTTCCTTCCCCTTGACGTTGTAAACGACAATCTCTCCAACTTGTGTGTCCAACTTCCGGTTCCACAGAAACAATAGGTCTCCCCTCTGGAAGGCAGGCTCCATGGATCCGGACAGCACGACGACAATGGGCGAGGGCGAGTCGGACACGACGGAGAGGCCTTTCCAGAGCATGAACGCGGTGGAGAGAACGAGCGCAAAGTTGAGTAGTTGCGTAGCCAGCTGCCGGGGCTGCATGTTCGCGAGGCCCATCATCTTTGCGGCGGGGAGCGGAGGTCTAGAGGTGGTGTGCAGCGAGTGGAATCCGGACTGGTGGGAGATTTGCGCAATGTCAAGGCAAGGTTTCGCGTTTACGTGACTTTTGAACTGGAGTTGAAAGCGGGAGGTTTCTGAGGGGTCATCGACCTACGGGGAGGCGGGCGTGTTGTGCGTGGAGCTGGAGCTTGTGAACAGATAGATGTTCTTGAATTCGGTGATCGTTCGGGTGGTCTGTGCACGTTATACATTGCTCCTTCCGCATATCTGCCCGTGTGGTTTGTGACTTTCTACTGCAAAACTCAATTATGATTTATGTAACCTATAATATGGATTTTTGGCTCGTGCTGCAAGGGTCTGACCGCTATCTCTCTCACTTGCGTTTGCAGATTATATTGACCAACTTCTCCTTTACTTACCAGCTGCCCTCCCTCGCGCTATGGACATGCTCTCTTTGCCCTATCTGAAACCTTTGCTACCCTGCACTCTTGAATAGCAGTCTATACAACCCTCGCTACTAACCAAATCTACTCGATATAGCCCTGGTCCTCGTCACTACTATCACAATATCACAATATCACAATGCACACTCCGGGTGAATACATTCTACTGCGTCGTATAGGCAAAGTACCGTGGCCCGCTCTTGTTTGCATGGACGATATGGCGCCTCCAAGATTCCTCGACAAGAAGCCAACGGGCTACTGGACGCTTGTGTTGCTTATCAAGAGAAACCCGGAATAGTAAGTACCTACATTAGTACTACATCAGCAATGAACCCAGCATCTGACACTACCAGTGTATACGCATTGCGATCCGATATGATTGACTTTGACCCATTTGGCTCAGCCCAGAAGGACGACTCTGAACTGGAACACGCCTATGGAATGGTGCTAGATGAAATGGACAGCCCAGGTTCCAGTCTGGATCACTGGAGACAATTGACTGATGATTCACAGTCCGAATACCTGCCAACACCATCACCTTCGCCAACCGTCAGCTCTACCATTGAGATCGATTCGGACGACGATGAGGATATAAGAATTGCTAAGCAGATGAGCTTGGCGGAACTGCGAACAAGCTCAATGAAGAGGGCTGCAGTGACAACATCGGAAGAGCGACCTACGAAGAGGCCGGTCCCTATGCCGGACCACTGCTTTCATTTCTCTGACCAGCGCACTGAAATCGGTGGAAAAGGAAAAGAGAAGGCAAGCCTAAGCAAGCTAGATACAAGCGGACACAAGCTCGACCGCAGTGATTGCATCGATGGCTGTCTGTATGTGAACCCGTCTACTACAAAGCCACCGAACAAGAAAGCGTGCTCTTTGCCAGACCCTCGGTTGCATTTCTTTGACCAGCATCATAATATCAGCGGCAAAGGAAAAGAGAAAGCGAGCCAAAGCAGGTCAGACCCAGGCCAGGGCCAGCTCAACGACGATGATTACATCGATGGCAGCCTGTACGTTAGACCAATTATCAAGAAAACCTGAATGAACCCTAACACTTCTCACAGATCAGAAAGTAGAGACATGGTAAAAGTCTACGTAGGCGAAGGCGACCAAGAACAAGAATTCCTCATCCCAAGATGTGAACTGGACAAGCGTCCTTCACTATCCGACCCAAAGATAGGATGCATAATAACAACCGCCGACGGCACGCCACAACTCAGCTCCCCATGCCTTCGATCATTCCCTCCGGACGACTTCCGATTCGTCGCCGAGTTTCTGTCCACTGGGACGTTTGGTCTTTCAGTTCTAGAAGACGACGGCCTGAGCAACGGCCTCATGTTCGCTGAGTGCGTTGCGGCTTGGAAGATTGCCGATAGGCTGGTGATTGAGGACCTACTCGATCTCATTGTTGTTAAGATACAGCAGACGCTACCGTGGGATAGGGACGATGCGTGGACCTTGGCGAAGATTGTATACGAGACCGAGGGGTCGCCGCTCAAAGCGTATGCCTCGATGAAAGGTCTGGTTGCGGAAGGGGTTGCTGATAACCTTCTTGATTTAGCGGTCACGCAGGGAGAGTACTTCGTTGAGCCACTGCGCGAGCTGCCAGAGCTCCAGAGGGATGTATACAAGAGGTTGATGGAGAGAGCAGAGGCAAAACTGGCAGAGTGACTTGTGTGTTAGAGTGTCCATTGGTTGTGGGAAGAGTCCTGTAAAGATGGCATGCCAGGGATACGCTGGGGAGGGGGGGGATTATCAAGAGCGTGGGGGACTTGAGATGTACCACAGACCACGGTTGCAGGAACACGGTGCGAAAATCTCAACCTCTATGCGAATATTTGGGTGTCAAGCCCAGGAGCGCAAAGAAAGTGAACGGGGATGAAGACCATCTGGGATGGACAGTCGATCTATTTAGACAGAATTCTCTCTTTCTCTATCTTTATTCACGGAAAACGACATGAGTGCATCAACACCAGTGGCGCGATTCTCGATATGGTGAAAAGTGTTACATAATATTCATTTATCCGTGAAACTAGGACATGCAAAAGCTCCCTCGTCTATGTTGCTACCGGAGATGCCATCACTTTTTTTCCCTTTAGTCTACCACAATCCCTTGATCTGCGACACTCGTTGTGTAGGTGCTATACCATCCATACTATCCTCATTCGACTGCCCACCCTCAGTCCTCGAAAAGCTTCCGCTATCCTGGAATGTAGAGAAATTTGTCGCGTTGCGATCAGCACTAGCATCCCACCCGAGTGCCTCCTCTTCGTTGTGGTAATCCGCAGGTTCCCACTGGGTATCGTCTTCCTCGCCCACAAAAAGACTCTCTCGGTCCTGAGGCTGTCGACCAGGTGACGCTGCCTGTCGCGAACCTATCTGGCGACGAGAGGGCTGTCTTGAGGCGGGTTCAGCAGGTGGCGGCATGCTCCGGTTGTCGCGTCCAACCATACTCACTGATGTTCGGCTGGGCATCTGGGTAGTAGAAGCTGGTGTGGGCGGTGCAGAGGCGGCGTTGTAGTCGCCAGATGTCATGAGCGTGAACTCGCATAGAAGACCGTCGGCGCCATAGCTGAATTGTAAAGGTCGTGTAGGGTGAGAGTAGTATGCTTTCAGGTTCGTCTTCATCGTGTCTGCGTGCACGACGATGGCCTTGAAGTCTTTGACACTGATGATGATGTGCAGTCCAGGTTGGACGTTGAATTCCTCAAAGTCAGACATGTTGACTGCGACTGCAGTGACTAGAGGGTGTTTCAAGATCTCTTTGCCGTTCGCGATCTTCTCCGTGTAACTTTTGAAGACGGCACGCCCATCTTCGCCAGCAAAGATATCGAGCATCTCCGTCTTTGTGCCGAAGAATTCAATGTACTCCCTCATGGCACCTGCATTTATGCTCCACCGGTTTTTCGCTACATTCCGGTCAAACAGAGCATGCATGACATCCACAGCTTCATATGTGAGCTTGTATGTCTTAATAACACCTTGATTGCACATCATCTTGACGATGAAGCGACATTGAGTCTCATCTTCGCGATCCTGGACGCTGACTTCGCATCTGTCGATTGCGCCATCACGGCCTAGTGGGTCATACAGTCGCCCTTTGAAAACCGAAAGAAGAGCCTTGGTGTACATGCTGCACGTGAAGCGCCCTTCTGGGCCGCCGTGGCTAGGTATACACTCATAGCTGGAGAAAAATTGCTTGCCATCGAGAGTCGAGGCAGCATATGCGGACTTTGAAGAATTGAGAGCGGTAAACGTAAACTATGAGACAGAAATGAGATGCGCCTAGCAGAAAGGAAGACGTTTGCCTACCCGCTCACAACGCGCCTCGATGGCAACGGTGTCGCTAAATTTTCCGAGACAGACGAGGAGATCGTGGATCTTAGAGGCTGCTTCAGGCGTTAATGTGAAGTTGAGTACTACCATCGTGTCTCATCATTGGAAGCTTTCCGCACACGAGCTAAGCCATTATTTGAGTTGGAGGTGAGGTGGACGATGTGAGGCGTGGAGCGCGTCGACCGAATCGGGCCAAGCGTCTACGTCACGAGGGACGGCCTTTCCATCTTAACGCGTGTAGAGTACGATCCGCCATCTGACCGCGACAATTGTAAACATATGATATGGCTCCGGCTTTACCGGACGATGTTTTGCACCTCCTTTGCGAACAGTTGGGGGACCAAGAGCAATTTGATGTCTTGTTTGCATGTGCTTGCGCAAGTCGGGGTCTTGCTGTACCTGCATTGACCAATCTGTACCGGTATGTTTGTATGCGATAAGACCAGTTTCACGAAGATCATGATGTTAAGGAGAGTGTATTTTGTGCCAACGCGCTGGGTGTATGTGCAAGGGCTAACAGACCAATAGTACCCATCACCACTCACCTGTCCGTGGCGCCGATCAAGATGAAGTTGCATTCCAGCGTTCAATGAGGCTATTGATTTTGCAAAAGTGGTCGTCAGTTCTACCCCTAATCAGTTTTAAGACTATCAGAAACATGCTAATTTCATGTGCGTTTTCTAGAATCCTTTGGAAATCGATTATTGCTTCAGCTCTAGACGCAACATTGTTTCCGTACTGCCGGTATATCAAAGCGCTTGATCTCCGTGACCTTGAAAACTTATTAGAGGATGAGCAGTTTTCGGCAAAAGTGTCTAAGGAATTCTTCAACGGTCCTATGAAGCAATTTAAGAAGTCTACCATGGTCACGGGCAAGAATGGAAAGAAGTTCGAACGGCTGGATGTGAAGTCAATCGTCAGCTCTATCGGAGATGTGGTAACGCAACACACGCCTACTCTCGAAACTATCACCGGACAATTAACTTCCACTGCCCTAATTCAATGGGTGCCTCGTGTCCCACGCCTCCAGGAACTGGAGTTATGGGATGGCAGTGCTCTTGAGGACGAGCTTGTGGCGGCCTCCATCCATCAGCACTGCCCCAATTTCAAAGCATTAATGATATTTCATTGGATAGGAGAGGATAAGGATCACAAATTCGCCACATTTCTATCGTCTTTACGACCTAATACCTTGGAAAGATTGAGCACGCTCAATGACATCGGTGCTGGTCCTGAATCGTTTCTAGCTCTCAGTGCTCATAATCAATCACTGAGGAATTTGTGGTAAGTCACATACGACAAGAATGATGCTATAGAAGTAGAGACCGGTTTACTAACGGTCTGTAGGATTTGCGTGTCAGACGACTCGCTTCCCTCCCTTTCGTTACTCGCGGGCTGCAGAGCACTAGAAGAATTACGTATTGAAGATGGTCATAGCAGGACCAACCTTGAGGAAACGCAGAATGATGTCTTCCTGGAAACAATCGATTGGCTGAAGAACTGTGAGAAACTACACCGCTTGAGTTTTGTAGGCCTACTGTCAGCTGCAACGCTTGTCACACCCTTGCTCATAGAGCACAAAATCCGCTTACGGTCACTCGAGATCGACTCTTACATCTTGAAGGACAGCCGTTCGTTTCATCAGGCGCTCGTTCACCAAAAGGACTCCCTCACATATCTGTCGCTCAGTGGTGATTCAGATGGAATGTTCCGAGACGACGTTGATACCCTGGTGGAATCTCTCAATCAACTCCAGAAAATGGAAGTTCTTCGCCTGCTTCTTCAAGAATTGTTTCGTGAGGAGCATCTGATCAGCATAGTCAACAGTCTGAACAAGCTAGAAGAGCTCTACGTCAGCGGTCTCCTGCTGACAGACGGGCTCCTAGAGCACATTGGTAAGCTCGGTAATCTCCGCAGTGTTGTACTAGCTGGTATTTCACGTTTTACTTTTAGCGGACTCGATCGGTTCATTAGCCAGCTCGGACCAGGCAACCAAGGTATACGCATCATGATTGAAATGGCTGAGCCTGAGACCCTCATGAACGAAGGCGAGGTTAGCATTCTGCAAAATAACTTGAGAGACAAAGTTTCGGGTACACTTGAATATACCCCCTGGAGAGGTGAGTGGGATTCTACCATTATTTTTTGTAATATTTATTGACGTCTTTTGTGCACAGATCCCAACATTTCGGAATTTGAGGGCGATTCAGAGTAAGAACATCACTTTGCGAACCGTTATAGGATCAGAACAAGGAAATTATTCACGAAAGATTACCCATTGCTTCGGTGGTGGTTACAGAAAGATCTTGTTTGTCCATCCCACCACCCGGCAATATTGCTTTCTTGGTTGTATTTGCTGGCAATCGTGTATAAAGGCAGAGTCTATCAGCTCGAAATGCATAATCACTTTCGTATCATGCCAGAAGCGTATTCCTTATGCTGTGAATTTGTTGCACTAAAATGACGTTTATCCGCTTGTACCCCGCTAGTGGGGGCCTACGAAGAACATTTCCATAGCCTTGACCGGTATTTCTGGTTGATCCTACACTGCTCAAAACAAATTTCCGATGTCGCCAAAGCGGATACTTGTAATCGCCGGCTCCGATAGCTCGGGTGGAGCGTATGCGCCTTGCTTAAACCCTACGAACTGGTATGGATCCGCTAACTATAGGCCTACAGTGGTCTGGAAGCAGATCAGAAGGTCATTGCAGCCCACGGATGTTATGCAATGACGGCTACGACTGCACTGACAGCTCAAAACACCTTGGGCGTAGAGGATGTACACCTTACACCACCACCGTTCCTCACGAAACAGATCAATGCTTGCATCAACGACATCGGAGTCGATGTTGTCAAAACTGGTATATCTACTATATCACTATATATTTTCAGATTGGCTAAGGCAGTCAAGGTATGCTCGCTTCGGCGGACACAATCGTGGCTGTAGCCGATGCTTTCCGTAAACACAAACCTGAAACTACTGTTGTTGATCCAGTAAGTACAGCAAGACGAAAACAGTTATGCAGTCTGATCATGTTCGAGGTTATGGTTTCAACAAGTGGCTCTACCCTTTTGCCCGAATCGGCGATATCTCTTCTTATTCAGTTGCTTCTTCCATTAACAACAGTTCTCACACCGAACCTACCCGAGGCGGAACTCCTCCTGAAAACAGCTGGCCTTGATATCAGGACCCCCGAGAGCGTTGAAGATATCATTACTATAGCAAAGCATATTCAGAAATTAGGACCAAAATATGTTCTTGTCAAAGGAGGGCATCTTCCTATGACAAAAGGCAGACTCGTATCAAAGGAAGAAGCAGAAAGACACATCGTACTCAACGTTTTGCTCGGACCTGGAGACAATGTTACCGTCCTGGAGACAGAGTATCAGAAAAGTCGCAATACACATGGAACAGGATGCTCACTTGCCTGTAAGTTTTCGTGGTGTCAACTTGAATATGGAGTTAACTTGTGAAATAGCCGCTATTGCTTGCAATCTTGCTTTAGGTCTTGACATGAAGGAAGCTGTCAAAAAAGCCAACCTCTACATCGAGGCTGGTATCAGGACTAGTGTAGACATGGGAATGGGTAGTGGCCCCATCAATCATTTCCATTCAACCTACACGTTGCCTTTCGCTCCGTATGTTTGCAACAGAGGCTATGATGACACTGTGAATAACGTACGTTAGGGGAGGGTTTATCGACTACTTGATCGACCGTCCAGATGTTCGAAAACCTTGGGAGAGGTACACACAGTGAGTAGCATACTATTCCATCACAGACGGCAAATGATCTGATTGAGTTTCAAACACAGCCATGACTTTGTGCGACGCATGGCCGATGGGTCACTGCCGGTCGATAACTTCAAGCACTACCTAATCCAAGACTACCTGTTTTTGGTAAGATGCGTGCAACACTGTGTTCAGAATGGTCTAAAATTAGGTGTAGATACACTTCGCAAGAGCCAACGCGCTGGCGTCGTACAAATCCAAGTCGATGGCTGACATCGGCCGCGTGAGTAAACCCGTATCATCCAAAACCTAGCTGATGGGTGGTAGTCTGCGCGGCAGGTGCTGCACCTTCAAGAAGAGATCAAACTTCACATTGAATTCTGCAAAGATTATGGCCTGACCCCGGAAGACATAGAAGGACACGAAGAAGACCAAGGTAAGCATGGTACACATAGCTAAGGGAGTAACTCTGACGGTCTGACTAGCATGTACCGCATACACTAGGTACGGAATTCCTTGTGACACGTTGTCTCTGGCTGATATGTTCCAGATACGTCCTGGACATTGGTCAATCTGAAGACTGGCTTGCGCTACAGATCGCGTTGCTGCCTTGTCTCATTGGCTATGGAGTTATTGCAAAACGCTTATATGACGACCCCAAAACAGTACGTGAGAGCAAGTACTGGAAATGGATAGAGACATATGTAGCGGATGACTACGGTGAGGCGATGAAGAACGGGCGAGGTACGGCGAACTACACTGGTGGCGTGCTACGTGCAAGCTAACACGTCAGATCTGATCGAGACACACGCGAAAAAGCAGAGTTTGTCGAGAGTCGACGAGCTGGCCCAGATCTTTGTACATGCGACAAATGTGAGTGCACTCCACAGCCATTCGTAGACAGTGCGGAGTGCCGACTGACCGCTGCAGATGGAGAGAGGGTTCTGGGACATGGGCTTGGGCTCATAAGGAAGTAGAGCAACATATCGCTGGGACAAACATGCTACGTTATACTCGAGTCGAGTATTTCCACTGGAAGTTTGCAATAGAAAGTTCTACAGTTCGAAGAAAAAAACCTAGCCGTGGTATTTCCCCGGTGTACCCTTCCCGAGTTTGTGCCAAGCGCGATAAGATAAACCCTTCGCCCCTGCCTCCGCTTCAGGGTTAGCGCTTTCCTGCTAGCGTTTGCGACTGACTTTTTATTATGTTCTGCCTCGCCTCGGCCGTCCCTTCCAACAAACCTCTCTACACCCAAACCACTCTCAACTCGACGTGCTGATCATCGCACGCCACACTCTCTTTCTCGCAGCCTCTTTCTTGCGCTGTACATACATCTCACGACTGGCTTTTGCTCGGTCTCTGTCTTTTACTTAATACACGCGATCTCAGAAAACCCACTCCTTTCTTCACACAAGATGTCTTACGGAGGCGGCGGTTATGGCGGCGGCGGTCGCAACGGCGGATACTCAAACGGCGGCGGTAACGGGTACGGCACAACTGCTGGAGGTTATGGTGGCTCTGCTTACAGCGATTACTCTGCTGGCCAATATGCTTATGGGTAGGCATCAGTGGCTTGGTTGATCAGCGGCCCCATACATCTTGCACTTTCTTTTCTCATCTCTTCTGCGTGCAGGGAGAGTATCGCGGCCACAGTAGTGCCTCAAGTAGGCTCTGTACTTTCGTGGGCCGGTCAGGTACTCTCGCAGCTACGTAGAAGACCCTGTCTCAACACGTTTCACAGGACATTCGCTAACTTTGCATCAGATACGGTGGCTCAAATGGCTATAGCGGCGGTGGCGGCGGCGGTTACGGTGGTGACCGACGCGGCGGAGGTGGCTTTGGTGGAGGAGGCTACGGCGGAGGCGGCGGTGACCGGATGGGTGCCCTCGGCGATGGCCTCACCCAACAGAACTGGGGTATGTGCGCACCATCAATTTCACACGACTTTGCTAACCAGCTACTAAGATCTCGATGCTCTCCCCAAGTTCGAGAAGTCTTTCTACAAGGAAGACCCCGAGGTCACCAACCGCTCAGAATCTGAAGTTGCTCAATTCCGCAAGGAGAAAGAGATCACCGTCCAGGGCAAGAACGTCCCCCGACCCGTTACAACCTTCGACGAGGCCGGTTTCCCCCCATACGTTATGAGCGAGGTCAAGGCACAAGGCTTCGACCGCCCCACACCCATTCAATCCCAGGGCTGGCCCATGGCTCTGTCCGGACGCGACGTCGTTGGTGTTGCCGAGACGGGCTCTGGCAAGACCCTCACATACTGTCTTCCTGCCATTGTTCACATCAACGCACAGCCGCTCCTCTCACCTGGTGATGGACCTATTGTCTTGATCCTCGCCCCTACCCGTGAGTTGGCCGTCCAGATCCAAGGCGAGATCAGCAAGTTCGGAAAGTCGTCCCGCATTAGGAACACGTGTGTCTACGGAGGTGTGCCCAAGGGCCCGCAGATCCGTGATCTCGCCCGCGGTGTCGAGGTCTGCATTGCTACACCCGGTCGTCTCATTGACATGCTTGAGGCTGGCAAGACCAACCTGCGCCGTGTCACATACTTGGTTCTCGACGAGGCCGACCGTATGCTTGACATGGGTTTCGAGCCCCAGATCCGCAAAATCATTGGCCAGATTCGTCCCGATCGTCAGACTTGCATGTGGTCGGCAACCTGGCCCAAGGAGGTTCGTCAGCTTGCTGCTGACTTCCAGAAGGACTTTATTCAGGTCAACATTGGTTCCATGGAACTGTCCGCCAACCACCGCATTCAGCAAATCGTCGAGGTCGTCACCGACTTCGAGAAGCGTGATAGGATGAGCAAGCACCTTGAGACCATCATGAACGACAAGGAGAACAAGGTCTTGGTCTTCACAGGTACTAAGCGCGTTGCGGACGAAATCACCCGCTTCCTCCGACAAGACGGATGGCCGGCACTTTCCATCCACGGCGACAAACAGCAGAACGAACGTGACTGGGTCTTGAACGAATTCAAGACGGGCAAGAGCCCCATCATGGTTGCCACCGACGTGGCATCCCGTGGTATTGGTATGATTGAAAATCCCCCGCACTCCCCCCCATTGACACCCTCGAATATTTTTATGCGTGATCTGTTAGATGCTCTGCTTAGGTCGTCTCGTGCGCTCGCTGCTTTTGTTTCCATGACATCGTCCAGGGCTTTACGTTTCTCAAAACTGATCACCAGGGTTCCTTGGACTTGTCGGTGAAGCTCTCTTCACCGGTTTTTGTTTCACGTATCGTCTAGATACCCCTGAGGCAAGTTGAGATGTGCATTTACGCAGGTCGCAGCTCTTCCAAGGTTCTCTGGCCAGGAGACAGTCACAGCCACTTCAGTTGGACCCGGATGCCATGACTATTTGTAGCGCACAGAGACGGTTGCATGCAACATACTGCAGCTTCACGCGGCCTTTCTTGGTCGTCGGTTAATCGCCTTTTTTGATTCATATGCTAACATGTTGCGTTTAAGATGTCAAGAACATTACTCACGTGCTCAACTATGACTACCCGAACAACTCGGAGGACTATGTCCACCGTATTGGTCGTACCGGTCGTGCTGGCACCAAGGGTACCGCTATCACCTTCTTCACCACTGAGAGTAAGTTGTCGAAACCCTCACTGCGTTCTCGAGCTAACCCTTTTCCAGACTCTAAGCAGGCTCGTGATCTCGTTGGCATACTCACAGAGTCCAAGCAGCAGATTGACCCTCGCCTTCACGAGATGGCTCGCTACGGCGGCGGTGGAGGTGGCGGTCGCTGGGGAGGCGGTCGCGGCCGTGGTCGCGGCGGAGGTGGCGGTAAGTCCAAGTTTATGCCCGACTGAACGTCATTTACTAATTAATGCAGGCTGGTCCGGCGGTAACAACGCCCCCATCCGCAACAGCCGCTGGTGATCGGACTTGCTAGCAAGCACTGTTCCTCCGTCGCCGCTGTTAGTCGCTTCACTCTGGAGGCGGCTGTAATTTCAGCACCCTTTTCCATACCATCGGAGTTATGATATAGACGTCTCGTTATGGGTGGGATTGTTTTTCTCGTCATCTGTTTTCTTTCATCGGTGGACGTGAGATCCACTGACAACATGCTGATACCCAGGAGGAGAAGCAATCGTGTGACCGCGTTCCATGATTGACCGATATTAGACTGGCAATTTCAAGTAGTGTGTGCAAGCTCTGCGACTGCTGTTTCGCATCTTCGTGGGCCGCGCCTCTGGTTGGAAGGCTGTGCTGCATTGTAATTGGAGCTGGGGGTGTTTCTAACAAAAGTCATGTTCATAATAGCTGAAATAGATAACCAGTGCATCTTCAGTCATGATCCAACGACATCATCTGTGTGAGACATAGTTCAATGTGTTACGTGACGAGAGGGAGTCGGATACTTGCGTGGAGTGAAGGAAACTCAGAATTCATCAGTGGTGACATGAACTTCATTATATTTACAATATGTTTTAGCAGCAACGTATATCACAGCTTTGCAAATACAGTGGGTACCTCGCCAGCCATATCTACAAGGGTACTTTTGTTCTTCACCCACGCCTCCAGGCCCTTCCGTCCGTTCTCCACGCCCACACCGCTCAGCTTCCACCCTCCCACGCTCATCTCCGCGGGACTCTCGCCCCACGTATTTACCCAGGTGATGCCTGCCTCGAGCTGCCCAATGACCTGATGCGCGAGATTCAAATCCTTTGTGAAAACACCAGCAGCTAGACCCATCTTCGTGCTGTTCGCGCGCGCAATCAGCGCGGGGATATCATCATCGGGATATGAAAGGATGGACATGACCGGGCCGAAGATCTCCTCCTGCACGATGCGCATGTCATCGGTGCAGTCGGTGAAAATAGTAGGCGCAACCCAGTACCCGTTCTGGTAGTCTTTATCCTTGTGCGCAGCGACCCAAGAGGGTTTCTCGACGCCGCCGCAGAGCAGCTTCGCTTTATCCACTTTGATGCCGTGCTCGATGTAGGAGAGAACCTTCTTGTAGTGCGGCTCGCTGACGAGAGGGCCGAAATTCGTGGACGGGTCGGACACATCGCCTGCGCGGATGTGCTTCACTTTCTCGAGGAGAGCCTTCTCGAAGGCGGATTTCTTGGACGCGGGGACGAACACGCGGGTTCCGTTCGTGCAGACTTGGCCCGTGGAGAAGAAATTCGCCATCATGGCGCCGTCAACGGCTTGCGAGAGGTCGGCGTCTGGCAACACGATGCATGCGGATTTACCGCCTAGTTCCATGGTTACGTATTTCATGGCGCCGGCGGCGCTGCCTGCGACTTTTTGCCCCGTGGAGACTTGCCCTGTAAAGCTGACTTTTGCGATGCCAGGGTGCTGCGTGAGGTATGCGCCTACCTCGCCGCCGCCCTGCACCACGTTGAAGACACCTGGGGGGACGCCGGCTTCTGTGTAGATTTCTGCCAGGAGCGTAGAATGCAGAGGCGTGAACTCAGAGGGCTTGTACACCATTGTGTTGCCCGCCGCGAGACACGGCGCTGATTTCCAAAGCGCGATCTGGATGGGGTAATTCCATGCGCCGATGCCAGCGCAGACGCCGAGCGGGTTCTTCGTCGTGTATACCCAGGCGTTGGGACGCAATTGGATGGTTTCCCCGTTGAGACCCCCGCCGCCGACCATGTTGGCGAAGTACTCGAGGACGTCGGCGCCCGTGACGACGTCTACGGTGGACGTCTCGGAGAAGGCTTTCCCCGTGTCGTGGGTCTCGACTCTGGCGAGGTCATCGTTGCGCGAGCGGAGGATGGCGGCGGCGCGTTGGAGGATGCGCGCGCGCTCGATGTGCGGGGTGGCGGACCAGGATGGGAAGGCTTTTTGTGCGGAGGCGATGGCGGAGTCGATGGCGGAGGGGGAGGAGGTGTGGATGTCGGCGAGGGGCTTTGCGGTTGCGGGGTTGATGGTTTGGAAGGAGGAGGTGGAGGACGAGGAGGGTTGGAGCTTGCCGTCGTAGTAGGCGAAGCGTGGGGGGTAGGGGAGAGACATGGTGGTGCGTATGGGATGGGATGGATGGTCTATGGGTTGCGAGGAGCAGCTGGTATAGTACGAGACGGGCGGGCGCTGTTGGGCTTCGATTGACTTGCTTAGGAAAAAATGTGCCCTGCAACAAGCTTGAGGTTTAGTTTGCTAGTCACGTCCGATTGTGCATTCCAAGATTTCTGGACAAAAATTAGCATCCCTGAAGCTGTTCCGTACGCCTTTCTTGCAATATCAAGACGTGCTTCCCCACCTACCTCAGTCTTAGCGGTCGCACCTCTGATACCTCTAGGATATTTCACTCCCTTCCAAGAGGTCGGTTTGAGCTCTGTCAAGACGAGAAACAGCAGGCAGGCAGTCGGGCGATACGGCACGTCGCGCGTATCGAGATGTACGTGAGGCTTCGCCGTTTACTGCAATCGATGGCGCTGCATAAATCTTCCCCAAGTAGCCCCGAGCAACATTGGCATACGTAGATCGGCTTGCACCGGCCGTTGACGCCAGTCCACGTCCAGTTAGAAACTCCAGGGAAAAGCCCCAACTTTTGATTTTTTGAGTGGGGTCGGCCCGATGTCTCCAGGTCCGATCACGACATCCATACGAGGGTTGAGCGCTCTAGTGTTGGAGAACAGAGCGACACGTCGACAAAGGTACGGTGCATCTCAGGCATTGGATCGGGTCTCGTGCCTCTAGGGGAGCGACGTTGGCACGAATGTCTTTGTCTGGCATGCACACTGTACAACCCAACATCCAAACGGAAGGAATACGATCACCATGGACTACGGACCAGCGCACGTGCGGACGGCCTGGACCCACATCGGTCAGATCATACCATAGCTTATCTGGGTAGCTCAGCTACATTTTCTGCAGTAGCTCATCGCTTGCACTCAAGCTCCAGCTCTCTGAAACTTGTATTCGGGTGGACCTCTTCGCCTGTGCTTCCGGTCAACCTCGATCGCAGCCCTGCATTATTTATCGCCTTGTCGGATAGCGGCCGCTAAGATTTTGTTGGCGATTCCTGCCTGGCGAAGCTCTTAAGAACCTGCTCATCGTCAAATTTTCGCCGCGAGCACACGACAGCTTTGAACTTGCTGTCTCTCCCACCTCTTCATCCGTGACCATGGCCCCGACCACTACCACCATTCCCTCCAATGCAGCATGGGACTTTGTCATCGTGGGCGGCGGCACCGCTGGCTGTGTCATTGCCTCGCGACTCTCTGAATACCTGCCCGACAAGAAGGTCCTCTTGATCGAGGCTGGCCCTAGCGACTTCATGGACGACCGTGTGCTCCTCCTCAAAGACTGGCTCAATCTGCTGGGCGGAGAGCTAGACTACGATTACGGCACCACCGAGCAGCCCATGGGCAACTCCCACATTAGACACTCGCGTGCCAAGGTCCTGGGCGGCTGCTCTTCACACAACACTCTGATCTCCTTCAGGCCGTTTGAGTACGACTGCAAGAGATGGGAGGCCCAGGGCTGCAAGGGGTGGAGCTTCAAGACCTTCACCCGCGTGCTGGACAACCTACGCAACACCGTCCAGCCCGTACACGAGAACCACAGAAACCAGCTCTGCCTGGACTGGATAGATTCCTGCTCCACCGCCATGGATATTCCCGTGATCCATGACTTCAACCACGAGATCAAGACCAAGGGCGGACTCAAGCCCAGTGTTGGTTTCTTCTCCGTTTCTTACAACCCCGACGATGGCCGCCGAAGCAGCGCTTCCGTTGCCTACATCCACCCCATTCTTCGCGATGAGGAGAAGAGGGAGAACCTGACTGTCTTGACCAACGCATGGGTCAGCAAGATCAATGTTCAGGGCAACAAGGTCCTCGGCGTGAATGTAACCCTCCAGAACGGCGAACAGCGCGTTCTTTCTCCCAAATGCGAAACCATCCTCTGCGCTGGCGCAGTCGACACTCCCCGCCTCATGCTTCTCTCTGGTCTGGGCCCCAAGGACCAGCTCTCCTCTCTCGGCATACCCGTCGTCAAGGACATCCCCGGTGTGGGTGAGAACCTGCTCGACCACCCCGAGAGCATCATCATCTGGGAGCTCAACAAGCCCGTCCCTCAGAACCAGACAACTATGGACTCTGACGCAGGCATTTTCCTCCGCCGCGAGGCCCCCAACGCAGCTGGCGATGACAGCGACTGGGTAGACATCATGATGCACTGCTACCAAATCCCCTTCTGCCTCAACACCGCCCGGTAAGTTTATCTACACTTCACCCAACCATGCCAATTCTAACGTCCCCAGACTCGGCTACGACACCCCCATCGACGCCTTCTGCATGACCCCCAACATCCCCCGCCCTCGCTCCCGCGGCCGTGTCTACCTCACCTCCGCCGACCCCACCGTTAAGCCCGCCCTCGACTTCCGCTACTTCACCGACCCCGAAGGCTACGACGCCGCGACCATCGTCGCAGGCCTCAAGGCCGCGCGCGAAATCGCAAAGCAGGCTCCCTTCAAGGACTGGCTCAAGCGCGAAGTTGCGCCCGGCCCCAAGATCCAGACCGACGAGGAGCTCTCCGAGTACGGTCGTCGCGTTGCGCACACCGTGTACCACCCTGCTGGTACCACGAAGATGGGTAATGTGAGCAAGGACGAGTTTGCGGTTGTGGATCCTGAGTTGAAGATTAGGGGGTTGAAGGGGGTGAGGATTGCGGATGCGGGTGTGTTCCCGGAGATGCCGACTATCAATCCTATGTTGACGGTTTTGGGTATTGGAGAGAGGGCGGCGGAGTTGATTGCTCAGGAGTGGGGATGGAAGGGTTTGGAGAAGGAGAAGTTGTAAGTGGGATCATTGATGGGGTGATAGGAATGATGTTATGTTCGATATATGTATGTAGTTTTGTGTGTCTTTATTTTGGCAGTCTATGTGAAATGATAATGGATTCGTCCGGTTTGGATTAGTGATAGTGCGTTCATGTGAAGCCAATATTTGTTTGATGTATTTAGAGTGCTAGTGTGGATAGGAAGTGGACTGCTGTTCCGTCTATGTTGCACCAAATAAGGCGACTTCGACAAACTTACCTGGCGACACGTCTTACCGGCTTTTCATAGGCTTTCCGGCCCGACATCTGAGCCACGCGGTGCTCACACCCTCACTGTACTGTGTGTGTTCTGGTACCTCATCATCTGTGGCTGGTCGGTGGCAGTGTTCGAGACAATCTCGCCCTGATTTTATGCATTCGACATACTCTGGACCCTTCCTTCCGAATTCGACCAGCAATATGTTGCTTATCTGTGCACCACTAAGGCTTTGCTGAGCTTACTACACGTAGTCATTGGATTCACATGATATTACACCAAGATTAGAGATTGCTACCAAGACCCCGCTATCCGACTTAGCGGTGGGAGGCTAAGCAAACCGTACCTCGTTGGACAACCTCAGTTCAAGGGACGAGAGGGCTCGCGCGCTTTGCGCTCAGTGATCATGGTACCAATCCAATATAATTTGTTGGAAACTGCATCTGAATGATGCTCGCATTTTTTCTACTGTGCGAGAATGGAACCATACCTACATAGAACAGATCGAAAGAGTCTCAATCAAGCTGGAGTCTGCAGTGCAGATGACCAAGTGCCGGATCTATACTAGAAGTGACGTAACCTGCCGACTATCCATAACAACCGAATCTCACCTTCAAACCCTGGAAAGACTCCAGCTCGCCGCCATGTGGCGTCTTACAACATGGAGTGCTACCCTTGTACCAAACATGCACGACTACCTGACGGAGCACGGAGGATCTGCCCCGCGATCACGAATCTCGAGCCCGACCACGAGGCCAGACGCAGGTCACGCAGCCTGTCATCTCTGTGCCACGATCCTGACGGCATCTGGGCTATTTCCATCTTCGTGGTTTGTTCACAATGACAGCCACCATTCACGCCGATTTCCCAATCGGGCTAGCCACCCGAGCGGTCGGGGCAGACAAATACTCACCACCGACGGATGGAAACGTCAGTCGCGGGCACAACACGCCGTGCACCGATATCGTTACGGGGTATCCACCACTCAGCGCGGTCGTTGTGTCATCCGGGGGCCCTAGTCGATCTACGTCGGCTCGCAATGAGGAGAGCCGACACTCAGGCCTCAACGTCGAGGGACGCCGCGTCTCACTGTGCATCGCCACTATTGTGTGTATGTTTGGCTATGTGTCGCAAGGGTGTGTTCAAACGGTTTCGAAACAATCAATTTTGCTGTGGATAGGAAAGGGGAGGATCAATTTTACTCCCATCTCGATATCCTAGATGGATACGAGGTTGAAGATTGAAAGAGGCGCAATAACGTTTATTGCTCGGCTTCGAACCGAGAGGGCACATACTTTGAGCGTTACCACGGGCTGCATACGCGTAGTTCTTATGCGCACAACATCGCCGGCTCCCGTTCCAGAAAGGCGCAGCCCAGGCAACCCAGACCCGTTCAGGAACCTCAGCACACTCTGGATCGGACTGACTTTGGGGGGCTGGGCTTTCTATTGGCGCGTTCCCCATGGTTTCATGTGCGTCGTGAGCGCGCTGCCGTCATTCATCGAAGCTACGCCAAAGCTATTCGTGGTTCAGAGGCAGGCTTGAGCCGTTCCGGCCCCACCCATGTAAGAGGTGCTCTGGTCTGATATATGCCCTGTTCCCCAGCCTTCTCTGTTGAGCCTTTTGCTTGGTCTTGATAGCGATCGTGTCGTCAATTGTCAACATGTCTTCTTCGAGTGGCCCAGGTCAACCTGTAAGGAAAAAGAGATGGCGGGCGTGGTATGAGTACTGACGGATTTGTAGGGTCCACCACAACATGGAAGTGCCCCATATGCACCGAGTTTCTTAGGATTGGGAGGGCAGCCTTCAAAGGTGCCTGATATACCCATAACGACCGTATTTCTTTTCCTGTACCTTGTCTTTGCGGTCATACACATCAAGATTATGAAATACAACAAGCACCGAGGACACAAGTTTGTTTTCAATGGCGCATTATTTGGTAGGTGATATGAAAATTGATGTTATTGGAATACGTGCTAATGCTGAGCAAGGTTTCTGCAAGGTCCGATTGATAACAATGTCCATGAGAATAGCATGGGCATGCTACCCCCGAAACATTGGGCTAGGAATTGCAGCGCAAGTCTTCGTTTACGTTGGAACTATCATCTTGTACCTTTGCAACTGGTTCTTCACGCAGCGCGTGGTTCGAGCCCAACACCCACGACTTGGATGGTCAGGCCCATACCGCATTATACACCGTGCCAGCATGGTGGTCCTCATCATCGCTCTTTTGATGATCGTCGTCAGTTCCATACAACAATTCTTTACCCTGGATGAGACTACCCTTCATGCCGATCATTACCTGCAGCTTGCTGGATTCACCTATTTCGCGGTGTTCACTTTGGCACCATTTATTCTCTTATTCGTCTCTTTTGTGTTGCCTCGTAAGGGCACTGAGAAGTTTGGCGCTGGTAGATTGAGGAACGCCATTGCCATCCTATTTATTGGAAGTCTCATTTTGGCCGTCGGTCAACTATTCAGGACTGTCATTGGCTGGCTCCCCAGGATCCCCATTCGCAATGCTCAAGGACAACCCAACCACGTTCCCTGGTATCTCTCAACAGCAAGTTTTTACACTTTCAACTTTTTGACGGAGCTTTTGGTCGTCGTATTCTACGCCGTCATGCGAGTTGATCTCCGTTTCTACGTCCCCGATGGAGCGAACAAGCCAGGAGACTACAGGGCATGGCGCGAGAGCCAATTCAGCATCAACGTTATCGGCGACGAAAAGAAATTAAAGCGCAGTTCCGGAGCCACAGGCAGTCTCCGCTCCGTCACGAGCAACGAGACCCTCCATGAATACGAGGCCTCCGTATTCGAAGACACCCACACTCTCGCCGACTCCCTCCGCTTCGGATCCTCCGTCATGGAAATCGACGACCGAACCGGCACCTGGAAAGTCAAGCGGCAATCCAACGCCGGCTCCTTCCGAAGCAGTGTAAGGCCCTCGAACCGATCCCAAGTCTCCCTCTGGGACCCAACCCGAACCAGTGTCTCCGACCACCCCGCGCCCCCCGTTCCACCCCTGCCCCAGGACTGGCCCCTCCGCGAATCCCAAATCCAACTCGCCCGCATCGTAACCCGCTCCCAGCTCGAGCGCCACCGCACCAGCCGCTCCCTCAACGGCTCCACTCCCCTCCGCATCGTCCACACCCCCGACATGGAAAAGGAAGAAGCCATCGACCTCGCTGCCCGAAAACTAGAAGGCACAACCCCCACTACCGCTGTGGCACCCCCAGAATACGACTTCGTTGCTCCGCTTCCCCCCAAGAAAACATACCACACTTCTTCTTCATCTCCTGGCTCCGACATCCCCAAGAAACACACTTACACCCCTTCAACCTCTACCGTGGGATCGGACATCCCCCCTAAAAAGGACTACCGCCCCAGCCCTTCTCCCACCCCCGAGAGCCCTTCTCAAACCACCACATCCCCTCCCTCTACAACCGGGACATTCACTTCCGGCACGGATATCCCCGCCAAAAAGGACTACGCGGCCAGCATATCGCCAACCGCCACAACCGCGCCCGCACCTGTTATCCCGCGACGCGCGGCGTCTTCCTTGTATAGCACGGGGAACGCCACGAGCATCGATACGGAGGGTGCGGAGCGGGAGTTTGCGAGGTTCAGCTTTGAAGCTGCGGAGAGGGTGGGGAGTCCGGATGAGGGAGCGAGTGAGGAGAGGAAGATGGAGGGGTAGAGGAAAGGGAGATGTAGCGGTTAAGCTTCTTTTGTAATTATTTGGGATGTGTAGCGTTGGAGTTTGGGAGTGTGGTGGGGCGAATATATAAATATACATATGTGTGGGGGGGATGGTGAAAGTGGACGTCTATACCTTGGTGGGAGGGGGCTGAGAGGAGAAAGGAAGGAGAGGTTTTCGTGTATATCAATTCTAGTTGAGGGGAGGTGTTCGGGATGAGTAGGGTAGAAATACCATTGTACCTTTTTTCGCGCGAGATGTGTGGATAGGTTGTGTGAGGAATTCCATGATGTTTTCTGCTTAGGTCCTATTAATCGGTTGGGTTACAGATTTGATTGCTGATTGCTATCGCCACCTTTCTTCATTGCTAGTCTACCTATTCAAATATTGTAGATGGGAAGAGTGGGATATTGTCATGCGCAAGTGGAGGTTATTTTGAGAGTTGTAGGAGATAGATCGAGACCTGAAAGTGATCATGCCCCCAAATGCATGATAGAATCTATACAGAGTCGTCGTCAAAAAATCTCTCCTTCCCACATAGATACATTGTACGTATCTCGAATCTCCAGAAAATTCTCACGCCCCGCCAACGCCAACAAGGACGTAGACATAAGCCGCGCCGGTGCGCAATCATGCACGTGGCGCAATTTCTCAACGTCCCGCAGTTAGTCTGACACTGGGGTGAGGTGTGGTTGCACGAAGCGAAGCGGGTGCGCAGATCGCGAGCTATTTCAAACCGCGACATGGAGGACCGGTGACTATCTCTCTATGTATACACATATATCAACGTACAAACATTTATCCCACCGCATGTGAAAGGCGCGATAAAAAGAACGATCTTTCCATCACTACTTTCCCCACTTATTACTAGACCGCGTACATATGTATTTATTGTTTCGCTGTACCTCCAAGGGGAACCCATCAAGCTAGTGCGTGTGACCAGAGCTCTGAGTGTGGTGTGTGGGCGTGCCTGTAGATCTCTATTTAGGTTCACGGTTGCTGCCGACGCCTTTTTGATTTGGGGAAACTTTATTTGGAGGTGGGCTCAACAATGTAGGATATTTGCGTATTTTCCTTTTCGCGCTGATGGTTTTTTATTGCTGTGAGTAGAGGAGGTTGATTAAGGTGAGGATGTGGGTGAGTTGTGATGTGTATTGGGATTATTCATGTTGTACTTAACATGTACATGTGGTTTCATCGTTCACGTGAAGACATCGGGAGTGCGATATGCTGTTATGCGGTTCCGTTCGATCAAATGTCATAAAACATACAATCGAGGCATAATGTCTACTGGAGGTGCAGAGACAATGATTGGTTTCCCTACGCCAAGGCGGCTTGAAGCGCTTGAGTGGCAGAAGCAGAGCACTTGTACCCAGCATGGTCTAGAACTCCGAGCTTGGTCTCGCGAACCTGGGGTTAGAGTAGACTAGACACTACTCAGCTGGTGACTGCTTGTCCACGGGATACCCGTAGACCGCAACTGCAGCCACCCAGGGCACCGCGCTGCGACTTGACCGTATCTTGGAAGCCGTCAACCATGATTCACTGGTCAAAATACACTGTTTAGCATCACTCGCCACTACAATCACCAGACCGTGTGCAAGCCCTGGATTTGAACCGAGTTGGTCCGGATTTGAATCGAAGAGCGGTCGACGGTACTGCGACTAGATGGTACGGCTACCGATGCTCTGCGAACCAACAGAAGTTCACAGAAGTCTCCACGCAATCCGTCAGCAACAGCGTCAAGTGGTTTGCCATGAGAAAAGCGGTGCACAGCCCAGCCCAGCCGGCATACGCGCATGCACAGCTCAGCTCTGGACAGAGGCGAAGGTTGGCGTTGGGCGGCGGATGTGGGGTATGCCGGCTGCTTCGCCGCGACAGGTCAGCAGAGAAATGGGCTGAAGCACATGATAAAGACGGCAGTCGGCATTCTGCTCGCTGAAAGATATCTAGACCCGTCAGATTCATCTTCGACTGTAAAGTATCTAGCCGACTTTCTTTCATCGACGGTCGCTGACTTGGCGTTTCCAAAAATACGTACCGGGAAGAACCTGGAACAGAGAGGGGCCATTTCTCTACTGGTATTGGAGTAAAAAAAATCGCGAAGGCGAGAACGGCACGCTGTTGCTTGCGATCATCGCCCGCAGGCCGTCCAAAAATTGCAAAAGGAACAAAGGGAAGCGTTTCGGGTATTTTTGATTCCTGGCCATCAGCCCAGCTGACATCATCGAAATACGCCACGTGCATGACGCGGTGTCCCTAGGGCCAAGCTGTCGATCTAGGCCTGGGAGTATCAAATCCGAGTGCAGTGCTGGGCAAGGGAGTAAGCACCATATTACGGCTGCTCTCCACCGGCTTTGTAGACCTCTTCGCCCTCTTATCATCTCCATCGGCCACTGATCACTATGGGCATCACGAGGAAAAAAGCAACCTACATCAATATCACGCCTATCCCGAGCTATATCCCCCGCCAGCTCGCGATAGACATACTCCACAGCCACGGCGAGATCATCGAACTGAATCCGTTGGTGTTGAGCTTCGAACCTATCAAGGCCCCTCGCGATGCGCCGGCCGACGAGTTCTACGCGACCTGGTATGAGATCACGCAGCGCATCCAGTACGTGCCTGGCATTGGGAAACTTGGATCCGGCACCATCAAGTTCAAGGGATGCTTTCACGACATGCCGTGGGGACTGCAGACCCACACGTACGCACCCGCGAGTGTAGACCTACGGAACAAATGGCAGATATGCGGTTCCCAGCCCGGCGAGCCACCCGAGACTCGCGAGCTGGGTATCGGTGCACCGCCCGAGGGACTGTATCTGCGCGAGGACATTGAAATCAAGTGCAACGTAACGATGGTCAGCTTCGTGAAAAAGGAGTTGAAGGCCGCGTCCAAAGTGCTGGTAGAGAGGATGTTGAAAAAAGCGGAGCTCCTAGATGCAGGTGTTTTATCAGGCATGATGGAAAACGGCAAGCTCAAGACCATCAATCCGGCAGACCGCTCCCGCACCTCTGCGTCGCCGCTCTCGCCTACCAAACAGCCATACGCATTGCCCCAATCGCCACTCCTCCCGTCCCAACAGATGCATCTCCCGCCGAAACAGGCATCAGGGAATAGCGTCGTGATGGAGCTCCCCGGCGACTTCTACCATGCACAGGGCCATCTGCAACCGCAGGATGCGCGGTACTCGACTACTTCAGATGTATCAGGCGGTTCGCCAAACCCATCCGATACTCGGTGGTCTTATCAGAGCGAAACTAGCTCGCGACCGACGTCGTACGCTTCAAGCGGCGGTATGCGCTCGCCTGGGCTGGACGCCAGCAACAAAGAATACCTAACTGAGTTGCCGACCATGGAGGAGACCCGCGAGGAACACGAGGAGAAGCGAAGATTCGAAGAGGTGGCGTGGCCGGGCAAGGGAGAGCACGAGTACAAGTACAACCCGCAGGATTTTGCACGCATGCAGCAACACTATGCACAACCGCCGCAATATGCTGCCTACGATCCTCGGCGGCCTAGTGGTGCATAATCTGTGTTCTTATCATGTATTCTTCTGGCGTACACACGGCGTACGGAGTGGTGAAGCGAGGCGATAGCCATCTCTTGTTTTGGTGATGGAAGGATTGGCCTGGTTTTTACCCAATTGGCTGGGGGGGCCGCCGTGTCACTGGGAGTAAGTTCGTTTCCGTCATATACCACATGTTTAACGGCCGCAACCTTCTTTATATAAGCCGAATTTATCTACATATATGTACTTCAAATACTACCATACCCACCATCCTTCTTCGTGTTCGGCCTGCTCGGCCCGTACGCGGCATAACGACCTGCCCTTTCCTCGCACCGCCCTCGCAGATCATGACGAGCTGGATGCGCGCGGGTGGACAGCCGCAGACCGCGATTGGCCCGTGGAGTGCTACCAGCGAATCATGGCACACACGAGGGACCGCTGATTCTTTGTCCGACCGCAGGATCCCGCTCTTCCTTCCTATGAACCACTGGGGTGGGAAGGCTAGCTGTCGAGGCTAGGAATTCACCACCGGTTGTTCAACTCCACAGTCGCCGTCATGCGGTGTGCTTGGTCGGCCTTATTTTATCCTAGCGTGGGAGTCCCGCTCTTGGGTGAAGCTTCTCTGTCATAAGCTGCGCTTCCCCACGGCTTGGGGTAGAGGTGTAGGTTTGGACTAGATAACTTGACTGAAATATGGCAGAGCAAACGGTTAAGGATCATGATTTTATTGGGGAGGCGGAGAAGGCCGAGACGATTCAGAGGGAGGAGCATCATGAAGATGCTCATGATGAACTGACTGAGGAGGAGAAGAGGATTGCTCGCAAGCTCATGCGGAAGATCGATCTTCGGATCATGCCCTTGGTTATTCTGGTGTATCTCATGAACTACATTGACCGGTAAGATTGGCTGTCCATGGATGGCTACTTGTGTAGCGCTGACCGCCCGCTGCAGGAACAACTATGCCGCTGCCAAACTTCAGGGTCTCGTCGAAGACTTGAATCTGGTAGGCGACCAGTATCAGGTTGGACTGTCGATTCTCTTCGTGGCATACATCCTCATGCAAGTGCCCTCCAACCTGGCACTCAACTATGTCGGCAGGCCTTCTTGGTATCTCGGCTTCTTCACCATCGCCTGGGGTCTAGTCTCTGCATGCACATCGCAAGTGACGAGCTACGGAGGCATTGTCGCCTGTCGATTCATCCTCGGTCTAGTAGAAGCCCCCTTCTTCGCAGGAGTACTATTCTACCTCTCAAAGTGGTACACCAAGTCCGTAACCCCTATGCCACGCTCCCAGCCCACCCACTAACCCCCCTCCAGAGAAGAACTCGCCAAACGCAACGCCATCTTCTACGCCGGGTCCCTCGTCTCCGGCGCCTTCGGCAACCTCATCGCCGCCGGCATCCTCAACGGCCTCGCCGGCGAACGCGGCCTCTCCGCCTGGCAATGGCTCTACATCATCGAAGGCGCCATCACCATCTTCGTCGGCATCTGCGTCGTCCTCATCCTCCCCGACTTCCCCGACACCTGGCGCGCGCTGTCCCCCCAGGAAAAACACGTCGCAAACCGCCGGCTCGCCATCGACGCCGCAGAAGCCGACGTCGACGAGGAAGGCGGCATGTCGCAGATCCGCGGCATGAAATTGGCTTTCCTCGACCCGAAAACGTACCTCCTTGCGCTCGCCTACATGGGTATCACCGGTGCGGCTGGGTTCCAGAATTTCTTCCCGACTCTGACCAAGACGCTGGGATACAGCGAGACGGTTTCCCTACTGCTCGTTGCGCCGCCGTACGTCTTCATGGTGTTCTACTCCTACGCCCACTGCTATGCGAGCGATTACTACGGGAACCGCTTCTGGTTCCTCACCTACCCTGTTTTCGTCAGCACAATCGGATTCATCGTCTTCATGACGACCGACTCCTTCGGCCCCCGCTACTTCTCTTTCTTCCTTATGAACTTCGTTTTCGCGCAGAACGGCACGATCTACGCCTGGATTTCCAACGCGATCCCGCGCCCGCCTGCGAAGCGCGCGGCTGCTCTGGCGTTCATCAATAGCATCGGTAACTCGGCGTCGATCTGGACGCCGTTTACGTATTTCCCGTCTTCCGGTCCGCATTATCGGCCTGCGCTGGGTGTGTGCATTGGGTTGGAGGCGTTGGCGCTGATTTGCTTTGTGGGACTGAGGATGTATTTGCAGATGCAGAATCGACAGTTGGAGAAGATGGAGGGGGAGGATGTGGAGTTGAGTGAGGCGGAGAGGAGGAAGTTGGAGAAGACGGCGGAGATGGAGGGGGTGGATATTGGGAAGGCGAGGAGGATGCAGAAGGGGTATAGGTATATGCTTTGAGGAGAGTAGGGTATGTGGTTTGGGTAGAGGGTGGGGTAGAACGGGGATGGGGTAGGTAGCAAGATGTGGGGGTATACAATGGGGATACATAATGAAGTAATGACCTTGTCACGATTCTTTTAGGAAACATCTCACGAACACGATATCACGGTGAAAAACAAAATTAATGCTACCAATGCTTTCTGAGCCAAACACAATGGGGAGAAACAACCTTGATAGAACAACGCCGTCACTACCGAGACCAGCTCAGCGTGAACCTAAACGTTCTTCCCATGCCCCTTACACAGGGGTCAGAGCCAGGTCCTCCGGATCAAACTTTCCATCGTCCTCAATGAATCCGTTGTGGTTCCACCAATGCTGACCGTACATCTCATTCCCTTGCACAGGGGTCAGCGCCAGGTCCTCCGGATCGTACAGTCCATCGTCCTCCATGAACCCATTCTCGTTCAACCACTCCTGACCGTCGTACACCTCCGCACCGTACCCACCCTCGTTGTACCAATCCTCGTTCCGAACATACACCTCCCTGCCGTAGACTTGCTGACCATATCCACCATGGCCCTGGATCTCCTCGCCATACACCTGCTGACCCTGTCCATCGTATCGATCCCAACCAAACACCTCTTCATCCCCCTTATATCTATCCCAACCAAACACCTGATCTTCCCATTCACCCTCATCCTCATTCTCCTCACCAAGCGCCCACCTCCGCATATCCTCCAACCAAGCATTATACTCCCGTAACCTCTCCACAGCCTCCGCATCGACCGGCATTTCAGCCGGCACCCACGGCTCAAAACGAGCTGGGTTGAGGAGGGCATATTCCCGTGCGGAAAAAGCAACTGTCGGAGCGACGTAAGGCGTTGGAGGGGAATCGGCGGGAAAGTGCGCGAGGAGGGTGGGGGTTTGCGACTGGGGGTTTGGAGGGGGCATGGAGAGCGTGAGGCGGGGACAGGGGGTTGGTGGTGGGGGGGTGGAGGTGGAATCGGAGGTGGAATCGTCTTCCGAAGAGGAGGTCGAGTCGAAGCGGCAGAGAGGAAGAGGGCTTGGTTCGTCCTTGGAAGAAGAGGGGGTCTCGACGCGGCGCTTTTTGTTGCGGTGGTGGGGGATGGACAGAGGGAGCTTGCCCTCGTGCTCGGAGTGGGCATCAGAGAACGTGTCGAAGGAGCGTTTTTCGTTGCCCTGACTGGGAGGAAGAGGAAGAGGAAGAGGGATGTTTGACTCGTGGTCGGAGGCAGAGTCGGAGTCGGAGTCGGAGAGGATGAGGGGATTTGTCTCGGTGCCCGTAGGCGCAGGCGTGGCATCGTTGATGGGATTGATGGCCGTGAAATCAAGGTACGCTGTAGGGAAGAGCTCGGCTTCGTTACGCTCATGTGCTTGGAGGAACTGCTCCAGCTCTTCGAAAATGGTGCGGGAGACCGACATGGTGGGAAATGAAGAAATTTTAGGGAAGTTGATGCTAGGAATTGGTATAGTGGGAGATCGCGTCAAGCGTCTACTCGAGATACAAGGAACAGGAGATGAGCTGAGGGCGTGTTGCCGGAAGAAAGCGTGGTTGGAATTATAGAGACTGTCAAAGTCGAAAGTGTGTTGTGGTTTAACGAAGACGAAGAGAGACAGCGGGGCAGGTTTATATGGTCAAGTATAGGCTGCTATGCTTGTATTGTGTTCCAGTGCACAATAGAAAGCAACATGCGTGTGAGGTGAGAGTGACAATGTCCGTTGGTATTGTGCCCATTATTGAACAATACTCTCACTTCGCACAATGGTTAGGCAGCCACCGAGAGCACCAATACAGCAGTTGAACAATGTGAATTTGCAAATGCCGTGACTCTCAATACTTTCAAAGTCTACTGGGACAGATAGTCGTAAGTCGTGTCGCGAACAGCCGTTAGCCATACGTGCAGGACAGGACTCTTTCGTATCTCATCGCAACCCCTCATTCTATACCTTCCGTGAAATCAACCCTTTGAAGAAATCAAACCTATTGCTATCGCTCTGCAAGCTCACAATCTTCCCGGTCGGCTTCTCGCCCTCTCCCAGCTCCTCCGCAAGCAGCAAACCCCAATCTCTCGTAATACCCTTCACCCTTGCCTTGACCCCACCATGGTTCTCCAACTCCACAATCTGCCCACTGTGCAGCCAGTTCTCGTAGTAAATCTCCTCAAGCTGCGTGCTCCAACCTCCCCTGCAGAAAGTCGTGTAGAGGTTTTCGAAAGAAGCGAGGATGCTGGCGAGCAGCTTCTCATTCGTCATAGGTTTGAGATTCAGCGCACTGAGCAGAGAATTGAGCGATATCGTAGGCAGAGGATTGTCGAGGTTGAGACCGATGCCGACGGTGAGCGAGTAGTCTGTGCCAGAGTAGCTCGAATTGACCAGGATACCGCACACCTTCACAAGCGGGTTGGTCGGAGAGCCAGGAATTTGGGCGTAGATGTCGTTGGGCCACTTCAGCTTCACAGACACCTTCTCATAGCCTGGAGCGTAGCTCTTTATACCCTCGACGACCGCAAGTGCGGCGATGTATTGTAGAAAGATGATGGGTGCGCTCTGAGTTAGCGTGAAGCTGTGATGCACGATGGTGGAGAACATGAGAGCACCTGGAGGCGCGATCCACACATTTGAACCACGGCCACGCCCTGCGACCTGCGTCCTCGCAGTTGCAGTGAATCCAGTTGGTAAGTTGCGCAGAAGCGAAGGGTTTTTCTCAAGTAATGTGTTTGTCGAAGTCACAACCTCGCCGTATAGTAGATAAGTGCCAAAGGCAGGGCTGTGGTTCTGCGCTTTCTGGTGATGGTGTGTGAGGTTCGCATAGTAGGCCTCGTGGTCGAAGTAAGGGGTTTCCCGTTTATTTGGGAGCTCTTCCTCGTGAGGGACAATGCGCTTGACGATTTTGTCGTAATCAAGATCCTTTTCAGGCGTGGCTGATGCTGTGTATGCGATGCGCTCGCGTACCTGCTCTTCTTTCGTCTTTGGCTTTTTCGCATCGTCGGGCTCTGGAATGTTTTGCCGTACGGCATCGGGCTTGTTTTTGTCGTCTTTCCCCCCAAGAGCTTTAGGCAGTATCTCGATAGAAACGTCTGACACAGCTCTAGCCAACCCCTGGACGCTCCAAGCAGAAGTGTCTTTTTTGAGGTGGAAAACATCGTTTGCGTCCACGATATACTCCTCCTCGTCGACTACAGTAAAGATTTCGGACCATGATGCAGCGAGGTCGGCGACGCCTGCCGGCTTATGAGACGAGAGATGCAGGCGGGAGAGGGACGGTACCGCTTGTTCATCTGCATTGACTCGTAGCTCAGCCTTAGAAAGGATAAGCCGCATGAAATTCATCCTGGTAGAATCCGTGGCAGCGATGGCCTCAATGATTGACAAATAATCTGGGTTGTTTGTGGGCTTGGCGAGGTTCGCGGCAGCAAATCTGCGTAATATTTAGTGAGACGAGCAAGGGCAACGAGAGGGTAGCTTACTCTGGATGCGGGCCAGTAAGAATGGCGTGGCCTTGCCCAATCTTTCGGTATACGACTGCGGCTTTGCTATCACCAGAGTCGACATGCAGATCTTCTGTGTAGCTGGCCAGAATCTCCACCCCTCGATCTTGGAAGCTCTTCGCGTCAACAAAAACTCCGCCGCCGTTGTAATAACTCTTGAAGCTATCGGGTAGCTGTTCCTTGGCACCGTCGAAAGCCGCCTTGTGGATTTTGACGTCGGCGGCCCTGGCGCCTGCTTCAGAGTGATAAACAAACCCTTCAAACGCCAGTCCGCGACAAACGCCAGGAAAGAAGCCTAGCTCCCTCTCGCCAACCACCCCAAGTTTCGGGTCATCGACTTCGAACTCGCACTTGGAAGAGCCATAGTAACCTCCGGCACAGAAGCCCAGGTACGCACCGCCATTGTAGACATAGCGGCTGATGCGACGATTGCCCTCACCATTGAGCGTGCGGCAATAACCTAAATCAGCACCGCCAGGGAATACGAGCAGCGCACAAGATGACATCCATGGCTCTTTGATGATGACCTCCCCAGTCACGGGGATAACTGCATAGCTGGGGGACAAAAGTCGGCGCAAAGTAAAAAGGCAATGCCGAACCGATTCCGTGGTGCTTCCATCGCCTTTAAGAATCAGCACATGCTATATTAGGACACCCGGATCCTATCTGAGCAATAAAGAAATACCTGAGTAAACCATTACATTCATCTTGGTTGTCATCTTTCCCCGTGGTTGCGCGTCGGCGCCTCGTTTTTCCGCTGCGTACTCTCTCTGAGCCCTGGTCACTCCACTGATCCTCTTTCCACCCACGTCAGACCTCCAGGCAAGATGTCGAACGATGCAGCGAGAACAGAAGGCTCGTCTAAGGTACAGGATGACGATGAGCCGGATGATTGGTGCGTATGCGTGGTTGCTGTTCTGATGCGGTGGAGAGGATAGTGTGGATGGTGAAAGGCTTGGCTGACGAGTTGGGCAATTAGGGACAAGCGAATCTACAGCACGGGATGCGCGGGTACGTCGCTTCACATTCACTTTGCTCCGGCCGATTGATCTGCAAGATAAGGTGATGCTAACTAGATATTCCAGATGAGAATATGAAGCTCACGGATTGCTACTATGAGAAGAAGGATTGGCGCCTGTGCAAGAAAGAGGTTAGTATATCTCCAACATCTTCAACCCTAATTGGGACTGAGGGCTGGAATCAGTTATAGCATCTAGCTTTCTATCGGTCCCTCGGATTCTCTTCTGAGCATGTTTGAAATGTTGTGCTTGAAAATGAATATTGGCAGCTGACTACTTTGCAGATGGAGGTCTTTCGCGCGTGCTGGAAGAAGCACGGGAACGACAAACGAACTGCGTCCAAGGATGTGTGATTCATATCCAGGAAACGATGTCCCTATGTGTAATATATATGTACCACAACTGTAGATTAACTAACCCATCGGTCTCCAAAGGCTCGTAGAGAATCAACATCTACATCCATGTTATTCTTGGTGCATTATTCATTTCGTGTACTTGATGTTAAACATGAACCTGCCGGTGCAATTCTGGAGCTCTGCTTGGACCAATGATCTTGGACATCCTAGTGAACATATAGAATCTTAGACACATCAACTAAGAGTAACGAAACAATCATACGCAGCTAGTCACCTTAATATAATAATACTTGGTTGTAGATCTAAACATGCAGTAATGCATATCTGGTGTTGAGCGGACGCCGCTTCGCGCTGATTGGCCAACTTTAATCTGCAGAATCGTGACTTCGCGTTTCCACGGCCCATCTCAACTCCAACCCCAATTCCAACAACCAACCACCACATTTCACAATGGCAGCCCGTCGGGGAATCTCTTCCCTCCTTAGCTCCTCGCGGAACGCTTCCTCCGCCTACCGCATTACCTCCCGTACCTTCTCCACATCCCCCATATTCTCCGCCTTCTCAAACAGCACGCCACGCGCCGCGACCTCGACCTCCTCTTCGTCTTCACCCTCCACGGCAGCAAAGCCCACCACATCTGCCACCACCGATGCCGCCAAACCAGCCGCAAAGCCCACTACTACTACCACCTCCACCGCAGACGCCCCCCGCACCGTCACACCCTCCTTCCCCGCCAAAGGTCCCCCAATCCCAACCTCCCGCGCCTCCGCTGCCGACTCCGCCCTCTCCGGCCAACGCTCCCTAACCGACGGCCTCGACGACCAGCCTGCCCCCATCGAGGGTGTCCCCGCCATCGACTGGACGCGCTCGTACCACGGCCTCGGCAGCGTGTCCTTCACACCCGAGCAGTCGGAGGTTCTGCTTGCGCCAATTCAGCAGGATGATGTAGAGGTTAAGCCGGATGGGCTACTGTATCTGCCTGAGATTAAGTACAGGCGGATATTGAATAAGGCGTTTGGACCGGGGGGTGGGGCCTTGCGCCGAGGGGGGAGAGTATCGTGACGGGGAAGATTATTACGAGGGAGTATGGATTGGTGGTTCAGGGGAGGTGAGTTTCTCCATGATATGCCCCGTGCGGGGTACATTTGAAATGAAAGAAAGGGCTAACGTATACAGGTTGGTTTCTATTGCGAGGGGCGAGCAGCAGTATTTCGATCCTGATGGGATTCCGACGGCGACCGAGGGGTGCAAGTCTAATGCTTTGATGCGGTGCTGCAAGGATTTGGGGATTGCTTCGGAGCTTTGGGATCCTAGGTTTATTCGGACGTTTACGAAGGAGATGACGAAGGAGGTTTGGGTTGAGCATGTGGTGACGAAGAAGAAGAAGAAGGTGGTGATACGCAAGGATGATACCGTGCGATACCCGTTCAAGGCTACCGCTTAAGTTGGCCGGAATTGTTGAATACGAGACGTATATCTGGCGTTTGGAGCGCAGGTGTAATTGTATATAGATGGTTGTATGATATTGTAGATTGTATGACGAGCACCAAGAAGGGGCTGGATTCTCAAGATATGAACTCAAAAGCGAATGCGATCTGTACATGTAATGTAAAGGTGTCAGGACAGACGTTGCAGTATGTTCGTGAAGGAGAGGTTTCACGCCGCATCTAATTCATTGCAGATTCTGATCCAAGATATGCCCAATTCTCAGCCAATACGGCCTCAAAGCAACCGAGCATTTTATCCTGCTCCGTGCCCAACATAATGATAAACCCATGAATCTACTATCATAAAGGAGGAAAAGAAGTCACCACATCTATCCCTTAACGATCACCAATATCGAACCCCGTGGAACGACCCTGCTCCCGCCGCGTACCAGGCTCCTTACCATATGCAAGCGGATCATCCTCCCGCGGTGGTAGCGGCGGACCTCCACGCTGCCAATTCCACGGCATCCACCCGCTGCTCGTCCTGCGGCCAAGAGCCGGCGGCGTCAATGGGTACGGCGGGCGCTCTGATCCCGAGCTCGCCTCATCCACCTCGATCCTGTCGAACTCAGCTTCGCTCCTGCTCTTAGACAGTCCGCCTGCTCCGTCGTGGTACCTGTTTCCGCTCTCGCGCTGTGCACGCACGTTGTCGGCTTCGCGGTCGAACGCCTGCAGAAGAGTCATGAGGCGCTCACGCTGCGAGGATACGTAGTTGAGCCTATCGTCATTGTTGCGAATGTTCTCGGGGATGATGTTGGCGCTTCGGCTCAGCTCTGCAGCCTGAGCGTCTCGGTTCCCAGCGTAGAGCGCACTTGCGCCGCTGAGCGCTTGGTTCACGAGGCCGTAGAGGTTGTCACTACCGCGTGCAGCAGGCATGTTGAATCTGGACATGAAATTCTGCGCATAGGTCTGACCGGGTGGTGGCGATGGGGGAGCCTGTTGCGGGGCGAAGCCCAGGACGTTGACCTTGGCCCACTCGATGGCCTGCTGCAAGTAAGCTAGTCCTGCCTTCTTCGCATTGGCATGTGTCTCAGTTATGAAGTCATCGATTTCGCGCTCGTGGTGGTATAGGAACGGCTCGATGTACTCTTGATAAAGGAATGTCGCGCCCTGGGAGCCCGGAAGGATGAGGTAAAGATGGATGAAGAAGCGGAACCAGGACCAGAAGGGGACCCATGAAAGAATAAAGTCGAAGGTGTTTTCAACGGTGTGGAAGAGAAGCAGGGTCACGAAGTAGATAAGCCAGGGTGCGAGCTGGGCCGGGTCTGAGGTATGGAGGGCTTTGTAGGAAGCGAAGACGGGTAGGAGCACGGTGATGGCGACGCTGGACAACTGTTAGTTGAAGCCCGAAGGTCAAACATGCAATTTCGAAGTATTTCGAAGCTGCAAATATTTTGCGATGAGCAGAGCTGAGCTTTTGAAGCTCATTGCGGGGGCGGGGTAGACTCACGACAAGCCGTCGGCGATGAAACCAAACATGTTGAGCGGCGGCTACCTCTCTTCACGACTACTGTGCAGAGGAAGTAGGAGAGAGGCGGAGGCCAGGTGTGCGGCGGTCGTGTGAGACAGCGCTTGAGAAGCTGCCTGAACCGGTGATGTACTCTGGTTACTCAGCCCTCACGGCACACGGCTCACGAGCCCCGCTATTTCCACGGTGCCGCTGCCGGCCACAATCCATGACGCAGATCTCTGCTAACAAAGGAACGTCAGCCACAAACTGTACCACTGGTGAACTGTAAAAGAGTGACCATGTGTTGCAAGCACTGGACTTGGAGGGAACAACCGAGGGATTTCTGAACCAGTGGGAAACTACGAGCATGTCATGTGGACAATACCCGCCCCGTTCTTGGTCTATTGGACGCAAAGCATTTCTACCCAGAATTTTGGGAGAACAGTTTCAATATGACCGTTGGAGTATTTTTCTAATGTACCGGATATCTCTGAATAATCTCTTAGTATACATTTACTGCCACCTTTTTTCAGGACGTTTGTGTGGGGGGCGATGGACCGCATCCTCACCGTAGTACGACGCACAGAGCTATAGATGGCTTGTTGATGGCTCTCCATGTTTTGCTATTGATGACTCAATCGGGGGAAGAGTTCATCATCTCCGTCTTGGACCGATCACTCATTCTATGTGCGGTGATTTTCGAGGTAGCAGACAATTGAGCGACTGTCTCAAGAACTGATGCAAAGACAGGACAACAACGTCAAGAACCATTTTTTGTAATTGCGGCAATGGGGAAATTTCGCTATGCTTTGGGTGGTTCTGAATTCATAGTATTTTTTGCCTATCTAAGGTGCTATAAAAGAGGAGTTGGGTGGGAGAATGTACATTTGCGTACACGGTTGTTTTTGCCTTGCTTGACATACATCTCTGTTAGTGTACTCCTTGATATGCTTGCTCTGCATTCGTTTACACTCAAATTTAAAATCATACAACTGAACCATATGCCCTAAAGCGTAGTTGCAAAGTCGACCCCAACACGTGAAGTGTGCCTCGTCATGCCCCCCAAGCTACTTGGTATCTAGCAGTTATACTCCGCTCGATTGGGATTGCTAATTCTTCCTGTTTCATAATGATCGCGCGAACGGTAGAGCCTAGATTGCTTCACTCAGTATGTTCATCCTTGCTTCGAATATGATCTCTCACGCGTCCTGACTTACACTTTCCACGTTCTACTCCTATCATCACCTTTAGCAGTGCGGGCTTTATCTTTTCACAACGATATAATCCTCGGATACGAGGTTCCGACACCATGTGTTATCCCAACCCATTGTTGCTAGTCGACCTCGTATTCACACCACAGCCCCACCGATCCCATTGGTGGCCTGGTTTACCTCCTCGCTTCTCACAATTGTGGCGGACATCGCCAGGTCTCATTCGCTTCGGGAAGCACCCAGGTACGCATTTGTATGCAAGACAAGCCACTTTCCCAAGACCAATATCAACGACGGTTAGCCACGCAGAACATAGCCCCATGTTTAGACCCGCGACCCGTTTAAACCTCCTATCACAACTCGCTGTCGCATGGATGTGTGGCCATGCGTGGACTCAAGCTTTGTAGAAGTGCAATACGAGGGTATCACCAGCCCCTCAAATCTTGGTATACTAAAAGCACTCAAGCCTTGATTGAGTCGTTGCTCCTTATACGACCACGAGATTTTCCTCTTTTGCTGCCTTTCTTCTTCGATTGGAAATTTACTTCAGTATCAACCCTTGTCCTGGAAATTTCTCATCACCTACGTGAGACCGTCGTCTCCTCGAATCACTACCATGGTAGCGCCCGTCACCACGTCGCCCCCATATCATATGGGCTACTGGTACGACGTAGCATTGTCGCAATGTGCGAGCCATTTTCCAATCACTGTACTCATAGGAAGATACTAAATTGAAATCAGGGGGTAGTAGGACCTGCAACTCCGCTACTTATACATACACGAGTTCCGGTGCTTATGCCGGCTGTTGGCCGCTTTACACAGGCTGCACTACTACAGATGTGTCTGCGACGGAAACAAATCCCTCTTTGAACACATGGTGAGTCCTTAAACCAAGCTGCGGATCCATCTTCTATCTGCCTGACTGACATTCGTATTAGCTCAGATAATGTCTGTGTGACACAGACAATCTATTATGGTGCACCGCCCATTGCCAGCGGTGGGAAATTAAACATATTCTGCGCAACACCAGGGTACAGTTATCTTACGCTCTTCCGCGAGCTACCCGCCAGCACGACTTCAAGCAGCGAAGAGTTGAGCTCGATGACTGGCACTATACCGCTCAGTTTATCTACTCCTACGCGTCCATCTATTCCAACGCGTGGTGCACCCACTCCAACGCGCATTTCACCGTCTCCGAGCTCTCCTCCAGCGGGAGAGTGGCAGTTGAGCGATCCGAGTAGCCCGGTAAGCGCGGGTGTTATTGCTGGTGCCACTATCGGTGGTGTGGCGTTGCTTCTTCTTGTGGCTTTCTTGGTGTGGTTCTTTGGCTTTCATAGGAAGAAGAATGATGCGCCTGGAACTCATGGAACTCAGGGGGGAGCGACATCGGAGTATGTTACTGTGTCCCATTTGCCAGAGTGGGTTCCTCCTTCGTCTACACCTTATGTAGGGCATGCGCAGTATCCAAATACGAGATAGGTAGTAAATATTGTCGTTTGAGTGGACAACATGTTAGAATTCCTTGATTTACATGAGTATCAATGTCTCGGATCAGATCCAGTAAATCTTTGTAAAATCCGTAATGATATTTGAAGCTCCTAGTGTTCATGAATGATAAGTTTAGAGTACAAAGGTAAGTGTTCAAGGGTGAGTTGACGCGACCAGTGGAAGGTCCAGCCGAACCGCGGCTCATCTTCTCGACCCACCATTCCTCCAATCGATCACAACTCACCATGCCACAAACCTCCGAGCGAAACCCTGCAGAACGAACGACTCGATCGCGCTCCAAATCGCCTTCACGTGAGCATCACCATAAACATCACCGCTCTCGACACGCGCGCTCACGGTCACCTCGCCGCGATGAAGAAAGGCACCACCACAAGAAACGTCGGTCGCGCTCGCCTCCTGCGCGCCCGGTAACGCTACCGTATTATGCGAAACAGCTATCTAAGAGACAATTTGAGGAATACAAGCCACTGTTCCAGTCATATCTGGATATTCAGAAACAGATCAACCTGGATGAGCTGGACGAGCGCGAAACGAAAGGCCGGTGGAAGAGCTTTATTGGGCGATGGTAGGCTATCTTTGGTATTTTGGGTTCCACGGAGGTGACCTAACAAGCTATAGGAACCGCGGCGAGCTCTCTCGCAGCTGGTATGACCCTTCGATGCTCAAATCCGCGCAAGAAACCGCACGATCGCTACAAGAAGCCTCGCCACAACGTACACGTCGCGCTTCGCCGGTCTACAGCTCACGCGAGAATCAAAATGAGAATGTAAATCATCAAAGTGACGACGACGACTTCGGCCCCGCGCCACCTCCCGGTGGTGTTTCTAGACATGCTGGCCATGGCCCGACAGTGCCTCGTTTCGATGACTTGGCGCTAAGGAACGAGCTCAGAGATGAGGATCGCGCGTGTGACCAAGCAAACTATGTGGATGACATCCGCTATGAACGCAAGCTAGACCGTAAAACACAGAAGGATCGTCTTGATGAGCTGGTCCCTAGAGCGGACCCGGGTTCAAGAGAGCGACAGCTGGAGAAGAAGCGAGAAACAACTTCTACTTTGAAAGAGTTCCGCGATGCGAAAGAGAGCGGGGACGTGGAGGTCGGAGAAGCTGAGCTGATGGGTGATGATGGTGTTGAAGGGTTTAAGAAGCGGAGAGCAGAGGCAGAAAGGCAAAAGAGTGAACGTGAGATCAGGAGGGAGGAGATCACGCGAGCTAAGGCCGCTGAGCGGGAGGAACGACTTGCAGGTCATAGGGCGAAGGAGGCCCAGACTATGGACTTCTTGAAGGCCCTTGCGAGGGAAAGATTCGGGTAGCTGTTGCTTTGCTATTTGCAAGAAGAAGAATTGTAAGCGACATTGATATCGGAGAATCCGACTTGGATCCCACATGAACTGGCCTTTATAAACAGCCTATCTATGAGTATTAACCCTAGAGAGTTGCCCCAAAACGCCAGTGATGCCCATTAACTCTATAGCACCGTCTAGATGTGTCCATTATATACGCCCGTTGTTCCCATTTCACTCATCATCCGTGATAGACGTTGCAAGCGGTCCGAAGAAAGGGATCTCATATCGGTCCAAAGTCGACGCTACACCACTGTCAGCAAGCCAGCCTCTTATGCAGGCGAGCCTTAACCTACCATCCTGATACGCATGCATCGTGAGAAACCCAATAAGCCCCAGATCCACAATAAACAGAAACCAAGATATTATCGCCGTCCACGAGAAAATAACATGTATCACAAACATAAACGCAAACAGCATACTCGACTGCCACGCATGAAACCTGTACACTTATCAGCCCTCCCGTTCATACATCCACTTACACACGCCCCCCTCGCTTTAGATACCTATCTCTCACACGTACCTCACATAATCACTCCTGTGCTCAAATATCAACAACGCCACGGGCCCCGCAGGCGGAAGCACCAAGTACGCCAAACAAGCCGCATAGTCCATCCTCACCCCAATACTCGTCGAGAACATATCCACATCCTCCCTCGGTCCTCCCAACGGCGCATTCCACGCTACCCTCTCCCTCTGCTCCTCCACATCCCCCCCACCGAAGTAATCCCTCTGCTGATACGCCTGCGACGAGGGCGACGTCACGGCCGCGATGTTGGAGCTACGCGAGCGGTCGATGGAGGCGCGTGGTGAGGCGACGGGGGGACTGAGGGCGCGCGTGGTCTCGGGGATGTCTTGGTAGGGGGCGAAGTCGGCCATGGGGGGCGGGTTGGTGTAGATTTATGTATGGCGAGAGGGCCTGGGAGGGGGTGGGTGCGGTCGGTGCATGAGGTGCTGTAGGGCTGAGATGGAGCTTGGGTGGTCCCTGCCGGACGCGTCATTGGGGGTTGCCTGATGGGGTTAGTGGGGTCTTACACTCGCCTCGGTGCGCGTTTGGTCGTTTTGGGGATCTGGAGTTTGTACAGTTGGGTGGATTATATAAGGCGTAGTTTGCAATGGCTGCTTGCGGATACTTTGGGCCTGGTATTATTTGGTGAGATTGTTTCAAATGGATTGAGTGTTGGAGAGATGACTTTTGGGAGTAGTTGTCATGGGTTTCGCAGTCTCGACACCGCCACATCGGTTGAAGCTGAAAAGAGTTCTCAAATAGCCTGTAACTGTTTGTGATGGGTTCAGAAGCTATAATCATGTTGTCTACGAAAATAACTCTCCAGTACTAAGTGTACATTATGCCCAATTCCGGGCCCATGGAGACTTGTACCTGGTACCTGAAACTGTTCCGAAAAGGAAAGAAATTCCAAAGGGACGATCAGCATCGGGTAGCAAGTCCGGCACACTCGGTGCCATGCATTGCATATGCACAATATTGCGTCAAGACCACTTAAATAGCTATCTGTATGCTTGCATCAAGCCTAAATTACTCGTTACGGTATAGCTTCTTAAGGGTCACTATGTGTGTGAGCTGACATTGTCCGAAGATCACATGGACAGCATGCAGCAATTGCCATTATGTGTTGTAAACCGTGCTCAATGAATGATCGATCAAGATTTGGAAGGTCTCCAGATATTATTTCGCCAGTAATACCACCCATGCCTTGATATTACAAACACACTTCCTCTAGTGGAAGTAGATATGCAATCCATGGTTTTCGCATCCGTCGCGCAGTATCCCAAGCGTACCTATGGTCACCTTTGCAAGCTGACTGCACAAGCTCTACGCCTGCAATTCATTTCGCGCGAACAAATCCATTACGTAGCATTATTTGTTTGCCAATCTCAATAGTTCGGACTTCCATTGGATATAACGGGGAAAATAAGAGCCTGAATTCTCAGGCATCAAACTCGTCGGCCCTCAAATCCTCACCAGACACCCGCATTCACAGTCTCGCCACCGGAAAATGCCGGGCCGCGCCCCAGCAGCCAAGATAGGTCGTCTGGAGACACATCACATGTGCGCAGTAGCTCCTGCCAGCGGACAACGGACAACAGCAGACTATATAACACGTCGCACAGTCGCGCTTTACCCTAGACCTCGGATCATTCGTCCACGTCAAACAGACTACTTCTCCACATCAGCCTCACTCGATCCTCCGAAAATCGCAACACCACTTTTCCGTCAACACACAATATCTCGCACTTCTTTCGTGAATACATACCAATACTAGGCACATAGGTCTCAGCATGTGCATTGCCATCGTCACAACCGAGCATCCTCAGTACCCGCTCATCATCCTCAACAACCGAGACGTAAGTACGCACACCTAGCCTCATCAACCGCACGCCAATCCCCCCCATAGGAATACCTACACCGCCCCACCCAAGAGGCAGAATGGTGGCCTGCCCCAGATGAGCAGGTGCTCGGCGGCTACGACCTTCACCGCCCCGCGCACGGCACCTGGCTAGGTATCACGAAGCAAGGCCGCGTCGCGGTGCTCACGAACTACCGCGAGGAAAACGAATTGCTTGTGCCGGGGGCCCCAAGCCGCGGATTAATTCCCAATGCGTGGTTGAAATCGGATCCCAAGACGAAGGAGTCGACGAGCCAGTTTGAGAAGAGGATGATCGAGGAAGATGGTGTGAAGGGGGTTGGGGGGTTTAGTTTGCTGTATGGATTTGTGCAGGATGTGGTTAGGGGGACGGGGAAAGGACTGGGCATCATTTCGAATAGGACGCCGGATGTGCATGGGGTGATTCGTTTGGCGAGTCAGGCGGGGGAGACGCATGCTTTGAGTAATGCTGCGTATGGCGATAGGACGTGGCCCAAGGTTGTTAATGGGGAGAAATGGACGAAAGAGGCGATCGCGAAGAGTGTGGAAGCTGATGAGTCGCGCGATGAATTGGTGCAGCGTTTGCTGGATGTCTTGAGCACCGATACGATGCCGAGTCAGAAAGAGAATGAGGAGTGGGATATGTATATGAACCAGCTGAGGCACACCATTTTTGTTCCTTCGATCGGCCGAGACGATCTTGAGGAGCTTAAGATGCCGGCTCATGCGATTGGCGACACGGTTAAGCAGAAGGCTGCGCACGCAACGGATGGGGTTTATGGGACACAGAAGAATATCATCATTCTGGTGGACAAGGTTGGGAAAGTGTTCTACTTTGAGCGGACACTATACGACAAGGATGCTAAGCCTGTAGAGAAAGGTAGTGGCGATCGGAAGTTCGAGTACGAGGTTGAAGGGTGGTAAATTCTATCTGGGGGCCTGGCCTTCTCGTTTACCGCAATCTAGCTATGTCTCACATGTCTATACCGAAGTTTACGACAGTAATTGACCGCGCTTAGACTCACTTACATTGAGCCTGTGTTGGCCTTAGTCATGCTGCTCATTTTCACACTGTTTGTCCGTATGCTCTATACATAAGATATCCGACAAGGAAGCCGATTTCACCTCTAATCCCTTCCACTGAAAACAGTGACCTCACATGCCAAGCCACTGTCTTTGAAAAGAGCCACCGTCTCGTCCACTGCTTTCCATTCATGGGCCTTTATATTGACACCTTCAAGCCGCGGTGATGTTCTCGTCCAGCTGTTTCCCGCCACAAACTTCCGCAGGATAGGCAACATCTCCTCCTCCTCCTTCTCGTACGAATCACACCAACCAAAATCATCAGTAAGGCAAATGCTGACGAGATTCTCCGGTAACACGTCCACGAGATCCGGGGATTTGCTGTTGGTCCACCCCAGGAGAATGCAAGAAGGGATCGTGACTGTCTCCAATGCAACCAACTCTCTGAGCGAACAATGACCTTCGATGTATTCGTATTCTTCGTTGAATTCTAAATACTGCCCCATGAATTGGTCTCCTGTCGACCACATGTCGAGTGTAATTTTAAGGTGCTTGAGCGATCTTTTAATACACGAAAGTGCCGGAGCCAAATCCTGGGCTTGCATCTTAATATAGCTATACAGTTCAAATTCGTACTCCAAATGGGTGATGAACGGTGTGAGGTTGAGCAGACTCTGCAGAAAACTGGGTTCGATCGCGCATTGATGTAAACGTAGAACCTGCATTGTGGACGAGGGTTTCGCTTCCACCGGCAATCGGTATGCTTCCCTTTCCCAAACACCTATCAGAAGCGGAAGACTAAGTTGGGCTTCCTTTAGCTCGGGCAGTGACAAGATGTTGAAACAAGAATGTAGTTGTAATAGAAGGTCTCTCCCAGGTTCGGTCCTAACCAACGTATCGAGGGTGTTACCACATTCTCCACGATGAGTCCCGGTGCCAAATTGGATATCTTTGAGGTGCTGGAGTCGTAATATGCACTCTGAAGTATCTGGGGACCAAGCATAGTCTTCAAGTAGAAGTCTCAGAACTGGGTTTCGTGCCACGATATCGACTGAAAGGGTAAGACTTTCGATATTCGGGCATAGGACGATCAGAAAGTCTATGGCAATGTCGATTTCGTTCGTTTTGAGGCCGAGTTCAAAGTGTTCTTTTAATCGCGACTTGCTTATTCCAGTGCGGCGCATCGCAGCTAGGACTAGGGCCTGGTACTCGTCTGTGTCCGGAGGTGGAGGTAAATTAGGCTTCCTGCCAAATCGCGCGCGGTCCCACCCAAAGCATTGCAAATTAATCTTCTGGACGTAGTTTCCAAGCTTTGGGTTTTCCAGGATGGAACGGAGAAGAAGGTCGAGCCTTGGACATTCACAACCCGGCTCCGTTTCTGTCACGCGGGAGTTTTGCTTTCGAAGGTTTGCTATCATTTGACTATCACGAACATCATACCTCTGGCGGACATTGTTGGCCCAGAGCATGGTGACATTTTCAAAGACGAGTTGAATTGTGAGTGACCGGATTGCTTTGCATGTCCTTGATAGGCTGGAGAAATCGGCGCGATCTTCGATGTTGGACATGACGGCGTCGAAGAGTTCCCGGGGGAGACTACCCAGCGAAACGCCATTTTGTAACGGCATGGTTGATACAGATCCTTTCGTACGCGGCTGTGATTGAAATTTGGGAAGCGCTTCGGATTTGATTAGGTATACGTGTACTATGTCAGCTTAAGATAACTGGACCAGTTGCCCAGGTGCCAGTCAAGTCATGAAATGTGTGCTGGCAAATCGCTGTTTTCTTTTTAAGATCCAGTTCTCACTTTCCGTGAAAAAATAGTTCTGGCATAAATTCAGGTGTCGATAAACGCCAACTGGTATAGACTAGACTATAAGCTCTTCGTTGACTCCCCGGGGGCACGGTAGCTGCACGTGCTGGGCTTGGCGAGGCGGTGTACTGCAGGGCAGGAAGGAGCACTTGCAGTGACGTCTTTGGCTCCGATTCGGCAAACTATAGATCAACACCAGCAAAAGCCGAGGCGCACCCTGTCACCAGTCCACCCCTCTGCCCAACGCGCTCAACCCGACCGAAAATGGCTACGCTACCGCGACACCCTGCGTCGTGGTCGCAGCGGAGAGCACCGTCGCCGCCGCCGCCCGAACCAGCAGCCGCAGAGCAAGACAACCCACCGCGCACGAACAGCTTCTCCGCCGCCTCGATCGATTCGCAGACCGTCCTTCTCAACTCTCCGCCTACAGAGTCTTCGAAACCCACCGAAGCGATTTCGGAGGATGTCTCGGCGCAGACCGTGTCGCAGCCCGCCGAAGGCAACGAGCCTCGCCGGTGTTGGATCTGTTTCAACGATGAGACCGAGGACGACGAGAACACCTCAGAATGGCGGTCGCCATGCCCCTGTGTTCTAGTAGCACATGAGAAGTGTCTCCTCGACTGGATCGCCGACATGGAAGCGCCAAATTCACGACGGCGCACAGGCAGATCCGCAGGGAAGATTTTGTGTCCGCAATGCAAGGCCGAGATAAAATTGCAGCGCCCTAGGAGCCTAGCTGTCCAGACGGTCCAGGGCGTGGAGAGATACGCAAAACTGCTAGTGCTCCCGGGCATCTTCACCCTTCTTACCACGGGCGTGTACTACACACTGGCCTTTGTGGGGGCGACGCCGTGTACAAGGTATTCGGAATTGAAGACGCCAACACCATGCTGCGGGTTCGAGCACCTCCAGACTTCACTTATAATCTCTTGAGTCGCCTGCAATATTATAGACTCAACTGGAAGCGAGAGTTTGGCTTGCCTGCAATACCCCTCGCATTGATCTTGAGCAGGACAAGGCTCGCAGATTCGTTCCTGCCATTCCTACCACTTGTATTCTTTGCCGGTAGCGGAGGAGTCCACCGCGATACCATGTCTGACTTGAAATGGCCTCCGAGTGCTGCCTTCACCGTCGCCACCCTCCCCTACGTACGGAGCATCTACAATATGTATTACGATCGCTATTGGGCACCATACGAGGCGCGCTGGCTGAAGGAGATTCAACCACGGGCCGAAGCTGCAGAAGACACCGACGCGGAGATTGCACGTGGAGAAGATGATGCCGAAGCCATACTCGATGCCATAGCAGAGGAAGATGCAGGTGTTGAAGACGGTGATGATGTTGTAGAGCTAGAAGTCGATGTTGATTTACTATTTGACTGGAATGCCGGAGGCCCAGCAGACAACAACAATGCGCCCGAGAACCCTCCTGTTCCCGTTGCACGAGGCCCTGCAAGACCTCTGGACGCCCCGCCTGTCGAAGACGACGCTGCACCGGCCGCGGAAGCTCAAGAGAACAACAACGCTGCGCCCGCACCGGAAGCCCCTCAACCGCCTGCGCAGCCCCGTCGTGCACGTGTACGCCGCGAGCGCAATGCCACCTTCTCTACAGGAAGCATTGCGGAAACGACCCTTGGCGCTTTGTTGTTCCCCAATATCGCTGCAATCATGGGCGAGGTGTTGAGGCTTGCGCTGCCTGCGTCATGGGTGGCGCCGCCAGCTGCAGGCAAAGCTGCAGGTTTCTTTCAGCACAAGTGGGCCAGGAGCATAGTGGGTGGATGCTTGTTCGTTGGCTTGAAAGATGCGGTGTTGCTCTACGTGCGGTGGAAGATGGCGCAGGCACACCGCCAGCGGAAAGTGTTGGATTACGACGGCAGCAAGGGCAAAAAGAAGAAGGCTACATGAGATAGGGAAAGCCTTATGTTTTATATGATGGTTTCTGAAGACTTGATGGTTTCGACGATTCTGCATTGCGTGGATGGCGTTTCGATCGGTGTCTATAGTTGCAAAGCGATGGGATTGCATTCATGTCACATAGATCACACATGGAGGGGTGTGTGGCTAGTTACGGACCCTCGAGCCTTGAAGGACATTGCCTAGGTCACTGCTTGGGGCATTGAATCTGCAATGGTTATGACAGTGGGAATACTTAGCACGTTGACCAAATTTTGAGAGAGTGGCAGGTGTATGTGCAATCATATCCTGAATGTGCCTGCGGCGCCTACAAAGCAGTGTGACGGGCTGTATAACTGCTTCCATATTTACAGCTTCTCTCCCAAAAAACAAAGCTGGACTGTGCATAAAGAAAGCGTAGAGAATGTTTGTTATGCATGTTGGTTGGTTCAAGGAGGAAAACAATGCAAAAAAGAAGCTTATCAGCTTTGGCGGTACTGGGAATCGAACTGTTATGACAGTCAGTACACTGTAAATTGATTGAAGTGATCCTCTTAGGAGAGGGCCAACCTACCCCAGGCTGGCGCGGAACTTCATGTGTTACCACAACGCGACGTCATACCACTAGACCATACCACCGAAGGTATTGTCGGTGAGTCGCAATCACCTATTTTGATGAAAGGAAATAGAATTTCAACGTATATAACGCCGCGTGTTAGCCGACGCTATGAGTAACAGCAAGGCTTTATGCATACTTCTAACAAGGCAAAACTCGATTATAGGTGGGGTAGGGGCACGTAATTAGCGAGCAAGTGGGTCTGTGCGGTGGGGTTGACCGAGGGGTTCGAGTCTTTAATGCTGCTTTTCGGACCCACTCTTTTTTGCTGTGCTCAACATCGCCGCCAGCAATAACAACTCCCCGAACAGTGTTGAAGGACTGGCTGCAATTGCTTGCGAGACAAATACTTGCATTGGAATACTACAGCTTGATTGGATAACAGCTGACACTTTGCCATAGTGGCTCTTTCCTAATCGACCTTTTTGCTCTACAGATATTGGCGACCCTGCGCTGATCCTCGGACATGGTGAGAGGTATGCAATTAATTACCAAAATTTTATAAGAATTGAGGTATTGATGATATGGATAGAGAGCGGGCGGCGCACGTCCACAAAGCGCGTCTCATACAATTACAAAGACGCTTTCAAGGAGCTTGAACTGTCCGGCTCAGAGCCAGAACGGGAAGACCAGGATGAGGCAGAAATCGACGAAGAGGAGCCAGATGACTTTAAGCCACCAGCCGACGAAGAAGATGACCCCGACGAGTTTATGCAAGATGCTGTAGAAGACAATGAAGGAGACGAAGACGATGTCGCCGAAGAGGAAGAAGACGAGGACAGACCGCCGGCGAAGAAAGCTAAGGGCGCTCAGCGAAGAATATCGACTGCTACGGATGTTGCCGGTGCCAGTGTTCCTGCCACACCCGCTCGTTCGTCCAAAGGTTCAACCCGCACTACAGGCATAACAGGCGTCAGCTGCACAGGAACCCCCGGCATTGCGGGTGCGCGATATGTTGCTCTAAGCTCAAAGGCCGCCGGAATATCAACACCACGCCAGAGAATTGTGAGCTTTTGGCGAGAAGGAGGCCAGGAGAGTCGGTTGAGGAATCTGTTCGGACCCACGTCCGAGGATCTACGTCCACTCTTTGAGGCAAGAAAGAGATGGCTGTCACAGGAGACCTTGCCAAGTCGCGCGGAAGAGCATTTAGCACGGTCACCTTTTGTGACCGAAGAGACGAGAGAGAAGGAAACATCTGCTTTGCGGGACTGGTACGCAAGGTTTGGACGAGCGGCTTGTGCTCGGAACCAGCAAACCGAGGAAATGACCGCGGCAGAAGCAGAACAATATTTGCTCAACGCAGGACCAGAGACGTTGAATCTTCTGGCGGGCGAATTGAAGAACCAAAAAATTCATTCGCTCAAGAAAGGTCATTATATGAGCGCTGCAACTCCATTTGGACCGCAAAACGCACGGCAAGGATGGGTCTTTCATCTTGGCTCACGGATTCAGGATGCACAGTGGGCGCCAAATGAGCAGGGCTCTACCCAATATCTCGCTGTCACGGTTGAGCAAAAGGATCCAGCCAGCAAGAAGTATAAGCACCTGGCGAATCCCAAGGCACCGGCTTTCAGTAAGACCAACTCCTATCCGGCATCGATACAAATCTGGGCATTTGGATCAAAAACAGACGGAAGCGTAGATCCAATGAGAGAGCCACGCCTTGCTCTTGTCATCTGCGCAGACTGGGGAGCCCCCAAAGCAATCAGATGGTGGCCGATAGGATCCCAGGAGTCTGCTGAACAAAACAGCACCATTCATCTCGGCCTCCTAGCCGGCATCTGGTCCGACGGGAAGGTCCGTATCATCGACATCTCATTCACCGCCACCTACGAAACGCAATACCTCCACTTCACCCAACCCGCCCTCTCCCTCGCCTTCCACAGCCCCCCCTCACACGAAACCGCCAAACCAAAAGACCTCAAACTGTCCACCGTCCCCTCCTGCCTCACCTGGCTCTCCCCCACCTCCCTCGCCGTCGCCACCGCCTCCGGCAACGTCGCCATCTGGACCCTCACCCACCCCTCTACTTTCTCGCCCAACCCCCGCCCCTGGTTCCACAAACAACTCGCAGACACCTACATAGTGACGCTTTCCTCTGGCTACCCCTCCCGCCCGCACTTCCTCTCCCTCACCACGGCCGACGGCTTCTCCCGCCTCGTCGACCTCCGCAGTCCCCTCGCCGACGCCGTGTGCTCCCCCCGCGGCCGCATGATCGTCTACTGCCAGGCTTGGCACGAGCAGACGCAGTCGTTTGTCATGGTGGATGAGTACTACATGCTTAAGCACAGTACGCTGCGGCGGTATCATCAGGCTATATATACGTTTCGCACGGAGAGCACGCTGACGACGGTGGGGACGAGTCCCGTGCATCCGGCGGTGTTGGTCGGAACGTCGGATGGGAGTGTGGCGGTTACGAATGGGTTGTGTAGGTTGTTGCATAGTAAGGATAGTCCGTGGACGCAGATGTGGTTTCAGCATGAGTGGAGGAGGGGGGTGGGGAAGGAGACTGGGAATGGAGAGGAGGCTGTTATGGGGGATGGGAATGCTACGAAAGCTTCTGGGGAACCGCTCGTGCGTATCTTGGAGGGGTACAAAGCGGTGCAGGCGGGGATTGTTGCGACAGAGTCGAAGCGCCCAGCTGATGGAGCGAAGTTCATCACGGTGTTTGAGGAGAACTCCATGGCGACGAGGGTGGCGTGGAACCCGAATCTGAAGTTTGGGACGTGGGCAGTGGCGGGGATGCAGAGTGGGATGTTGAGGGTAGAAGACTTGGGCGTGTAGTGGGGATTGGGAAGTTGGTAGCGAGTGGATGGAGTCGTGGAACTGGAGGTGTACATTCCACCAAGACTCCGAGTTGAGAACTTACTTGCCTATTTGGAGCAACTCTTGTACCTAGCTAGCTAGAGTTTGTATATCTATTTGAACACACTTGTATATCTATACCAAAGCACCTATCTACGTACCAACCTCATTCCACCCACCTCCATCCACCCATCTCACCCAAATGCCACACAACACCCTTCTCCAACACCTCCCTCACACCCAACCCTTACGTAACACCCAGCCTCCTCACCACCACGCCACTCCCAAATGCCGACCCACCCCAGTCGCACAAAAGCGCCAGCCCAAGACCGGGCGTCGCACCGCTGCCTATACGCGAACCCGGTATATAGGAAGCGCGTACGGCGGGAAAGCAAGCCCATATACAAATCTTGGGCGACGATCTGGACCCGGGCGGCTATGTATAGCTATGTGTAAACTTACGTACTTACATACACATATGTATGTCGTGTGTCTACTTACACACGTATGCGGTGCGACGTTGTACAGGAAGCTATGTGAGTATGTGAGTAAGTAAGGGATCTAGGCATGTGTGTATGAGGCTTGGGGGAGTCAGCTATCATGAGTGCCGTGTGATAGGGTGGGTGGAACGGCCTTGGTGGAGGAGATGCAGGTAGGGCTCGGCGAGGGCTGACGGGGTCGAGAACTGGGGCTTTGGGTATTGTGTTTCAGGGGGGGTTGGGAATCTAGATGTTGGGCAGCTTTACAAGGGGTTGGTTAGTACTTCTAGGTGTATATGTGAAGTGTTCGTCTGGCGAAGGGTCCACATTTCTTTCTTCGTGAGGGCTGGACCCGAGTCCCATTGCTACCGTGGTGACACGATTAGGTGGTCGACAGAGTCGCCAAGGGTACCAAGCCTCACCAAGCTGCGGAATCTTGCTCGAGGCTAGGGACGGGATCGGGATCGAAGGATGCTTGGGAGTGAGCAAGGTATGCGTTGCAGGTGTAGACATTAGTCAATTATGGCGATAAAAGCAGGTATGCGTTCCCGAGTGCATACATACATCCGCCTTCGCGATGGATAGCACCACTCGAGCAGCACGGAGGACTCCGTCTCCAGGAATAGGAAAGTGTTCCAAGGAGCACGTGAGCCAAGTACGAGGCAGCTACGAAGTGCCATCCCAAGTGCGGGGAAGTTCTTGGAGTGCTTATTTGAGGATGTGTATGATGATGTTCAATACCGTGATGGGGTCTTGTGCAGTGGAATGGCAGCGTTGCCCTGGCTTGAAAGAACCCGGTAGCCGGCAAAGCTGCCCTGGTATTGGTACATTAGGCCGACATCAGCTGGGTCTACGTGACTTAACTCCGTGGCCAGTCTGGAACATTGTCTAGCGTCCGGTCAAGGTCCACTCTGTCGATAGCGATACGTGACGCGTCGGAAACGTGCCAGAGGTGGTGCGCATGTGGGGAAAGCGGAACATCTCTGGGGACGATGGCACACAGCAGATACGGGGATCCACCGGCGTCGGCAGGAGCGAGACCGAAGAGGGTGTCGTGCCTGCTGGGCCGGGACGGTACTGTCTTGTGGATTCTTGGTGCTGGGACCCGGCAACGTGAGTGTCAAACCCCCGCATATGGGACGACATCTTGGCGGGAGCTTGGCATGCGAGGGTTTCCGCGTGCGTCGCGTGCCGTGTGTTGCATTTCGTTTGACCCAAGTCCAGCCCGCGTGATGATGGTGTTGCGTCGATCCCCGCGGCGGGGATGCTGGTTGCAAGCTCACGGCCAAGAAGGCCAAGGTTTTTGCCAAGGCCATGGGGAGGAGCGGAATCGAATGGCGGACGGAGGCACAGGCCAGCGTGCATGAAGGCGTTGGGGCTGTGCCTCAAGCTGGGGTTGCTCTTTTGGTTTCTCGGGCCTCTCCTTAACCTGTAAGCCCGGATGGTGATAAATGGTGATAAATGGTGATAAGATGGATTGATAATCCGTGATGCGAACGGATCTTGCCATGACAGCGCCGGTCTCTTGCGGATCGTTCCTTGGTTTGCAACGAGTCGGTGCCAACGAGATAGGGTGACGGATCGGGATGCTTTGCAAGAATGATGCGTCTAGGATGCATCCTGAATGCATCCTCACCGCAAATCTCAAGATTATGTATGTACGGCGCACCTCTCGCTACGTGTGCAGCACAACGTGCCCACAGGCACCCTGGCACGCTAAGGTTTGATAGTCAGCGACTGCGTGAGCTATGAGGTCAGACAGATGATTGCTTCTTCGACGACTGTGTTGGGGCGGCACAGAGAGCAAACCGACGTGCCACCCGGTCTTATTCTGCGCCGCAGCTTGGACACAGAAAGACCATGCCCTGCCCCAGCCTGTGTCGCAGGATAATGACCCAATTTCCTGGCGCTGCTAGTGGGTGTGGTGATGGTTGTTTCGTAGACAGGGTGATTTCAGGCGTGACTTGAACACACAAGAGGCTCCTTCGAAGGATTCACCCGATGCCGGGAATCCCACAGTGCCTGCTGCTCGCTTCCGGGGGGATGATGACAGCCGCCATAGGGAGGGTCTCACACACAACGACAAAGTCCAGAGAGAGACAGAGCGAAAAGCGTGGCGGATTATTGGGCTGTTGCGTGCGGTCTGTTCCTTGGACATTGCTGACGAGCCGGCACGGCGGGTAGAAGGCGACGGCGCCGGCTTGGAGTATTCTTGGACACGCCTCCTCGTCTCGCCTCGTCCAAGCCGGTTCTTTTCCCACGGAGGGCTTGACTCGGTCCTTGGAGCGCGGGACGACATGATGATCCCCGCCCCCTGCCTCCCTGCTCGTCGAACGTTTTGGCAGAATACCACGGCCCCAATGCCCGAAAGCTGTTCTCGAAGCATTGCCAGGTGTCACCAGAGCCTGTCCAGAGTCATGAACAAAAGTTTACAACCTTGCACAGACTCACCGCACACGCAGATAACGCAGCGCCACAGCCAATGGCGCATCCCACGTTGCGATGCAATACGCCCCCTCGCGTGCGGCAGCGTCTGTGTGTCTACCTGTGTGTGTGTGTCTGTGCAGGTGGGTGGGTGTGTGCCCAGGTGTGTCGGTGCGGTGAGACTGGCGAGCTGGCGGGTGTTGCAGCAGCCCAACGCACTGGTAAAGATCTACCAGGGGGCCGTCACCAACTGTCACTAGCGCTCCTTTTCCGCCTGCTGCGCGCTCCCGCGAGTGAAATGGCGATGCCTGCTTCGGGCATGCCCAAGACGACCTCCTGGTCCAGGACGCGACGTCGCGGCCGACAATCTCCACCGAGCTAGGGGGGCCTCCATGTGCTCTCAAGCCTCCGCCCAGCAGCCCCAACAGCATGGAACACTTAAAAGCGCCCTCCGCCGCCCTGGTGGTTGCCGACTGATTCACTGCTCGCCCTTGCTGTAGGCACCCAGGACAAGGCTGACACAGAGAGAGACTGACTGACTGACGGACCCACCCACCCATCCATCCATCCATCCATCTCCCGCGCCGCCGTTTGTCTAAACTCACATACCTACATACATACACCTCCCGTCATCAACCCTACCCCTCCGCTGCTGGGATAAGCTTTGTGCCCTACATACGTCCCGCTGCATCATCATCACCAGTCATACAGCACAAGCGCCCGCGCCATCCGCTCGGAGCTACATATTGTCCATCCATTCCACCAGAAGCGTCATTCCGTTGCTTGTTGAGCGCGAGAACAGGGAAGTCATCACCCATCTGTCTATATCGACCTATCAACGACGCCGGCTTGGCACACGACTGGTCGCACGGCTTGCATCTCCATATCAACCTACGTACACGCCACATATCGGAAACACCGTGCAGAAAGCCCTCCCGTGTGACACCAGCACCCGGGCCCTCTTACAAAGCTCCGTTCCGCGAAAAAGACCACCGTGGCCGGCACGACTGCGAGAAGCCTTGATACAGTCTGTCACCTCACCCTCACCCTCATCATCGCCACTCCCTCACTCGAACAACCCAAACCCTTCACCACGTCGTCCTTAGCGAGCAGCCGCCTGCCCGAAGGCAGCATCCCCCCCACTCACTCCTATCTCGACATCACCTGAGCATCCCTCTCTCAAAGTCGCCATGTGCATCGCCGAACTCAACGTCTCCGTCCTGCCTTGCAGACACAGGTGGTATCACCTCTCCAGGCCTTGCACCCCAACCGCGAACCTCTCCAACTGCGGCAAGAAACTCGGCATCAACGGGTGGGAGATCAAATGCGACTTTTGCCCCTACTGCTCCGGCTGGAACCTGTCCAATGCAGAATACCGCCTCGTCGGTAACGATCGCGCTCCTGCCATAGGAGGAATTTCTCGCACCCCTTCACTTAGCCTATCAACCACTCGCCGTGAGACCCGCCGCGGCAGTCTCTCCCGGTCTGACAGCAACAACAGCATCTCCATCATGGCAGGGGAGAAGAACCGTGCGCTCAACGCTCGAGTGGATGCCTACTTGCGAGTAGCTCCGGAGCCCGCCCTCCCATCCCCATATCCGGCTCCACTGCGCGAAGTGGATGAGGAAGCTGACGTGGGCTTGACTACCAGTCCGAGTGACACTTCGAGCGAGGGCCCGGAGAGCGTGCGCCATCCGTCGACTTCCTCTCAGGGTGACTCGGTCAGCCTCCTCAAGAGGATGCGTTACAAATCCAAGAGACTATCCAGGAGCCTCTTCAAGTGATTTGCACCATCATGCCGCAACTTCTCGCTTCGTAACTTTACACACTGTACCCACCCGCAGCGGGTGGCGCTTGGACTCGAATACCTTTTCTTCGCTTGTCCTTGTAGGTCATGCGAGAGTTCTAGGCCCCGGACGGCTTCGCGTGCGCTCCCGCGACCCACCTGCTAGTCAAACGGCTCCGATTTTTTGCACCCAGCGTCAGGCGTCATGTCACTCCATCAGCTGGGTGACGCCCAACGCGCTCCACTCTTCTTTTCCCACTTGTCTTTTACCATCGATTATTCCGCTCCATCAGCTCTCGTCTCTCCATTTTCTAGATACCCAAGCTGCGCTCAGGCTTTTTTTTCGAGCGCTATTGGTCACACCGCGTATGTCCGTGTAGCGCATCACGATCGCGGAATGGGTATTGGCATCGGCGTTGTCTTTTTTTTTTTTTTTTTTTTTTTTAGAACGGGAATGCTTACTGGGGACCAATGCGACTAAGGGCGACCTACTTACCTTGGCTTGTTTTGTTTTCATGGGCGTTTAGTCAGGCGTGCGTGGTCGTCTTTTTCTCCAAGGATGAAACGGACACAGGGCGCTTGAGATACCCATGCCATGGATGCATAACGGACACGGACACGCATGCATACTGGATACAGGCTTCTCATATATGTTTTATCATGGATAGGCCTCACCGCATGCATTGTCCCCTGCGCTCATTTGCCTGTAGCTTCAATATACCTCAATTTCGTTACCTTGCAATTGGTTCTATCATCTTCATGCCGTGATGTATTGGGATAGATGAGGTGCCGACGCTTACTCTAAATGTAGTGAGTTGCTCCTTCCAGCAGTATTTGTGTCACATAGTAATATGGAAGGAACTCCAGGTGTGGCTTCCCCGTGGACTGGAAAGGAAGTTTACATCTTGTGCATCCTGGTAGTTGGTTGACCCACAAGAAGAATTCCCATCCATATTATTCTCGCAACGTATGTTGTATATCCTCATTTCAAAACCTGTCTTCATTGGTACTTTTTCATTTTCTCGTTGAAGCGTCCTATCGAAACTGTTACAAGGTAATCAGCACACCCCTACACCACCACACAAAACCTAACGAATGAGCCTCAACACCCTCAGCAAATCACCCGTAACACCCATAGCCGTCACGTCCCCACCCGCACCCGCACCCTGGATGATAAGCGGATTATCCCCATACCGCTTAGTGTAGAACGCAATAATGTTGTCGCTCCCCTTCAGCGCCGCAATCGGGTGGCTCTTATCGAACTTCTCCAGTCCAACCTTGACATCCTGCTTCTGCACATCGATGCTGCCGACGAAGCGGACGACCTTGTCCTCCTTCTCGGCATCCGCCTTGAGCTGATCCATTTGGTCGTCGAACTCAGGGAGGCGGGAGAGGAACTCGTCGCCTGAGGAGGCGGACTCGAGTTCTTTGGGGATGAGGGATTGCACGGGGAAGGAGGTTGGGGACTCGACTTTTAGACCGGCGATGCGTGCCTGGGAGGGAGGTTAGCGATGGAAGGGTGGGGTAGAGGAGGTATGATGGGGATTACGCACCAAGATGGTAAGTTTACGGGCGACGTCCAAGCCGTTGAGGTCGTCTCGTGGATCGGGCTCTGTGTACCCTAGGTCCTTCGCTTTCTTCACCTCAGCCGAGAACTTGCCTCCGCCGCCGGTGGTCGGCTGGAACGAGTTGAACAGGAAGCTCATGGTGCCGCTGAAGACACCCTCGATCTTGCGGATCTCATCGCCTGTCCGGATGAGGTCCTTTAGCGTGACGATGACGGGCAGACCGGCTCCGACGGAGGACTCATGGAAGACATAGCCTCCTGCGCCGAGGCCGTTGGCGCCGCTGCCGTTGGAGGCTGCGTTGAAGATGTCTTCCCAGAGCTTGTACGAGCCGGAGAAGGCCTTTTTGTTGGGGGTCACGATGGAGATGCCCTTGTTAAGGAATAGGGGGTATGAGTCGGCGACATCCTGGTTGGAGGTGTTGTCTACGAGGATGACTTTCCCGGGGCCTTGACCAGATAGTCGGCAAGCTGTTGTGGGGGCAATGGTGCAGTAGTGGAAGACTTCAGCTCCGCCTCCCAGCTTGAGAGCTGTTGGGACTTGTAGTCGGCGTGGAGGAGGGCTTTCTTAGATGTGCTGAGGTAGATGAGGGAGAGGTATGTGGGTGCACTTGGGGACTGGGAGAGCGATTGTGCAACGGACGCGAGCTGGGTGAGGAAGCACTTTCCGACACCTCCGGCTCCTGTGATGTTGTCAGCTCAGTGTTCGCTCAATGGCATGTTTTATAGTGGGCTGTAGCTACCGACGACTGCAACGAAGACCTGGCGTGGGAGAGGCATGATTGAGGTTTTTTGTGTTGATGGAAGAATGGGGGCGAACGTGGATTTTAATGTGAAAAGTCGTTGGGAGATGATGCAGCAGTGCTGATCGAACAATTGGGTTTTGTCCGTATGTGGTGACGAGAAACATTCACCCCGCGCATTGCGTTGCCGCCCCACTACAGCTTCCGAAGTCGCCCTTCCCGCGGCAGGGTTCTAATTCCAGCCCTAGGGCTTGCAGCCCGCCCGCCTCGGCACCCCAAAGTGAGCGAGCGCGTCGCGTCACGAGCTTCACATCATCCCAGTCCCGATAAAAATAATCTATCGTAGTCTACTGGTTTACACGACCTCCTCTGCTGGACTGCTGACTAAGTCGGTTTCTGGGGATTGTTACCACATCCCACGCAAACCTCCGAAGCACTACGACCACCACACCTGCCCACCATGTCGCACATGTCCTCGAAAGATGGCCACCTCTACAACCAACAACGACCGACCTCCAAATCAAAAGCCAAGCAGATCTCCTCCGCCAGCTCCGTAGCTTTCTCATCCACACTCTCCAACCTCATCAAGACCGCCTCTACAGACTCCAGCAAACCCACCACTGGCCGCGCCCGACCCGCAAAAGACGACATCTTCAAGTCGCACAACAAAGGCGTGAACAAACGCGCAGCAAAGGACCTAGAAGACTCTCAATTCACACAGAAACACCGCAACCGCACAAGCGACGAAGTCGCAGAGGACAACGCCCACTGGAAGCGCGCAAAGCGCCGCATGGAGGAAAAAGCCCGCCTCTACAACGCCCTCAAGCGCGGCGACATCGAAGACCTAGACGACAAGTACGGCGTAGACTTCGACCGCAAGTGGGCCGACAAGCAGGAAGAAAAAAAAGACGGCGCAGAATCCTCTTCCTCCTCCAGCTCCGACTCCGAACCCTCCGACTCGGAACTCATCGAATACGAAGACGAATTCGGCCGCACGCGAAAAGGCACCCGCGCGGACGTCGCCCGCGAACAACGCCGCAAGCGCATGCTCGCGGCCGACGAACCAGATCGCTTCACCGCGCGCCCGAGCATGCCCGAGAACATCATATACGGGGACACGGTGCAGAGCTCTGCGTTCAACCCGGACGAAACGATCGCCCAGCAGATGGCTGAGCTCGCGGCCAAACGCGACAAAGAGCTTACGCCCCCTCCGGATGAGCACTTCGATGGGAGGAAGGAGGCGAGGCAGAGGGGAACGGGGTTCATGCATTTTTCGAGGGATGAGGAGGAGAGGAGGGAGCAGATGGGGAATTTGGAGGAGGAGAGGAGGCGCACGGAGAGGGTGAGGAGGGAGAGGAGGGAGGGGGTGGAGAGGAGGAGGGAGATGGTTAGGGAGAAGAAGAGGGTGGTTAGGGAGAGGAGGGAGAAGGGGCAGGCGGAGAGGTTTTTGGATGAGTTGGGGGTGGAGTTGTTTGGAGGGAAAGAGGAGGAGAAGGGGGAGGGGGAGGAGGGAGCTTAGGATGAACGTTTGATACCCGGTGTGTTTTGGAGAATTTACATCCGTGCATGTTTTTTTCTTGTAAGCTGTTTGTTGGGTTGTCCTGTTTTGGAGATACGGGTTCCTGGTTGGGACTTCGCTTCTGGATGGACGGGTGAGGGTGCGGCTGATTGAGATTTAGAAGAATAGTCGGGAAGAACTCTGGCAGGCTTAAATCGCGACGATAACGAAACAGCCAAGACGTTGACATGGAAATGGAAAGAGACTAATAGAATTTATTTCACTGGAAACGAAGTGAGTCATCTAGACAGATCTCTCAGCTTGCACCACAAATCTGCATCATTGATCCCCTCTCCCAGTTACACTCTCCGCTCCGCTCTGTCCCTCAGACTCATCCTCCTCCCCCTCCTCACCAGACTCGTTCTCAGAGTCTCCCCCTTCCTCCTCCCCTTCCTCACTCCAATTCCCATCCTCCTCCTCAGAATACTCCTCCTCCTCATCAGAATCCCACTCATCCCCCTCCCTCCCACCCTCCATTTCCCCCTCCACCCACCTCCACCTATCCCTCACAACCACATACTCCACCGTCTCCCCCCCACCATGATGCCCCCACGTCCTCCCCCCACCCTACTCGTCCCCCTCCACCTCCACTCCTCCAACCCTGTCCCCTCGCACTAAGATACCCCTCCCCACCCCAACCCCAACCTCCACCCCCTTATTTCTCTCCACAATCCTCATCATCTCCTCCCTCTTCCAACTCAACGTCTCGTACTCGACCCGCATCTCGCGGAGCTCAGGGTTGCCCCGGAACCGCCGCAGCCACGCTATGTTCATGGTGAGCGGGGCGTTGTCCTCCCAGTTCCACCAGTCGGAGTAGCGGATCGTGATGGTGAGGGTGGAGGCGTGGAAGTTGGGGTGCGAGAGGCAGGTTAGGAGGTTGTGGCCGGATTCGAGCCAGTACATTTGGGTGAAGAGGCGGACGTGGGAGAGGGAGGCGGAGGCGGAGGGGGGAGGGAGGTGAAGAAGGTGTCGAAGGCGTTTTCGCCGGTGCGGTGGGGGGGCCGCGGTCTAGGGGGTGAGTTAGTTGGTTGTATATAGATGTGTACTTGTGGGTGGAGTGGAGTTGTGTGTATGAGGGAGATGGGGAACGCAGCAAGGGACTTGTAGTTCCCCCTCGACCACACCCCTCCCACCCCCTCGTAAAACATATATGTAGAAAAATCGCAAAAAAATAAAACCCCCACTCACGGAACCAAAACGCCCACTCCAGCTCCCTCAGGAAGACCTTCTTCCCCTCCGCATACGCCAATTTGCACGTCCTCAACAGCGCACTGCTACTCTTTCTCGGCCCCCGGAACCCAGGCCGATACCAGTAGGAATCCTCGGGGTAAGCCTCACCCTCGTCCTCGTACTGTATGAGCGCGAGGTTGAATATCTCGTTGCGGATCTCCCCGGGGAGGTCGCCGAAGAGGGGGGACTGCGTTTGGAAGTTGGAGGGGGTGAGATCTGGGTTGGTGGTTGGGGTGGAGGCCATGGTGGTGGGAAAGGGATGGTGAGGAAGGAGGGTGGCGAATGGGTGGAAGTGTGGGAAGGTGCTTGATCTTGAATTTATAGAGGGGTGCGCTGGGTTATTTCATGGTTTACTATTATAGGCAATGTCCCGTTGGAGTTGGGATGAGTACGAATGCGGTGAGGTGCGGCGCGGGTAGTGGTGCTGGTTGCCTGCTGCAGCCTGAGCTAGACTGCACTAGGTGCGTGACCTCTCGAAGTGTAGTTTGAAGTTATCAGGAAGAAGGATAAGAACAGTGGACGTGAACACTGCAAGCAGAACATAATAAACAGCAATTGTATGAAACGCATTGGTAGGCCGCGATTATGTGTGTCAATTTTCCGATGTGAAGGAGGTAAGATTTTTTGGAACGTCCAATAGTCTGTCACTGCGTTTGAGCAGCTCAGTTTATAATTTTCATGTACTGACTACTCATCGAGACGTAGAACAGTGGCATCCCTGATACAGGTACCCCAAGGTGTGGTTATCCTTCTCGTAAGACTCCAATTCCATTCCTACACACACCTCACACGCGTCAAGTCTGTATGCCCGGACGATAATTCAAAGATTGCTCTCCTCGTAATATATTCACTTCTCATGTCCAAGAGTGCTTTGATCGTATGTAGCCTCACGGTCATTAACCTGATCACGGTGTGGTGAGAACACAGCAGCCCTGAAAGAAGCAGAGTGAGATTTACCTGCTATAAACCCTGGATAATTTTATACATGGTTAAGTGAAGGAAAAAAAAAGCCGGATCCTGGCACGGCTGGACCGCAGGAATGGTATGTTGAGGGGTATCTGTATACGAAAGTCGTGAAATCGTTCAAGTGCTGGAGGAAGCCACGACCGCAGGAGATGGAGCGGACTTTGGGGCATGGATGTCCATGGGGAGAATCTCCGTCTTCAACTCGCGCGTCTTCTTCTGCTTGGGCTCCGGGGCCTTGTCGTTCTCCTGGACGTAGAACTTGCGGAGCAGCATGATGGCCTCCTCCCTGAAGATGCCGCCCGTGACAGGAATGGGTGGGTCGACGCTCGGGCTATAACGGGTTAGTTGGGTGGACTAGCGTGGTGTTTCACACATGTCAGAAACATACTCGGAGTGAATGTTCAACACACCACCGGTGCCCCCGAAACGCTCATTCCAGCACCCAAAGTAGACAGCTCGAATGCCGTACTGGCGCAGCATGGAGGCGCACATGACGCAGGGCTCGACGGTCACGTAAAGGTCGGCGTCGTTGAGAGCAGAGATTGGGTGTTCAGACAGGATGCCTGCGAGGGCAACGAACTCTGCATGCCTGGTGCCATTGAGGGTACGGTTCGTTTCATTCATGCCACGGCCAAAGACGCTGCCGTTCTTGACAAAAACACAGCCAACTGGGGTCTCATCGCTCTTGAGTGCTAGCTCGGCCTTTGATGATGCAAAAGTTAGCAGAGCCCCTGGGAACGGGAGTCCAATGAGAGAGGATGATTCACCATACTGATGGCCTCGCGCATGAAGCGCTCGTGATACGCTCTTTCGTCGGGGCTCATGTTGTCTGCGTCGTGATCTGCAGCTGTGTCTTGGCGCTCCTGCGCTCGCTCTTCGTGTTGCAGAGATGCGGGAGGATCAGAAGCAGCAGAAGAAGCAGCAGAAGCAGCAGCAGCGGGAATTGCTGCGCCCGAGGGCGAGCTTAGCATCATGCCCGCGAGTGTCTCCTTCCCTTTGGTCTTGACGGTCGGCAGGAAGTTGCAATTGGCAGCTGGGCGAGTGCAGCCAAAAATAACTGGTCCAAAGCCCAAACGTAAGCTGTAGCCGGGCGCCGTGCACAGTCACCGTTGCTGTGTGGGCAAGCGAGACCCTTGTTCTCTCCGACAACACGCGCTAGGCCTGTCTGGGACGCCCGCCTACCTACTTGCGCCGCTCGTTACGTGGAACTTCTGGAAACCGACTCTTCCGACGCCATCACATCGCTGCGCTTCCAGGCACCGGCATTCACATCACCTCTACTCTCCTGCAGCGCCACTCCGTCGTGCGCGTTCACATCGCCGCTTCCATTATATCCACGGCGCCCCCAGCCTTGCCAAGATCGCATCCATCATCCATTCCCAAGACCAGCTGAGCTCCGACACCTTCAATAGAGCTCCCCAACAGCTCTACCCTCCTTCGCCACAACACCCCCAACCGCCGCGCGCACACATACAGCTCCCCGCCAATCCACCAGCGCCAACATGACGCTTGCCGAAGAGTTCAAGTCGAGGAATTTCAGTAAGCGCTGCCGACGTTGAAACTGTTGGGACTCTGCTGACATGGCTCCTTGCACAGGTATCTACGCACAATGGTCCGTCTTTGCCCTCTCCATGCGCGAATACATGCCAGAAGAATCGCAAAGGTTGGAAGGCTAACATGTGTCCAGGACTGGCGTTGTTTGCATATTCCTGTGCTTTGCGCTCGGAATATCCAACATCTTCAACCCCCCTCTGGTCATCCCATTTAGTATCGTTTGCTTGTGAGTGCAATACTGCGTCTCCGACGTGACAGCTGCTGATCGATCCCCAGAATATACGCGCCCGTTATACTGTTCTTGGAAGTCCCGCTGCTTCTCCGCATCTGCCCTACCTCGCCCAAGTTCGATGCCTTCATCCGCAAGTTCGAGACAAACTACCTCCGCGCTGCACTCTATCTTGGCATGAGCGTCATCCAGTGGGTCAGCATCTGGGCAAAGGCCACGAGCTTGATTGCCGCAGCTATAGTCCTGCTATTTGCCGCCATCTTTTACGGGCTCGCCGGAGTAAAGGGCCAGGCCTTCCAGGGCAGCAAGACTCTGGGCGGACAGGGCGTTGCTCAGATGATCATATAAGACGCGACGGCGGAGAAAATGCGGCGGCAGCATGGTTGGATCATTGGGTTTTTGCTGGGGAGAAATTGCAAAACTTGTGTCAAGATAGCAGGGGGCAGAGGCAGAGTTTAGCGCGTCTTGCAAGTGAGCATTTTTGGAAAGGGAGCTGTTTAGCGGTCTCTCATGACGGTGGGATGCTTTGTTTGGAGTTACGATTTTCATCTTTCTTGTACCATCATCGACAGCCCGGCGTTTATCAAGGCAGGATGACTGAAAAGACGGTGTTCGTCGGTTTCTCGGTCTTGAGCACAGCAATGAATTCGACTTACGACGTGTGTTTGAAACACGTAACTCTTATCGACTACAAACGTTGTGCACTCATGTGACTGTTTAGAGTACTGCAGGCGTTGGATTGCAAGTGATGTTGACCGATGTCATTCTCTAGTGGAGAATTCTACGTAATGCCTGCATACACGGTCCCACATGATGGAATGACGACGGGGGGGAAGAAAGCAACTGACGATCTTCCGAACCTCTTAGTCTGACCATGTAACTCCACCAACGCTTGAACAAGCTCTTACTTTGCAAGTTGTTTCGAGTTTCCTCAAACTTTAAAACCTTGGAAACCGGAACATCATGTGATGAACCCAGCACCTTTGCGGAACCACTACGCATGTGCAGCTTCAGGGCGTGCGGGAGCCCACGTTGGGGCACGACCGCGGCATGTTTCTAGTCAATTGGCAAGCGACTACTCCGCGCGGCGAGCGAGAGTGACGCTCGCATGGACATGTCAGCTGCAGATGGCAAAGTCGATTGCGAGGCATGGTGAATGGCCGGAAGGGCCCAGGAACGGCTTGCTTGCCAGGTGATCAGGCGGGGAACACTAGCGAAGTGGCGTTGTGGTAGTGGGAGGACACGGCGACAAGAAGACTGGTCGGTGAAGTGGCTTGGGGGGAGAAATGCCTCATTCAACTTGCAGACTGTGAGCAGAGTTTTAATCGTGAGCCATGGGATGCTTTCGGGCGCTGTGCATGTGAAGGTGCTGTACTCTAGACTAGAGTACTCCAGCTGGCCCTTTATCGAGCGATGCTTGGCATGGTTATCTATCTATCTTGGTGGAGCTTTAGACTAATAGCTCCCGAGCGAGGGTAATACAAGACACGGTATTGGCACGTGTAGACACGGCCCTGGCAGCGTTCGTTTTCTCACGGGTAATCGGCGGGATTGTGGTTTGTTGAAAGGCTGGGGTAGCGGGGGGCTTTCTTGTTTTTTTTTGCAGGGTGATGGATTTCTGCATGCACCCTCAGAGCGCCAGGGCTGAGCTTTGCATCATTTGCGGGTCGCCTGCGTCGCCCATACTTAAGCTCGCGATCGCGTCACCTGGGGCACCGGCTTGCGTCCCTTTCGTCCTCGAAGCTCTTTGGACTTACTGCATGAGTCTCTCATAGCGCCCAATTGCGTAATTCGAGGTGAGTCGTTGCTTTCGTTGCTCTCTGTCTTTGTCCAAGCACACGTCAAGTTGCTACGACCGCACGACGCTCATTGGCCGGCTGAGTGACGGGCGCAACTTCACTGCCGAAGCTGGGTGCGGACGTTGAGATCTTGCTGCCAGGGTTTCCCGGCACGCTACAACGATTACGTGCTTATCTTACCTGCTGCGTTTCAATGCACTGGAGCTGCAGCCATCGCTGACCTCGATCACTTCCTGATAGCTGCTCATCCACGCCCTCAATTGATCCTCGCTGCTCCACCCCGCTCTCTACCCGCACAACAATGAGTGCTCCACCGCAGATACCCCCGCGTCCGTCGCGAGCCCAGAACACGACTCCCGGCTCGACTCACATGGACGTCCCCAAGATTCCCCCGCGCCCCAAACGCAGCATCGATCGCTCCGTCTCCCCCAACCGGGACGCCTTTGCTCGTTCTCCACTCAACGACCCGACCTTCCTACACAACGGACCACCGCCGCAACACAAGGAGACTCATCTCAGCACCGAGCTCCCAGCCCGTCCGCCCAGCGTCAGTCTGCCCTCTCTCGGTGAGGAAGGCTCCGAATATGCAAGCTTCGAGGACCTCTCCAAGACGCTCACAAACCAGAGCCAAACCGGCGAGGCTCCGGAGCAGACGAAGCAGGTAGCCGGTGATCTGCCTCTTCACGCGCCCAAGGCATCGCTCCCGAGCTCTACCGCCAAGAGCAGGATCCAGACGGTGACACGCACCGATTCAGAACAAGCTGCCGCTGCCGGCTTTGGCAAGCAGCTGGCTCCTGAAGCAAAGCCATCAGGAGACTCCAGCCGTTCCATCTCCTCACGCCCGAGCTCCGTATACAAGGATGAGGACGAGCACGGCATTCCTGAAATCGGTGTCCAGGTCCCCATGTACCCGAATGCTGGTGATGTGCAAGCACCCACCCCTTCGCCATATGAGCAGGGCGTGCCGTCGGGAATTGGCTTCTTTAACAAGGGAGACAAGCCCCGCCATCACAGCAGGACCAAGAGTGGTCGCGAGATCTTCCACGGACCCCCCGGCAGCTATGGCTTACACGGACACGGCAAGATTGGCAAGGACGAGTTCGAGCAGCAGTGGTACGCTAAGCATCCGGAAGATCTGAAGCGCGAAAAGGCAGGCGAATATGGCCCGCATATTCAAGAGAACAGGAAGGATTACCACTGGAGTACGGACAAGCTTGACAAGATAGTGCGCGATGCGAGTGCTCATGGAGTTGGAATGGGTGCGTTTGGTTTCAATGCTGGCCTGTGACAAACATGCTGACGTGAAGGACAGGTACCTCCCGGGAAGCCGTCAGCACCCCTGACGAGCAAATCGGTTACATGGCCAGTGAAGAGTACGCGTCCCGCATGGCCTCCCCTAGGCCACAGTCCGGCCGTCCCGCTTCCATCAGTGGGAAGAGCGCCCCCGTTGCCGAGTCCCCACTCCGCCAGCAGAACTTCCCGTCCGATGTCCTTACCAAGCAGAAGACACACGAGAGCGAAGCTGGAGAGGGCGTCATTCACATCGACCCTCCGACTCGCCGTGAAAGCAAGATCCACGGTGGTGGATATGACCCACCCACCCACGATCTGGGCCGAAAGGGTGGTAACACAGACGAGGAGGGCGGCTGGGTGTCAGAACGCGGCTATGGTACGCCCATTCTCGCGTCGGACGAGATCAAAAAGGACCCTGAATCCGAATGGCGTCAACCCGCTATTCCTCCCGAACTGGAGCGTCGCGGTAGCGGCGAATACACTGTCAACGAAGACGGCAACCCCGCGTATATAACTAAGCAGCGCACACATAGCCGTCCCCATAGCAGGAGCTCTAGCAGAAATAGCAATCACGGCAACCCATCTCGGATCATCTCTCCACAGTTCGATCGAGGTGGAACTCCTCTTGACTCGATGAAAGAATACGAGCCTCTGTTTCCGGAAGATGAGGGCCCATCGAAGAAGGCCCAAACGCCAGCGGACAAGGTCAAGAAGCGCCCTGACCTTGCACGCCATCAATTTCCCAGCCAGGATGTTTGGGAAGACACTCCAAGCAGTCTGCAGCTTGAGACCACTGTGGATACTCCCCAAGCAGAGGAAGAGCCCAAGACTGCTGGTCCGGAACCTGATGCCTCCCAGGTGTTCGAGAAGCCTGAGGCCGAACAGGAACGAAAGGAGACCATCACAAAAGAGGACCAGCAATCTTTCTTGTCAGAGCATACCAAGAAATTTGCCAACAAGCACCTGAGCAAAGTGTCCAACTCTAGTCGTCCAGGTGTGCAGCGATTCCCTAGTCAAGATATTTGGGAGGATTCACCCGATCAATTCCACCTCGAGACTACCGTCAGCACACCCCAAACGCCAGAGACAAACGAATATGCGGACGATTCTCCTATCGCTACCGAAAAGCCTGAACTTCCAGCCAGGCCGAATGTTCCTGCTCGACCACAAAAGGAGGCTTCTCCAGTCGACAAGAAGGCGCCCTCTATTCCAGAGAGACCCAAGCCTCAGGTTCCTGCCCGTCCCGGCAAGCCATTGACAAAATCGTCGGACAAGGTTCCCACGGTGGGGGCCTTCCCCGATGAAAAGGGAAACATTGGAACGGAGTCACAGCAGAAAGAGCAGAAAGCCAAGCCCCCGGTACCCGCCCGTCCCGGCGGCAACAAGATCGCTGCCCTACAGGCTGGCTTCCTGAAAGACCTAAACAGCAAGCTCGGTCTCGGTCCGCCAAAGGTCAAGGAGCCCGAACCCGAGAAAGAGGAAGAACCACCAAAACCCCTTGAAGATGCTCGCAAAGGGCGGGCCAAGGGTCCCCAGAGGCGGAAACCTACAAAGTCGCCTGCACCCGCCGCAGCTCCTGCCTCCGACTCCCCTACATCACAACCCTCTCTCTCAGTTGGCATCGTCGGCACCCTCTGGCAAATCGGCGACGACGGCAAAGTCGATGTCCCCTCGCCGATCTCAGCGCCCAACTCCACGCCGCCCTCAAACCATCCACATCTCACACCTCTGCTTCTACTTCCACTCCCACTCCCCCGGATACCCTCGCCCCGCCCGCCACCGAAGACTCCAAAGAAACAGACGACATCCTTGAGAAAGAAGAGCACGTCCTACCCGACGAGGCCTCGCTCGAAACCGCGCCTATCAAAGACGCGGAACCCAGCGTTGCGGTCGAGCAGCCGAGAGACGAGGTCCCGGATGAGCTGATTAAGGATCAGACGGCGGGACGGACGGATCGCATCACGGTAGACCCGGTGGAGGCGGAGCCGTTGATCGAGAATGTGGTGCCGGGAGGGGTGTCGGCTGGGGAGGTGAAGGAGTTGAAGGGGGAGATTGAGAAGGAGACGAGGGAGAAGTTGGTGGAAGGTGGGGGGGAGGAAGTCGCGGGGGAGGTGACGGAGAGGAAACAGGATGTGGTATGAGTGGGGTGAGGGAGTGAAGTGGGTGTTTCTCGTGTGGGGTTGAGGTTGGGAGAGGACTAGATGTGGGAGTAGAGGACGGTATTCGAGTCGATGTGGGAGAGGGTGTAGATTAGATGTAGGTACGTAGCTTGGAACTTTGGGTTTATGGTAGTTTACGTGGGATACGTAAGTTCTTGCCTTGAGCTGTGAAAACTATGTCCGTAATAATACTTCGCATGTGAGACCGAGAAAAGTGAAGGCGAAGGATAGGGTTGAGTATGGAAGGGAAGGTAAGGTAAGGTAGGGCTATTGGGTGGACGAGTGGTGGTTTGTCGTAAAGGTTGGAATTTGTGAGGGTGTGGGTGGGATGTATGCTGAGGGGAAGATGAAGAGTCACTAGCTTGGGGGGGTAGCGTGGTGGCAGTTCTAAGAAACGGGACAAAGTGAGACGGGTAAGTATGTAGGAATGCGAGGACATCAAACACCTAATAGGTCATCCAATCCAACCCCTCCATCCTATAACCTCCCACCTACCTCCCCCCTCGCCTAATTCCCCAGTATGCACACCATCTACTTATGTACCAAACCCCGTATGTATGTAGTATGTATGTAAGCCACCTCCTCCATACTCACCCAGCTTATCCACCACATATGTATGTGACACTAGTGTACACAAGTCCACCCCATACCCCTTCCGGCCTAGTCTACACACTTCCATCTAGGTAATCTGCTCACCTGCAGCCGGGAGAAATGAAACGTGCTCACCAGCAGCCGCGCTTGCATATGCAGGCGCGGGACTGGCGGTAGGATCCGTGCGGGGTAGGTTGGTGTGGAAGGCGCGGGAGGAGGGGGTTGGGGGGTGAGGGTTTAGAGGAAGGGAGGGGAGGGGAGGTGTTGTGTAGATGCATACACTGTCATCCGGTTATACTGATATTTCAAGAAAGTAAATGCGTTCAAACTCAAAATCCGTCCGGACAAACAAACGTATTCCCAGAAACAAAAGCCCACACCCCACCCCACAAAAACGCCCCCACCCCCCATCCATCCTTCTCTCCACCCAGCTAATAAAACACAAAAGCCCTCACCTCGATACTCTTCCTCGGCACGCCCGACCCCCTCGCCCCCAAATCGAACGAACAATGCGGCACCGCCAACCTCTGCCCCTCCTCCGAATCATACGCCTGGAAAATCGTAATCTCGCTATCTAACTGATCTGGCACCCAGTACCACTTATGATTGGGGTTGTGCTGGACTTGGAAGACTTCGTTGGCGACGGTGGGGAAGACTTCGTCGACGGTGTAGAGGTCGGAGGAGGGGTTTACGGTCAGGGGGTCGAGGTAGGCCATGGGGAAGTCGCGGCAGGGGCCGGTGAGGGGCTTCCATATGCTGTGGGGGGTTAGTGTGGGAGGTGGGAGGAGGAGGAGGAGGAGGAGGAGGAGGAGGAGGAGGAGGAGGAGATACTAGGGAGGTATGTATGTATGTACGTACTTTATGACTTGGTACCGGGAGTTGGCGATCCTCTCTTTGTCAGCGCCGAAGTATTGGTCTAGTCTGCTGTCCAGCTCGGCGGTGGTGTAGTCTAAATTGGTGAGTAATCTCCCTCTTCATAGAGCCGCATACACATAGGTGCATTGAATAGCTCACCTATATGCGCCGACAACGACGGCTGCGCCTGATCCTCATTCTCCTCCCCGACATTCCTCTGCGGAAACGACACCGCCCTCTTCCTCAACATCCAATCGAAAACAGTCACATCCTTCGCTCCCAGCGCCTTACACAAACTCCGATGCAACTCCGGTAAGTAAACATTCTCAATCCAAGTATCGTCGTCGAACAGCTCGGGCGTCATCCCCTCGCTGTTTATGCTCACGATTTTTATCCCGTTTTCCTCGTAGGAGATGGGTGAGTGCCGGAGGTCGTGCATCTTGATATTCTTGTGGGGCTCGATTTTGAAGTTATTCTGCGGGAAGCCGGGGGGAGCGGCGTAGTGGAGGATGTAGCCTTTTTCGTTGGGGGGGATGGACGGGTCGCGGACGACGTAGCGGACGGAGGCGAGGAGGTTGTCGGCCATTGTGGAGGGGAGGGGGGAATTGCTTTGGGAGTGTGAGGGGAGGTAGTTGAAAAGCTGGACTCAGGAACGTGGGGGGGAATATGGGGAGTTTGGTGGTCGGTAGACTGATAGCCACGTGATGGATGGGGTCGTGAGGGGAAGTGGAATTCACTGCAGGGTCGTGCAGCTTGCAGGCCAAGGGCCAGGGTGTGCATGAGCACATTCGAGTGCTTTGGACATGCATAAACGTGTATACGTTTGCACCTATGGTGTTGCTATCAGGACTATGGTGTTCGTATTAGGATTATAATATTCGTATCAGGATTGCAAACCATTCCACAGTCGTATTACGCCATCGATAGCATTCATCTACACACAACGATAGCGCAGCTGCGTATGCGACAAGAAAGCAGCTGAGCATATTTGCGACGATTCTTACTGGTACCTGTGGGATCTACGCATGGGCGCCTAGAACAATCACCTTCTACATTGAGGTTACACAAGCATGTTCTACTCCTTGATCGTCGTGTACACATCAGCTTCAAACTGATAGGATTCAAATCGAAGCAATGATAACCAATAACCATCTACACCAGACGTCTCACCTACTATACACTGCATCCACGCGCAATTTAGAGCACAAATCCCGTAGAACCCCTCCCCCCAATCCGGCACTTCACATCTGCCGTCTACACAAGTGGTATCCCCCTACACTGACCTCGCACACGAAAAACACGAGCCCCACCCCCCTCAATAGATAAATACCCCCAAGAATCACCTCTCTCTTCTCTCTCCATCCGACAAGCAATCCCATCTTTCAAACACCAACCAACCAACCAACTCCCCAACAATGGCCCCCACTCAGCCCTGGTACACCTACCCTCACCCTTCCCTATCCACTACTCCTCTCCTAACACCCCTCTAGGAAGTCCGTCTGGCCCCCGGCCGAGAAGGTCGCCGACCAAGCCGACGTCATCCCCGAGGGCATCACCGCCGAGGAGGTTACCAACCAGCGCGCTTACGGCAGCCACGCTTCCAACACCAAGGGACGCATCGTTCACCTCAAGAACTGTAAGTGTGGTGGGGGAGGAAACAAATGAGTTGATAGTGACAAGTTTTGACAGAGATGAGGGGTAGGGGGCTGTGTGAAATGTAAAAATTTGGGGAGGTGCTCATTGTGTCGGTGATGTACGTAGGCGCTGGCATATGTAGTCAATTGATGGGTCGTCATCTTCCAAGTTTTGGGTGTCTGATTTTGAGGTCGGTGATGTGTGGCGTGAAGAGAGATTGAGATGTGGGTTTGTTCGTGTTTGCGTGATGAAGGTGCTTGAATCATGGAAGTAGTAAACGTTTCGTTGGTTTGATGGGTTGGAAGTATATTTTTGTTTTCCGGCGTTCGACTATCTGTGACACTATGAAGATAATATATATATTTTTACATGCTTTAATTTACGCTACTAGAGATAAACTTTTATTTAGAATGTTGTGCCTAGGACTAAGATGCCTAACTACACGTAGATTTTACTAAAATTATCTAAGCTAAGTCGTATTAAGAGTAATAAGAGTAATAAGAGTAATAAGAGTAATAAGAGTAATAAGAGTAATAAGAGTAATAAGAGTAATAAGAGTAATAAGAGTAATAAGAGTAATAAGAGTAGCAAGAGAAGTAAGAGTAGCAAGAGAAGTAAGAGTAGCAAGAGAAGTAAGAGTAGCAAGAGAAGTAAGAGTAGTAAGGGCATAGATATCTTATAGCTATATTAGTGTAGCAAGACCTCTCTCCTCTTAGACAAGCTTGATCACTTCGACCCTTCAAAAAATAGTTCTAAACAATGATTCACCTAATAATTCACCTAGCCTCCTCTATCCATGTATACATTTCTTAATTCTCCCACCAATATCACCCACCAACCCCCCTCCCATTCAAATAAACCCTCCCATCCTCAAACACACTCCACAAACACTCCTTCCCCCTATACACCGCCGCCCCACCCTTAACCTTCACCCCACCCCAAACCCTCTCCTCCTCCTCCTCCCCCCCCACCTCCCCATCATCAAACGCCAAGCACCTCTCCCCATTCCTCCGCACAAACTCACACCACCTATCACTCGGCGGATCCACGAACCCCGTCTCCTCCCTCAAACTCTCCATCTCCTCATCATCCTCCCCTAACATCTTATCGCACAGGATCCCCGCCGGACCCCCACAGTCAGCCGTCAGGTCGAACACGATCTGGCGGATGGGCGCACCGGGGGACTTGGTAACGATGAACGTGTGTTTATTGAGGAGCGATTCATCACTGAGATACTTCGTTGCGCTGCTCGCGGCGGTGATGCCCTGGCCGCCGAGGAGGGAGATGCAGTTCGGGCAGTAGTTTGGGTCCTGGGTGTAGATTTTTATGGTCCCGTGCGTGCCTTGGGCGCGTTCGAGGGCGTTCTTGATGATCTGGCAGGTGAGGTGTTGGAGCCAGATGCGGCGGGGGTGCTCGGTGTGGGGGTGGATTGCGGAAGGGGAGGGGTCGTCGAAGGCGAGGTGGCCGAGGCCGAAGCCGAGGATTGTGTGGACGGTTGGCATGGAGGGGGCGTGCTTTTCTAGGTGTTGGACTAGTGCTTTCATGAAGGGGGAGGCTGTCCATTGCTCGGTGGTGGTTTGGAAGCTTGGTATGCGGGAGGTGACGTTGGTGCAGCAGGGGGGAATTGGGTCGGGCTTGTCGTCGTCGATGTAGTCTATGAGACTTCCTTTCAGTCGTGGATCACCTGGTTTCAGGTGTTGACCGAACGCTACATCGTGTAGTGAGCGAATTACTATTTTTTTGCGTCCATCTACTGGCTCTGGATCTGTCCATTCTGTATTGTTGATATCTACATATTGAATCAAGGTCCCCGGCGGCGCCTTATTGATTCTCTCCAGTCGCTTCTCTGCATCGAGGAAAAGTGCAAAGGTGTACCGTGGTGTTTTGGTGGTGTCTAGGTATCTGTCTAAGTCGGCAATTAGATCCATGATAGGAGAATTCTGAACTGGAGAATAATTAGAGAAGAGTTGTCGGTGATCTGAGAACCAGGATCTCGAATTAGGCTTCTTTAGAACAGGAAAGGTATGTTAGAAGGAAATTTTATACCACGGCTTTTGAGCACAGATACCTTTACCGAGTCAATTGTATCCTGTCATATCTGTGTTCGGTGAGAGTCATAGTTCGTTTGTATACTTCTGACTCTATTACCGCATTCTTAGTCAAACTGAGTCTCAACTACAACCGTGAGTTCCTGTTGTTGCAGTTCCATCGTCGTCACTGACTATCAACATAAGAAACTCGAAAATGCCTTAGCAAACTACTTACCTTTGACCGTATTAGACTAGGATGCACCGCACCCATCGTTAATAGCCAACCCTGGCACAGGGCCAAAAGGTGTGGTCGAGGCTACCACATCGACGATGATTGGGTGTAACATAACACTTGTGACAGCTACCACTTGTGCACAGGACCTTACATTACGGGAAGGTAGCGCAAATGCGCCACATTGAGCAAGCATAAAGAAGGGATTTGAGGATTAGGCCGGTGTCCCGCTGTCTCAACTGTTTAAGAAACTTACTTTGCCAGCTTAGTTTATAATCACCGTGCAGTCAGACTCAACGCTAAACACTCCATACTAATAGAAGACTCAGCGCATCGTCAGACCTGTCAGACCTATCAGACCTATCATTACAATCGCTGCTATTCAATTTAAACCTCCACGTTCTTGGAATTACATACTTCCCGCGCGTTTACTACCTCATAAAATAATTCTCAGCATTCACGCAATAGCACTGTCCAAGCGGTAGCTCAGCCGCCCAGTAGCCCCCTCCATGGATATGATCGTTACACATGACAACAAAGCTGAGGTCCTCAACATGAAATTGCGCTCTGACCCGCGATATGTGACTCGACTTGTCCCTCTCTTTCTCTTGTGACAGCAACGCTCATTCTCCTGTTCATGTGAAGTCATCGCCAAACACTTAACAATGGTCCCGCTGCTCCGTGGATAAACTATGGACACCTGTACGCTCCACCCAACCTGTAGTCGATTTCAACCTGCTGCAGCAATTAATCATCTGTGAGGAATTCTTAGAGTGCATGCCTCCATCCTCCGTCCACTATACTTACCGGTCGATACTCTTCCCTTTCTCAGCCGTGTCAAACCCTACGTTAGCATATAATCCCTTTGCACACCCTCAATCACTCACCACAAGCAAATCACAGCATCCGAAACACCATTTTCATTTTAGCAAATTAACACCATCAAACAAATTCCCACCCCAAGCGTCCTTTGCAGGCACAAGCACTAGTGTACAGAAACCAATCATCATATGGCAGTAAAAAAGGCAAGAGCCCATGACGGTCTCTTTTCTCAAACGATCGACTGATGTCAAGACGTTTACATGAATACCGCCATTTTTGACGCCGCCAGTCCAGATTGTGGAATCGCAGCAAAAACCCACGGAGCAGAACCGATCGGGACAAGTCGAAATTATCATCGCGCCAAACTCAGAATATGACGTTCGCTGACAGAAAGTAAACATGGCTCAGGTGGAAAAAAGACATCCGGCCGAAACTGGGGTTAGAATTGCGCCAATCCATGTTGGTACCGGTTATGCTTGACCATTCGTTGTGAAACCCTGAGCCGAGCGCTGACTGTTGTCGCAATCTTCATTCTTCTCTTTCCAAAAGGGGGGAATTTCCTTCCCTTAGAAGTTGTTGGAACGATAATTCTAGTAACGTCCGCGGGGAGGGTAATCGCCCTCGTATGGGGGACGGCCACCGGGAGAGCGTGGGCGACCACCGCTGCCACCGCCACCGCCACTGCCACCACCACCACGGGGAGACGGCGGGCGAGCGTCATAAGGCGGGCGGCCACCGTGACCGTTGGCGTAGGGGTCATCGTAGCGACGAGGAGGGGGGCCACGAGGCTCATACGGGTCTGCATCGTAACGAGGACGAGGGGCGCTGAAATCGTCAGCGGGAAAGCGGCGAGGAGGCGAACGTCCATACCTATCGCGACTATCATAGAAGTCACGAGGCGGAGGGGTACGACGGCGGTAGTCATCGCGACGAGGGCTATAGCCTCGAGGCGGGCCACGACGGTCATAGTAGTCGTCGTAGGGGGCGGGAGGATAACCTCGTCGGCCCATGGGAGAGCGAGAACGATACCTATCACGGCCGCGATCATCGGGTCCACCGGGTCCGCCATAGGGCGCACGAGGCTTGAAGGGAGGAGGTGGTGGTGGGTCGGAGACGTCTTGAGTGCACTTGACCTCCTGTCCCTTAAACTGAGAATGGTCGAGCTTCTCTACAGCGGTCTGGAGATCGTTGGCGGTCTCGTATTCGACGAATCTGCATTGTTTAGAGGCCGCTCTCAAGAATGGTAGTGGGCAAGCTCACCCGGTGCCATCGCGCTCACGGCCAACTTCGGAATAGACGACGTCCAATCCAGACTGACGGGCAAAATCTTTCAGATCCTGTAGACGCAAGGTTAAACGGAGTCCAAATCCAGAGACGCATAAACGGGGGACACGGTGAAAGAAGCCTTTCCAGATAATGGGTATATGGCCCTAACCGGAAAACAAGGGGATCCAAGGATCGGGGAATCTAACCTGCCAGCTGGTCTCCACCGGAAGATTGCTAATCCGCATCCTGAACGGAGTACGGCGCGGGCGCGGCGCGGCGCGCTCGTGGGGAGTAAAGTTCTCATTGCGACGGGATCCGCGTGCGAACTGGACGATGAGGCGCTCACCCATGAAGTCGGAACCATCTAAAGCTGTCAGGTGGTGCAAATAAACATTAAAGGTGGATGAACATACGGAAAGCTGGCACACGTTAGCATATAAGATCCGGTCGCATCCGGTTTGACAAACTTACCGGGAACAACGTCGCGCGCGTCCATAGCGTCCTTGTACTCGATGAAGCCGAAGCCGTTCATCAGCTTGATCTCAGTGATCTCGCCGGTTCCGTGGGTCTGGAAGTGTGCCTCGACATCGGCCTTGGTGGCATTGCGGGGGAGGTTGCCCAGGTAGAGGCGGGTGCTCGAAACCTCCGTCATGGTAGCTTTATAGGATCCTTGTCAGCGGTAGCCTAGCCTGGGACTGGAAGTGAGCGAGGGATGCAGAGTGGGAGAGGCCTGTACAGAAACAATCGGGGACTCAGGGCCATGCGGGATAGGACTGCGACAGGGAAAGATGCGAAAGCAAGCAGGCTGGCCAGACTGCGCGGAGGCAGGTTCCCAGGGAGACGCGAAAGTCGGACATGGTAGGTAGGGAGCAGCGACGTGTCGTACCTTGGAGTAACTGAGGGCCTGGCCTGGAAGTCCTAGAGGAAGCAACCTGAAGCAGGGCAGGCGGCGCGGTCGAAGCCTTGCACGGAGGGGCCTAGATATGTCTACGCAACTTGGTGAGCAATGTGAACGCCGGGCAGAGCCAGGAATCGATAGAGATGGGGCGGGCGGCGGGGGGGTAGATGGATCGCTGTGCGCGGCCGGTGAGGTGACAGGCAGTGCAAGTGAGGCGGTGGGTTAAGTCGGCGCGCTCAAGCCTTGCCTGCTAGGGTGGATGAGGCTAGTAGCGATCTTGGCGCACGTCCCACGACGCACGTACTTTGCCTCGCCAAGGCGACCTGTGGCGCGGAATGGGTGAAGTGTGGCTCAGGTTGATTATGATAGAGAGGAGAGTAGTCTAGAGGAATCAGAGGAGGTGGAATGGGGCAAAACAATCGCAATATATATCTTACATGGAGTAACTACAAGTCAGCACGTTGGGACAGCGCACCCAACGGCCACGCCGTTGATCCTATTGTATGACGCGCCTCCGAGAGGGCTGCCTGGGTACACCGGAACCGTCTTGGGCACCCAGTCCCCCAGGCCCCAGCTCGTATCGCTGCCCAGGGCTGCTGCATCCTGGATCCTGTCGCGTCTACTCTACTTATTGTCGAGAAAAACAACAGCGCGCAGGCAGCCTGCAGCCCTGCCTATCACTTGTCTGGCCGTGTGGGCTGTCGATGCAGGACGACGTTTTGGGTCACACCGGTGGTAGCCGACGATGTGCATGCAGTGTGGTTACTACGCCCGGTATCCGCATCCAGCCACCACATGTGTTTTCCGATCCGATTCTAGAATACATACATGACAGCCATTATTGCACAACAGGTATACCAGCAACGCCGTGTGTTTGAAATCCAAACAATGCAGCAGCAAGAACAACTCCCACAGACCTACGTCAGCACGTACTTGGGACCCTCGCCACCCTGAGGCGTAGCCCAGTTGATGTCCTGGTCTGGTACTTTGATGTCGCATGTCTTGCAGTGAACGCAGCTGAACGAGAGTCAGTCTTGTTATCAGAGGCCCCAGAGCACTATCGACTTACTTTTGGGCATTAATTTGGAACCTGACGCCCAACTCCTTGCTGTCGTCCTCAACGTATTCATACACTCCCGCGGGACAGAATCGGTTCTCCACGCCCTTGTACTTAGGCCACTCCTTTTGGGCATGCGCATCCCAGTCCTTGACCTGCAGGTGGACGGGCTGATCTTCCTCGTGATTGGTGCCGCTGCGGCTGACACTTGTCAAAATGTCAAAGCTGATCTTACCGTCCGGCTTGGGATATTCAATCTTCTTGCATTCGTCCGCCGTCTTCGTGGCTGCATAGTCGGGCTTTCCATGCTTAAGAGTCCATGGCGCCTTGCCCCGGAAAAAGTATGCCTCAAGACCGGAGTAGAGAACGCCACCGTAGAAACCCAACGGCGTGTGGAACGACGGTCGCATATTGCGCACTTGCTTCAATTCTGACCAAATAGTCGAGTTCCGCAGTTTGTCCTCGTAATCGTACAGAAACACAGCCCCTTCCGGGTTGCCCTGGAGAGCATCCCAAGTAGCTTCGGCTGCGAGCATTCCAGACCGCATGGCAGTGTGTGTACCCTTAATCTTGGGCACGTTCAAGAAACCAGCGGTATCGCCAATCAAAGCGCCACCAGGGAATGCACATTTCGGGATGGACTGGAAGCCACCCTCGACAAGTGTTCTCGCGCCGTATGATATGCACTTGCCGCCTTCAAGCACCTCTCGGTAGAACGGATGGTGCTTCATCTTCTGGAACTCACCATAGGGTGCCAGCCAAGGGTTGGGGTAGTCCAGGCCTGTAACCAAGCCGATACTTACCATGTTGTCTCCGAAGTGGTACATCCAGCCACCGCCGTAGGTGTCCTTAGGCAGAGGATAACCCATTGAATGAGAGATGAGACCTGATTGGAACTTTTCCGGCTGCACTTCCCAGATCTCTTTTATGCCGAGGGCATAGGTTTGGTGCTGGCTGTCGCGTCTGAGGTCGTACTTCTTAATGACTTGCTTGGAAAGGCTGCCATGACAACCCTCACCCAGCAGTGTCACACGAGCGTGAAACTCCATGCCGCGCTCGAAAGAATCTTTGGGAGTACCATCCCGGCCAATACCGAGGTCGTTGGTTGCCACACCCTTGACCGCTCCTTCGTGATTGTACAGTATCTCTGAGGCGGCGAAACCTGGGTACACTTCGACGCCGACTTCCTCTGCCCGCTCGCCAAGCCACTTCACCAATTGATTCAAGCTTATTATATAGTTGCCGTGGTTGTTCATCTGCGGTGGCTTGGGCATCCAGATCGAGCTGTTCTTTGTGAGGAAGCGTAGGCGGTCTTCCTTAGCGGGCGTGATGTGTTCGTAACGGTTCGGGTTGTCCTCCGACCTCCAGTCAGGAAGGAGCTCGTCGAGGGCTGATGGTTCGATCACATTGCCTGAAACGATGTGATCACCCAACTCTCCAGCCTTCTCTAGCACTAACACTCGGAAGTCTTCATTCCCGGCCTCGTTGGCTAGCTGCTTAAGCTTGATGGCCGCCGACAGCCCAGCGGGCCCGCCACCCACGATGCAGACATCGACCTCGTCTGCTTCCCGTTCTATCTGACGTGGGTCGTCATCGTTCACGGAGGCTAATCGGGTCCGAGTTGTGGAAGAGAGTGCCCTTCTTTGTCCGGCGATACGGAGTGCTGGTCGATATGACTGCCACAATGACTGGGTCCGACGCGCGGCGCAAGAAAAAGTGCGTGGTGCGAACTGGGAGGAACGTGGCGAGGCAACAATCCGCCGAGGCAGCGATGCAGCAAGCGACCGGGAGGCCATTGTAGATGTGGTGAAGGAACGGGCGTGGCGCGAAGAAAAGAAAGTCTTACCACTCCATTCTTGCATTCAATCGCGCGGGCTGTCAATTCATGACGATGTTCCTTGGAGGCCGAGGTAACGCTAGACGGAAAATGGATCGCCTATTGTAAACCGACAATACGCGCGCTCTCACTGGTCCACCTCAGATGCTCAAGAGGGGTTCGGTTGGATGGAAGCTATCAGAAATGGTCCCTCGGCCTCCTCGAAGTCTCACTGAACTTTGCTCTTATCGTTCAATCAATTGGTGCGTGCAATCGCCAGACCTGCCCTCATTATTCACAAGTTCCAAGGTTCCGATCCACGGCATGCACGTGCTCGCACTATCTCGAAACAGCAATTGCCAAGTCTGTGAAGTTAACACCATCTGCAGCCTACCTCACACAGGGTGAGAATTGAGCCTCACTTCTTGTGAATCTTCACTCCATCCCCCCCTGGACATTGAAGCTTGATGTCAGCTCACAATTTTTGGGAAATGAAGAACGACCGACCCCAACACGTCGGATTGAATTGAAACCCGGCATGGAACAAACGCACCCGCACTGACGGCAGAGGATACTGGATCATCGCTGTTCTCCAGGTCGGGATGATTGATGGTCTCCTGTACATCTCAAGAGATTACGCGTACGTATAAGACAATGGATTGCATTTACATATTTTAGATGTTGCACTCAAGTACACAAAACCTTTCGAACATCACCAAATGTTGACCGTATATTCGATGTTCAATAATGTTTGCAGAAAAGCAACATGTATCGACTACAATACCATAAATTTCGCGCTTGTATACCTTGATGGTCGATATGAAGATCCAGAACATGAAGCTCCTCCTCGCTTCGGTCTACCCTGAAACCGGAAAGGCTTCACATTGCCCCGGTCGTATGCATCCCTCAATCACACACCAAACTCATGCGTTTGATCAAGATTTTTCGCTTACTCCCCGCCCCCTGGCCTGTCTGTTACATGATCTCTGACAACAGACGTTGGGGCTACAGTTTGACATCGGGTGACAGGATTGGCCGGTAATCTCTACATCTCATCATTGGCTTGGCTGTGGACCGCTCTGGCGTCACTTGGTGCCCTTTGCACACAATTTTCTCCGCGATCCTGTCAAAACCCACATGTTCGATGCCTGGGCGAAGCTTCTGTGCCTGTGAGAGAAAACTGGGTCCTTGGCTTGTTGACGCCCTTGGAGGCCTGGCAAACACAGGACTTCTCATGCGTGGAGTGTTAGATGCACACGGGCTTTGCCCCAACGAGGATCTGGTTGCTTCTTTGATTGAACATGTCATAGGCTTGCTGCTAAAAATGCACACAGGGTCAAAGCGGCTGGGGTGTATATATCCCAACTGTATTGTTCCCACTCTCAACTCTTCACTCCATCCCCATCCTTTGGTTTCTCAGTCTTCTCGGTGCAGTGCACTCTTTTATTCTACCTTCTTTTCTTGCAGAGCTGAGCTCACCCTTTGATTACTTTACAACACATTATCAACACCACTCCTTCACACATTCCTTCATCTTTCATCATGAAGACCACACTTCCCCTTCTCACTCTCCTTTCCTCAGCTCTCGTCACAGCGGCTCCGGCTCCTTTTGTAAAGCCCGGACCCGTTGTTACTGCTGGCACAGAGAATGTCGCCATCACTCAGCCCAACTTCGACCGTCGTGAACTCGTTGCAGACTTCCAGAAGAGGACTCTCCAGCTACGAGATGCTCTACTAGTGGCTCGCGGTGGTGCTGCTGCAGCCCAAGGAAACCAAGCTGCGGCCGATGCTGAGGCTGGAAATGCCGGAGCAGAAGCCGAGCAAGGTGCTGCCGACGCCGAAGCCGGAAATGCAGCGGATCAGGCCCAGCAGGATAAGGAGAAAAAGCAGCAGCAGCAGCAACAACAACAACAACAGCAACAGCAACAGCAGCATGCTCAGAACAACAAAGCTGCCCAAGAACAGGCTGCCCAGGATCAGCAAGCAGCTGAAGACAAAAAGGCTGCCGAAGATCAGAAAGCAGCTCAAGACCAAAATGCTGCCGAAGGTCAGAATGCCGCTGAAGACCAGAAAGCAGCTGAAGATCAGAAAGCAGCTGAAGACCAGAAAGCAGCCGAAGATCAGAAGGCAGCCGAAGATCAGAAGGCAGCTGAAGACAAGAAGGCTGCCGAGGAGCAGAAGGCAGCTGATCAGCAACAGGCAGCCGAAGACAAGAAAGCAGCTGAAGAACAGAAGAAGGCAGTCGAAGAACAGAAGAAGGCCGCTGAGGAGCAGAAGAAAGCCGCCGAAGAGCAAAAGAAGAAGACAGCTGAGGAACAAAAGAAGAAGGCCGAAGAGGAGAAGAAAGCTGCCGAAGACGCCGCAAACGCCAACCAAGGTGCTCTCGTCGGCCAAGACGGTGCCGCTGGAAATGCCACAGGCGCCACTGGAAACGCTACAGGTGTTGCTGGCGAGGAAAACCAAGTTGGCAAGGGCAAGGGCAAAGGCAAAGATAACAAGAACGATGGAGCTCTCGGTGCTGCTGGAAGTACGTTTTATCCACTTTAAAGCATTCTGACTTCTCACTAACCAACTTCACAGATGCCACCGCCATCGTCGACGGGGCTGCTGGCAACGCTACCCTCGTGAACAACGGCACTGCTGGCGCTGTTAACGGCACCAACGGTAACAACGGCAAGGGCAACGGCAAAGGCAACGGACGCAAGGGTAACAAGGGAGGAAAGGGTAACGGCAAGGGTAACGGCAAGGGCAACAACGGTGCTCAGGGCGCGAACGGTATCGAAGCGGCTCTCGCTGCACTTCTCCAGGGCGGAGCTGGTGCCGGAGCGGGTGCTGGTGCTGGAGCCGGAGCCGGAGCTGCCAACGCCAACGTTGCTGATCTGACGAACATCCTTTCTGGCCTTCTGAGTGCTCTTGGTGGTCAAGGCGCCGGTGCCGGTGCTGGTGCCGGTGCTGGCGGTCTTGGTGGCCTTCTCGGAGGCGCTGGAGCTGGTGCAGGTGCTCAGCAAGGTGCCGGTGGTCTTGGTGGACTTCTCGGAGGCGCTGGAGCTGGAGCTGGTGCCGGTGCTGATGCCCAACAAGAGGCCGGTGCTGGAGCTCAGCGAGGTGCTGCCGTCCAGCAGGATGGTGCCCAGCGCGGTGCTGCTGCCCAGCAGGAGAATGCTGGTCTCCAGCTCGAAGGCCTAACCCTCATCCCTGTCGGCAAGGGAAGGGACAGGGAGAACTAAGCACCCCAGCTGATGTATATCTTTACCCCTACTCAGGGCGAAACAACCGGGCGATCAATGTATGCAACACGGTCACTTCTTTACATATTTTCTTGGGGGACTGAGATGGGTTTGGAGACGCTACTTTAGGCAGTGATAACATGGAGATGGATCCCTGGATGGGACCACTCTGAATGGTAGATTTTAGTGTATACACACATACATACAAGCATAGAAAAAAGCCAGTCGATCTGGCGGTAATAAAAAATGAACGATAATAACATGACTGGTTCACTGTTTCTCAGTTCGTAAATCTGCTAAGCTCGATGATTCGCAGATGTCGTCCTCAGGGGGGCTCCGGCGTTAAGAAGTTGATCAAACACTCAAGACATCAGATCAAGCCACATGCCTCGGAAGTGGCGGGCTCCACTCTGGCAGAAGGTGTTTGGAAGACTCCGATCGGGTGCCTCTTTGGGCAATGAGTGAGGTAATTTTGGCGCCTGGTGAAATTGCAGGGGAGGAGGTATGTTATGAACATGTATAACGATTAATGCTGCCTCACAGCATGGGCTGGTATTTTTATATATAGATGTTGTGTTGTTTACTTCCCATCGCTGGGTCACCTGGTTTCTTCTTTGCATGAATTATCGAGTGCAGGTGCCGTGCCTTCTTTTTTGCATGATGCATCGGGTGCAGTTGCTTGTTTGTTGTTCTTAAAAACCGCAAGTATTGTGTTTGTGAATATTAAGGTCAAGGGGCTTATAGGAGTGGTTCGTAATTTTGTACTTGCAACTCGCAGAAGCAGCTTATGACTACGAAGTCACTAGCTATGAAACAAAGGGTTTTGGTCGGAAACTCCAGGTTAAAAGCATCAAGACTCCGTCTAGCGGTTACGCAAAGACGTCCTCCGCCTAATGAAACCTCTTTATCGTCAAATTTTCCCAGCCGATTCACCCACTACCCAAGCATCAAATCTTTCTGCGTTGGCGCACCCCTGCTGATTCTATGCAAGCTGAAAGATTTCTGTCGAATTCGTTCCAAACATCTTTAGTATTTGCCATGAACCAAGGATACACATCTACCATGCTGGACAGCATGAAAGAGTCGTTTTTGACAAGGTCATGGAAATCTCCCCCGTAGCCTATGTCGGACTTGGCAGCTCCAATGGCGAAATTTGCTATTCGGTCCGTGATGTCTTCGTCACTATGCCGAAAAAGCACCTGAGGAATTAATGGTCTAGATTGGAGGTCTTTGATCGCCGCTGCAGTGATGAATGACAATTCATGATCTCGAAGTCCGGGCAGATTTATGTCTAGAAGAGCCTCTATAAACGTAGCACCTTTTTCTTGAACTGCTTCACCAGCTACGTGACTTTTAGCATCTACCATTTCGACGTTCCAGCCTCGGCAAGCTTTGCTTAGGGAATCAACGACGTTTTTTCTGTCTTGTGTCATTAGAATGCCATAAAAAGACCATTGTGACAGAGCCATGATATATCTCAGAAAGGTATCCATGGTTCGAAAGGCGGGAATTGGGAGATTTGGAAAGATGAACGATGTTACATCTTCAATCAGTTGTTCAGTTGACTTTGTGTAGTCTGGCCGTATAATCCCAGTCCTTGAGCTGTCAGATGAAATGCCAATCAGAGCGTAAACCATATCTCGGGGATCACTAGCTCGACTCCCTGAAAACTTGTGAAGAAGGGTGTGAAGGTCCCGTCTTTGACCCCACCAAGACCTCTGCCTCAGTGGTCCAGGCATAATATCAAGCACCGCTTGAAAATGCCGATCGGGAACCGCACCGTCAATCGTTGACTCTGATGTCGCCGATGATTTGCTTCTTGGTCTCTCGTGAACATCAAACATGGCTGGGGCAAAACCCATAACTCTCGAAGTTACCACTTGATCGCCTACACAGACTACAGCCCTCTTCGCATTCGCCACTTCTTGCAGAACCCAAACTCTCTCAAACCAAGGTCGCCGCAGCAATTGGATCAACCCATTCCTCTGCTGAATATGTGTATCATCCCAATCAGGCTGAGATTTCACCCAGGATCTCAACCACTTTCCATTCGACAAAGGCCAACTAGTGGACGTATGCTCGCGCGATAGATGCCCCAGCCGTTTCAAAGTCGACATGACGAGATCCGTTTCTAGTGTGGCAGAACCCAACCAGAATACCACCTGTTCCGCGCGAGAATATATATCACCCATCTGTTGGACCTGATGACCTCTCTCTCTTTCGTTCTTCTGGTCAATACATATAGCATCTACCCACAGTATTCGGTCCTCATCTTCAATGCGGAGGTGCTGCAGCGCGACGTGCAGATTATCGGTGATGGCCAGGCGCTCATTGTTGAGCTTAATGGTATGTGGCGTCTCGAGATTCCCCCATGCGTATGAAAGAGCTTCGTAAGGAATTAGATGTTTGTGTTTGAAGACGGCTTCGAATATCTCGCACTCAATTTCGGATTTGGATCCATGTAAGAGGCGTAAAAGGCGGAAGGAGCGCGCCCCGAGGTCGAGCGGGGCGTATTGGAATTCATTCATTTTGGGAAGCTGGGTTGGTCGGCATGGTACGACGGCGCACAAATTTGTTCACGGGTCGTTTCGGAGACGGTGCATGTCTGGCTTCAAGATGCGTATTCCTATGAACATGTCGCTACACAGCCCCCACATCCCACCGGTCACAGAGAAAGTGCTGCCGTGTGACACTGTAGAACGTCTAAACCCCAGGATCCTGGCAGCTATGCGACCATTCATCATGGACATCACCGGCAGGCAAACCATGTTGCACCTCACCATCACGAAACTGAGTTGTCGTGAGATCAACCATCCTATCTCGTCGGCCACCGCCGGCTCTCCGTCAGCCACGTGCCGGCCGAGCCCGACAACCCAGGTACCGGCGCTAGCTCGATAGGCCTCCCAAAAGCAAACCCACCCCCGTTTGGAAGCCACAGGCAAGCCGCGGCGCGGAGGTATAGATAAAGATCACGTATTTAGCTGTGATGTGTTCGCTCGGGTTTGGGCGCTCCACAATGTTCCACGTATTACCATGATAGACATCTACCTGAGATATTAACTTTCGTTTTCCGATATCGCACATTCCTCGCCAGTTCCTCCCCTTGAGACCACATCGTGCACAATACTGCGTCCATACATACATATATCAACCTCCGTAGTCACATCCACAATGGCGGCTTCCGCTCCAATCAGAAAGACCATCTACCTCGGATCTTTCGTCCACAGCGTCACGCTCGCAGATCTAGAAATCTGCGAAAAAGGAGCCATCGGCGTCGACGAACAAGGCGTAATACGCTTCGTAGAGAAAAATACCTCCCCCAAGGAGACCCTACAAAAACACCCTGAATGGAAAGACGCACACACCATCCACGTGTCCGACGGCTTCTTCTTCCCCGGCTTCATCGACACACATACCCACGCCCCTCAACACCCCAACACGGGCCTCTTCGGGAAAACCACACTCCTCGACTGGCTCGAAACGTACACTTTCCCGCTGGAGGCCTCCTTCTCGGATACGAAAAAGGCGTCTCGCATCTATGAGAACTTCGTCTCCCGCACGCTGTCACATGGGACGACGACCGCCGCGTACTTCGCTACTCGCCACGTGGAAGCGACGAACCTCCTCGCAGACATCTGTCTAGCAAGGGGTCAGCGCGCCCTCGTAGGCCGCGTGTGCATGGACAGATTATCCCCAGAGTACTACCGCGATGAGAGCATCGAGGCTGCGGTGCGGGACTCAAGAGCATGCATCGAGTACGCGCGGTCGATTGACGAGCGGGGAGAAATCGTCCGCCCCATCGTCACCCCCCGATTTGCACCCAGCTGTACGGCACCCTGTTTGAAAGAGCTAGGAACCCTAGCCAAAGAAACGGATGCCTTCATCCAGACACACGTCTCGGAGAACACCTCCGAGTGCGACCTCGTGAGGGAGTGGTTCCCAGAGTCAGAATCCTACACCCACGTTTACGACGACGCTTCTTTGCTAACGCCCAAGACGATCCTCGCACATGCGATCCACTTGTCGGATAAAGAGCGGAAATTGGTAAGGGACAGGGGGAGCAAGATAAGTCATTGTCCGGCGTCTAATACCGCGTTGACGAGTGGGTGTTGTCCTGTGCGGGAGCTGCTGAACGAGGGGATTACGATTGGGCTGGGGACTGATGTGTCGGGGGGGTTTTCGCCGTCTATTCTGGAAGAGGCGCGCCATGCTATTTGGACGTCGCGGTTTGTGGCGATGGCGTCCCCTGAGGCGGCGGCTGCGACACTGAATAATGCTGCGAAGCTGTCTACGGCTGAGGCGCTTTATCTTGCTACGAGGGGAGGCGCCGCGGTTGTCGGGTTGGAAGACAAGGTTGGAGGTTTCGATGTGGGGAAGGAGTTTGATGCGCAGATGATACGGCTGGGGAGGGTACCAGAGGAGGGTGATAAGGAGGGTCTATTCGGGGAAGAAGGCGCAGGCGGACCCGTCGACGTCTTTGGGTTCGAGAGTCTGGAAGAGAAGGTAGAGAAGTGGGTGTACAGCGGGGACGACAGGAATTGCGCCGCTGTGTGGGTAAGGGGCAGACTGGTGCACAATAACGCCAGGTACAAAGCCTAAGTAACGAAAGCACGCATAGATTTCTATATAGACGGCCGTTCGCACAACCCTTATAGACCGATAGGGATCGAATTTTATATCAGAAAATGTTAACGCTTTTCTCTAAGCTAAGCGACACCACGAAGGGAGCAGACCCTCCCTCCGTCTTTCGTTACGTGTAAGACCCAAGTCAAGGATATCCAGTGCGCACCAAACTCCAAACCCAAACGCATGACTGTGCTGCCTTCACAATGCATAATCGTGAATGCCAGTTGGGCCCTGATCGTTGTAGTCCGGCCTCGTCATGTACCCCTTGCTCTGGCCCTGGTCGACCGTGAAGATAACCTTTGCAGCGACCTGAGCGCCCAGGAACGCGGACTCGTCGAAACCCACGTCCTTCCACTCTGGGAAATACTCTGGAGGCTTCACTAGCTTGATGGAAGTGGGTGTCTGGCCATGGCTCGAGTGCGCGTTATGCGACAAACCCGGTAGATGCGAGGTTGGGTTGTGGGGCATGAGATGCTGCGTCTGCGCAGTGGTGGCTGCGTAGAGCAGAGGATTTACGTGGGAAGGTGCGCCTCCGTGGGGACCTAGCTGGGGCTGCGGAGTGTTCGCGCCAGTGCCAGCAGGTGTGGATACATTGGAAGGAATTTCAGAGGTGAAGATGGTGGCTGATGATGGAGAAATTAGGTACTTGGACTGGATAGTCTCGATGAGAGCTTCCTTGAATCCTAATGAATGTTAGTGTGGTGTTGTTGACAAGTGGGTGAGATAAATACCTCGAACTCTTGATCCGTTGCCGCAGATAATCAATGAGTCCCAGAGTTCGCTGCGCTTGTTCACTTCGTCGACAGACGAGATGGTCCGATGTACCGCGTCCGCTATCCTCTCCAGTACGCCATTGCTAGCTGCCATGAAACGTTCGGTGCCGACTTCGAGCTCTCGCCTGATAGGCCCTGAGCGGCCATTCGAGTTCCCAGCATCTGCAGAACCACTGGTGGTCTCTACAGCCGATACCACTTCAGTAGTTGTACCGTCAGCCTGCCGTGATGGCCCCTCATCTAGCTGATTTTGCATCTCAGCCAGCCTTTCACTACCCAGATTCATGTTCTTAAGGTTATCTAGTAGGCGGTGATCTTCGTAAAGGAAGGTGGCTCTATCGCGCCTCGAATTGGGTAACCTGATGGGCTTGTTTGCGTTGGCTGCGGCAGCAGCTTCCGGGCCGCCCTTTTTCTTTGCAATGGCCTTGTCTTGCTTCTCGCGCTCTTTCTTCGCTAGGTACTCCTCCATCTTACCTCCAGTGACAATACTGGCCACGTCCAAGACGCCCTCATCATCAGCATTGGTGTCATCGCCGACCTCGGTATCTACGCCTGGTCCTCGTGGAACGTTGCCGATAGTTGACGCAGCCGCGGGACCTGAGCCAGGCGCGCCTGTCGATGCAGCCGCAGCAGGATTCGTGATGGCTTCCTCCTCGTTTGCTTCCTGGGTACCTGGCATGGGTGTGCCGGGAGGAAGTATCTCGCATATGGGGCTCTTCTTGAGCTGTTCGCACATGTCCCGACTCCAGCTTCTTGCTTTGAGCTTTGCTACGAGGCCCTCAGTCAGCGCCTCTCCTCCGCAGCCGGTCAAAGACATGACGCGCCCTTGGATGTGTGGTATGAACTCGCTAATGGCCGTGACGTCCACCTTGTCTTTGCCCACGTCCACGACGGTCGAGGTGTGGACACCGTACGCCCAGCTGGTGGCCATGGCAGCGTCCATCAGGCCAAAAGCTGGCGTCTTGAATTTCTCGAAGAAGAACTGGGTGAGCTTCTCGTGCTCCTTGGGGGTCCATACCGGCTGGGCAATGAGGAGTATGGGCGTGTGGAAAGGCGGGTTCAGGGCATTGTATACATGGGCGATAAGGGCGAAGAAGCATGACCAGTCGACAATTCTGCCTTCTTTTATGGGCCAGACGGCGCCCTCCTCGGACACGCGGTCCTCTTCGAAGACAACCTCCTCTTCAGCTCCGGTCGCGCCTTCCTGGGCTGCATCCTGCGGCTCACCGGCAGGCTGTTCAGGCTTGTCGTTCCGACGGCGTATCTTGTACGGCTCCCATTCACCTGCCTTTTCGGCCGGGAACATGCGAGAGCGCACGCGCAGACGGGCGGGCGTGAAGCTCTCGGGCAGGCCTAGCTGCGCGACCGTCGTCTCCGAGCCGGGCGCGATGATCTGAGCAACACGGTCAGTACTGGCAGACTAGATACAGTGAGGCGACGCGGAACCTACTATTATCTGCTCATCTTTAAAGGGTGGCATGTTGGGCCAATGGGCGGCGCGATGTGAGGCGCGTTGTGAAGAAGCGCGTGAAGGAACGCTGGAGCTCGCTGCCAAGAACGCGACCTTGCTCACTCCCCCGCGGTAGATTCCAAGCTCTCGTTCCGCCGCAGCGTGAACCAGTTTCCGCCATGCCTCAGATCCCCCTCCACCCCTCTTTGCGCTCTCGATTGATCCTTGCCCTTGTGGACGGCCCGCCCTGAATCCACCGAGTCCATTCGGGGCGCCCTTCACTCTCCCCCGCCATCCACCACCATGTCTACCGCAGCTGCCGAAGCCATGGCTGCTTCGAGCTCCGTAGCGGCCAGCTTGCCCCAGACAGTTGCTGCTGTGGCAGATGCCCTGCAGACAACACCCGCCGCTGAAATGCCAGCGTCTTCCTCGACATTCGGTCTGCTCGCCCGCGTTATACTTAGCATTCTGACCGTGCTGCCGGGCGCGCTGTATTGGATTATCACCTTTACCACCATCACACTGCCAACATGGCTCTTCACCTTGTTCTCTATGAGCTTGACCTTTACCATGAACTTCACCACTCTGTAAGCTGCTCTTTGCCCTATCGCAACTGCTAGCTGGCTGACCACACCAGCTTGTTGATTACTGTCTTCATCGTGTCTACCGTGAGCTACCTCGTGAGATACCGCTACATGACCATGTACACAAGACTGCCCCCTGAACCCCAACGCGATGAGCCCCAAGTAGAAGTTTTCCCGGACACCCAAGAAGGCGACTCCAAACGAGGTTTGTCCAACTATCTGGATGAGTTCCTCAGCGCCATCAAGGTCTTCGGCTACCTCGAACGGCCTGTGTTCCACGAACTCACACGGACCATGCAGACGAGGAAGCTCATTGCCGGTGAAACCATCCTTTTGGAAGAAGAGAAGGGCTTCTGTCTGGTGGTGGATGGATTGGTCCAGATATTTGTCAAGTCAAACCGAGACACTGCCGACTCCGATGATGATGAGAGCATGCCCCACGATTCAGACAGGGATGGTGGAGCAAACCCAGGCCATCGTCAAGGATATCAGCTCCTTACTGAAGTGAAAAACGGTGCGCCTATGTCATCGCTCTTCTCCATCCTTTCTTTATTTACCGAGGATGTGAAGCTGCGCCATGATTCAGAAGACGAAGGCGTCGATCTGAGTGTCCCAGCCACTCCATTCGATGGACCGATCCGGCCTTCCTTGTCAAGGAATAGTAGTTTTGTGATGGACGATTCTCGCCCACAGACTCCTGCAGATGTATCCGGACCCGCTCATGGCGGGCTAGGACATCGCAGAGCGTCGAGCATTGCGAGTCCCACTGCGGGTGGCCGCCTCCAAAGCGTTCCGCCTTTCTCGTTAGACACGACTCCTGCTGCTAACGGGCAAGCTCACAAACCTGACAGAGAACATCGCTCGTCACACTCTCGATCCAAGTCCAAGTCCAAATCGGCTCACCCTGATATTGTTGCACGAGCCAAAGTAGATACAACGATTGCGATCATTCCCGCTACTGCGTTTCGCCGTCTGACTAGAGTTTACCCGAAAGCAACGGCGCATATTGTTCAAGTGATTTTGACCCGGTTGCAACGAGTGACGCTTGCTACTGGGCACGCATATCTAGGTTTAACTAGTGAAGTGTTGCGGACCGAAAAGCTAATGAATACATACACTACGTATGATCTGCCTGGTTTTCTCCGCGATTCTGCCCTTGGACGGCTGAAGGATAGATTTGCCAAAGAGACTGAGCGGACTGGACCGGAAGAAGAGATGAAAGGAATAGCACTCCACAATCCTGGCGCGGGTCGACGTAGAAGATCGAATTCAACACTTCGAAAGGGGACTGCAGGCCACGCCCGTCTGGCTGCGATCCGTGGCTCGTCGGTTGATGTCAGTAACGAAGGGCTTCATAAGGTAGTGAGCCCCCGGGCCGAGTCCGTCAGCGGTCCGGATAGAGTCAGTGCTGGCGATCTGCTGACCAACACGCATCTTCCACGAGGTACGGGAAGATCAGGACGCTATAGCTTTTCTCAGCCAGTCCAGCAAGACAACCGCAATCCGAAAACACCATTGGAACAGGGTACTTTTAACCCGTTTGCCTCACCACTGGTTCGACCTGCTGTATTGCACCGCCAGGAATCCATTGACGAGGCCACTGTGTTCAGAGAGTCTGTATTGGACTGCATGTTCAAAGCAATAGGCCTGACTGATCTCGAGAACCCTGTTCCAAAGCCGCAGTCAGTTGAGCAATCGCCGCGCCTCGTGTCGTTTGATGCAAGACGACAGAAAGCCGTTTTCAGTAATGCTTTTGGATTTATTGATCCCTACGAGGCATCTCGTGATGGTGACACCGAATCAGTCATTTCGGCTTCAGGACAGTCTACAATGAGTCTCAACGGTCACAATCTCGTAGAAGAAATTGTTAATGACGTCGAGATCGTGTATTTCCCGAAAGGTGCCGTGCTAGTAGAGCAAGGCGAGAGAAATCCCGGTCTGTACTATGTAATTGACGGGTTTCTCGATGTTGGCATACCGGTTGAAGAAGAGCACCAGGAACATAATGTCCTTGGTACATTACCAACAACACCTGGGACCACCGATGCTGACCTGTTTGGGGATCCATCAATGAAACGTTCCACAAATAAGACCTCTGCATCGTATTTCAATTTGCCTGATCAAGGAAAGCGGAAGAGATCGAGGAAGAGTCTATTTTTAACCAAACCTGGTGGACTGGCTGGCTACCTGGGGACTGTATCATCCTACCGTTCGTTCGTGGACGTGACCGCGAAAACAGATGTTTATGTTGGGTTTCTACCCCGAGCCTCTATAGAACGGATCGTTGATCGGTATCCCGTAGTACTGTTAACCATGGCTAAGCGTTTGACGACACTTTTACCAAGGTTGATTTTACACATTGATTTTGCGCTGGAGTGGGTGCAAGTTAATGCAGGTCAAGTCATTTACAACCAGGGAGACGAAAGCGATGCTATTTACATTGTATTAAATGGACGTCTGAGGGCCATCAAAGATGGCGTGGACAACAACATGAAGGTCATTGGAGAATATGGACAAGGCGACAGCGTCGGGGAGCTTGAGGTCCTTACTGAATCTACGCGCCCTGGTTCATTACTTGCTATTCGTGACACTGAAGTAGCAAAATTTCCCAAAACGCTATTCAACAGCCTCGCACTGGAGCATCCGGGGATTACCATCAAGATTTCCAAGATTATCGCATCTCGCATGCGTGCTTTGATGGAAGATCCACTTCATGAGCAAAGCAAAGAACTTCGCTCGACAGGTGCACGAAGCAAGGTTTCCTCGACGGTGAACTTACGCACGGTCACAATCCTACCTGTCACTGCCGGTGTTCCTGTGGTCGAGTTTGCCGGTCGATTAATGAACGCGCTGAATCAGATTGGCACTCCTAATGGGGTGGTGTCACTTAACCAGGCTGCCATTCTAAACCATCTTGGGCGTCATGCCTTCAATCGTATGGGTAAGTTGAAGGTGTCCCAATACCTCGCGGACTTGGAGGAAAAGTATGGACTTGTCCTGTACGTTGCGGATACGCCAGTCAAATCTCCCTGGACACAGACGTGCATCAGTCAGGCGGATTGTATTCTGCTTGTCGGACTGGCAGAAGGATCTCCCAATATTGGAGAATATGAGCGCCTTCTTCTGACAACAAAGACTACCGCACGCAAAGAACTGGTAATGCTACATTCAGAAAGGTTTTGCCCGTCCGGCCTGACACGCAAGTGGTTGCGTAATCGGCCGTGGGTCAATGGCAGTCATCACCACGTCCAAATGCCCTTCCGGACCAATACTGAGCCTGTACATCCAATAGGACGCCGTTTCGGCACTGCTATCAAGCAGCGAGTGCAAGTATTGCAGGCCGAGATTCAAAAGTACACATCACGAAGGGTTCGCCAGACACCTTTGTACTCTGCGGATACCCCATTCAAGGGTGACTTTCACCGTCTCGCAAGACGACTTTGTGGCAAATCTGTGGGCCTAGTACTAGGAGGAGGTGGTGCAAGAGGCATATCCCAAATCGGCATCATTCGTGCGCTCGAAGAAGCTGGGATACCGATCGACATTGTTGGCGGAACGTCTATCGGTGCTTTTATCGGTGCACTGTACGCCTGGGACGCTGATGTTGTTCCAATGTACGGAAGAGCTAAGAAGTTCGCTGGTCGAATGGGGAGTATGTGGAGATTCGCACTCGACCTTACCTACCCGTCGGCTTCCTACACCACTGGCCACGAGTTCAACCGCGGTATATTCAAGACTTTTGGCAACTCACAGATTGAAGACTTCTGGCTAGAATACTATTGTAACACGACCAACATTAGCAAGAGTCGCCCAGAAGTGCATACTAGCGGGTACGTATGGCGCTACGTACGTGCCTCTATGTCGCTCGCAGGTCTTCTGCCACCGCTCTGCGATAACGACAGTATGCTTCTTGACGGTGGCTATGTGGACAACTTGACTGTCACACATATGAAATCCCTTGGCGCCGATGTCATCTTCGCTGTCGACGTCGGTTCTCTTGATGATGACACACCGCAGTCTTTCGGCGACAGTCTTTCTGGTTTCTGGGCCCTGATCAACCGTTGGAATCCTTTCTCCTCGTATCCCAACCCGCCTACGCTTTCCGAGATCCAGTCACGCCTTGCCTACGTATCTTCCTATGATGCGCTGGAGAGGGCAAAGAATACACCTGGCTGCAGATACATGCGGCCGCCGATTGACCCGTATGGCACCCTAGACTTCGCAAAGTTCGATGAGATATACCAAGTCGGTTATCAATACGGGAAGGAGTATCTTTCGGGATTGAGGGAGCAGGGTGTATTGCCAGTTAGCGAGGAAACGGAGAAAGAGAAGAATCTGAGGCGGACGATGGCGCCTAGGCGTGCAAGCATCTAATGCAGTCACAACATAATTCATCAGATCAAAGCATTGCTTATTGTGCGATAGACTATATAGCAAGTGGAAATTGAAGACAATTTAACATCATTCGACTAAATGTGTACATCTTGGTTTTTTCTGCTATAGGGTATCAATCTATTAGACCACAAAATATAGACTGATCTCGTATAGGATGATGACGTCACTGAACTATCATCGAAGCATTTGGAGACCATGCGATATCTAGCACGTCAAATAAAAACTCGGCCTTGCCAGGAATTTCCTGCCTTCGCGATTCCCATCACGGCTTGCGTACTAAGAACCTCTTATCGCAGGCGCAACGCAGATCACTTGCGGTCTACATCATCGGGATCACCAGCCAAGCGCCACACAGTGAGTATCACCAGCACCTCACAGTCGCTTCAAACCTCGTAGATAAAGAATTTGTCCATTTCCGCCGTGTAAACCCCTAGAATGAAGTCCAGACGTCGATCCCGACGGATAACTTCCCCCACAATTTTAGCATGTTCTCGTTGGGACGCCGCCAAGGCCTACCCAGAATGCAGGCGCTCCGCGGTGCTGCAAGATCATCCTCCGCGTCACACACCGATCCTAGGCCCATTTTTATTTCCTGTGAGGCTCTGCGCAGCCCTTCCACTTCACAGTCTTCGACTTGCGTCGTATGATTTTGAGGGAAGAGCGGTGAATTCTTTTGATTTTCACATCGCCTGTCGACGCCTCTTCATTGCTGCTGACCGCTAGCGTGGAGGCTTCCGCAACGGCGTTGTATTTATTCTCTTCTATTTCCAGCGCAACAGTTTTTTGTCACATATTCTTATTTCTCATTGATTGCCGTCAACATACATATCATGCGGACGCAGGGGGCTGTCTGGGCAGCAGTCGCGCTGTGGGCCAGCCCGTCGACGCAAGATTCGGTACCTCCCTCTGAAGAAACGATTGCTGTATCGCCCCCATGGCAGGTAGAATCTACATCCCTGGAGCAAGGAACTTACCAATCTCGGATGACACTCGCGAACGGCTACCTTGGTATCAATCTAGCGGCACTGGGGCCATTCTTCGAAAGAGACGGTCCAGCATGGGGAGTAAATCCCGGTCTGCGAGACCCCATTAATGGGTGGCCGTTGAACAATGAGCGACAGACTTTTGCATCGATAGCTGGATTTTATGACGCGGATGATGTGGATGCCGGGACGAATTATCCTTGGTTACAGCAGTATGGGGGAGACAGTTTTTTGAGTGGGATTCCGCATTGGTCGGGACTTCTTGTCAAGGTAGATGGTGAGTAGATGACTCCGAAAACTTGGTAGCTCCGAGAGATCGAGTGCTTTCATGACTACCATGATACATAATATGGCACAAAACCTCATGCAAAGCTATCAGAATGAAAATCAATACTAACGAGCAACAGAATTCGTGTTGAACGCCTCTACATCGCCTGGACAAATTGCTAGTTTCGTAACTACCCTTGACATGAAGCAGGGAACTTTATCATGGCAATTTGATTGGTGCCCTGGATATGAGCACTGTGGGAATAAATTTTACGAGCAGGCCGGCGCAGGTACTAATCTACAGCCTACGATGCTTCAAATCGAGTATGAGATGTTTGTGCACAAGCTTTACGTCAATCAGGCTGCCGTTCGACTCAGCCTTAAATCCAGGAGCGACATCAATGTCACGGTCATCGATGTGATCGATGGGAGGAGTAGTGTTCGTACCGAGCATGTAGCCAAAAGCTACGGAGAAGAGTCTTCTACCATCTGGTCTGCAGTGAGCCCAAAGAATGTGGACAACGTAACAGCTTATGTTGTTTCGACTCTTGAAAGCGACCAAAATAAGAAGGTTCGAAAACGATCGAATATTGTGGATGAATTCTTCGGCAGCACGCACAAATCCTCTGTCAGTCAGTATGTCGATATCGAACTAATCAATAACGAATGGTCGGAGGTCTCTAAATACGTTGGAGTGGCTTCTTCGGATGCGTTCGACGACCCCAAAGCCACTGCTTTATCGGCATCGGCCGCAGGTGCAGCAGCAGGATACAATAACTTGAGACGCTCTCACAGCAAAGAGTGGGAATCAGTCATGACCGACGACTCCGTCGACACGTTTTCCTATGTGAACTCAACGGGTCAGGAGTTGATAGAACTAGCCAGATCATCAGTTGCCAACCCCTTCATGCTTCTCCAGAATACCGTTGGTCCTAATGCTATCGCTGCTGCCAATCACAACACTCGTTTGAATGTCAACAGTATACCCGTGTGTGGGATCGGGTCTGATTGCTACGGCGGACTTATCTTCTGGGATGCCGAGGTTTGGATGGCGCTTGGACTACAGGTATCGCATCCGCAACACATAGAGAGCGTGGTAAACTACCGCGTTGCTATGTATCCACAAGCAAAAGAGAATGTCAAAACGGCCTTTGCTTCCTCCAAAAACCAGACCGGCAGATTCACTGGGGGTGCAGTCTACCCATGGACTAGCGGGAGACATGGCAACTGCACAGCGAGTGGACCTTGTTTCGACTACCAATACCATGTCAATGGAGCTATTGCCATAGCTTTCCGAAATCACTTCATTGCTACAGGCGACTCAAAGATGTTCAAAGAACAGTTTCTGCCCATCTCCAACGATATTGCGTATTTCTATGGCGAACTGGTAGATTTCAACGAGACTTCGGGTTACTACGAGATCAACAACGCCACAGACCCTGACGAGTATGCGAACAATGTCAACAATGTGGCATATACGACTGCGCTTATCCAGAGGCATTTGAACGAGACCAATGAGTTCAACAGCATGTTTGGATTGCCTCAGAACGAGACCTGGAACATCATTTCCGCGAAGATGCGTCTGCCAGTCCACGAAGAAGCCGGCATAGTGATGGAATATGCGTCCATGAATGGGTCTGCTGTGGTCAAGCAGGCAGATGTCGTACTGATCGACGATCTACTCAACTACAAGAATCCATACAGCCTGGTAGACCTCGACTACTACGCCAACAAACAATCAGCCGACGGGCCAGGTATGACCTACGCCGCGTTCAGCATTGTTGCAAACGACATCTCCCCTTCCGGCTGCTCAAGCTACACATACAACCATTACTCATCCCAGCCTTACACGCGTTATCCGTTCCTCCAATACTCCGAGCAAATGGTGGACAGCGTCCTAGTCAACGGCGGCACCCACGCAGCATTCCCCTTCCTCACTGGCATGGGCGGCGCCAACCGCGTCGGCATCTTTGGCTACCTCGGTCTCCGCCTCTTCGTCGACCGCCTCGACATCGACCCCTCCATCCCTCCCCAAGTCCCCTCCATCGATTACCGCACCTTCTACTGGCAAGGCTACGCCATAAACGCCACCTCCAACTCCACACACACAACCCTCATCCGCCTCCCCTCCAACATCCTCCCCACCGCAAACCCCTCCTACGCCCACTCCATCCCCGTCACCCTTCGCAGCCGCTCCAAAAAATACACCCTCACCGACACCCCGCTTGTCGTCCCCAACCGCCTCCTAGGCCAAACCCTAACGGTCGCAAACAACATCCTCCAATGCAAACCCATCCTCCCCAACGACTACCAAACCGAAGTCCCCGGGCAATTCCCCCTCGCCGCCATCGACGGCGCCTCCTCCACAAAATGGCAACCCTTCCACTCCCGTCGCACAAACTACCTCAGCGTCGACACCCAGCTCTCCTCCTTCGCACCCATCTCCCGCATCCTCTTCGACTGGGGCAATACGCCCCCCGCCTACTACGAGGTTCTCGTCAGCAACTCCTCCGTCGGCCCCCCGTTCGACGACGGGGTGGGCTTCGAGCAAGGTGACAAGGGGGATCTCAGGGGTGTGGCGAGGGGCCGCGTGGAAATCAGCGAGCCGTGGGATCCAGAGGTGGCGATGGTGATACGCAGGGTGACGGGGAATCAGACGAATGTTACGGTGGAGGGGGGCGTGTGGAGTGGGAGGTATGTGCATTTGGGGATTAGGGGGAATTTGGGGAATGAGAGTGCGGTGGAGGGGGGACGGTGGCGGAGTGGAGTGTTGTTTTGGAGGAGGGGTGGGGGGAGAAGGGTGGGGAGGGTGAGGAGGGGGGAAGAAGGAGGGGTTGAGGATGTGGACGCAGGGGGGTGGTTGAAGGGGATTTGGAGGTGGTGAGAGGGATGGGTGGATGGATGGATGGATGGATGGGGAGGTTGTGATGTGTATGTTGTAAGCTGGGGAATTGGCCACGGCGTTTGGGTGCTCGCTTTGTGGTGTTGTTAGATTAGACTGGGATTGTATTTTTTCTTTGGCGTTAGGAATGACGTCGATGTTCTAGAATGGACGTTATAACAATACGATGCGGTCGTATCGATATCCCGTGCATCTGTTCACCCAGCACATCTTCAAATCGTGACTTCATCAACATGCACACACAGCAATGTCTCCCTCACCACCACAATCACACCACGCAAACCTCACGCACATCATACCCAATAAATCGAACATCGTCGCTGCATGAAATAACCTATACCCCGCCCCTCATGTTGAATATGGAGAGCAAAAGCCCGCCTAGACTAAACTAGACCTTCCAAAGCTCTCTAATGCCCAGCCCATTCCCAGTGGTACATGCACCAAACGCCTGCGCTGTTGAAGAGAAGCTGAACCCCGAATATGCCAAGATGCGAACCCCGTTTCGGGTGGAAAGGAAACTATTTACATGTGTAGATGGGGATGAAATGGATGGATGGGTAGATGCAGGATGAAAGACATCTACGTCGGATGCGGGGCATCGATCCCCTTGTTGATATCCTCGCTCTCGTCATTGGGAGGCGCACACGAGCAGAAGAGGTTGCTGTCGCCCCAGACTGATGATCGTTAGTCAAAGTCCATACTCAAAGGACAAGAAGTAGTAGGGAAGGTAGTAAGGAACCCATCAACTCACCATCATCCACCCTCGTCACCGCCGGCCAAAACTTCTTCTCCCTCAAATACCCCAACGGATACGCCGCCTCCTCCCTCGTATACGGCCGATCCCACTCCCCCGTCAGCAAATCCAACTGCGAGTGCGGCGCCATCTTCAGCACGTTGCCCTCCCTCGGTTGCTCCCCTTTCTCCACAGCTTCGATCTCCCGCCGGATACTAATCAACGCGTTGCAGAAGCGATCGAGCTCCGCCTTGCTCTCGCTCTCCGTGGGTTCGATCATCAGCGTGTTGGGCACCGGCCAGCTCATGGTCGGCGCGTGGAAACCGTAGTCCTGGAGGCGCTTCGCCACATCGATGGCTTCGATGCCAGCCGTTTCCTTGAACTTGCGGATGTCGAGGATGAATTCGTGGGCGCAGCGACCGTTGTCGTTGGTGTAGACGATGGGGTAGTGCGGTTTGAGGCGAGAGAGGATGTAGTTTGCATTGAGCAGGGTGACTTTCGTGGCTTGCGTCAGACCGACGGCACCCATCATCTTGATGTACGCCCAACTGATGGGCAGGATGGAAGCGCTTCCCCAGGGGGCGCCGCTAACGGGGTAAATCGCCTTATCGCCACCTGTTTCGTTCCGGAGGTGGCCTGGGAGGAAAGGCGCGAGGTGCTCCTTCACGCCGATGGGGCCCACGCCGGGGCCACCACCACCGTGGGGGATGCAGAATGTCTTGTGGAGATTGAGATGGCAGACGTCGGCGCCGATTTCGCCAGGGGAGCAGAGGCCGATCTGGGCATTCATGTTGGCGCCGTCCATGTAGACCTGGCCGCCGTACTCGTGGATCATGTCGCAGACTTCTTTGATCTGGGGCTCGAAGACGCCGAAGGTGCTGGGGTAGGTGATCATGATGGCGCCGAGCTCTTCGCTGTGTTTCTCGCATTTGGCTTTGAGGTCCGCCATGTCGAGGTTGCCGGTTACGGTGTCGCAGTTGATGGTGACGACTCGCATGCCGGCCATTGCGGCACTGGCAGGGTTGGTGCCGTGGGCGGATTTGGGGATCAGACAGATGTCGCGCTTCTTGCCGGGCTGCTGTTCTTGGTACTTTCGGATGACGCGGAGGCCTGCGAATTCGCCCTGGGCTCCGGAGTTGGGCTGCAGGGACACGGAGTGGAAGCCTGTGATGTTGGCGAGATCACCTTCCAGCTGCTTGATCATCGAAGCGTAGCCTTGTGCTTTGTCCAGAGGCATGAACGGGTGCATGTTGTTCACCGTAGACCATGAAACAGGGGCCATCTCAGCCGTAGCATTCAGCTTCATGGTGCAAGATCCCAAAGGAATCATAGAGTGCACCAGGGAAAGATCTTTCGACTGCAAGTGATGGATGTAGCGCAGGAGTTCGGTCTCAGAGTGATGCGAGTTGAACACTGGGTGAGTAAGGAATTCGCTCGTGCGCTTGAAACCCGACGGTGGCGCAACAGAGACTGTGCTGATGACGGCCTCCTTCTTTTCACTGGCTCCAAAGATGGAGAGCAAGCGTACCACGCCCTCACTGGTCGTTGTTTCGTCAAAAGAAAGTCCAATATGCTGGTCGTCCAATTTTCGGAAATGAACATTGTGCGAAGCAGCTTCTTCAAGGATCCTGGCCGTCTTCTCCCCTGTAGCAACCACAAACGTGTCGAAAGGCGCAGGTGCATCATCCAATTTACCACGCTGTCCCGTCTTGTACCCATTGGAAATCAGGAGTTGCTGCGTCCTTCGAGTCACAGCCACGACCTGTCTCGCAATGGCCTTCAGTCCCTCTGGTCCGTGATAAACAGCGTACAACGCACTCATATTGGCCAACAGAGCCTGAGCAGTACAAATGTTGCTCGTCGCCTTCTCCCTGCGGATATGCTGTTCACGTGTCTGCAACGCCAATCTCGCCGCCGGATTTCCCAGTCGATCTTTCGACAGACCAATGATACGTCCGGGCATCTTTCGCTTGATCTTGTCCGACGTAGCAAAGAAAGCTGCGTGAGGGCCGCCGTATCCGAAAGGTACACCAAACCGCTGAGCGTTTCCGAATGCGATATCGGCGCCGAACTCGCCGGGAGGAGTAAGTTGGGTGAGAGCCAGGAGATCAGTAGCGACGCTGAAGAGAGCACCGTGCTTGTGGACCTTGTTCGCGAGCTCGCGGAAGTCTTCTACCGCCCCCTCAGTATCGGGGTATTGTGCAAGTACCCCGACCAAATCGTCACCGAGCTCTTCGACTCGCTGGGAGCTGTTCGCCAAGACATCCGCAGTCTCGATGGCGATGCCAAAGCCATCAGCGCGAGAACGCAACACTTCGATGGTCTGGGGGTGGCAGCGGTTGGAGACCAAAAGCGTCTTTCCCTTGCGTTTCTGGCGCGAGAGCGGAAGCTGGCCCAGCGACAGTGTCATTGCTTCGGCAGCAGCGGTCGGTTCGTCGAGCACGGAGGCGTTTGCGATGGAAAGGCCCGTCAGGTCGGTCAGCATGGTCTGGAAGTTAAGTAGTGACTCTAGTCGACCCTGGCTGATTTCGGGCTGGTAAGGCGTGTAGCTGGTGTACCAGGCTGGGTTCTCCAGGACGTTTCTCTTGATGACTTCGGGGACCTTGGTGCCGTAGTATCCTTGTCCAATGTAGCTGACCCCGGGAGTGTTCTTGCCCATGATTTGCTCAGCTTCTCTGAGAAAGATGCTCTCTGGCACGCCAGACTCCTTCCACTGTGACGGGTGGCTCTCGACGTCGGTCATAGCACCAATTTCCAGAGAGCGACCCGAGAGGATACTCTCAGGAACGACCTCCCGCACAAAATCGTCCAAGGACTTCACCGGAGGGTCGAGAGCAGCAAGCATCTCCTCGACCGCCGCTGCAGACGGTCCAATGTGTCGGCGCGGGAAAGTGTCGACATCCTGGAAGGCGAGGACATCAACTGGGGGAGCAGATTTGGATTCGAGGATGTCCTCCGGGCTGGTTGCTTGGAAGCCCCGCGCCGCGGTGGGGCTCAGAGCAGCATTGCGGAAAGCAGGCAAGGTGGAGAATAATCTCAGCGAGCGGTTCTGAGCACTGTAGCTCACACGCGGGGAGCGGGTGGCGCGAGCAAGGGTCGAAGCTGCTCTCAGAGCTGCGGTACGCATCGTGGCGGCGCTGGGGGCTCAAAGCCACCAGTTGGAAGCTGACGAGAGGCTACGAGCTGTATCCACGGTCAATGCCCCTCATGCGGAAAGCCAAATCCACAGCTCGTACCGGGGAAGTTTGCTTGCTTCCTTGCTTGCTTGCTGAGGTGGTGGTGGTGGTGGTGGTGGTGGTGGTGGTGAGATTGCAGTGACGTGACAAAGCAAAGCCAACCCCAGAACCCGGCAAAGGTCGACAATGGGTAGACAGACAGCAGAGGTGTATGTAAGTTTGCAAGAGCACGATTTCCCCTTCCCGCAGGAATGCAAGCAGGCCCAAGCGGTGTGGGCTTTCCCTCTATCAAAATCCTACCACCCATAGGCGCTCGCTCGTTCGTAAGACCGTCGCTATCCGCCCAACCTGGGACAGATACCGATACGCTCGGACATGACGTGCGGCAAGGACAAGGAGCCAATCACCCCGCGGCCCTCCCCGCGCCACACCCCTCCGCCTCGCACACCATGATCAATTTTTCTCGTAATTCCCCAGTGACCTTCCGCGTTTGCAGCGCTCTGGCTGTCGTCGCGCTGTGCTGAAGGCGAAAAAAGAAGCCCGGCCACCAGGGGAAGTGGACCCGGGGCGGGTGATTGGGGTTATTGGACCCTGAAGCGGTTTAGCCTTGGCCGCCTCCGACCCTTCAACGTTGCTACATTTTCGGGCATCCTGCCCCGCCAATGCCTCCAGGGCTGTCACGTTTCCACGTGTTGGCAATGTAGCCCGTCCTGGAGTCCAGGTCGTGTCTCTGGATGCATCCTGCGAGGGTATGCTGTCCGAGATGGATCGAATGTTGCGATTTCCATGTCCGCTCAAACTGCTGCTTATCGGGATATGGGTCGCCCTGGAGAATCTTTGTCGCGAACCATAGACCGTTATAGAAAGTGAGACGAGATGCCGCCGACTTGCTCCGATGCGGATAGGTATCTCGCTGCATGACTGTTACCATCAAGCAATCGCTAATCACTCCGAATTTCCCATCGTCTCGTTGACCAACGGAAAAAGACGAAGCCAGAATGGGGACTTGGGATGTATGCACAGCGACAATCAAGTGAGAAGAAGAAAAAGTTGATCGTGTAAAACCCGTAAATTATGTCTTGACGACACTACCCACTCTGAAAATGCTATTCAAAATAAACGCCAACCCAATGCATCATCAAGCATAAAATAAAACTCTCGGACGAAAACGAGACAAAGAAGAAGAAGAAGAAAAAAACACCCACAGCCAGCTGCAGGCCTAACCTGAACCCTTTTTTCCCCTTGTCCCTCTACTGCGCGCCCTTCTTACGCCCCCGTCCACACTCCCTCTTGCTCAACGGCTCCTCAGGGAACACCCACCCCCTGACACGCTTCGCCTCCCTCTTCTCTCCAAGCTGCGGCTTCGGCACCCATGCGTCCTTCTCAAGGCAATTCTGCCTGGTCAGCGCCGCGGGACCACCAACATCCATGCGCCATGTGCCCATGCCCTCGAACGGGTTCTCCTTAGCCAGCATGTGCAGGTACCACAGCGCGATGCCGGCAGTCATTTGCATCTCTCCCTCTGCGCTCCATCCCGAGGTAGATAGCCTGATGGGCGCCGACGTCTCGAGGTACCCGAAGATAGGGACACCAGTTTGTGCGTTGACGGTAGTGGGGTCCGGGATGGAGGACTCGGTAGGCCCGCCAGCACGCACGCACAGGAGCTCGATCTCCGTCATGATGAAGCCGTAGCGGCAGCCGTGCTCGCGCATAACGCGCTGCAGGTGGGCGAGTCCCTGAAGGTAGAGAACTTGCTTGGGGGGCTCTCCCCGCGCATGCCGGTGTTCCACTGGTCGTAGCACTTTACGAGGCCGACGACACGGCCGCGAGAGTCACCGTAGATGGTCTTCTCGTAGTCGGAGGGGTAGGAAGAGACAAAGTCGGGCTGGGGACGCATGCCGGGGAGGGACTTGAGGGGGCGCATCACCATGTGGGTGGTGCCTTGGGCGACCTTGAGCGCGGCGTTGATCTTGGTGGCGTAGTAGCTTGAGTAGAGATCGTGCAGTGCGGACTGGTTCTCGGGCTGGAGAGTAGGACGGCTGGGCTCGGGGAGGAATGAAGAAGTGACTGGGACCTCGAGGAGAGGAAGGACAGAAGGGAGGGATGTGATGGTGGACATGTTGAAGTCGTCCCAAGAGCGGAGGTTGCGGATGTCCCACCAGAAGTGGGTGTTTGTACCGCGTGGAACGCTGGTGACACGGTTGACCAGGGCAGGCGAGGGGTTTGAAGCAGTAAGGTACTCCAACAGAGAAGAGGTAGGGAGGGTAGGAAGTGTCTGGAAAGAGTCGAAGTTGACTTCAGCGTTGAAGGGGTACTGAACTGCCGGTGCGGAGTCGAAATCAGCGAAGTTGTAGTCCTGCGATGATGTGCTGTAGGCGACTTCCTGGGGCTCGCTGTAGGTGGCTGTAGGCATGGCAGTGATCATGCTCGACTGAACAACACCAGAAGTAGTCACGTAAGAAGGCAAGTTACGGTAGGTGGGGAAGCCAAAGCGAGAGATGACCGACTCGTCGATGCTCCCAGCTGATTCAGCGCGTGCATGTCGGGGAACAGCACTGGCAGAGCGAGATCGACCATGGGCAGCATAGGAGGACCGGCGAGACTCATGGGGGAATGCGATGGGCGAGTTGAGGGTGGAAGTAGCAAGACCCAAGTCATACGAAGCTGTCGAGACGGGAGAACCAACGTTGCTGGCGGCCTGGTAGCTGAAAGGACTAGATCCACGACGAACCATGGAGTTGGGACGAGAGTAAGGGCTGTATGCGGAACCATAGCCCATGCTGCTGGTGGTAGACGTCGTCCGGCGATGTCTAACAGGGCCACCGGTGGGTTCAGCGATCTGATCCTGAGTCCGGACCTTGGGTAGGAGGAGCGGGCCATGTTGTCTCACAGGTGATCGTGGAGGGGTGGTGTTTGCAGTCATGACGGATGCGGCAGGCGAAGCATTCTGTGAGTAGAAAGTGCCATCTGATAGCGAACCAACACTGCCCGGCATGAAGTTGTATGCGGTAGTGGGGGGTGTTGACTGTCGGTGAAACATGGTGAATGTGAATGAAGCTGCCGGACTGTATGGAATGAGAGGCAGATCAACAAGGCTGAGTGGTGTCCGCAGACTTACGCTTGGAGTTGATCAAGGTGAACAAATTAGAGATGGTATTAAAGTGGAGAGCCAGCTCCTTGGGGTCTAAGACACAAGAGAAACGAAACAAAGGAGACTCGTGAGAGCTCGCAGGCAGTGCAATGGTCGTGGGGATGAATGGTGAGGTGAACTGCAGTTGAGCGGCAAAGCTCTGATACTTATCCTACCCAGCACGAAGTCGAAGCAACGACTGGACCACGAACGCGCAACCCTAGGAGGGTCTAGCGCTAAAACATTCTGAAACACGATCTCATCGAGTTCTCCAGACCGGGCGTGGAGGGCATACGGCAGTAGAGCGGTTGTAGCAGCACGTCTACGTGGAGGGTGAAACAAGCGGCTTGTGGGCGAGTACACGCGCTGGAAGGACCTTCTCGAAGGCTAACTACTATTCTTGCTTCCGTGGTTCCCGCATGGAGACAAGCTCGACGAAGTTGGACGGAGCGGTGACGGTCAGTGGCCAGCGGGTGCAGGGCTGCAGAAGCGTCTACACCAAAGCGGACGAGCCACGGCGATGCGCTGCATATTGGGGCGGTTGGCTAAGTTGAAACCGGGCAGAAGTGGCACCGTTCGCAAAGACTGAACCCAGGCAGTGAGACCTCGAGCGAGAAGGGTACAAGGGGAGAGGCGGTAGCGGCAGTTACAGCTGCACGTCCAAGTGAGGTGTCGTGGTTGGATGGTGTGGACGACGTTTAGCGCCCGGCTCGCTTCCCGCAGCGTGGGGCCGCCGGCGACATGGCAGCCCTGAGCCCTGACTGAGAGAGTCGTGGACAGGCCCCGACAGGTGCTTGGACCGCTACAGAGACTGGAGGCGGTGACGGCACGTGATTCACCGTATCGTTCGCGGCCTTCCAATCGCAGGCCCACAATGCCCGCTGCACAGGCCCCAACAGCGCACTTGTAGCCTTGTAGACTACTGTACACCGCTTCGGTGCTCGACTCGCGAAGCCGTACGGGCCGACGGTGGGACGTGGCCAGCCTGGCCCTCGCTGGCCCTCGCTGTCCTCGCTGGCCCTCGCTGTCCTCGCTGGCCCCCTCCCCTGCACCACCTCAGAAGAGTCATCGCGGGCCACCCATATCCCCCTGTAGCGATTGGTCCACGACACCCCAAAGTTTGTTTCTTCCCGTTTCCCAAGCCCTGCCTGCATACCGACACTTGTGACTCACAGAAGGCGACCTCACCCGCAGATTCACGACTATAACACGCTTGAAAATCGCTCACGGGAGACCGCGTCTTGCACGCGTTTGCGTCGCCCGAGTGCTTTTCCGGGTCTGCGCGATCGCCCACCCACCCAGCGCTATCGATTATGCGCTGATCCTCAGTGCTTGCACTCGCCCTGTGCTTTGCTCGGAGCGACCCTTGGAACCGGGCGAACGTCAGTTTGCGCGCTGGGGCAGCGGTTCCGTCTTGCTCTTTCGCAGTCCACCACATGTCGGCGTCTGCCATTGGCGCTTCACCAACATGACTGCGAAGCGACCACGAAGCGACCACGAAGCGCCCACACTCGCACCCGGAGACGCTCTCCAAGACGGTAGGGCTGGCATCCGCATTATGCTCCGTTGAGCCTCAAGGGTGCCACATGTCGCCGTTGGAGTGGGTTAAGCGCTCGCATCGCCCAAAGTGGATGTATTAGGCTGCATTCCCGCCACTATTGATCCCAAAATAACCTCGAACCGGATGTCGTCTTCCCGCTACGGCTATCGAAATTACCACTAATTACCCAAAAATGGAGCCTCGTCGCGAACATGCTTCCAAGATCGCTCCATGGTGGGAGCATCATCGTGGTTTCGACAGAGCCTCATGTCAGTCTATGCGTTCACTGTAGGCGCCCGGCTACAAGAGCCTCAGAGGACGCCACGCGGGTAGGGAAATTCCCGGTCATGGATCCAGCGCCTCTGATTGATCGAATTGTCGTCATTAAAGCTCAGTGCAACTACATCATGCCAAGTGACAATAGGGTCGAAGATTGGGCCTCTTCATGGCGAGAAGCGTTGCCAATGGCGGTAACTTGAGCTCATTTCCAAGACATATTGTAGCATGTGGTGTCCAAGGATGAGTGAATATGTCATAGAATACTACAATGGTTAGGCACATCATGCGCTCCTAAGCTCTCCATGACTTCCGTAGTAATCTACTATGTATGCGAGGTTTTGTTCGTCGGGTACATCGACGCTCTATCGGTTCGATGTATAATGCGAACAAGCTAGGTATAAATTCTCTGAACCCTATAATCATATGCTTGGGTTGGGAAAGCAGACCGTATGGTCTGTCGTTCATTAGGTTTGACGACGGGGAGAGTAAATGCTGGGGCACGTCGAGAACACTGAACAAGTCTGCAATAATGGCTATCCTTTGTCTCATTCTCGTATGAAATATGTAGAGCAAAAACTAACGAAGTGATTATCCAATCTTTGCATGCGGCTCAAACGGTACGAGGTCCAGTGACATGCTAACTCCTACGCCTTGCTCAACTGCGTCTCCACTTCCTCCGCCCACCACTTCTTCCAATCCACCACCTGACGCTTATTCCTCGCGTCCTCAGCCGCAAACACCATCGCATGACTCCGGAAAGCCTCCTCAAGATCGCATCCCAGAAACTTGCGTTGTGCCTTCGCCGCCGACATGCGCTTCCCATCGACAGCATCGACAGCCATCAAGAACTGCCGCACGAGGATCCGATCCCCTCCTCCGTGACCACCAGTCCCATGGTGCGGCAAGTGTTCCTTCGTTTCCCGCGTCGCGAAGTTGTGTACCTTGATGGTCTTACTATCGTACTCGATTTCACCCCTAGTGCCGTAAATCCTGCCCCGACGCTGGCAAATTTTCTCCGTGAAGGCCACCATGTGGAACTGTGCCGTCTTTGCACCACGTCCCTTTAGAATCGGCCGTCCGTTTTCATCGTTGCTGATGGGATCGTCTTCCCAGGTGATGGTCACGCTCTGGTCGTCGCAAACATCGTTGTCAGATTCCCACACGCATCTACCGAACCAAGGTCGTTCTTCAATGTCTGCGACTGGAGTGTCTGCAGTGTAATCCTCTCGGAGATTTGCAAATAATTGCTTCTTGGCTGCAGCTTCACCTTTTGTGTTGTATATTTCTTCAATCTCAGGGTTGACTATCTTGACCGGCCAGCCAGTGTTTCCGCGTCTGAGATTGAATCCATGGTAGATTTTTGGAGCACTGTAGAGACAGTTCTTTTCGTGTGGGCAAGACAGACAATTTGTAGCATCACCGGCGGCAATGGGCTTACGTTCTTTACGGAATAGATTCCGGGTTCCAGTGGAAGTGACGTACGATGGTAGATGAGGTTCTGATTGGGTTTGATTAGAGGGAGAGCAGAGCATCCAGAGGAGGAAGTCGATGTCGTGACACGATTTTGTCAGAAGTGACGGTGCCGTCTTCGATTCTTTCCGCCAATTCCCTCGTACATAGCTCTGCAATTCATCAGCCAGGGCGAAAATATGATGGAAGGGAGAAACTCACGTGTGAGAAGTGCCACCACCCTACGGGCTCTACATGCTCTATGCTGAGCACATCTCCGATGACTCTCTTGTCCAAGACCAGGTTCCTCAGCATCAGATTGTGAGGGCTGTACCGCAATACATGACATATGCCAAAAACTGTCTCTTTTCTATCACTGTCTGTAGTCGCATCCGTCGTATCTTCTGAAGCATCATTTAAGGCGTTGAAGATATTGACGCAACTCTGCAGTCGAGTCGCCAACGGCTTCTCGCAAAGAACGTGTACCTTGAGTTCTGCAACACCGCAGACAACCTCCTCATGCATCTCGTCCAAGACACAAACAAACACAGCATCGATACCTGGCTCCACCTTCTCGCTGAAGACGGTCAGTATTCGAACCAGGCACATACATAGGAATCATTCTTTGGCACAGGCAGTTCTTACCCTGCAGCCTCCCTTTCCCTTCTACTTCTCTCATACTTCACCCACTGCTTCCAGTCTTCAAATTCCTGCTCCGGCTTAGGCTTTCTCTCCCCCCATACATATCTTTTGCCGAACTTGGCGCGCTTGAACGCAATTGGCTCAGCAATCGCAGCGACAACACTATTCGTAGATGACAGCGCTGCTTTTGCGTATGCAGAACCTCGCGACCCGGCTCCGATGATCAGGATTCGGGGTGGGCTTAGGAAGAGTTGTGTACCGGGCGCATTGAGGAGCATATCCTCGTCAACATCGTATGTTGCCGCAGGGGGCGATTTTCTAGCGTTGCTGGATTGCATCGTCTTCAACTTCCTTTGCAGTGCCTGCATTTCTCACAGACCTAGACAATATTGCGAGTACAGTTGCTTCAAACTGCGGGCAAGTCGACAGATGTGAAGAACGATCTCGACAAGAGGCAGTGTGCTTTTGAAGTGCGCAGTTGCCTAGTCTCTCCACTTGGTAGGATCGAGCGGCCTCTGGGGCGTTGCCGTGCCGTACGAGTAGTGTTGCAACTTGGTTGTAACGTAAGCTCAGGTGGACGTTGCATCACAGAGGTACGCGGTAGACTAATGGATATGTATGGTGGAGGTGGGGTCTCTTGCGTGAGTGCCTGATCACTCCCGAGCACATCAGCCAATCATGTCACTGCTGATCAATCTTACTAGCTTATCCAATACGGAAGTAAGACGTGCATCAATGATTGGAGACATCTACTCTACGGTGGTATATTGACCAAAATGACAGGAAGAATCCAAGTGCCAGCGCCTCCAGAGAGACCGATATACTACTGGACTCCGCTCCTATGTGGGAAAGTTTATTTACAAAACACTAGAAATATGATGAACATAGCCGCCACTTGAAAAATGCAAGTCTATCACTCTTCGGCCCTCCTATCTAGTTCATAAAAAAGTAAGTAAACATCCTTTTGCATGCCAAGGACGTCACTCGTCTTGCTCTCCTTGACCTTGTCATCGCTGATGCGCCACCAACGATTACTGGCTCGTTTCAGTTTGCTCGATTTACTCCTCTTAAGCGGGTTCACATCTGATGCCTTCTCTCTGATCGATCCCTTGAGCGATCTTAGGCTCTTTGGCCGCGACGTTGATGTAGCAAACGAAACGTTCTGCGCTTCTTCACGAGGCGCTGAGGTCGGTGCGATGGTGGGCGATAGGTTTGAGGAGCGGGATGAGAATGATTGCACGGATGGCGAATCTAGCGTAGGGGTTGCTGGAATTGGTGATCCTCGACCAGTACCGTTCGAGAGGTTGACACTTGACATCCGAGGGCTCTGTACTGCCGACGGATTGGGGGTGCCTTGCGTGCTATATACGCCTTCCGTGCCGAACGAATGTGGAGTTGAATAAGGGATTGGTTGGACTTGACGACGGAAGGACTCATAATGACCACTGTTATGGGTGCCTTTGTGACTGACCATACCAAGCAGACGATAGTTTTTGCGGCTGATTATTCCACCCAAAGGCAGTTGCTCGGGGAAATTTACTTTGGCAGTGTTTTTGGTGGAGACACTCCCAAGGGCAAACACAGAACGTGACAGATGCAAAGCAAGAACTTTGGGGAATGATGATATGTACATGTGGCGAGCGATGCGGCGTTTGGGGGCCAGATTCGAATCGGGTAGCTCTATACCTTCCGGTGGTGATTCGGGGTCGGCTTCAAGCGCTGCTTGCAGCTTTTCTAAGTCCGATTGCAAAGCGCACTGAACCTCAGGTGAAGATGCTCGTGCTAGCTCTTTGGTTTTAGTTTGGATTGCGTGTTCCAATCTACAGTACTCGCACTTAAAATCGTCAATATGTTCAACTTTGAAGACACCATCGAGGCATTTATTCAGTGTTGTCGAGGATGTCTGAGGTACACTCAAGGTGAGGGTGACGAAAGCGGACACGGTTGGCTTGGGCTTGAAACCGCAGGTCAGACATTCAATCTGTGATTCGATCCTACCTTCGAAAGGGAATCCCTCTTCGTTGGCCGCTGGATCATCGATCTCGGCATCCGAATCTCCACTTTTGTCGTCTTTTTGAAGGACCGAAGCGTCGGACGAAGAAATACCGAACTGATTGGCGATTTCTTCTCTCTCTGATGCACTTTCTTGCGTTGCCATGCCATTGGTTTGTGCTTGCTTCCGAGCCTTGGTGCCGGCATGGTATTCATCGCACAGACGCTCCGTGACGATCTGGAGAAACTCTTGTGCATCCTGTTGCTGCCGGCTGATGCGCGTGCCAAAGGCATTTTCGAGGGCTCGAATGAAGGGTTGGGGGGAGATAGTCTTCCGATACAAAGGCCGTTCGTTAAGGTTATCGAGCACCTCCTTCAAAGCATGCGTCACCAGTCCTTTCTGCAGGCCTTCCAGCTTCCATGGCTTTGTAGGTCTCTTCTCCAGACTCAGACTATCCAAGTCGACACCGTAAAGTTCGGGGCCGTCGAGCTTGCGCCGGTGCGTCTCGCGTATGAGATAGATGCGCAGGTCGGGCAGCCCAGCGAGGGCTTGCAGTATCGAATTGATAAAGCAGTCATTCGCGGCATTGGTCAGCCCGACCACGCCCTTCTTCCGTGTGCTCGAGGCTTCGTCGTCAAGGAAGAAGGTCGGCCCAAAGACGTAGACCAGCGTGATGGCTGCAAGAGAGGCCCCGGCAGCATATGTCGCTACGGTAAGCGGCTTCTCGGGCATGGCGTCGCGGTTCTGCTGGAGAGGCACCCCCGGAATCCAGCAGCAGCTAGAGGAAGACTTTGGGCGGTCAAAGGGACCCTCCGACGGGCCGCGGGACCCGATGTCGCTATCGCAAGGTGGATGAGGAAGCCGCCGACCGCGACACTCTTTGTCTGGGGCCAGGGAGGCAAATAGCAGGTGAAATAGTCTCAATGCACGATGCCATGATCCAGCGATTCTCTGCCGCGGCAGGCAGGTAAGCCATGGCAGCCAGCCGTTTGCACTGTTTCGTGAAGTTCGTTCTTGCGGCTAGCCCGCATCCGATTAGGGTCTCGTTCGCAAGCTATGCCATATTTGCAGATCTCCGGCCACGGGCGTGCTCTTTTTCTGGCCATCAGCACTCTCCAGGACCACAACGCTCCCAATGGCATCGCTAGCAAGGCCGTCGCTGCTGCCGCAGTGCTCGTCATGCATACGAAGGGTGACGCGGCTGGGGCTGGAGCAACGGGGGCAGCGACAACAGACGCGCAACATCTCCAAGGCAGCGAAAGAGGCGGAGCGCAACATCATCGTGAAGCTGCTGCATGACATTCCGCGATTTGGGCGGGCAGGTACGGCGCCTGAGGGTGACGCCCACAGTGTGGCATTTCATATGCTAACCACAAACAGGCACTTATGTCCCCATCAACCCATCGCTCATGCGGAACAAATGGTTCCCCGCACGCGTCGCCGACTACGTACCTGCACTGCAGCTGAAGCAATTGAAGGCCCAAGATGTGGACATGACCCGTGATGCAACATTTGGAGTCAAGGTGACGCTGGAGGAGCCAGAGGAAGACATGGACGTCTTGCAACAGCAGAGGCAGCACTATGTGCGGCCGATTGAAATTGAACTGCTCAGCGTACGCTTCCTATCCCATCACATATCAGGCATGTTCTGACCGTGACAGGCCGAGCGATCCATGGAGTTGATTGAGACTTTCGTACCAGCCACGGTCGATTTTGCGCGACAAGTCATTGAACAGGACGAGACAGAGACAAAGCGATACGGTGCTTCTGCAGCGGCAGATATTTTGAACGCCGCCATGTCAGCAAGCAAGCCTAAACTCGCCGAGAATGCCATCTACGGATCCGTCTCGACAGCAGACGTGGTTGCAACTATCAAGTCGGCACTCGCGCATAACGACGAGGCGGCCCGCGTCGTCCTGACGGAAAACGACGTCAATTTCGTAACGGGTCATGAAGAGGGTGATACGTCTCGCGTGAAGCAACTGGGCACGTTCAAGGTCGAAATCAAGCTGGCAGGTGCCGAGGAGGGGTTGACCAGACAGGTTCGGGTTCGGGCAAAGGAATAGCGAGCAACACGACGGCTATCGGGTGGCGCTGAGAAGGAGTAGGGCTGTTGGGACGGCTCATAAAGAGGAGGTGTATGATACTTGTTGGACCGCCAAGGAGAGCGTCGGGCTCAACCAAATGATGTTCAGTCACTTTTGGCTCTCACGGGGATTATATGTACCATAGGCAGGTAGGCGGGAGCCGCGTAGAGCGACGACGAAGATGTTTTTCCGTCCGCTGTAGACATATCATGTACAATGTACACACTTGAATATATGCCACATCCTCGTCGGTTCGCGTCTCAAGTCAGACGGTCGGACGACGGGTGAGACGCGCTTCGGAGCACGAGACCTTTGGAGCCGGCATGCATGGTTTTGTGATTGGTCAATGGGGTATAGTGATGGTCTGGAGAGGATGGAACTCTGGAGACACGGCAAAGCATATGCGATTCTAGAGTCTTCGAGGACGGCTCAAGGCATGAGCATGACCAAGGCCACCAATCATCACCGGTTGCCCGAGGAACCTTGGAACCACGGCCGTCTACACACGGAGAGAGTCGGACGATGGGGCTCGTGCAGTAGCTGCGCCGAGCATCTCTCCGGCGATGACCTAACAGCGCGGCCGTGAAGGTCCAAAGCTCAGGACCCTAAATTCAGCTCAACCCACGTCACAGTTGCTTCAGACTTTTCAATTGACTATCCACTCTCTCTTATCAGGTAAGCCCGTGGGTTCGTTGTGATTCGTTTACTGGGGTGCGTGTTGCTTTTGTGAGCGCCGGCGGCATCGGCCTAGTGGGGTTTGTCCCCTCGGGTGGGGTTCTGAGCTCTTTCCTCAACTCCAGTGGATCGCAATTACATCAGTCCCTTGCCTTTATATTCTCTGCTGCCAGCTTTTCTGACACACTACTTTTCAGACCGAATTCTTCATCTACAACACCACAACAATCACAATGGGTGCCCAAGAGTAAGTCAATGTCCCGCTCTCGTGCTCATGGCGTGAGCGCGCCGGTCTCTTCACCGCAGCCATCGTCATCGGGAATGTGGTGAAAAGCAGGATGCGTGGCTTTGAGCTCGCTCGCAAGCTTGGATACCAACGAGATTCAAATCCCGGACGTGAAAACATGCTGACTTGTCCAGCGTTCTTTCCCGCAAGACCGGTGTCATCACTGGTGACGATGTCCTCAAGCTCTTCAAGCACGCAAAGGAGAACGGCTACGCCATTCCCGCCATCAACGTCACCTCCAGCTCGACTGTCGTTGCATCCCTCGAGGCTGCTCGCGATAAGAAGAGCCCCATCATCCTCCAGACCTCGCAGGGTGGTGCCGCTTTCTTCGCCGGCAAGGGTGTAGACAACAAGGACCAGGCCGCCTCCATCGCCGGTGCTGTTGCGGCTGCTCACTACATCCGTGCCATCGCCCCCACCTACGGCATTCCCGTCGTTCTGTAAGTGTTCAGCTCCATTGCTTGCAATTTTCTCAGGCTTACGCAATTGCAGGCACACCGACCACTGTGCCAAGAAGCTTCTCCCATGGCTCGATGGCATGCTGGACGCCGATGAGGCCTACTTCAAGGAGCACAACGAGCCCCTTTTCTCTTCTCACATGATCGACTTGTCTGAGGAGGAGGTTGCTTTCAACATTGAGACCACCGCCAAGTACCTCAAGCGTGCTGCTCCCATGAAGCAGTGGCTCGAGATGGAGATTGGGTATGTTGGCTCACTTCGTCTTTTCATCCGGGGCGTATTCTAACGTGTGTTTGCAGCATCACTGGTGGTGAGGAAGATGGTGTGAACAACGAGGATGTTGACAACAACTCCCTTTACACTCAGCCCGAGGACATCTATGAGATCTACAAGACTCTCTCGCCCATCTCCCCCTACTTCTCCATCGCCGCCGGTTTCGGCAACGTTCACGGTGTCTACAAGCCTGGAAACGTCAAGCTTCAGCCCGTGCTGCTCAAGAAGCACCAGGACTACGTCAGGGAGCAGATCAAGGCTCAGGAGGAGAAGCCTGTCTTCCTTGTCTTCCACGGTGGCTCTGGCAGCTCCGTCGATGATTTCCGGGAGGCCATCTCGTACGGTGTTGTCAAGGTCAACCTCGACACTGATCTCCAGTGGGCATACAGCAATGGTTTCCGCGACTACTTCAAGAGCAAGGAGGGCTACCTCAAGACTCAGGTCGGCAACCCTGACGGCGATGACAAGCCCAACAAGAAGTACTACGACCCCCGTGTCTGGGTGCGCGAGGGTGAGAAGACCATGTCTAAGCGTCTCGTCGTTGCTCTCGACGACTTTTACACTGCTGGAAAGTTGTAAATCAATAATTGAGCGGAAGAGGCAGGAATAGTTTGGGCGTATGCGATATCAAAAGGTTGGGACTGGCGTATGACGTTATGACTGGATGAGATTTAGGATATGAATAGTGCTCTGCCGACTCGTGGAACCTAGTGCACTTCGAATGTAACATTTTGTTGAATACAATTAAATGTCCAGAATGAATCGAATATGGAACAGTTGCGTGATCTGATGCCTCACGAGATAAACTTGTCCCCACCCCGCCCACATGTGTAGGTCCACCGGCTAGCTCGGCGGATGATGTCACCAATCTTGCTCGCGGCAAGAGCAACTTCCAACCACTGCGTTACAGAAAGCTCGGAGCATGACCCTTTCGTCATATTGATGCTTTATATCTCTTTCCTTGCTTTCGGTCTGTACCTTTAGCCTTTCACACATCCTCACCTAAGCTTTGTGAACCTCAACAACATACCTTTGAGATTTGAAACCTATATTCCCATCCTTACAATACATCAAAATGACAGGAACTGGATCGCACACTGGTGAGGGTCTTGGGGCCGCTGTAAAGAAAGGAGTTGGCATGTTTCACGTAAGTTGATTCATACATCAGCCCCACACAGCCCTTCACGATATATTTTATTTGAGTGCCTTGCCAAGTACTGATTCTGATAGGGGACCGGTGAAGCCATCCGTGGGAATTTCAATGCCGCTGTGGACTCAGCTACCGGCGACCGCGAGGCTGCAGCGCGCAACCAGAACATCGCTTCTCGTGGTGTAGATGAATTCGAGTATGTATCCTCCAGATATCAAGCAAATTGGTCCCAGCTAACCATGTCCTTTTTCCTCTAGAAATGGCCACTACCATGGCACTGGAGCTGGCGTAACCCCGGTAGATACCGATCGTGAGCGTGTGAACCGTGCAGTCCAAGGCGAATCTGCGACTGTTGGATCTACAAACCACGGGCCGCATGGGACGAATATCGGAAATAAACTCGACCCCCGATTTGACTCAGACAACGACCATCGTGGTCCTCCCACTGACAGTACGAACGTTGGGCCTCATTCGACCAATGTGGGGAATAGGGTTGATCCTACAGTTAATGATGGTGAGGTTGGACTGAGAAGATAGGCCAGCATTAAACACATTATGCTTCCCTGTGGACGCAATGACGAAATACCCTTTTGATACATAGCACAATATATATTAATCACTGCACACCCACAAATCGAAAACCACGCTCTCGATTATATATTTCTTTGCTAATAAGATAGAGTACCCAGCCGAGAGGAAGGAAGCACCTACGGAATCTAGTAAGTTCAAAGGTGCGTAGAATATTCATCAATAACCTATTGACAACCTTCAGATCCTGATCCAACCACTGTGGACAGACCAGATGTGCAGATACATGTGCACCAGTCTCGGGAGCTACGTGGTAGCGTTCATCACATCAACTTGGTCCCTGACGTTGGTCCTGTGGAGTCGATGCTACATGTCACTTTGAGCCCGCAAAACCCGAAAAGCACATTTGGAGAAAGATACAATGTCGACACTCGTACGTACCATCACAAAGACTGATCTATTCACGGGGGTGGCCACTCATGCACACCGTACTAAATTGTTGCTAACTGGGACAGCTCGTCGGGCCTCTGAATATATGCAAACAAACCAAAAAAGGACATTCAAAGTTCCGAAGCGTTCTGAAACCGAACCACAAGGTGCATATGAACTCAACGAATTGGACAGCTCCTCACACAACGAGCGCTCTGTTCCTCATCATCATCAGGCAGAGGCTGTGAAAGCGAATGCGCTAGAAAGCAATCGTCCTAAAGAAACAGATTCCAAACACGTTTCCGATACAGTGGATTCCTCTCATTCGACTGCCGGTGATACTGATGGAGGGGTGCATGCAGCTTCGGAGATACGCAAGTTTCATGTATCGGCGATAAAGGCTGTTGGTCACAAAAATACCGATCGCTCGAAGTATACCTAAGGCTCAGTGAGGCTTAGTGCTATCATATGGTCTGAAAGCTGCAGGAAAAACGATTCAGGGGTGGAGTCTGCTGTGGCGACGTGGTTCGATACCTCAATGACTAAACATACACCTGGGCATTAAGAACATGAAATCATCTTACCGTTGATGTGTTTTTCATGAAGCAAATAAAACAGAACTTGTTTGAGGTCGTTGGTGTCATGGGTATGTTGGGTAACAAGTACTCTGACTGTTCGCTAATGGTCACCCACCCACTTGTCTACCCATCTGGTTCTATTCACGCATGGAAAAAAGCAAAAAACATACAACAGCGGGGATTCGCTAGTGGTCACCCACCTAACTACTAATCCGCCGGTACCCTGCTTAAGTACAGCTGAGCGAACGGGAAGCTCTGTTCTCAAGGTCCTATGGTCGTATGTGCTTATCATAGATATTGTTAGCATATCTATAGCTGAAATACACGAAAAAGCCACCCTACTGCCTAGCCAACAAACATATAGCTTGTACCATAGAAGTGTCATTATCTCAATACTCATTACCAAATGCCCTCACAGCCCCTTCAATCTCCTCTGCTCATTAGCAACAATAGTAGGAATCTCATCCTCCAAGCTCCTCTCCACCGGCTTCCACCCCAACAATTTCTTCAACCTCCTCGCCTCCCCCCTAGAATTCAACCCCCAACTGATGCTCTCAAAACCCGCAACCTCCTTCGCAGTCGACTCATCCAAATCCTCCGTCTCAGCAGACTCAATATAACCCTGGGATTTTGCCGACTCGGCCACTCTTTTAGCAATTTCGGACCAGTAATGCTCCCCGTTTTCCGTAAAGTAGTACCCCTTGTCGCCCCACAGCCCGTCATCGGTTTTACCCGCGACGGCGGCCTCGACGAGCAGGACGAAGGCGCGAGAGAGGTCGTGCACGTGGATGTTGTTCCAGCGGGCTTTCCCGGATCCAATGATGGGGGCTTTGCTGCGTTGGAGGGTGAGTTTGGCGAGTTCGTAGACTTGGCGGCCACGGGTGAGGGAGGGGCCTCGGCCGTTGCCTGTGGGGAGGGGGATTAGTGGATTGGGGGGGTGAGTAGAGGGGGTGGGATGACGAACCATAGATCGTTGGGGGACACACGATGGCTGTTTTTACGGAGTCGGCGTGTTGGGTGCCGCTGTTTAGCACGATTTCGTCGACGTTGCGGTGGAAGGCTTCGCTGGGGAGATTGACGAGTTCGTCGACGCCTTCGAGATCGTTGAAGAGTTTGTCGGAGTTTTCGCCTAGCTTGCCGTCGCGGGTGTCGAAGTAGGTGAGGATCTGGTGGGTGTGAGTAGGGGATTGTTTACTATGACGAGGTGAATTAGAATAGGGTTGCTTACTCCTGTTCCTCCGGTGTGAAGCCAGTATCCAGGATTTGTCTTGTTGTGGCCTTTGGCAAGACCTTCTGCTATGGCGTTGGCGGCGTTGACATTGTCGGAAGCATCGGCGGTGTCTGAGATTTGTTATTATGTGTATAAAGTCGATTTATAAAATTTGAGAGGTGCTGAGAATTCTCTGATTTCCAACATGACTGGTTGGTCTCGCTCTAGAAGCTTTGGATTTATGATGTATAGACTCACGAATTACAATATCTGCTTTGGAGCTTTCCTCCCTGAGCAAATCGGTAGAATCATTATCGCCCTGTACGATTCGGACTTTTGGAAACTTGGATGTAACCTGTTTGCCCTTCTCCGGAGTGCGTACTAGGGCCGTGTACTCAAAGTCTGGGTGTTTTTCGTACAGCTCGTACAGGGTGTCGCCGCCGATGTATCCAGTAGCTCCTGTGCTATTTTGCTATCAGCATGCCTGCATTATGTTATGGAGTTGACGCAGGTCGTACATGAATATCTTGACCATTTTTGCTTTGATAGTTGTTGTTGAAGTTTGTGAGACGATTGTGATATTTTGTAGCTACTTAACCGTTCTTGATCTATCCACAATCACACTGTATTACAAAGATCTGATCAATGGTAGCGTTTATACGTCATAGATACCTTACATCTAGAAAGCACCTTTTATGGGCCGCATGGAACCGCTACTTCTTCTTCTGGTTAAGAGCTCCGTTGCTTGGGTAAACGTTTATCCAGCGGACAGTTGCTGCAGCCACCGCCACTGCAGACGTCACTGGACATATACTCTCGAAATAGATGGTCTACAAGGGGTAGTCTACTGACTGTTTGCCCTTGCGATCCCATACAAAGGGTAAAATCCACACGAGTCATTTTCGAGGACTCTCTTCGCTTCTAGCGAGCACACCCTGGCGTCTCCAGGTAATTTAGCGCGCCCAGATGAACCTCGGTTCCTGCGGGATATCTGATCCATTCGGCTACGCCCCTCCGCATTTCACAATGCTCAAGCTTCCCCGGAATCGGGGTGCTCTATAAGCTCGCCTGATCTCCATCGTAGTCCAAGATCACTTCCGTGACGTTCCAGTGACTAAAGCATGTCTTCTTCAAAGCGCATTGATCAAATAGCCGGCCACCTCAACTACCCCAAGGGTATGTTGGCTGGTCAAACGGCCATCATCACAGGTTCAGGACAAGGCATCGGTGCTGAAGCCGCGCGATTGTTCGCAAACGAGGGCGCAAAAGTGGTGGTCGCAGATGTCGATGCTAGTATGTCGCACTTTGCTTGTTACATGTACTTCTTGACTTGCACGAAAAAGTGGCTTATAATGTATAGACAAGGCACAAGCTGTTGTCGATGAAATCAAACAGAGCGGTGGCTCCGCCATCGCCGTCGTAGGCGACGTTCTGAAAGACGACTACATCGCTGAACTCGTCAAGAAAGCCGCAGATTTCGGAGGCGGCAAGATTCACATCATTGTCAACAACGCGGGATACACATGGGATGGTGTCATTCACAAGATGACGGACAAGCAGTGGCACACCATTGTCGACCTGCACGGTACCGCGCCTTTCAAGATCATTAGAGCCGCAGCACCGTACTTCAGGGTCAAGGATGGAGAGCCCAGGAACATCATCAACATCTCGAGCACGAGTGGTCTGCACGGAAACGCTGGTCAGATCAACTACGCGCTCGCAAAAGCAGGCGTTACAGGGCTGACGAAGACCATCGCTAAGGAGTATGTTCGATCATCCTGAGTCGCATAAGATTTGTACTAACATGTACAGATGGGGCCCGGCGTTTGGTGTTCGCGCGAACACGGTTGCATTCGGACATATCCTCACAAGATTGACAGCGGCCAAGGAGGCAGGCGCCTTTGTGACTACACCAGACGGTACAAAGGTTGCTCTTGGAATACCAGGAGCGCAGAAGGCGGCTGGACCGGGCGCGGGAGAGCAGTATCTAGATATTCCCCTGAGGCGACCGGGTACGGCAACGGAAGCCGCGAGCGCTGTTCTTGCGCTGGCGAGTCCTCTTATGAGCTATGTTTCCGGACAGACAATCAGCGTGACCGGTGGACGGAATATGTAGAGAGCCCCGGGGCTGCGGCGGTGGTACACATGTACTCTACCTAGACGGTAAGTAGTGTACAAACCCGAGGGCTCGGTCGCGTGCGACGACGAGACGATATGTTTCAATGCTGTATATGATTAGCGTCAGACACATAGCTGCAAGTAATGAGTGAACAAGTGTCGGGAAAGTGATGTGAGTGTTTCGTCTCCGCCCCCAGACCTCTGGCGCGGCGCTGAGGCTCGGCGGTCATTGTCTCCGCCGAACCCACCTGATACGCCATCTCTAGACACGACCTCCTGCTACAACAGCCCAAAGAAGTTCTCCTTCCTCTCTGACCCTCGTCGCTCTCTTGTTTTTCCACTTATTATGTCTATGCGCACCTGGTAATGCACCGTTGTATATATTACAAACGTCAGATTCGTACCCCCTAGCCTCCCGCGCCCGCTCCGCACGCCCGTTGACCCACGCACGCTTCCGACGCCGCTGCGTAAACGGCCATGCCCGACGAAAAGCACACATACCAGATCCGCGAAGAACCCCCAATTCCAAGCTACGAAGAAGCCACCTCCTCCTCGCAATCGCCATACTCATCGCGGCGTGGACCACAAGAAGCCTCCGACGATGCCGAACGGCAGACACTCCTGGGGCACGATCTCCCCGGTCCCTCCAACGGGCAGCCGAACTCGCGTCGCCGGAATGGGTACTACCACCCACCTTCTGTCCAGTCGGTGGACGAAGACGACGACGATGACGATAGCGGATTGGGGAGCCCGGTAGGCGCAGATGAGGAGGCGGCGCTGAGGGAGACGATGGAGGAGATGGAGATCTTGGATCCGGAAAGCGCGGAAGAGGGTCGTTCGAGGAGAAATCGCTCAAGGGGCCGGTTCTCCAAGAGATTTTATTCCATCACCAACTCACTAAGCTCATTCCATCTTCCGAGGATAAAATGGCCGGAGTCACCCAACGCTTTCTTTGCGTCAATATGCTCAAAGTTGCCGACGATCCCAGAGGAGTACCGACCAGGCTGGGCGGTCATAGCACGATTGTGCGGGCTCATCTTGATCGTTGCTCTGGTATACTTGTTGGTTGTGAGTGAGGTGGTGCCCATGGGGGGCGGATTCAACGCGGGCTTTGAGCCGGAACGGGTTCGAAGGTTCGCAAGGGACAGCGTGGATTCCCGCCAAATAGAGGAGTACTTGCGCTATGTTACCTCGTACGACCACGTAGCCGGAACAGAGGGCAGCTACATGCTCGGACGATACATTGAGGAGAAGTTCGCGGAAGCACATATGGATACTTATACCCATGACGAGTAAGTCTCTCATACAGTTCAGAAATGGACCCGTGGAATTGCTAATATGAACAGATATTTTGTTTATTTGAATTACCCCAAGGCAGGAGGGCGAAGAGTCGCAATCGTGGAGCCCAAGGATAAGGTATGGGAGGCGAAACTGGAAGAAGGAGACGTGTATACGCCACCTCGTGCACAAACGCAAACCTTCCATGGCCTGTCGGCCTCAGGAAACGTCACCGGTCCTCTCATCTACGTCAACTACGGACACAAAAAGGACTTCAAAACACTCTGGGATAGCGGGATTGATGTGCAGGGAGCAGTAGTATTGATGAGATATTATGGATCACAGGAAGACAGAGCTATGAAGGTCAGAGCAGCGCAAGACGCTGGTGTGGCCGGAGTGATAATGTATTCTGATCCTGGAGAGGACGGCTTCAAGAAGGGCAAGGTTTGGCCAGACGGCAGGTGGAGACCTGAGGACAGCGTGCAGCGCGGATCCGTGGCTCTTAGTAACATGGTCCTGGGCGATGTTCTGACCCCCGGTCGCCCCAGCACGATCGATCAAAAACGCATGTCCAAGGACAAGAACGCCGCGTTACCTACAATTCCAAGCATACCGATTTCTTGGAGCGACGCGAAGAAGCTACTTCAGTCTCTTAAAGGAATTGGCGAAGAAATTGCTCCAGAAGGTAATTTCGAACACTGGATCGGCGCCGTACCGGATGTGGGCGAGAAGTGGTGGTCTGGCCACCCCGAAAAATCGCCCAAAGTTAATCTCAGGAACGAGCAGGAAGAAGTGGAAAAGCAGCGTATCACTAACGTCTTCGGCTCGATCCGTGGCTCTGAAGATAAAGCCAAGAAGATTATCGTTGGAAATCATCGAGATTCATGGTGCTTCGGTGCTGCGGACCCCGGGTCAGGAACAGCTGTCATGCTCGAAGTGGCACGCGTACTTGGCGAGCTTCGTATGCAGGGCTGGCGTCCACTTCGTACTATTGAATTTGCAAGCTGGGATGCAGAGGAGTACAACATGATCGGATCAACGGAGCACGTGGAAGCAAACATGGAAGAGATCCGCGCAAACGCCATTGCGTATCTCAATGTCGGCGTTGGTGTGACGGGCAACAAGCTCTGGGCGAACGGTTCCCCGATATTCAAGAACGCCTGGACGCGTGTTCTCGGTGCCATGGCCGATACCGATCGAAACGCCACGCTGCAAGAACTTTGGGAAAAAGAGCACGGTGGGGAAATAGGTGGTTTAGGCGTTGATGGCGACTACGCAGCATTTCAAGACCTTGCTGGCTGCTCCTCCCTAGACTTTGGATTCTCTGGCCCGGAACATGGCGATCTAGCGCACAGCTGCTACGCAACCTTCGAATGGATGACCAAGTACGTCGATCCAGGATTCAAATACCACGTCATGCTCGCCCAGATATGGGTCCTTGTTATTCTGGAACTTGCCCAGGCGCCCATCATGCCCCTCAAGATCGAGGACTATGCGGCAAGGTTGCAAGAAGAGGGACAAAAATTGATCGAGTGGACAGAGACAAAGGGTAGCGATTACGATATTGGTATGTTCCAGCCGCTAGCAGATGCGCTCGCGAATGTGGGAAACAAAGCACAAGAATTTGGACAGTGGGAGACGAAATGGTACAACGAGATCTACGCCACAGGGGGTTTCGAGACGCAAGGGTTGACGGTGCAGCGTGTGTCGTATAACGCGAAGATGTCGTCTTTCGACAGTGATCTCTTGGACCTTCAAAGAGGAAATATTAATGGGGAGGGAGAGCATGGTGTAGGTTCACTCTCACATGTGCTCTGTTGAATAAATGCTGACACTAGAATAGTTACCCGGTCGTCACCAGTTCAAGCATGTCATCTTTGGCCCCTCGGCATTCGATGCCAGTGACAAGAATTACGTCTTCCCCTTCATCAGAGATGCGATTGAGCAGAAGGCTTTAGGGAAGACGAAGAATTGGGAGTTAGCGGAGAAGCAGATTAAGAAGACGGCGGAGATAATCAACCGCGCCGCGGATAAATTATTACACTGAGGCGCCGGGAAAGTATACTCCTAGGGGCAAGAGGCAGAGAATGAGCATTGTATCTATTCATATTTTGCATGAGTGGCGTTAGGGTGTAAGCATGCTCGAATAGGCTAGCTGGGTGGACATCTGTATGGCATTATGGGGTTTACATATTGCAGCGACGCACCGCTTTCGTATCTTATGTATTCAGCCAAGTCGCTGATTGGCTCGTTCGTTGATAAGGAAGTTAGTGTGCTGTAGGACACATGATATCTTTCTAGCATTCTGCAAGGTACTAGTTTTGTAAGCTTGCGTTCTCATGTGAGTGGAGTTCCGTCGAGTCTTTGTGATGGCTGACAGTGCAGTGGTGACGGAGGCGATTGGTGCAGAGCATACCGATGGAGAGATATATCCTTACTAACCTTGCAGCACGTGTTGCACTGCATGCCCAGGTGTACACACCCTTTCTGCCAATGCTTGTCGAAAGCGGGGGCATCATGTTAAGTAAAGGACAAATTTCTTCCGTTGTTTTTGATAGAATTTACTTTTCAAAAGTAGCTATACCATGGAGTCAGCATCACCAACTTTCCCATCATAAACCCTATTAATCTCTTACAGTCTCCGCTCCAACCCCCTTTCCGCAACCATCATCGCCCACCCTCTCATATCCGCAGCCCTCTTCTTCACCTTCTACCTCACCACCGCCCTCCTCATCCGCTCCCGCCGCCCATCCTCCCAGCAATCCTTCCCCCCGGGCCCCACCCCCTCCCCCTCATCGGCAACCTCCACCAACTCCCCCTCCAAAAACCCTTCCTAACCTTCACCCAATGGTCCCAAACATACTCCTCCCCCATCATCGGCCTCCACCTCGGCCGCCAACCCGCCGTCGTCCTCAACACCTGGCGCGCCGTCCGCGACCTCTTCGACCACCGCGGCGCAATCTATTCATCCCGTCCCTACATCCCCTTGGTCGAATACGTGGTCCCAGGCCCCTACCACGTAGCCTTTATGCCGCACGATAAGAACTGGCGGAGAGGTCGCGCCGCGCTGGTTAACTTTTTGCGGGAGGAGCAACTCGCGAAGGTGTTGCCGATTCAGCAGGCGGAGAGCACTCAGATGGTGTATGAGATATTGGGGAATGGGGAGGGGTACGAGGGACATGTGTTGAGGGCGTTTTGTGCCGTTATTCTAGAGAGTGTGTATGGGGTTAGGGGAACGAGAGAGGTGACGGGAAGGTTTTGGACGGTTCAGGATGAGTGGGCGGGGATGCTGGATATGGGGGCAATGCCGCCGTTGGATGTGTTTCCTTGGTTGAAGTATGTGCCTAGTAAGGTTACGCCGTGGCCCGGGTGGAGGGAGAGGAGTGCGGAGCTGAGTAGGGCGCAGAGGGGGTATTATAGGGATTTGTTTGAGGAGGGGAAAGGGAGAGTGGCGAAGGGTACTGGGAGGGATACGTTTTTGGCGGGGTTGTTGGAGAGGCAGGAGAAGGAAGGGTTTACGGATATTGAAGTAGTGTATTTGGGGGGTTTCTGCTGGAGGCTGGGGCGGATACGACGGCGGTAGCTCTGCTTGTTTTTATCCTGGCAATGGCTGCGCATCCAGAGGCGCAGAGGACGGCACAGGATGAGATTGATCGCGTTTTTGGGGATACATTACCAAAGGATGTTGACGGGACCCAGCTTCCGTATTTGAGAGCGGTATTTTGGGAGGCAAGTCGATTTGAAATTCGTTTTGAGCACAGAAGAGAGAAATACATGGCCTTTACTAACGCTCATCAGGTTCTCCGCTGGCGTCCTAGCTTCCCAACGAGCATCCCACATGCTACCAGCAAAGATGATACCTACAACGGCCATTTTATTCCAGCTGGGACCACCGTCCTGATGAACACCTGGGCCATACATCACAACGAGGAAGATTATCCCAACGCGGACCAGTTCGATCCAACACGCTTTTTGGAGAATGAGTTTGGCACTGCAAGTTCTGACCCATCTGCTAATGATGCCTCCCGAAGACGCACATACGCCTTTGGTGCAGGTAGACGCGTCTGTGCTGGACAAGATATGGCGGAGAAGACCATGCTGCTGTCCATGGCGAAGCTTCTTTGGGCCTTCGATATGCGGTATGGGTCCCAGTATCTTTGAACCTGGATACTTCCTGACTGATTCGTTCTATAACATAGGCCAAAAAGGGGAAGCGTTTTGGATACGAACATTATCACTGGATTTAAAGATGCAATCTTGACAGGACCGAAGAAGATAGATATTGACTTCACCGTGAGAAGCGAGGCAAGAGCCGAGGTGATCTCTTCGGAGTGGAAGAGAGCTGATGCGGTCTTGAGGAGGTTTGAATAATGGTGAGCTCATCAAAGGGCTTCGCCATCTTTTCATGTTACGGTAATGCCTGGGGCAATATTAGGAGACACCAATAAGAATGCTAATACGGAGGTAACAAGTACATATATCATCGCGGCAGCAAATACGAATATTCGAATGTCTAGACAGTGGAACAAATCCTCTGATATGGTATCAAGCAATGATTATGCCCTCCCAAGTCTTCACAACAACGCTATTAACATTGTAAAAACCCCCGCTAACACATCGCGTCCCTCCTCCCTCTCCTCCCTTCCCAATCCCCCACCAAGAGCCACTAAATCCCATCACCACCTCCTCGGCAACGAACTCAACACACAACACAAAGCCGCATGCTTCACCACCTCCCCCACCCCCCTCCCATACTCTCTCCACCCCCTCCTCTCCGGCCCCCTATACGCAACCCACAACGCCGAGTAAAAACACCCACTGTATCACCAAAACAATCAGCACGTTCCCCCTTTGCACCGTCCCCCCACCAAAATAACAAATCGTTTTCCACCCCGCATAAACTCACCATAGAACCAAAGCCACACAGACCGTCCACCACCCCTTTACCTCCCCCCTCCACTCCTGCCCCTCCCCGCTGTCCACACCTAGAAATATCCCCGAACCAAAAATCCACGTCGCGCACCCCGCTTTCACGCCCTCGTATCGTAGTTCTAGCCTTCTATTCCAGGTGTTCCCGTCGGGACTCGGGTGAAGGACGTTGTGCAAGACGGCGAGGAGGATGCAAGCGCTAGCCAGGATGTCGATGGCGAAGGTAATGTAGTTGGAGGGGTGGAGGGAAGACGAAGGCGCGCTGAGGAGAAGGAGGAGGGATATGATGACGGAGGTGAGGGCGAAGAGGGTGTGGATGGTTAGGAGGAAGGGGGTTGTGTAGGGGGAGGGTGGGGAGGGCGGTGCTGGGGGACGGGTCGAGGGGTGGGAGGTGGGGATGAGGGTGTAGGTTGGGGGGTTGGAGGTGAGGTTGGGGGAGGTGGTGGGAACGAGGATGTAGGTTCTGGTCATGGTGCGTGTGGTGGGAGGTAGGAGTGGCGAAATGGAAGCATAGTGGGTTCGTGGGTGGGAATTAGGATAGACTAAAGCTAGATTGTTGTCGGGCGTAAAGTTAGAAATTGGGTGTACGCGAGGCAGACGTTGGACGTACGCCTTGAAACATTCGGTTCTTGTGAGATTTCTGGTGGTCTGGGCGAAGCGTAAAACGCATGCTTGATACCAATACCACCAATGGCAGGTAGGCCTCCCTCACATACTACCAGCCTCTTAATAAAGAATCCACTCCCTCGATCCAGAATTGATTTCCCAATCCCTACAAACCGGTGAGCCCCTCATCCAACACACATGACTCTGATCTACACTCAATGTCCGGCTCCTCCAGGCGCAGCATGGGGGCCATAATGGCACGCCTCACGTCGTGCATCCCTCCATCCAATGGGCTCCCCGCACCGCTCAGCTCCGCCACCGCACCCCTGGAATACAAGAAAACAGGCAAACGGTTGTATCGGTACATACATACTATAATACATATATAGCATAATACATTTATACCAGCCAGCCGCACCGCTCTCTGCTTCCGCAGTACCCTTGAGTTAACGCAACAAAATGGCCCCCACCTACGCCCCCGTTTCCACCGACGAAGAAGCAGCAACGCAACAGAAGCAGACGCGCACGCGACTATGGGTCAGAGTACTCTGGGTCGTTCAAGCTATCATGGCGGTTGGGGGAATAACCGCGGTGCCACTCGCTATCACGATTGCCTTTTCCAATTTTTCGGGGCTGCTACTCGTGTTGGCCTTGGTGTACGTCCTGCGAATCTTACAACCTCCAATTATCGTTGTGAAGGAGTGGTACTAATTGTATGAGTAGAATCCTCGCCCTCGACACGTGGATGTGCGGGTACATCCTACTCCAGGTGTGGCAGCAGCTCTCAGGTCCGCGGGTGAAGGTGACGGTCCGAAAAGAAGCGTACAAAGCGCTAATGGCGACGTGGCTGTTTGGATGGGTGTCATCTGATCCTGTGGAATACAAACCGCCGATATATGAGAAGTTTGACCAGCAGCAGAAAGACATATTTGACGGGGTCATGAAAAAGGCTTGGTTTATACAGCTCTGCATATTGGCTGTTGCAATGTAAGTGTATCCAACATTCAAGACGAGTGGTGAGCCCGGGCATGGCTGATACACGTGGCAGTGCGGCGTTCTATCCACCGGTGTGGGCTGCTTGGCGGGATCGGAAAGCTGAAAAGCAAGAGGGTAAGAGCGGAGGGGTGGAACTGCAAGACCATCAGGTTCGGCTGCTGGGCAGAGAGTCGTCGGATGGGGGTGATGGTTTTGTCGAGCCAGATGCCGAAGATGACAGGAGGAAAACGCGAGCGTGAGAGGTGAAAGGTGAGAAGATGAGAAGGTGAGAAGATGAGAAGGTGAGAAGATGAGACGGTGAGAAGGTGAGAAGGTGAGAAAGACAGGATGAGTAGATGTGTAAAATGAACAAGTTAGTATAGGTTTGTTCTGGAAAGCTGTATGAAGAATACAAAGAGTAGGGTATAATTTTCTATACATGTCCGGAAATTCGTCCCCCCTCAATCAAGCTTAATGTCAAAGCTCGTCCCACACCCGCAGCTGCTGGTCGCGCCTGGTATTCCCGTCACCTTGAACTGGCTACCTATCAGCTCCATGGTGTAATCCACCGTGCTCCCATTCAGCAGCTCCAAGCTGCTTTCGTCGATGACAACTCTCGAGCCCTGGCTGCCTTCGAACAGCGTGTCTTCTTCGGTGGCGGGCTTCTTGGACAGGTCGTCGAGGGTCATGAGGTACTGGAAGCCGTGGCAGCCACCGCTCTCCACGGTCACGCGCAGTGCGACTTCCGGGTTGTTGTCAGTGGCGGCGATCTTGGAGAGGCGGTGGGCGGCGCGAGGGCTTATGGAGACGCGCATGGGCTCGCCGGATTCCGAGGTGCGAGGATTGAGGATGGGTTGCATGGGTTGTGGGTCGGAAGGTGCGTGGGTGGGCGAGGGTTGTGTGGCCATCCGTCGCCGTGGAGCAGAGGGGAGGCTGGGGATGGCATTCCGAGTAGACCTTCTGGGTGGTTTGCTGAATGCGGGTGCCAGAAAGTCGAGATATAGCGGGCGGCGTAAGTTCGTCGATGGCAGGCTGCTGCTGTACGGACGCGAGGCGGCGCTGAAGGGCTTCGACGAGCGCACGGCTGGCGTCCGGGCTGCTGCGCGCAGACACGATGTGCATATGGTGGGTGCCGGGGCCATGGCGGGTGAGTGTTGGGTGAATGTTGGATGTATGTAAGGGTGTGGGAGCTACAAAGCTATGACGGCAAAGAAAGCCACCCTCGCTGACCAACACGGCGCTCTCTCTCTCTCTCTCTTTCTCTCTCTCTCACTAGACTATGGCCGGTAGATAGTCTCGTCTAGTCTCGTCTAATCTTCCCTTCGGATGCCCGTCGGTCCAGAACAGCTTAGCGGCTGCCACCCCGCGCTGGGCTCCAATGCAGTCCAGGTGTGTCGCTGCACTGGAGCCCCGCCAGCCAGTCTGTGTTTCATCTTGAGCTCGTTTCACCTGTCTTTTAACATGCGAAGTTCGAGTCTTCCCTGAAGAGACACCCCCACCCATACACAAGTCCCGCCCGGCCCGCCATGCCCTCCTCCTACTCCAACCCGTATGCAGCCATAGACGACCGCGACCTCTCGTCTGAGGCCTTTGCCCGCAACGAGGACGATAAGGATCCCTTGAGCAAGCTGCGCGCCGAGTTTGTCATTCCGACAAAGGCCGACCTGCACAACAAGCGATACGGGCCCGCCAGCAGCAACCACGACTCAGAGGAATCCATATATCTGTGTGGTAATTCCCTGGGCCTGCAGCCCCGCCGAACCCGCGAATATGTGAATCGCTACCTCGATACCTGGGCCTCCAAGGGCGTCTTTGGCCACTTCAAGCCGCTGGAAGGCGGACACCCGCCCTGGCTGGACCTCGACGATGCTCTCAAGCAGCAGACGGCCCAGATCGTGGGTGCCCTTCCCACCGAGGTCGTCGTCATGGAGACCTTGACTGCCAACCTCCACCTGCTCATGTCGAGCTTCTACAAACCCACCCCGGACCGCTACAAGATCATCATCGAGGGAAAAGCCTTCCCCAGCGACCATGTAAGTTTCCAATTCCAGACCATCCGCTCATCGTCGTGCTCACACCCAGCCAGTACGCTGCCCAGTCGCAGCTCGAGCACCACAACATCCCCTCCTCCGCCCTCGTCACCATCTCCCCACCCTCGTCCGACTCGCCTTACCTCACAACCGAACACATCCTCTCTGTAATCTCCCAGCACCACGCCTCCACCGCCCTGGTCCTCCTCCCCGGCATCCAATTCTACTCGGGCCAATTCTTCGACATCGAACTCATCACACGACACTGCCACGGCCTGGGCATAATAGTAGGCTGGGATCTCGCCCACGCCGTCGGGAACGTCCCCCTCAAACTGCACGACTGGAACGTCGACTTCGCAGCTTGGTGCAACTACAAATACATGAACGGCGGCCCCGGCGTCATCGGCGGCCTCTTCGTGCACGACAACCACGGCCGCGTCGAAAAACCAAAGGCAGACGGTGACGCCCAGCACGACAACGACACCCAGCTCGTCTACCGCCCTCGTCTGAGTGGCTGGTGGGGGAGCGACAAGAGCAGTCGCTTCCGCATGGAGAACCGATTCGTTCCCATCCCTGGCGCGAGCGGTTTCCAATTGAGTAATCCCAGCGCTCTGGACATGAGCTCCGTGCTGGCGAGTCTGGACGTCTTCTCCCTCACGTCTATGGATGCCCTGCGCGCCAGGAGCTTACGTCTCACCGCTTACCTTGAGCAGCGCCTCCTGCGCTACGGTAACAAGGCATCGCCGTACAAGATCATCACCCCTGCCAACCCTGCGGAACGGGGTGCCCAGCTGAGCATCCTGTTGAACCCCGGCCTGCTCGACCCCGTTCTGGAATACATCGAGCAAAGGGGTGTCGTCGTCGACGAGCGGAAGCCAAACGTCCTCCGCGTGGCGCCTGCCCCGCTGTACAACTCCTTCTGGGACATCCACCGCTTCGTCGTCATCTTCCAGGAGGGATGTCGACAAGCTGTTATCAATCAGGGAGGTCGACACCCGAAGACACCCAATGGGGCGGTCTAGACGGCGGGGTCCATGTGATGTGATGGGTATCGGTGTCCCGCGTTTCGCATCCAGCGTCGTTGTACATGTACGCGGGCTGTGCCCGTGTGCCTCTTTTGTATCGTTTTACGCCTGTTTCTTTGTTCGCTTCCTGTAATGGCACGCACATATACCCTGGCAAAAGTTTCGGAACATAGCTATTGTTTAATATATAGATGTCGTAGTGAAGATTTCGGTGTATCCTAGACTGTTGTGTGGCTCAATGTGCTTTGGTGATACTGGTGACGTGATTTAGTTTGCGTAACGTCTGTCTTGCTTGCAGTGGCAAAGAGCTGGATGGAAGATTTATGTGGTCGTATTCAAAACATACAGTTCTCGAAATGAAATGTCGTATCTCAAAGCATGTGCCGCCTGCTAACCACAGCCGCGTACCCAACAACGCCAGGAAATGCCACAAACGCCGTTTCCCATCCTTCCTAAACACCCATTACCGCTTCATCGCAAAGCCAAACAGCCTATCCATCTGCACCCACTGCCTCCCATTCCTCTCCAACCACCCGGCCACCACCCCCTTCAGCGTCCCCAACCTCTCCCTATTCACCTCCGCCAACACCTTCATCTTCTCCCTCGACTCCGCTTCCCCCTCCACCTTCACCCCATTTACGCTATTCGCCTCCTTCCCCACCCGCTCCACATCGAAAAGCGACTGAAAGTAAAGCATCTGATTGTACATATCGCGCTCGGAATACACGTATGACATCTTGCCCAGACAGTCCTTTGCCAGGCCCTTCGGCCCCAGACACCGGTGTCCGTAGACAGACATGCTGCGTGTAGTGCACGAGCAGTCGGGCTCGCTGCATACCAGCTTTCCGGCGTAGTACTCGGCGAGTATCTGTCTGATGGCGGATTCGAGTTGTGCAACGACACTGAGGGTGCTCAACACTTGCTTGCAATCTGCCCTCGGGCACGCAATGCCGTTATGTGTAAGGGTCTTCGTAGACACGGGGGATGCGACGCCGCGGAAGGGAAACGTAGAGCGGCATGCTCTGCAACGCAGATACAGCGGTGAGCATTTCTGGAAGCGCACCGCATCCGGGATCTGGGACTCCAATGGCTGGATCTCGACGTCTTGGGCGTTGGCCGAGCTAGAGGCAGAAGAAATACGGTACTTGGATGTGTCCAGGCCGAGACAGGCAGCCAGCATGGTGATGTTCGTGCCGCCGATAGGGGCGCAGAGACGCTCGACAGGAGGGAGAATCTGCTTATGGAGGTAGTAGTCGATGTCTGGTTTGAGGTCGCTACCGGGCTTGATGACTTCGTCGACGGGATGCGCGTTCTTGGCTGCGGCTTCGGCGGAGCCTGAGCTGTCGCCTGTGATGATGAAACTCATGACGTCCTTGGCTTTGACATGCTTGCCCTTTTCCATGAGGCGGAGAGCGACTTGGACGGAGGGCATGGAGTTGCCGTTGGGATAGTCCTTGGGATTCTTGCCGAGCTGTGTGTAGATGGTGTACTTGCGGGCGGGAATAGAGTACGCACGCATGTTCTCAGCGAGTGTTCGGAGGTGCTCGTGGATCTTCTGGACAACGGTTTCTGGATCCTCTCCGGAGAGGAGGAAGTTAAGAAGTTCCCTACTTCTAGTTAGCACATGTCAAAATCAATGAGTGTATCAAAGACATACGTAGATGTGTCTTTAGACAGAGCACAGTACTCCCTTCGTCTCATATCGAGACCCTTGACTTCCAGCTTCTCAACATACTTTCCATCAACAGGTACCATGTTGATAGCGGCGTACTTCTTCTTCGCGTGAAGAAGAATGCGACGGAAAACGTTATCAATATCGATCTCCAACAACTTATAGCTACCGTTGACCTCATTCTTGAACTCGTTTCCAAGCTTGAGAGCATCCTGAATATTGTCTACGTTGGTGTTGATCATGACCGAGTCAGTGTCACCGTAGATGACGCGCAACATCTTCTCTTCTGCCATCTCTTTTGTTCGGCGCAAAATCTCACGACCCTTATAGGTAGTGAGCATGGCCAATGGCCGCGCGTAGAAGCGGGATTTGGTGTAACCCAGACAACCGTACATAGAGTTGGCAGTGAGTTTCAGGGCAAGTTGCTTGATGTCCCAAGTAGCGATCTGATCCGCGTTGGCGGTGGGGTCCTTCATGAATTTCTTCACCTCCCTACGACGCTGCACGAGAGTCCTAATGAGCTTGGGAAGGATACCCAGCTCCAACTGGTCGCTAGGAACCTCGGGTACTTTGTCGTCCTCTTCAGACAGATCCGAGCGATCGACGGTGGTAAAGCAAATATTGAACTCCTGAATGATACTCGGGTACAACGAGTTGAAATCCATGACCAGGATATATTTGTCATACAAGCCCTTCTCTGGCTCAAAGACGAGACCACCCTTGAACTTGTCTTTCTTTTTCGCATCAGCCCCTTCTTCGCCTTCTGCAGCTTCTTCGTCAGCTTTAGGCTTGCCTCTTCCCCATAACTTGTCCGGACAGATATAGTTGTCGTTATGGAACTGATGTAGAAGAATGTACTCGTTTCGCTCAGCACGAGTACCACTCAAAGTACGGGCCCATGAGTTACCAGCAAGGTTGGTAAGGACCTTGGTCAACGGGAGCATTTGTACTTTGATCGATATAGCCGCAATGAAGAAAGCGTCGGCTTGACAATGTTTTACGTAATTCATCAGGCCATCTTTCGTGGTAGCCCAGCCGTTCAAGGCTTGCTCATTGTCAAGCTCTTGACGGCGCTGGTTGAGCACAAGCTGACACATTTCCTCCAAACTCCAAGACTGACACTTGGTCATGAGAGACTTTCCAAGGTCATTGGCCAAGTCGCAAAGAAGACGCCCTGCAGCCAGTTGCCTTTCGGCGAAGAAGCTACCACCTCCTTTGCCCATATTCTTAGGCCAGTCACTTCTCCTCAATCGTCCTATTCGGTGCCAGCCAGGAGTCTTCTTCTCGCGCATGCGATTCAGCAGGGTGCTGTAGTCAACATCGTCGAGTCGGTGACCTATCAACACGTCGGGGTCATGGCGTTGAAACATAGCCATAAAATAACTCAACAACTCTTGCTCGGTTCTCTTGAGGAATATCGTACTCTTCTGTTTTTCAGCTTCTAGTTTAAAGCCGGTAGGAAAGCTATCTCCGTTCGGCCTCATGATTGTAAAGCTCTTGCAAGGTAACTTGTCTGCCGGGGTGGTGTCTGCAAGCGAAAAGTTATCGTAGATCATAGCACTGGCCATGAGTATCTCCTGCTTGTTGTCCTTTGCATTGAACTTGGTGCGCAGAGATATGCTCATCAGCGTTAGGGGTGGTGCTTCCGCATTTTCGGAGTTTTCCGGCACACTGATGTTGGTAGGCTTATTGACCAAAACCTCAAGCTTGCACCAGGAAGCATTGTTGAGCGAGCTGAGATCCGCACTCTCGATTTTGAGCCAGCATGGCCCCATGATGTTTTTTCCAAGGACGAACTGCTCGAAGAGTGCAGTGTTGGTTCCAAATACATGGGAGAAGGTTTCGCCAGTGAGATCTTGAGCCAAAGGCATCTTATCATAGCCGTACAGCAGTTCGAGATAATCCGCTTCCCTTGGTATATCCGGGAGCTCGAACGCATACTTTTTTGTGCAGGGTTTGATCTTATGCATAGTTATGCGGTGTTTGCTCATCAAATTGTCCACCTCTTCATAGACATCGCTCATTTCGACCTCTTCATCCGTGGGCTGCCCTTTCCTGAGACGTGTCTCACGAGGCAGGAAATATAGCTTGCGAAGAATATTATCAACCTTAACAAAGCAACTTGTATAATTGCCGGTAGTTTTGTCTTTGACCTTTCCAAAAAGACAGAGGCTGCCGTTGATTTCGGTATAGTCAATCCAAAACATGCGGAGGCTGCCATCTTTCTCAAGCACAGCTTCGGGTTTTAGTTTACCCACACTAGTAGAGATCGCTGGTGCTGGGCTGCTCATTACATTGAGCTTATTTGTTACATCGTTCCAAGAAGAAGCGTCAATAGCAGCGGCATTGAGACGTGGGGGAGAAGAGCTCGCAGGTGTTGGGTATTCAGGTTTTCGGATCTTGGCTACCGGGCGTTTTCCTGCCATGTTAATGCTGGCTGAAGCGATGCCAGTACGACCAATAGGCTGGGCAACCTCCATCAGGTCGTCCTCCTCTTCCTCTATCTTGACTACAGGCTGTCCTTTCCGTTCCACGGCTTTGACAACAGGTGAAGACTGCGGCGGCGCGTCGCTCATCGGTACATCCTCGTCCATCAGAGGTAAAGGATCGTCATCATATGCATTTTCTGCTGGAGGAGTGTCGGGCATATACGCGTCGGACTTAGTGGCAGACTTGTCGGTCGCGCTTTGTCTGTTCTCTGATATAGGCGGTGAAAGAACGCGGGTCTTTCTTCGCAACTCGGTTTTTACTGGGCGCATGCGGGGTTGTTGTCGTGATTTGTTCGTATCAATCTCTCCGAGCAGGTCATCGAGAAAGTCTTGATCAGCAGCAGTAGCGACAGGCTTTATGATATCAGCGAATGCCTATGCTTGGGTGGGATAAGGCACAATCCATACCTTGGCCTTGGGAGCGGCAGCCTTCGCGTTGAAGTATTTGCTAATGCCATTATCGCGTTTCCGCTTGCTCTCTTCATCTTCTTCACGCTTCCTCTTTGCTACTGTATGTCAGAACATATGTACTTGCATAGTACGAGGTGGTCTGCACGTACCAGCTTTGCCTTTCACTGGGCGCTCTTCGTCTTCGCTTTCTGTGGCAGCATCGACCTCCCAGTCTTCTCTCCCGTCGTCGACATAACCTTCGCCATTGTCGTCGACAATGAAGTCGTCCTGATCTAACCGGTCCCGGACAACTTTCTTGTAGCCTTCTTCATCGACTTCATCGTACAATTGCTCTTCTTCCACGACCTGGTAAGAAGATAGACGCGTCTTCCCACCAGCGCGGTTTTTCCGCAGCTCAGCGAGTGCGGCTGCACGACTGGACATTATGTCTCAAAAAAGAAGAGCTTGGGAAAGAAATATACAAGAGAAGAGGGTGTATCGTGGTCGTGTTATGGTCATGCGGGGGAATCGTAGGGAGAAAGCGCGGTCTTGACACGCGCGTGGACGCGTAAAGTGGCCTGGAGCATAGACCACGCGCTAAGTCGCGTCCCGTTTTGATGGCCCCTCATTCGCCGCTCCCCAACCACACACACGCCACCCTTACCCCGGCCCAGCTATGATGACCTCCACAGACCCCCTGGTTTGGATCGATTGCGAAGTGCGTTGTGTACTTTCAGATTTTTGAGCTTCGTGGTTGACGGTAACAGATGACGGGCCTTGACCCGGACAATGAGACCATCATGTCTCTGGCCTGTTTCATCACCGACCATGAACTCAACCTGCTGGATCAGGATGGATACGAAGCCATCATTCACCATAGCAAAGAAGACCTCGACCGGATGGATGAGTGGTGCACAAAGCATCATGGCCAATCCGGACTGACCGAAACCTGCATTAAATCCACTCTCACAGCGGAGCAAGCTGCAGATGGTTTGCTGCGGTACATCAAAGAATACGTGCCAACTAAGCGAACAGGACTGCTGGCTGGAAACTCGGTTCATGCCGACAAATCGTTCTTGGTAAAAGCCCCGTACAACATCGTAACGGACCACTTGCATTACCGGATCTTAGATGTGTCGAGCATCAAAGAGGCCGCTCGTCGGTGGGCGCCTCCTGAGACGATGCAGAAGGTCCCGAAGAAAAAGATGCTTCACGAGGCCAGGGCTGACATCTTGGAAAGTATTGAAGAAGCGAGATTTTATCGCCAAGCCTTCTTCGTTGAAACCGCATAAAGGTCACATCTGGTTCCAGTGACAGTGACGGTCACAGCCGGTAGTAACACAGCCAACATTGAGTGAATTGAAGACCAACGTCGTGGAGGTTGGCTGCTATCATCGCTAAATTTGCGCTAATTGGTCTTACTGGTAGAATTCATCTCCTTGCAGCACAGACAATAGCAAGTAAAGACTACTATATAAATCAGTCGTAAGCGGCTCTGCGCATGGCCGGATTACTTCTCGCTTAGTCCAATCAAACTTATACGGCATTGCACTTTCGTCAATGCTCTCGCTCCTGCACAGATATGGCACCCAGACAGACAAGGCATGCAGAGAGCTGTTCTACTGTAACACAGCACTATCATAATTTCTCTGCGGTAATAGTTCTACTTAGCTTCACATGCATTTATGTACGTTTGATTGCACTATGGACCAGTAACGATCGAATACTAGTTCTAGATGTGAGTGTTCTACAAGCCATTAAATGGTAACCTTGCACTACACAATCGATCGGTTCATCACATTCGCACAACTCGATCCAGATGGGCAGTGCCAATGGGAAAAGTTGTAATCAAACATCTCGGCTTACAAGCCGCACGGGTACTGGCGACATTGCTGCTATAGGTAGACGTATGAATGGGAACAATCCTGGATCCATTTAAGCCTGGTGCCCTATGATAAACTATCAATCGTGGCTTAACCATCCATTATTTTGACACTCCGCTTTCATAGACTACTTTTGTCTCGATACCAGATGTCGAAAGCACGTCTGTCCATCGCTGTTCCCGCTCTTTTGCGAGCTGTTTCTTCGCTAGGATCCGGACTCTCCTCATTTGCACTTGAATGCCATCACTGTCCCTCAACAACGGTCGACTGTTCAGTTCCATCTTCTGCAATCACGCCAACCTCAGACTCATCGACCACCGAAATAAAGACCAGTCAGACGGTATCTTCGCTTTGCTCGTCTCCTTCAACAATCGTGCAAACACTTAGCAGTAGTCCTTATGCCATACACGCCTCCGTATCGTTCTCCTCGAATGTGGTAAAAACGTCGACACTACACCTTACGGTTATTGTAACATTATCACACGCAAGCTCATCGCATTCATCCACGTCGTCACTCACTAAGTTGCCATCTTCCTCGGTACTTCCAAGCTCAATACCAAACTTTACCACATGCACAGATACATCGGTTCTACCAACCTATGTGTATGATACAGTTTACACGACGCTCACTATATCTGTCCCCACCATAAACTCACATAGTGTTGACTCAACGACTAAATTGCTCTCTTCCGACTGTACCCACGACACCTTGAATGTAACGTCTTCGAGACCAGTCGCTCTCACATCAGTCGTAAATCCTACGACACATTCACATTCATCATCACTTTCTACGACGTCTTCGATCATATACGATACCAGTCCTTCTCCAACGAATTTCTCCGCGACAGCAACCACTGCTACGTTCTTCACAGATGGTGCTCGAGCTGAGGTTGTATGTGGTGTAGGATCATTATTCGCGGGGCTATTCCTTGCTGTAGGTGGACTGGGAATTTAGAAAATCACTTCAACTTGCAAAGACGGAACACGGGGTGGTTTTTTCCCTCTTTTCTAGGGCATCCCCAACTATCATAATGATTATGGACTTGTTAGAATTACTTTTTTTTCCTGGAGAGACAGGTCTTCACGCAGTTCATGATGAACGAAACGACGTGCAGGAGCAACTCACAACGTGTTACCCTTTGTATTAATGCAATTTGAAGCTCATTGATACCATATAGATAGGCAAATTGCAATCTTACAAAGTGCCTGTACATTTATTCCCAATTGTGTCTCATTATGAACTAATCTTTCTATTCCACCCGACTGCAGAGGACCGTTCTATACTCTTTTCCACTCGGGATCTACTTCCGTTGCTGGCGATTATACTTTCGGCAGATAAATTACATTTTAGTACTTCCCAACGTATATATTTGAATATCCGCGCCTCGTCGACTTGGGTGTTATTTTGCTTCGCTCGTTTTCCGAAATTTCCTTTTCATGGTAGGAGCCGGTCTGTTAGGATCTGTATACACCGGCCATGATATTGTGAGATATCCCAACAGGTTCGTAAACGGGGGCAACAAAGCCTCGCTGTGCTCTCAACAAGAAGGCTCTTCATCAAATTACACCGTGAAGTGCGCACTTGATGTCTAACTACACTCTTGCGACTTGGAAAAAACTAGGCTGGTGCGGCCAGATCCTAGCGATCAACAAACGCCCAATGCTCCGTGTGATCACGATGAGTACCACCACGTCTGCGAAACATTGCGCGCCATAACGGTTGCGCAAATTTCGGATCTTGTCTTTCCGAGATCGTGAACGTTATGTCTTTTTGGAGAATTGCACTTATTTCACGTCTATACGGCTACAAAATACCATGCAGGTCGCTGGTTTTTGACATTCAACTCAGGTTGAGAGCCACATACGTTTAAGGTTTATGTGTTTGCGCGTTTGCGCTGCGTTTGGGTTTGGGTCTGCGCCCGAGCGGTAGGACTCTCACTCATCTACAAACATAACATTGGCCTCCCGAGGTCAACCTTCTATTATCCACCTCACCACAAATTTCCAGGCCGCCAGAATGCTCGCCCTGTCTTGGGTCATCGCGTTTTTCTCCTTCGCAACATGCGTGTTATCGCTGAAGATGGACTTGACGCCTAAGGAGCGCAATGTCACGCAGGGTCAGACGCGCAAATTCAAATACCAGCCTGCGAACGACACCGTGAGCCGATCTCGCCCCTTCCTCATGTTCCGTATTGACATTTTGTTTAGCCTACTAATGTTACCGTCCTCGACACTCTGGACAACAAGACCACCACCATCATCGGTACGCTCCTTCGACTCTTGATGTATGACCCGGGCTGACATGAAAAAGACGGTGCTAAGGGTGGGCGCTTCAATTGGACAATCCCTGAGGACTTGGAGGTGCGCGGTGGCTACTTCTTCCAGTTGAAGCAATATGTCAACAACGCCACCATCATTGCCTCATCTGATTCCGAATTCCAAGTTCTCGAGAAGCCGAAGCCAAAGCCGGAGACATCAAACACGACTGCGAGTAGTTCGGGTACCACGTCACGTTGGACAGAGACTGGAGAATTGGCATCGCTCTCAGGTGTGGCAGCTTTGGGTGTGTTGATACTTCAGAACCTATGAACAGGCGGTAGCGGTGTCTTCGATAGATTACACGGCGATAGCCATATATGAGCTGAGCTGCTTAGCCGCGGCTGTTATTGTCTTTCCAGTTGCATTCGAGGTTTCCCATTAGTTTTGGGCATGAGGGACTGGACGACTGCTGCGGCATGAGTTGCCCCCACTTGATAACTGATTAACTTCAGAACGAATCTCAATTCATCAATTTGGATTGACTCTATGACGCTAGTGATGTGGATATATATGAAGCTGCCAAAACAAGCTTTGGAATACTCCGCGGACCACAGGACCCTGATGTCACTAGTGACACTAGTGGCTTGACCGCACCTGACTGATGTTCAAGAGTGTGTTATTCGACTTGACGTGCCACTTCATTGTTCCAAAGTTGTGTTGATATTCGATTTTATGCAGTAGCTATCCCAAAGATGCCTTCTCCCGGAACCACAGACTTGTCCACTGGGCATCTAGATGCTACAGAAGAGGCGCTGAATTCAATCACCGACAATGCAAAACCCGGAATCGGTCCAGATTCCAGTGCTGTACCCGCCAGGGGAGATAAGCCTCGATCACGATCTGGTCAAAAACTCTACAGAGCAGCAATGCGAAACCCTCGTCAAAGTAGGGTGGAGAGTTGGCAGTGGACCGTCATAATTCCGTTAGAAAGTACACTTAGGTAGTTGGCTTGCCATGATCATGTCGAGGTACCACTTATTAATCCAGCGTGAGGTTTAAATTTACTCAATGCAGTGTCTTTAGGCTCTCATGTGTTATCGTATGATTTGGGTAGTGCACCTTCCAACCCCTCCACGATGATATAGAGCTGATAGGACCCATGATTAGCTCTTAAACGCGGTTTGAAACCTACATATTCACGAGCGAAACTACCGCATCTTCTTTGTCTGGCGTATTGTCGGAACCAGACCACACCCCGTCGCTTACCAGAGACTCATCACAAGATAAGAGGAACGTTGAGGAACGAGAGTGATATCGCGATTGATAACAGCAGGACTTTCTTTTGTCTAAACGCATGTGCAAACGAAGTAGTTCCTAAGGACCATCGCCAGCGGACACGTAAACTAGAACGAAGCTTTCCACGAACCATCTGAGATAACACACCACGATAACATTATCACATAGAACTCCGTAAACACATAGACAAATCCGTTCAAACCACATCCTCACACTCAACCCTGTAATCAAGAATCAAGAATCAAGCTCATTGTCAACAAAAACATCATCCAATCTCCACCCTATCGCACCATCCCATCTCAGCTTCTCGTATCCATCCAACCCATCACATCATCCTGCACCCTTATCACACCCAATGCATGAACCATGCCCCTGGCCCGCACCGCCGGAACCCACCACCCACCCACCCGGTCCCTCCCGAGTCTGGAATCCACCCGCAATATGTCCCGCATGTTGTTGAGCCCCGCCACCGTGCCACGGACCAAGCATCGATCTATAACGGGAACCCACCGACCTGCGTCTTTATCGCTCTGCCATGATCCCTGGCAAACGAATGCCACATACGCCATTATGCAGAAAAAACAGGGTCCAAACCGCGAGTGTTTGTTTTTGTTTACATTTTTGCATTACAATATATACGTGATTTTGGCTATCAATAAACTACCTACACATACAACGTCCAAATGCGAACATGTCAGCACGTGCACGCAACGCTCCAAACACCCGTGACCAAAAGTATAGTCAAGCCTCTACAGCAGAACGTTTATGGGCCAGAAATCTAGAAATGAATGTAGATCCTGTCCCTACTCTTTCATGGATATCATGTTACTCGTTCGTGCATCTAGAAAGAGGCGACAGCGACGGCGACAGCCTGATCATCCGAGTGGCTGATGCTGATGGTAACGCCCTTCAAGCCAACGCGCTTGGCTTCTTCTTGTGCAGTACCAGAGAGCTTGGGAGTCGTTAGTAGATATACATAAGACGGCTACGTGTGGGAATGTCTTACCTTGACAGTTGGTGCCCCGTTCTCGTCGTTGACAATTTCAATGTCTTTGAGTGCAGCACCGGCACCCTGGCCCTGAACACCCAACGACTTGAACACGGCTTCCTTGGCGGACCACTTGCCAGCGAAGCTGGACTGTGGGCTGGCAGCCTTCTGGCAGTAGGCAATCTCCTGCGCAGTGAAGTTACGCTCGATGAATGTGTCATTCTCAACATTGATCGCATCGATACGCTCAACATCCACGCCGACCTTGGTATTGGCCGAGGCAGATGCTTGTGTTATTGACTCGAGCATCTTCTGAGTCTCCTGCGCCTTGGCATCCTTCTTGAGCGCACCTGTGTCGAGCTTCTTAGGGTAGGTGTACTTCTTCGTTTTCTGATCGGCAGTGACGCGTGCACTAGGGTTGAGGAAGACTTCCTGCATCCTGTCATCTTCATATGGCGACTTGTCCTTGGCGCGGAACATTGTGTTGTTGATGAGCGAGTCATGGAAGTAGCGGTAAGCAGTCTTCTGACGAGCTTCCACCTTTTGCTTGTAGGTGGCGAACTCGGTGTGATCCAGCGTAGCGAAGAGATACTTGGGATGGATACCAATGGCCTGAGCACCCTTCTGACCGAAGCCGAAAGAAGTGACGGAGAAGGCCTTGATACCATCAGTTTGAATAGTTCGGGATGGGTAAACAATGTAGTCGAATTTCTCCATGATCTTGTCGACGTTGTCCGCGTTGCGATTACCCGGAACAAGGCCAGAGTTGAGGACCTGCAAGCAACCGTTGAACATCCATGCACCAGCGGCACCCTTGGGGTGACCGGTGAGGTATTTCTGGAAGATACCCAACAGAGCGTTGCCCTTGGTACGGCCGAGATGTTGCATTTGTTGGCAGATAACGTCGGACTCGTTCTTGTCGTTGGCCACTGTGGAAGTGCCGTGGAAGGAGGCCACGTCAAGGTCGTCAATGGTAAGACCCCAAGTAGCGAGGGCACCGCGGAGAGGAGCAATGCGGGGATCCTGCTTCCAGAAGTTGTTGCCCAAGCTGTTCAAGGCATCCTTCTCCTGTCGCTTCGCTTCACGCTCAATATGAGCAGCGCGCTCTTGCAGATATTCTGACTCGTTGAAGTCCTCCGTAGAATCCTTAATGGCGGCTACTTCCTCCTGTAGATACAGCAGCTCTGATTCTTGCCATTGCTTGATCTGCTTTCGGCGAAGGTCCATCTGTCTCTTCCTGTACTTGATGTCCAAAAGTGGGGATGGATACTTCGACGGCACCTCGCGAGCAGTAGTCAATACACCCTTGCCAGGAGCAGGTACGGAACGACCAATCTTGTCAGTGGCAGTAGCAGTGAAGCCAAGCACACCATAAATAGGCACGCCCATGTCGATAGCGAGGCGAGCATCCATGATTACTTGCATACCACAACCTTGAGATTCCATAAAGCCATTCCTGGTGGTCGTAGTTGGCCGAGACATCTCTTGAGGTGTGCGACCGTGGGCGAACTCATCTTCTGCGTTGCTGGTGGCCTTCATGTTGGCAAACTCGTACGATCCTTCCTCCTGGAAGTCATCGAAACCACCGACGAAGCAGACACGAGCCTTGCCTTCCACGATAGTATCGTAACCAATGTCAATAGATTCAACAGCAGTCGCACAGGCACCGACGGGAGTCTTGATGGGTCCAGTAGACGACATGAGCAACATGTTGATCCAGGCACTCATAGTGTTGATGAAAGACTCTTGCAGAATATCCTTCTGAACAGGCTTGTCGAGGAAGCGGTCCTTGTACATGCCACGCAGAGCAGTCGTACCACCAATACCAGAACCGATGCAGTTACCGACCTCGGACAAGTGAACGTACTTGTAGAACTCGTAGGGGTCGGTGATACCGCTGGAAAGCAGACACTCAGCAGTAGACACAAGCACATAGAGGGTGACAGGATCCACCTGTGAGATGATGTCGTCAGGAATACCATAGATCTTCGCGTTCCAGCCAGTGGGGACTTGGCCAGCAACGAGGCGGTCAAAACGAAGCGCCTTGGGAATGAGCAAAGTGGCACCCTTCTTTAGGCGGACGGTGTATTCTCCAGAGTCGGGAATCTCGAAGATTTCGACCTTGTCACCGTGCTGCCTCTTGAACTCATCTGCGTTCTCCTTGGAGGCCTCGAACGGATCGAGGTCCTCTTCGACCTGAATTTCTTGAAGCAACTGCTTCTTGGTCGGGTCATAGCCCTGGAAGAGCTCTGGTTCGATAAGGCGAATACCGGAGTGTTCCAGAATGTGCTTTTCGTACTTGGACTTGACATCCTTGTCATCGACTGGTTCTCCTGATTTGGCGTCGACCCAGCCAGAGTAGCTCTTGCCTTTCAAGGGGCCATTGTGGTTTTTAATCAGACCTGTCATCCAAGCCATCTCAACACAACCCTCCAGGGAGAATTCACCGTATGCCTCCATCTCCCATCGTGTCCTGGAGTTACCCCAAGGACCGATCTCAGCGAAACCAGTAACAACGACGACCTTCTCAAGGTCTACCATTCCCTTGAGGTCGCTGTTGAGGGGTTTGACCTCGCTCTCCCAGTTGGGAAGGTTAGGGAAGTCGAACTTCAGGTTGGCTCTGGGTTCGATGGTAGCCTTCTTGTACAGGGCCTCGCTAGCTTCGCCGTTGACAACCTTGTTCTCAATGGCATTCTCCTTGATGACAGCCTTACGAACCTCGCTAGTCTCCATGTACTCCTTGCGAAGATCTGTCATGAGATCCTTGAGGTTGGGGATGTATTGGAAACCGCCATTGAGGTCAGCCCATACGGGCTCGACCTGGCAAAGGTTTACAATCGGAGGAGCCATGAGGCCGAGCAAGTTGAAAGCCATTTCTTGTTGGCTGAAAGTGCGGACACCGTACTTCTCAACACCCTCTGCGACAATGTTGTTCCCGGCCATGAGACCAGTACCACGGGTCCAACCGATGATGGCTCCACAAATTGTCAGGAAGCTACCCCAGCTTTCAGAGTGCCACCTGCTGAACAGAGTCTCCAAAGCGATCTTGGACTCTGCGTACAGACCGTCATTTCCGAATGTACCATGATTGGGCGAAAGGGGAAGAATGACTTGGGCAGGACGTGTTTCGTAACCGTGGGCTGCCTTGTGAGTCTTCACCGCACCAAGCAGTCGCAGAAGGTTGGTCAACATGATGCGATGGGCGAGCTCAGACTTGGAGTCCAAACCATCAATCTCACGTCCATTCTCAGAGATGGCAGCGAATGGCACAATGTAGTCGAGATCCCATCCAAGACCATTCTTAGCGTCGAAGATGTAGTCGACCAAAGCCTCCACATCCTGCTTGCTACCCTGATTGAATGGCACGACAATCAGCTGTGAGCCGCGCGCACCGTAGCGAGAGTACATGGACTGGTAATACTCTGTAACCTCGCGGGAGAAACGGGATGTCGTGACAACGACGTGAGCACCACCGCTGATCAAGCCTTGGAGGACCTCTGCGCCAATGGATCCAGCGCCGGCACCAGTCATGAGTGCATACTTGCCTTGGAAGGTAACACCATCCTTGGCAGCGCTCTCAAGGCAATCAAGATACACGCCGGTGAGCTTCTTGCTGTATTCCCAACCGTGGTCGTCCTTCCTCTTGAGGTGAAGGAATGGGACTGTCTCTACCTTACCCTGCTTCGAAGATCCTTGTACGCGGCCGTTGCGGCCCTTCTTACCGTTGACCGATTTGCCATTCTCATTAGGAATGATCTGGCCCTCGTTCATGGATAGGGAGCGGATGACGTTGCTGTACAGGCTCTTGATTTGAAGCTGCGATGACTTGGAAAGCTTGTGTTGCTGCTTGATAAGCTTGTATATGCGCTGCAAGTCGTTCTGAACCTTGGTGCGATTTCCATACTCGGAAAGCTTTCCACCTTCGGCCATCTCCTTGACGTAATGCTCTAGCTTACGCACACTAGGCCGTTGAGTCTCGGTGTAGTTCATGTTACCCTTGGCATCGATGTCAAGGTGAGGACCGGTGGGGACAGCTACATCCTTGAAACGGGGCGCCTCATTAAGAACATCTTTGCAGTTCTCGATGAGCTGCTGACCAAGTTCCTTGGCAAGCTCGTATGTTTCCCCACGTTCTGTCGGGCAGTGGTCGATGTGGTACTGCATAAACTCGAGCAGCAAAGGGTTGGAGCGGTTCATGATCTGAATGCAACGGCTGACAATCTCACGGTCGACAGCCTTGAGCCGGCCAAAGATGATGTCGTAGTACATGCTCAATGCATCCTGGCGAGCCCAGTTCCAGGAAGAATCGTACACACGGGCCTTGAGCGGAGTGAATTGCGGTTCAATGCCAGCAGCATAGAAGTCGCCGTGCTCGGCAGACCAAAGATCCAATTGTGCTTGGAGAGCCGAAGAGGCCTTCTGGGAGTCGAGGAAGGCCTTGTCGCCGGCTCGAAGGTCCATCTTCAAGTAACGAGCAAAAAGTTCGAGCTGTTGCTTGAACAACTGGCGCTGGTCTTTGGTAAGAGCATCGATGGCAGCAGGGTCCATCATCATGCCTCCTGCAGCACCGCCGGCATCGCCGCCAGCTGTCGGTGCAGACAGGCTAATGCCAGCTTGTGCAGCGTACTTGTTCGAAATGTCGTCCAACCACGCCTTGGCGTCGTTTTCTGACCCCAAACGAGCAGCGGGCTCATTTGTAAGGGCAAGTAACAGCACGCCGTCTTGTCGTCCTTGTGCCAGACCCCATCGGGTCTCGAGGTGCTTGCGCACAGATGTGATGTTGAAACCTCCAGGCATCTTGGATGACACCAGGCGTGCAATGAGTGAAGAGGACTGCTTGCCCAGCTGGCCATTGAAGGTCGCCTGCATCGCCGCACCTAACTCGTCCAAAGGTTGGTCTTCGGGCTTCTCGGGCGTGGAGCCAAACTCCTTGCCCAAGTCTCCGAGGATCTCATTCTGAAGGGTGGATTTGCCTGGACGTGTGTTAGCACGGTATCACTATCACGGTGAAATGGAATTGCGAGTCGTCTTACCTCCAACGAGATCCTTGATCGCCTTGCTCAGGGGCACGTCAGCCAGAGGCTTCTTCAGCTTCTGGGCAACCAGAGCGCGGAGCACGTCGGTTGCTGTGACCGGGGCATCGGGAACCTGTGCTGCGGGACCTGCACTGGGTGGAGGGGCTGCAACAGCAACAGGGGCGGCGGAGGCTGCGGGTGCCGACGACGTAGATGCGGAGGGAGCAGCGGCTGGCTCTGGCTCATCTTCTACAGGGTCCACATCGTAGTATATGTCCTTTGCATCTTTGTTGTAACACAGAATCTGGCGCTGCACGGAGAGGGCAGCGTCGTGTGCTTCGTACTTGGAGGCGAGCGTCCGCTTGGCCATGACACCCAGTGTGTCTGCCGGGCCGACCTCGACAATGCGCTCCGTCGTCTTCTCGCCGAGGACGACATCCTGGGTCTCGATCCATCTGACGGGCGAGGCGAACTGATATGCGAGCAGCTCGATGAGCAGCGTGTGCGAGAGCTCCTGCTCGACTTCGGGACGCATGGCGGCGGGGGTGCGTCTAGCGGTGGAGCGGAGGAGGGGTAGGCGAGGGTGTGGACGTCAATTGGGTATCTTTGGGGCGCGAGAGAGCGGAAAGGAAAGAGCGATGGGTATATTGTCTAAAGAGGGCGGAGCAGACAGCGAGGATGCGGCCGTGCTGCTCTTGTTGCGGTGTGAGGGAGGACTGGAGCTCGACGGGAGGAAAGAGCTCCAGAGTCAGACCCACGGCCGGGCCTGTAAAGTAGAATGAGGTGGGTGGAGCGAGGGGGGGTTGCGGGACGTTCAGGAAGGGTAGCGACCCAGCATTGGCTGTTTATCTCGCAGGGAAAGGGCAGGAGATAGCACGCTGCTGTGTTGAGGAATTCCAGTCTTCTCGGCGGTCTCTCAAAAATCACACCCCTGCCCTCCTCGCATGCGCGACCGTGCGTGGGCGTCCACTCAAGAAGCGGCAAATTTCGCCAGTGCTCTCCCCGCTGGCTACACTAGGGCGCGGTAGCGGATCCAGCACGCACGCCTCCGGTTCCGGTCCCCCCTCTGCCTGCTCGAAAATGGGTCAGCTTGCGAGACGACGTCAAGACGGCGGCCTGTTGAGCGGGTGGGCGACGGGCACTGCTATCAGTAATCGTGCTCAAGGCAGCCTCGATGGACCACTCTCCCGTTTCACCCGCGTGAGAGCGAGCCCGCCTGCGTTCTCTAGACCCGCATCCTGCAGGCCCAACGTCCAGAGCCCCCCGGTCGCTCAGGGTCGGCTGGGATCCGCTTAGCGGGCGACCTCTCAAAAAAAGTCGACGAGCTACAACGCCGTCGTATTTACCCACGCCATCCATCTCCCGAGCTCCAGCCCACCTCCTCCCCTCTCAATTGCCCTCACCGCTCTCCTTTTGATTACATATACCCCCGTGCCTTTGTAGTGTGTGCGCAGCCCTCGCCTGCGGCTCGCTCTTCTCATCTGTAGCAAGGGAGCTGCAGTCGCTGGATTGCAGTACGAACAAAGTCCCCCCGCTCGCTGCTGGAGATTAACTTCTGCCGGCTTCCAATTGCTTCTACCAATACCTAGTACGTTGCCTGGATCCATTGCCTCAGCCCACGCGACCCTCTCCGCCCCAACCTTTGCCCACGGGTGGTGGTGCTTTCCCTGCCCACTCGCAAGCTCTTCCCAAACCGGAATCCATGCACTCACACGACTGCCAGATCTGAACCCTCACGCTCTTTCTGCCTAGCAACCGGTAAGAGCTCTCCAGTCTACTGTTTACGTCCATACGTGTCTTTACGAGCTCCATGCTGTGCTCGCTGTGCCCGCTCTGCCCGCTCTGCCCGCTCCGTCTGTGCCACCGCGGAGCATTGCCCTCCCACCACACCACCGTACATATAATCGCAGCGTGCTAACCATGGCAGGTGCTGCACGCCTCGCAAGGCCAGTCAAGGGAACAACTTCTATCAAAATGTACGGATCTGGCCCGCAGACTGGCATTTCGACGCCGCGTACTCAGGCGTCGCTGCGTCCCCTCGTCCTCTCCCACGGCTCGCTCGAATACACACTTCTCATTCCCGTTGCTCTGCACTACAATGCTCAGCAGCTGCGGGATGTCTTCAAGGCCACTCTCCCCGAGCCTACAGACGAATTAGCACAGGATGACGAGCCCTCGTCGGTGGCAGAGCTGGTGGCCCGGTACCTGGGTTTTGTCGCCAAGGAGGTCGACGAGGGCGAGGACCCTGACACTTTTGAGGAGGTGCTCAAGCTGGTTCTGCAGGAATTTGAACGTGCTTTCCTCCGAGGCAATGAGGTCCACGCACTCGCTGCTACCTTGCCCGGAATCACCGAGAAGAAGCTCATCACCGTTCGATCATACTACGCTGCTCGCGCCGCGGCAGACAGGCCAATCAAGCACCACGAGTCTGCGCTGCTCCGCGAAGCCTCGGACGAGAACGCATTCCTGTACGCCGTTCTGGGTGGTCAGGGCAACATTGAGGAGTACTTTGACGAGCTCCGCGAAATTTACAACACCTACCCCTCATTCGTTGAGGATTTCATCGCGGCCGAAGCGCAACACCTTCTCACACTGTCGCGTGACCCACGTGCGGAGAAACTCTATTCCAAGGGATTGGATGTCATGCGATGGCTCAACAACCGAGACTCGCAACCCGACACCGACTACTTGGTTTCGGCGCCTGTCAGTTTGCCCTTGATTGGGTTGACCCAGCTAGCCCACTACGTCGTTACTTGCAGAGTTCTTGGAAGCCACCCTGGCCACCTCCGAAGCCGCCTGAGCGGTGTAACTGGTCATTCCCAAGGTGTTGTCACTGCTGCTGCCATCGCCGAGTCGAAGAATTGGGAGACTTTCGAGCAGGCCGCTAAGAAGGCAATCGAGATCCTCTTCTGGGTCGGATCTCGCAGCCAGCAGGCCTATCCTCGCACCTCACTTGCGCCCAATGTGCTCCAAGACTCTGTTGACAATGGAGAGGGTACTCCCACCCCTATGTTGTCCATCCGCGACCTTTCCCGGAAAGCGGTTCAAGAGCACATCGACGCAACGAACCAGCATCTGCCACCGGAGAGGCACATTGCCATCTCTCTGGTCAACAGCGCCCGGAACTTCGTTGTCACGGGTCCTCCCATCTCGTTGTATGGTTTGAACCTTCGTCTGCGCAAAGTCAAGGCTCCTACTGGTCTTGACCAGACAAGAATTCCCTTCACTGAGCGCAAGATCCGCTTTGTCAACCGCTTCCTCCCCATCACTGCCCCTTTCCACAGCCCCTATCTCCGTGAGGCTGCGAAACAGCTGGAAGATGATCTCAAGGACGTCAAGATCTCTGCAAGGGACCTCGGCATCGCCATGTATGACACACACACTGGTGAGGATCTCCGTGAATCCGATGACGACAATGTCGTTCCAAGACTTGTACACATGATCACCAACGACTCCGTTGAGTGGGAGACCGCAACCGTTTTCCCCAAAGCCACACACATCCTCGACTTCGGCCCTGGTGGCATTTCTGGTCTTGGTGTTCTGACCAACCGTAACAAGGACGGAACTGGTGTCCGCGTTATCCTAGCAGGCGCTCTTGATGGTCAGAACCCCGAAGTTGGGTACAAGCCTGAGATCTTTGATCGCGATTCTGACCACGCTGTCAAGTATGCGGTCGATTGGGTCAAGGAGCACGGCCCTCGCCTAGTAAAGACGTCAACTGGACAGACCTACGTTGACACGAAGATGAGCCGCATGCTTGGACTTCCTCCGGTCATGGTTGCTGGTATGACACCCTGCACGGTTCCTTGGGATTTCGTTGCCGCCACTATGAACGCTGGTTATGAGATCGAGCTTGCGGGTGGTGGTTACTACAATGAAAAGACGATGACCGCTGCTATCACCAAGGTCGAGAAGGCAATCACTCCTGGCCGTGGTATTACAGTCAACTTGATTTACGTCAATCCTCGCGCCATGGCGTGGCAGATCCCCTTGCTGGGTAAGCTGCGTGCTGAAGGTGTCCCGATTGAGGGTCTGACCATCGGCGCTGGTGTCCCATCGATCGAGGTCGCCAACGAGTATATCGAGACGCTAGGCATCAAGCACATCGCTTTCAAGCCTGGTTCCGTGGAAGCAATTCAACAGACCATCAATATCGCCAAGGCGAATCCTGGATTCCCCGTTCTACTTCAGTGGACGGGTGGTCGTGGTGGAGGCCATCATTCGTTCGAAGATTTCCACCAGCCAATTCTCCAGATGTACAGCCGTATCCGCAAGTGCGATAATCTCATTCTTGTTGCAGGGTCGGGTTTCGGTGGTGCTGAAGATACCTACCCTTATCTCACTGGTACCTGGTCTACTCGCTTCGGTTATCCCCCGATGCCGTTCGATGGGTGTCTTTTCGGCAGCCGCTTGATGACTGCCAAGGAGGCCCACACCTCGAAAGCAGCTAAGCAAGCCATTGTTGATGCCCCCGGTCTGGATGACGGCGACTGGGAGAAGACTTATAAGGGACCTGCCGGTGGTGTCATCACTGTGCGTTCCGAGATGGGCGAGCCTATTCACAAATTGGCCACCCGCGGTGTGTTGTTCTGGCATGAAATGGACCAAAAGATCTTCAGTCTGGACAAGGCCAAGCGTATCCCCGAGCTCAAAAAGATGCGCGAGCACATCATCAAGAAGCTCAATAACGACTTCCACAAAGTCTGGTTCGGTCAGAACAAGCACGGTGAATCTGTCGATCTTGAAGACATGACCTATGCCGAAGTTGTGAAGCGTATGGTTGATCTCATGTATGTCAAGCATCAGGACCGTTGGATCGACCAGAGCTTGAAGCGTTTGACTGGCGACTTCATCCGTCGCGTTGAAGAGCGTTTCAGCAAGTCCAACAGTGAATCGCTCATCCAAACGTACGAGGAGCTGAACACGCCATATCCCACTATTGAGAATGTTTTCAAGGCTTACCCTGAGGCTGGTGAGCAGCTCATCAACGCCCAAGATGTACAACACTTCCTTCTGCTCTGCCAGCGCCGTGGACAAAAGCCAGTGCCATTCGTTCCTGTTCTTGATGACACTTTTGAATTCTTCTTCAAGAAGGATTCCCTGTGGCAGTCTGAAGATCTGGATGCTGTGGTTGATCAAGATGTCGGCAGGACATGTATTCTCCAGGGACCGATGGCCGTGAAGTACTCCACCAAGGTTGATGAGCCTGTCAAGGAGATACTGGACGGTGTCCACAACGGTCACATCGAATACCTTCTGCGCGATGTTTACGGCGGAGATGCTTCGAAGGTACCTACTATCGAGTACTTCGGAAGCAAACCTGTAGAAAGCATTGAGGGAGTTGAAGTTGATGGACTCACCGTCTCCCATCTTGAAAACAAGATTATTTACAGACTTTCGCCTGCTCCAAACTCTACTCTCCCGGAGGTCCAGCCATGGCTACAGCTCTTGGCTGGTACCACATACTCTTGGAGACACGCGTTCTTCTCTGCTGATATCTTTGTCCAAGGACAACGGTTCCAGACCAATCCGGTTGCCAGGATTTTCGCTCCTACACCTGGCATGATTGTTGAAATTGCGAACCCGAAAGAGCCGGCTAAGACTGTTGTCACCGTCAAGGAATTGCACCACAGCGGCAAGCACTTCAAGACGATTGAAGTGAGCTTGGTAAAGGACGAGATTGTCCTCAACATGTATGAAGAACGCACTGCTCTCAAGCAGCCTGTTGCTCTGCCGTTCAAGTTCCATTATCGTCCAGAATACGGGTACGCTCCCATTCACGAAGTAATGGATGCCCGCAACGATCGTATCAAGGAGTTCTATTATAAGATCTGGTTCGGCGATGAAGCTTGCCCGTTCGATACACCTGTAAGCTCCAAGTTTGACGGTGGTCGTGCAACTGTCACGAGCGAAGCCATCAACGACTTCGTTCATGCCGTAGGAAACACCGGCGAGGCCTTCGTTGAACGGCCCAACAAGGAGGTTTTCGCACCTATGGACTTCGCCATTGTTGTTGGCTGGAAAGCTATCACCAAGCCGATCTTCCCTCGTGCTATTGATGGCGATCTGCTCAAGCTTGTGCACCTCTCCAACGGCTTCCGTATGCTTCCAGGTGCAGAACCCCTTAAGAAGGGCGATGTTTTGGACACCACTGCTCAAATCAATGCGGTGCTCAACCAAGATGCTGGCAAGATGGTCGAAGTTTGCGGCACCATCACCCGTGATGGCAAGCCCGTCATGGAGGTTACCAGCCAGTTCCTGTACCGCGGTGCTTACGATGACTTCGAGAACACCTTCCAGAGGAAGACCGAAACTCCCATGCAGCTGCACTTGGCTACTAGCAAGGACGTAGCTATCTTGCGCTCCAAGGAATGGTTCAATATGGACGAGCCAGATGTTGAATTGTTGGACAAGACCCTGACCTTCAAACTTGAGAGCTTTGTTCGATACAAGAACAAGACCGCCTTCTCCGAAGTCCAAACGGTCGGTGAGGTGCTGCTTGAGCTCCCTACAAAGGAGATCATCCAGATTGCGTCTGTGGATTACTCTTCCGGAACATCTTACGGTAACCCTGTGCTGGACTACTTGGAGCGCAATGGGTCTGCAACCGATCAGCCGGTCAACTTTGAGAATCCCATTCCGCTAAACGGCAAGACTCCTCTCACGCTCAAGGCTCCTGCTTCCAATGAGACATACGCACGTGTTTCCGGCGACTACAACCCAATTCACGTGTCACGTGTTTTCTCAAGCTACGCTAATCTTCCCGGAACAATTACTCACGGCATGTACTCCAGTGCTGCTGTACGAAGCTTGGTCGAGACTTGGGCTGCTGAGAACCATGTTGGCCGTGTTCGTAGCTATCACGTAAACCTTGTGGGCATGGTCCTGCCTGATGACATCCTGGAAGTCAAGCTTCAGCATGTCGGTATGGTGTCTGGACGTAAAATCATCAAGATTGAGGTCAGCAACAAGGAGACTGAGGACAAGGTCTTGCTTGGAGAGGCTGAGGTTGAGCAACCTACCACCTCTTACGTCTTCACTGGTCAAGGTTCCCAAGAGCAAGGCATGGGTATGGATCTCTATGCCAGCAGTCCTGTGGCCAAGGAGGTCTGGGATCGTGCAGACAAGCATTTCATGGACAACTATGGTAAGTTATTGCGCTCTTGGTTTGCAGCATAATGCTAACAATGTCCAGGCTTTGCTATCACCAACATTGTCAAGAACAACCCGAAGGAGCTTACGATTCACTTTGGTGGTCCTCGCGGCAAGGCCATCCGCCAAAATTACATGTCTATGACGTTTGAGACTGTCAGTGCTGACGGCACTGTCAAGTCGGAGAAAATCTTCAAGGAAATTGACGAGAACACAACTTCGTACACTTACCGGTCCCCAACGGGTCTGCTTTCCGCTACGCAGTTCACTCAACCTGCTCTTACGCTGATGGAGAAGGCATCGTTCGAGGACATGCGCTCCAAGGGGCTAGTCCAGCGCGACAGTACCTTTGCTGGACACTCACTTGGAGAGTACTCGGCTCTTGCTGCGCTCGCTGAAGTTATGCCTATCGAGAGCTTGGTTTCCGTTGTTTTCTACCGCGGTTTGACCATGCAAGTTGCCGTTGAGCGTGATGAAGCCGGCCGATCAAACTACTCTATGTGTGCTGTCAACCCGAGCAGAATCTCGAAGACGTTCAACGAGCAAGCCCTCCAGTACGTCGTGGAGAACATCGCAGAGCAGACAGGATGGCTGTTGGAGATTGTCAACTACAACATCGCCAACATGCAGTATGTTGCCGCTGGTGACCTCCGTGCTTTGGACTGCCTTACCAACGTTACCAACTACCTCAAAGCACAGAAGATTGACATCCAGGCACTCATGCAGAGCATGTCCATCGAGGATGTCAAGGCGCACCTGGTGGAGATCATCATAGAGTGTGCTAAGCAAACTGAGGCCAAGCCGAAGCCGCTCGACCTCCAGCGTGGCTTTGCAACCATCCCACTCAAGGGTATCGATGTGCCCTTCCACAGCACTTTCTTGCGCTCTGGTGTGAAGCCGTTCCGTAACTTCCTGCTCAAGAAGATTCACAAGACTTCCATCGATCCTTCCAAGCTGGTGGGCAAGTACATCCCCAACGTGACTGCTAAGCCGTTTGCGCTCACCAAAGAGTACTTCGAGGACGTCTACAAGCTGACGAACTCGCCCAAGATTGGCAACATCCTTGCCAACTGGGACAAGTACGAAGAGAAGGAAGAGGTCAAGACCGCGGCTGCTTAGGCGGCTTAGTTCTATTGTTGATTCATTCGTTCGTTGGGTGTGTGTGTGTGTGTCGTGAGTGGCGTTCTTTTGGCTGGTAGAAATGGCGATATCCACCTTCGTAGATGCTTGGTAGACAGCGAGCATCGTGTATGAAACATTCACGTACTGTATGTAGCTTTTAGTAATGATTTTCAAGATTTACATCCGTGGTGGCTTTGACTGCGCCTTGTGCTGTTGTGTTGTACTAACTCATCTGTCTCTCCCAAACTTGTGTTAGCGAAAGTTCCTAGACCTGAATTCTGGCTTGCTCTTGTATTGTCCAACGAGCAAGCCTGTTTGAGCAATCAAGCTACGTCGACGTGACATCGTTCTCGATTTGTGCTTCGTTACCTGGACGGATGAGAACTACGAGCCAGATTGTTGTCGTTTCGGGTTGCATGGGCGTTTGATCACTTCTCTGGGTTGATAGTCGTATTGGAATGTATCAGTGATGCCATTTCGGACATGGCAAGTCACCAGCTGTAGTAGCTCACTTGTAATATCTTCTGGGGGGATCATTTGCGCCATCTAAGCTGTGGGGTAAGGATCAAATCCTTTGAAGGCCAACCACACGTATTCTCTTCCCAGTCACCATTTGCAGATACTGTTCTTAAGCAATCACAATGCAGCAAATAATAACGAACAGCAGTAGAGTAACAATATCCATGCGATGCTCTGCGCATATATGCAAAGCAAAAAGGTATCTACAATCTCTACGAACACTACCTGTCTACGTCTATCTCGTACCCATACCTGTACATTTATATTTACAAACATACACATCATATCATACATGCATGCACGCGTCTTCTATCCTTACCATAGATACTCCGCATTACACATCCTTGCCTCCTCCAAGTCTCTCCACGTTCTATGCTTTACACTGGCCTGCATCGGCAAGATCTTTCTATGCCATAGCCTCGCGAAACGCTTCGCGGCATCCTCGTCACTAAACTCGACAATCCACCTGTTGTACACCCGGTTCATGATAAGTTGATTTATGGCCTTTGCGTCCTGACCGTTGTCGTCCTCTGACTCGTCGGTTGAGTTGTGACCCAGGAACTCGGCGTACGGATCGTGACTGTTCTTGTCCGTCCTGGCAGCTCGAGGGTTGGCGGTTGAAACGCTCCGGAAGCGTGTTTTGGTATCCATGACATCGCGGAGACGGTACACAGACTGGTGTTCGCGTACGAAGGGCCATACGATACCACGCATGGAAGCGTCCTGCATGAGAACCTGGTAGATGTCGTAGGGAGTAGGCTCGTACCCTTCGATGTACAACAGAACCTTATGTATCGGCTTATCGGTCGAAGTGGTGGCCGAGGCGACGAGCGGGTACCCGCCTTGTGCGATGAGGCGAGAAAGAGAGGGGTTGTACGGTTGCATGACCATGTTGAGGTGTAAGTCTTGACCCGGAGGCGTGAGCGAGTATGATGAAAGTGCGGCATGGAGGTCTTCGCCGTTTTCGAGGAGTCCAGGAGGGGGCGGAATCGCGAACACGGTATTAGAGTAACCGTATAGTTTACTCAGCTTGTGTAAGCGAGCTGCATTGTTCTGGTATTTGAGGGCGGCTTCGGGGTTTTTGAAGACCAAGTAGTAGAAAGGCAGTCTCTCTAAGCTGAGCGGATCGCGTCCAGGGATAATCTTGTGGATTTCACCGTCACGGGCCCAACCTTCGATATGCCGTCCCTGGGGAATAACACGTCGGAAATCGGCCTCAGTCAGTTCAGTACTACAGTAAAGAAGTTGTAATGCCGACAGCATCTCTGATGAGTTTTGGAATGCTTGGATATACCTCTCCCTATCGTTCAACTTTTTCTTCGGGCTGTACATTCTGACAAGAGGAGCAGAGCTAGGAAGGTCAAGCCTGGGATACGGATTGCGTTTAGTGTAATGGGGCTGGATATAGTTGCGTGCCTCTGGGAACAGCTCGTCGAGGAGCGGTAGATCCAGTATTGTAGGTTCAGCCTGGTCAGCTCCAGCCTCGACAGGTACATTATTTCCAATCTCATCCATGTTCAGGTCTTCAGAAGGATCCATGGACTTGGCTTGCGTGTGTGTCTGTCGGACCAATCTCTGCCCATCTAGAACGTTTTCTGTTATTCTAGCCGGGGAGGACAACAAGTCTGGGGGCGGAGTCAGAGTATCGATTTCATCTAATGGTAGTTCACCAGCAAGCGACGCTCTAATTTTCTGATTCACGAGCTGGGCTTGAATCGTGGACGCATATCGCCTGCCGGGCACTGGGGGTGAGCTCTGATTGATATCTTCCAACCAGGATTTATCCGACGAGACTTCTGAGCCCTCAATCTTTTCCTGATTGACATCCCCTGGCGAAGTTGCGTTTGTCGAGACTTGTGAACCCGCTAATTTCTCCTGCAAAAGTCTGACCTGTTCCTTTAGCTGATCAAGCTGTAGCTTTAGATCTGATTCATCTGGCTGCTGATTTTCAATTCGCACAGGAGGCTCTTTCGTTTTCGGTACAAAATGTCCTTCTTCCGAGGAAGAGTGGACTTTCACCGTAGTAGACTTGGGTTTTGCGGAAGAACTGCTTTCATGCTCCGTGGGTCTTAAATGAACTTTCCGAACCTTGTTTTTCTTTGCATCAAGGAGTGCAGCATGTTGTTCAAGAATAGGCAGGAGAAATGGATCTTGCCTCTTTTTCGCCTCGCGGTGTATTGGACGTATATACATGATGGTGCTTTTCATCATCCCAGCAGTGAGCGATGACGGTAGGGTGGCGAGTACACGAGAAACATCCAGCAAGGCGCTCAAGGAGGCAGTGTACTGGATCAGAAGTTGCCGTATAATCGAGGACGGAGACCCGTAGAGTTCGCGGCGGAGTTGAGGATTGCCATAGAAATAACGGAACATGGAGTAGCGCTTGGTGTTCTTTGCATGGACGTAGACCGGGAAGAGATAGGCATACACAGTGCGCGTAATCGGGGCGGTGACGGGGGACGCCATGGCCTCGAGCTCCGAGTAGATAGCGACCAAGAGCTCGAAATACGAGCGGTACATATGGTCAGCCATAATCAGGCGCTTGTCGTGGAGCGCGGACATAGACCGGGGGTCCAGCGATGCTGGTCTCATTTTGAGAGCGGTGACGCAGGCGGGCGAGGACTGGACATGGTGGTGAGCTTGTTCCGGTGTGTCGAAGATTTCCTCGCATTGGAGGCAGGCGAAGCTGTTGGGCTTGGCCCCGATGCACTGCTTGCTGGACAGTATGTGCAACGTCACCGCTTCGAGCGAGCGGAGGGGTGTGCTGCAACTGGCGCAGGAGCGGATGGCCTCCCCCTGGACATCTTTCAGCCGTGTCTTCGACCAGGGCGAGTTCCAGCCAGCGAAGTCATAGCGCAGCTTCTTGGATCGCTCCTGCAGGACTTGGTCCAGACTGGTGTAGACGACTGGCCACGAGGCAATGTGGTTGTTCTTGATGATGTGGTTCCGCAGCGTCAGCGGCGATTTGAAGTCGTGGGCGCAGACGAGACAGGTGGTGCCGGAGGGAGGGTCGGCGGGCGGAGGCGGGGAGCGGGCGGGCTCAGCGTTGGTCTCGGGCGACGGGGGGGTCTTGGAGAACAGCTTGAGGCTGCTCGCCAGAGCTGGCCAGCGTCCCGCCGCCTTCTGGTCGTTCTGGGGGGCGTCCGCTGCGTCGGTTTAGCGCGTCAATGGTCCTTCAGCGGGCAGGCGCGTCGACGCACCTTCATCACGGCCGCCCGGCGCGCCGTCATCGGGCTGCCCGTTGCTCGCGGTGCGGGGCCCCTGCGAGGCCCAACGTGCGTGGACAGAGGTCCTCGGGGGGTGCCATGGCCGCAGAGGTAGGGTTCGGCGCGGCGGCGGCATCAATTGCTCTGCCTGGTCACATTGCACTCGAGGCGATGGCTGGCCAATCGTCGGAAAAAAGTTCTGGGGAAGCTTCACTCGCTGACTCAGCACGCCGCCAAAATTCACACCCTCCACCATCCAGCACCCGTGGGCCCTCTTGAGTCACGGGTCAAAGTCGAGGCGCAGAGCCCAGCAGAGTCATGCCGGCCGCCACGCCCTTCACCCTGCGTCCGCTGGAACGCTCTTCCGCAAGTAGCACTCTCGACCAGGCCTCCTTCCGCGTCCACATTTCGCCAAAGGAACTCAAGAATCTCTCCCTCACAGCGGGGGAGCGCATTTGTCTGACTACTCCCAGGGGCTTCCATGGGCTCGCTGTGGCCTGGCCCGCCCAGCAGACAAACCCGGGGAACAAGCCCATTGTCAAGGTCTCGGACCTGCTGCGCGAGAAGTTTGATCTGATATTGACCGACGCCGTCTTTATAGAAAAGGTCACAGACGTGCCAGTCGCCGTCAAATCCGTCCAACTCTCCTTCTCTCACACCTCGGATGCCCTCACAAAGTATGCCGATAACGACGAGTTGGCCTTGTTCACCAAGACTGCCCTAGGTCGGTAGCCTCGCCAACACTGATCAACTTGCTTTGCTTACACTGCTTAGCTGACTTGGAAATCCTGGCTCCCGGCTGCGTCTTTGATGTGGAAAAGAAGCCCAGGTCGCTAGCCGCAGGATCTAAATTGCGCATGACAGTGACAAGCCTGGAGTCGGATGCCCCTGGCCAACATCCCCTGTTCTTCGACATGAAGAATTCCCAAGTGACCTTCTCTCAGGACCCCTCACTCAAAGCCAATACCAAGCTCAGTGTGGCCCCGGCTAACAAGTCCGTCTTGCGTCTTGATGCTGCGGGCATTGGTGGACTTGATCAACAGATCAAGACCGTAAATGACAATCTTGCTTTGATCTCAAGTACCAGTTTCCCCTTAGAAAACCCTCGCTTCCGTGGACCCACGTCTTTCCTCCTCCATGGTCCCGAAGGATGTGGCAAATCCCTGCTTTTAAAGAGACTGTCCGCTGCACCGTGGCGTAAGGTCTATAGGCTGGACCAGGACTGGCTCGCTGCACACCGAAAGGAGCAGGCTGTAGCCTTGTCCGAAGACGTTTTTGATGCTTCTTTAAACAACCAGCCCGCCTTGATATTGATCGATAATCTAGACAAGTTCTTAAAGAAAGCCGATAACCTTGTAGAGCAGATGCAAGAAGAGCTAGAAAAATTACAGAACACTAGAGTTGTGGTGGCCGCCGCCACACGCAGGATTTATGACATCGATGCCAATCTGCGCTCTCACTCGGGATTGAGGATCGAACTTGAGTTAGTTGCTCCAAACGTCAAGCAAAGAGAAGACATCCTCCGACAGCTCTTGAGCCTTGAGAATATGGACCCAGGCTTTGACTACACGTCTTTGGCGGAACAGTGCCATGGTTTCGTAGGTCGCGATATCGTAGATCTGATCAGTAAGGCCAGATGGAATCATGACACTCACCTTAGAGAATCTTTAGATGGAGATGGACAAGAAACCTTGAACGATATTCTGAAGGAGAGCACCTTTGTCGCCCAAGAAGACTTCGAGGCCGTCATCGGTCAGATCCAACCGACTGTACTCAAAGACAGCATTATCGAGGTCCCGAAAGTCAAGTGGGCAGACATCGCTGGAGTAGATCATGTCCGCTCACTTTTAGAATCAATCGTCGTTCGACCTTACAAAGTAAGTTCTGGGAATTTTCAATCTTGGTTACAACGCTCTCGAGAGCTTTACCATAAACAGCTTGAACACGAAATCCATCTCGCATAGTATGATAAATGACTCGGTCACTGACTTCCTGCAACAGTTTCCCGAGCTCGATACCAAATTTGGCGCACCCCAGTCCCGCAAAGGCGTGCTCCTCTATGGCCCGCCGGGCTGCGCCAAGACTCTCATCGCACAAGCTGTCGCCACCGAATCCCGTCAGAACTTCCTCGCTGTCAAAGGTTCGGAGCTCATCAAGATGTACGTTGGTGAGTCGGAGCGTGCCATACGAGACGTGTTCCGACGAGCACGAGCTGCAAAACCATGCATCATCTTCTTCGACGAAATCGACAGCATCGGTAAATCACGAGACAAGACACCCGAAAGTGGGCTCAATGTCGTCGCTACGCTCCTCAATGAGATGGACGGTATCGAGGCGCTCAAGGATGTTTTCATCATTGGGGCGACGAACAGGCCGGACATCTTAGATGCAGCGCTCATTCGTGTTGGGCGTTTCGATGTCCATATTCACATTGGACTACCTACTCTGGAGGCGAGAAAGCGGATTTTGCAAATTCATACTAGGAAATGGCCACTTTCCGCGGATGTTGACCTTGACCTTCTGGCTTCCAGGACAGAAGGCAGTACGGGAGCGGATATCAAGGGCTTGTGTGCGGATGTAGTAGAGCTGGCTAAATCGGACTATCTGGAGGGTGGAGGTGAAGGGCCGGCTGAGGTTAAAATGAGCCACTTTGATAGGGCGCTAGAGAAACATGTTCCGCGGACGCTGCCAGAAGAAGCTGCACGATATGAGGGATGGCGGCCAGGTAAGTCGCTGGTGGAAGATTGAGCTGGATTAGCTTGGGGATGTGGGGCCGCCCCAGGACGTTTAATGCAAAGACATAACAACCCAGTATCCGTTCGCTGCGTCTGTGTCTGTCGATGTAATTGTGTCATTGCTGCGAATGATGCCGGGGGGTCGCTGGCAGTGGCATATTCTATCTCGTATTTATATCTTAGCTGAAACCACCTCTAGTGAGTATCCAATAGATTGATGGTTATGGTCTCTAGTCTGTACTTCTACCCTATAAGAGTGACTGTTTTGTGTAAAGCTCACCTAACTCATGATGTAAACAACTGATAGTATGCCATTTGTGTTAGCAGTGCAAACATGAGGGTACCGAGTACTGGGGGTCCCTAGCGCTTGTGGTTTGAGTGACAACCGAAATGACACGCAAGTGCCCATGTCTATGCAAGTACTTGTGGATGAAGAATACACGGGCTCTTGAAAGCACAAGAGACTGGTGAGGAGAACAATTTGAAAGGCTCCTACCAACTATCTAGTCGATACAACCATTACGTGTATGTATGTATGTCCAGTTTGGCGGCTGAAAGCGAGGGTCAAGCATGCATGCAGCCGGATCGGCACATCGAACTTCTTGCTCGGGAACTCGGGAGAACCTTGCCCGTGGGCCATCCACCTACCCGCAGTACAGAACATGTGTGTCTGGAATCTGGACTCGTCATCGACCAGCGCTCGGAGTTGGGGTTGGTGGGTGCATTCGACAGAAAGTCGGTGAAAGCCGAGGCTCGTGTGCAGGCCAACCCAAGTATTCGACTACAACATCCGATGTCACCACCACCACCAACTCAAACGACCATGGCCATTGCTTGCGCATGTCTCGAATTCGTGCAGCAACATGTTGGATCTGCATGTTTTGGATGGGGGCATGTATGACACGACATGACGGCTGCGTGACAGATGCATTCTACGCAGTACGTAGCCCCCAGTACAGAGGAGTTCTCTCTTCCCAACGCTGGTCTGTCACTGGTGACTGGTAATCAGCCACCACGTCGCGCGCGCGCTCCCGTTGCAATTTTGGCAAATTATACCAGACGCAAGAGCGGGAACTAGCTGGATCCTGCGTTGTGTGCCTGCTTGTGTTATTTCCGTTCCACCTCAGCTCGCACGAGGAGAGCGCAGTGAAGGGCTGCTGGTTGGGGGCGATCGCATCTCGCCATGAATGCTCCGAATGGCTTCCCTTGCCCTGTCTTCGTCCCCCGTCGCAAGGCTAATTCTTCAATCCCGGAGGTCGCAGCCAGTGTCTGTTGTTCAGACAGCTGCTTGGCGGTTGGAAAGCGAGATTGCGCACGGCAGCCCGCTGAAACCGGGGCCGTGCGCTCGAGGTGCAGCACAGAATACCCGCCTCTTCCCCACCATGTCGGAGGTTCGAGACGACGACCCCAGTCACTTGCAAGGACTGACGCTGTCGCAAGTCCCCCCGCTGCGTGCTGCTTCGCCCAATGGCAGCCCTGCTGGATCCTCATTCGCGTTGCGGCGCATGCTCAATTCCCTTATCCTCGTAGACCCTTACTGTGTAATTTGTTCCTAACGCCTAGGTAGTAGTCGAAGCGTGCACGGCTTAACACATCATCTAGCCATGACCGCCTACCGATAGGCGGGACGCTTCCTATCTGCCGTTGACAATTTCCCTTCGTTCCTTTGCACTTTCTCCTACACATTGACGTTTTCTCTCCGTTCTGTTTGCTCACGTTTTGACGCGTTTGGCTCTCTGTGAGAGCCGTCCATTCCTTTCCTGGTCGATCACTCCACCTCTGTCACTCATTCCCCATCACACAACCCACATCTTGATACCAGCTAGCCCTAGCTAACGCCCACTTTGAAACCACTATAGCCAACATGCTGGGTAGATCAAAGTCCTTTCGGATGCTGAGAGGCGGACTCAAGGAAACGCACCAACGAGGCGAAGATATAACGCCACAATCCACTTTGTCGCCCGCGGGAATCGACAGATTAAAGGCAGCTACGCCTGCGACACGAAGAGAGAACAGGGTTGAAACTTCCGAATCCGAGATGCAGCAACGACCGAGGACTTCTAGCGGGCCAGGTGACCGTTCAACACTATTCCATAAGAAAGTTATTCCTGTCCAACACCTCGATGACCCGCGCTTCAATGCCTCCTACACCAGCCTTATCAAGTCCACCACCACCCTCAATTCTGCCCAGCTTCCAGAAGGAGAAGGAGTCATTGGTATCGCGCTTGGAAGCCCCACAATGCCACCTCAGCACTATAATGTACCTCACTCGACAGACTTTGTTACGCAAAAGCAAGGCACTGTCACTGAGATAACGTCCAACAATCAGTCTTCGGAGGCTTCACGTCTGGTAAACGGCACCCAAACAGAAGCCCCCAAGCCTAAACTCAGCCGATGGAAGTCAATCTTCAAGAAGACGGCGCCTGCGCCTAAGCCGAACAAGGATACCTTCTATCAATTAGCAAAGGCAGCCAACTCTGCCCGTGTAGTCAATCAGCAGGCAATTGAATCTGTAGACTTTCAGTCATTCACCTTCGAAGACGATGCAAGTACTAAGCCATCACCAACGGCCACTTTCAAATCAGACATTAGGCCGTCCCGCAGTAAAAAGGGACAAGTTGAGCCAGCGGACACTCGGCCAAGGGCTTTGACAGTCGGATCAACTCCAGCTGGCAAGGCAAAATCGCCCATGTCAAAATTCGCCCTAAGTCCACGGCCTCAAAGACCCGCACAAGATTCTCCACAGCCTCCTTCGGTGAAAGTGTCTGGAACCTCCCATGACACGTCCCTAAGGAAAACTGTCGAAAAACCGCTACTCGATGTGGATATTCCCCAGGTACAGTTGGAGCGTTACAGTGTCATGTTCAGCGGCCTTCTTGAACCACAGAACAACAACTCGTCTTCATCGCTTTTGTACAGGCGGCAAGGTAATACTGATAAAGTCACGCCGCTGAGCGGGCTCTCCACTAAGGTATGTCTATCAAATAATATGTTGTCTTCAAAAATCTGACAGTGTATTAGAACGAAGGTACACATCGCCGTGCAACATCTCCTAGCCTTCGATCTAAGTCACCTTCCGGTCAACTTTCTCTTTTCCCTTCCGCAAATACCAGTCGGGCGCCCTCCCCTCATATCATTACGAATCGACCACGACCTTTACAACGCTCCAAAACTGCCCCAGCTGCGTCACCTTCGCAACCTACTTTCCCATCACAACCTGCTAAACCAGACGTTGTCGTGCAAGAGACAGACTACCCCGATACCCCCTCACTTTCTCAAGCTTCCAGCCCCGCTTCCACTTCGGACCGCAGCTTTGATTCCAATATTGAGGACATTACCATCGTCGCTACGCCCGTCGCTACGCCCGTCGTTGCAGCAAAGCCCTGGCGTCCGCAAGTCCAAGACGAAGAGCCTGTTTGGGAAATCATCCAACGACAACCGACCACTGTAACCAAAGCTTCAGCACTGCGATCACACCCTACCAGCGCCACATCTCCATCGTTCGAAGAACCCGTATTCAAAACGGCTACAGTGGCACGCAGCCCAGCACTCAACCGCGCAAAATCGCACACGGTCTTGAAAACGAGTTCACAGCGATTAGGACTCCCGCGCCTCGAAACAGACTCCCATGCGACAGTGGGCGTGGCACGATCCGTCTCTGTTTCCCGCGCAACAAGATCACCCGATAGCCTGTCGACCCCCGGGTCTGCGAAGAGCCCTGGTGAAAAGGGGTTAAATCCTGGACGATTCGTCGACGCCGGGGCACTAACTCCGATGCTGGTTGAATTGAAGAATAGGCGGAGTCACCGCGTGACATTGGTCGATGCATGATTTACTTTCTACATACATATGTACCGCCATAGGTGCAATTCCTTTGTAACTTTCAACACCGACGGCTATATACATACGTTTTTTTCTCTTTCCTCGTTGTTTTGGATTAGCATGGCGCATCTGGCGTTTACACTTGGATGCTCTGCTTCTATTTCAGGCTGTTTGAAACCCCCTATCAAAAGGGGTGAACATTGGGCGAGTGTGAGTGCGGGTGGTCGTAGCGGATGTTTGACACACGCGGGGTGCCAAAGTTCAGAGCGTTTTTTATGCGCACGGCGCACGTGCGCAGGGTACATATATTCGAGATTCTCTATTTAGGCTAACCGCAGTGCGGTGGTCTTACTGTGTTAAAGCTGGAGTAGATACCATGGCGATTAGTCGCCGCGTTTCGCAATTAAGAACGATGTTGTCATATTTGAAAATCATGGAGCAATGTAAAGTAAGAACAGTGAATGTATAGCGGATCTGCATGCTGACTAAGAGCTTTCTATTTACAATGCTACTCTGAAGACTGTTCTCTGATGTTTGACTTCGCATGCTGACTAACCAGTGTCTACAATCAACGCAACTCAGAAGTCTATTGTCTGCTGTTTGACTCGGCGCATAATATTCCCAACCACGGACTGAATGTTACACAACCCCGTTGTAAGAACTTGAACCATGATCGACATCCGTAGCGACTCCTTTCTGAGCCAAAAATCCTCAAACCGATCCCATCTGCTGCGGTGTATTATTAGAACTTTGTCCCCTTCTATGGTTCGAAAAGTGACGCGGGTGTTGTATGTAGTACGGTCACTCCACCGGAGCTGACCTGACCGCGCAGATGGTGGCGGCATGCGGGGTATCTATCTTACACACAGCATCTACTACGCGCAGCCAGCTCCTTCCCGAGACCTCTAGACTAGACTAATCGATTCCTGGGTGCATGCGGCCATTTTTCCGATCTCGCCTGTTTCTCTACTAGAGTACCTCTGTTCGTAAAGCTCCACATCGCAGGATCCTCGCTTCGCTGCTCGGTGAATTATCGCGACATGCAAATTGCCTCTTTGGGCCCTAGGCACTAGCTCTTGTCGTCACCTTCTCCCAGGTATCTACTGAAAGTGAACCGAAAAGACACATCCTCCCTCGTGAAAACAAGGGTCCGTGTGCACGATTACTTCGCGGTTCAAGTTAGCCTGGCGATCAGTACTACGCCGGTAGTGCTCTACGGGCAGGGCGAACTTAGACCTAGCTACGGGGAAGAAAGAGGCTCACAGACTGCTTCATTACCTGTGCTCGCGAGTGTTGGCTTAGGTCGTTTTTGGTGGTCTTTTGTAGATCGGACCATCAGCATGACAGGTCGTCGTAACCCGATGGTGTCGGTGATGCTGGGAACTACGTTTCAAGAGAATGCTGTGCTTGAATGGAGTGCTGTATTTATCTTTGAGGTGGTGCTCTGTTTCGTTGTTTCTTGTTGTGCTTCTTGTGCATGAAGTTATCAACTTGTTTTACTAACTTCAAGGGTTGATCAAGTTCATTTCTAGATCGAGTTGGACTGTACTGTGCTGTTCCGCTAATTCAATTGCCACATGGTTGCAGACCCGATAAACCGGTCTACTACAACGCGGGGGAAAACGACAATAGCTTCTCAAGGTCTTGTTTTGATACAAACATAACTTGGTCTCATTCATCATCTCAGAGGTCATTAAGTCACAATGCATATTGGAGCTGAGTTTGAGGTACGTACCACTTCGCATACCGGCTCCACTACTGTACACAGTAGAGCACGATATTGTTCAATACAAGGGGTGCATAATTTAACAAATCTTATTGCCACAGGTTTTCGCTGCCGTTGCCACGGTCATATCCGCTTTCCATGGCGCAGCGGCACTTATCTGGAATGCGAAGAGGCGGGGGTCGCTCAACGATCCTGAACGCATGACAAGCGAGGAAAAAGACTTGCGAATCTCTCTCGAGACCGCGGAGCTTCAGCTGGGTTTTCGATTTTCTACAGAGGAGGCGCGCTTCGGAGATATTGTGCGCGTAGGAGATGGTCTGTCCTGCCTCATTTTCCGAAGTCCGTAAGCACCCAACTTACGACAACGCAGCCATCGCACGCGACCACCTCATTCACATCGCCATTGTCATACAGACTGATATAATCATGGCGCTACAGCTTGCAGCTAGATATGAATCTGCGGGGATTGACTTCACAAAATTGCAATTAGCAGCGATTGCGAATCGTAAAAGCGCACTTGGTGCGCTGGACGAGTTGAAACAGAGGATTCTCGTACAGCATCCCTCGCTTCGTACATATTCCGTTGATACCAGCACCTTTAGCGATGTGCACGGTTCATTTACATCAAGGCCAGCCTCGCGGGGGGCTTCTTCTGGTCCTATTTCAGAAACTCCATCTCCCAAGGCGGTTAGCGATCCTGCGAATGGAGATTCGCAGAACGGACTATCTTCCCTTCTAGTCCGCTACTTCTACGAACAAAAGAGGGGGCGTGCTGTCTCAAATACTGAAAACTGCCTTGATCTCCTTGATACTATTTCGAAAAACAACAATTCCCGAGCTCCTTTTCATCCCCTACGACAGATGCCAAGTTTACGTGAGCAGGCTCTCACTATGAAGGATATCGACCAGATCATTGCAGCATATCAAGTAATAAGGATAGAGGGTGACAGAGCGGACACACTGGCAAGGTTGACTGGCAATCAAGATCAATCCAAAAGAGACACATTGGCTGTACTTCAAGGCAACTTTGATCAACAACCAGTCATCAAGATGCCCTACCAAGATGGCCTTCATTTACACAAGGAGCTCCCACCACTACCTAAAAACGACGACATAGAGTATCCCGCCTACAATCCTGAGGTCTTTGGTGGTAATAACGAACGCATGCTGAACAAATGGGTGGAGCAACAAAGACAGCAACCGGTCACGGTACACCAACCAGTTGTATCAAGATGGTCCACAACATCAGCTGGAAGTTCTGTATACTCGGAGCGCACGGTGAACTCATCTGATATACCCTCACTGTACTATGACGACTCTAGATCCTCATCACGAGCGTCGGCTACGACGCCCGCCGAACCAGCGTCTCCTGTCACCCAGTACTTCCCCAGCAAGCCAAATTCTTCATACGGAACAGTACCATACTGTCCGTTAGACACCATGAGGGACCCACAAAACCCTTCATCGCTTCCCTCTACGCGTGCGAACTCCCCAATGCGGCTACCCGGCTCCCGCACCCCCTCTCCAATGCGCCAGCCACCTTCCCGCTCTTTGACACCCACTATACCATCACAGCGCCCGACCACACCTTCAAGTACTGCTTGGAGCCGTAATGCCTCACCCGAACCTCGCGGTCGCTCCCGCGACCACCTACACCCAACGAGCAACATCGACACCGCCCCTATGCTACATCTCCTCCGCCCCGTTGCATCATCATCTCAACTTTCAATCACACCTTCCGTGAAATCGACTGTCACGACTGTCGCCCAGGAGAAGATGATGAATGGCCGCCCCTGTAAAGACAATAACTACTGGGGTTTCTGCAAAGGCGCATGGGCTACTCGTGAGGACACGAGCAAAGGCCTCTCTCTGTCCTCCAAGCCAGAGGGCATGTTCAGCACGACTCAGGTGTGGCAATGTCGTCACTGTCTCTTTGAAGGCCCGTCATGCACAATGCCTCATGCGACGAAGAAGAATAAGAAAGAGGTGGTGATCGATAAGAAAGTCCACGTTAGTGCGGCGGGGATACGGTATCGTTGGTCTTTTTTGGCGAAGTCCCATGTCAAGAAGAGCAGTTACTCGTCGGGTGGGCGCAATACCTCTGGAGAGGAGACGGCATGCAATTATGGGTGTGTGATATGCAGTGTAGAAGGCACGGTGACAGGTGTGTATGGGAGCGTGGAGCTCCTGATGGATCACGTCGCACATGAGCACGTCTACACGGGGAATATGAATAATATGACGATGACGAGGAGCAAGATCGTTGTGGGACGAATGGCAGGGAACGAAGAAGATTGGGATGTGAACATTCCAAGCCAGAGTGGGTTACTCTTTTAGATAGTGGGCTGGTCCCCTGGGTTTGGCGTTCTTTCGGAGCTTTGTAGCGTTCTTGGTTCTGGCGGCTGCTTTTGATCGCGAGTAGCGTTCGTTTAGGCGTGAGAGGGATATTTCACTTACGATACCCTGTTGATACTGTACATTAGATAGAATAATAACCTGTAATAATATATTGATTGGGCTTTTCACATGCTTCACATTATTTACTTCCAGCAATCAAACGCTTGTTGTAACGTACCGATTCTATATTGGATTGGGTGACTTTATCAACATCGTGTCAGCCTGACCGATCATAGCGGCTGCAGCCAGATGGCGGATGGAACACAACATGACCACCAACAAGGGCACAGAGAGTGCACACAACAAAGGTACTCGATTACTCGACAACTGCTACGCGGCGGCTATTCGGGAAACCGCCCTATGATCAGAAGCAGGCCAGTATGAATACTAGACCTCTTATCTTTTCTTTTGATACTTATACGAACTACTTGGTATGAGAGACAGGATACCAAATGCATAGAAAGCAGGATTTGTTAGAAGGTATGCCTCCAAATGTATAGATCTTATCTGTAATCGTAGAAGGTATGCCTCCGACTATATAGAAATATAACGTCACCCATTCCTGGCCATGTGGAGATTGTAACGTATTGGGCCAGACCAACGGGGCCTATGTCCTTGAAAAGTTTCTGCGCTATACACAAAACGGAGTTTCTCAAGGCCAAGACTTAGGGCCACCCATGACGTGGTGGGGCTGAGACTTAGCATCGGTCCCGAATGGACCACAAGGCGGGGGCGGAAGAACCATTCTTGGACGAATCGGTTAGTTCCCGATCTTTTGGAGCGTAGAAGTCTAGAGATCGACAAGCACTGTGCAGGCTCAATCCCAGTTCAAGCCCACCATAGCCTACTTGCTTAGTAGACCATGCAACTGTGCGGCCATGCACGTCACTTACTATCATCAAGACACAAATTCTTATATCTATCATGGAAGCCACCGTGATGATACCACACCAAGCAGCAAAAACCACTCTCCTGCATTACCATGGCTTTGAAGCACACACTTATCTCTCTTCTCTTAAGTTCTACTGCCGTTGCAGCCCCAACCGAAACAGTTCAGAAGAAAAGAGCCAACGACGCCCTTGAATGGGGTCCCTGTTCAGAAGATGATCCAAATGCTGAATTGTATGCTACATTACCAGTGCCCCTTGAGTGCGGGAGTCTTGTAGTTCCACTCGACTGGACTGCCCCTGAATCCAACAAGACGCACGTGCTGTCTCTAGTTCGGGCTCCAGCACTGAAGCAGCCAGCTAAAGGCAGCATCCAAATTAATCCTGGCGGTCCCGGCATTCCTGGAAAAGCTTCATTGGTCGGGGTGGCCCTCGATTACCTTGCTTTGAGTGGTGGGGAATACAATATCGTGGCAATGGATACTCGTGGCACCTCTGAGGAACTCCCTTTCATCTGCACAACGGACAACTCTACTATTTCACAGCTAGGCAGTACACTTGTGGATATGGGCGTGTCTGAGAGAGAATTCTTGACGGGATGGGCGTGGGGAACACAAGTGGCAGGAGTATGTCAGTACCAGGGTAATGGGAATTTGACGGGAGAATACATTGGTACTGCAGCAACAGCAAGAGATATGGCGCGAGTGGCTGAGGTGATTGATGAAGATGGACTGATCAGATACTGGGGTAAGTCTGGGGATCTGCAACGAATGTAACCTAAATGCTCATCAACACAGGAATCTCATATGGTACCACACTTGGAGCCACCATCGCTGCCATGTTCCCAGACAGAATCGATCGTATGATCATCGATGGTGTTCAAAACGCCAAGCAATATTATTACGAGTGGACGTAAGGGCTTCCTGGGACGTAACAAGTACACTGCATCGATTGACTGACACCGCCAATAGTGATCAAGAGGAATGGGTTCTCCAGGACAAAGTGGTGGATTACTTCTTCGACGCTTGTGTCCAAGCCGGTCCAGAGCTCTGCACACTTGCAGCATACAATCGCACAGGCTCCGAGCTCGCCTGCGATTTCCGAAGCTTCATTAAGAATGTGACCAATGCACCGATCGGTATCCCAAACCCGGGGGCTATCGTCAACGAAGTAGTTGTCAAAGGCCAGGTTTTTTTACAATCATATGGTGTAACAGGCTGGGGTAATTTTTCCCAGTCTGTAGCAGCTCTGCTATATGGCTCCGAAGATGAGAAGCTGAAAGCTCTATCAAAAGCAGCTAGTTCGAGCACCAGTACAAGTTTCAGCGCAGCTCTCTGGGGCATTCATTGTGGTGATCGTATCCCGCGGGCCGACAACGTTGAGGATGTTACACCCGCGCTGCGACGACAAATCAGCGAGAGTTATTACGGTGGCATCAACGCCGACACACAAGCTTTATGCGCACAGTGGCCATGGAAAGCGAAGGAGATCTACCAGGGTAATTTTGAAGCAAAGACGAAACACCCGATTCTGGTCATGAGCAACTCCCTCGACGGACAGACACCGCTCTTGTCGGCACAGAATATGAGCGCCGGCTTTGAAGGCGCGGTTGTATTGGAGAACGATGCGGTGGGACACTCAGCATCTAGTTATCCGAACAGCTGCATAGCATCGCACGTCTTGGGTTATTGGCTGAATGGCACATTGCCGAGCGAAGGAACGCTATGTGAGGCTGAGTGGGGTCCATTCGAGGGTGTGGGAAGAACGTGGGCGGCAGTGGTGGCAGCCATGGCTAACGGCACTGTGAATGCGACGGATAATGCGTTTTCTGCAAAGAAGTGGCTCGAGGAACATGAGTGAGGCTAAATCCCTCTGTTCTTCTACGCTTGACAATCAGCTCTTGTATCACTATGTTCTTTCTGCCTATATCCTAGCTTCCATCGGTGTGTGGTTGGAAAGTGTAGTTCCCTCCTTTAATGTAATAGATCATGTAAAGCGTTCGGTATAGTCGGTTGTTTCTGTGAAAGATTTGAATGCAATGTCAAATTTGTTGCTTTGCCTGTGCAACACTCACCAGCTACCACTGGTTCATCTCTCGTACGCTGATCAAGCCTAGAGTTTTCCCTTAAGATGACTGACCGACTTAGTGCTTCTCTGACTTCTACTGCACCTGGTCGTGCCGTATCAATATGTTAGTTCCAACCCAACTGAGAAACCCTCCCCTAATTTGGATACTTATGATTTGTTGGCTCATTCAAGGCAAAATAAGTATGCGCTGTTTTTATGACGTATATTAGTTTGCCTTTTTCGTGTCCGAATTGGTTAAGGGCGCGGATGAGGGCGAAAATGAAACTAAGCGATAGAGGTCCAGGACTCCAGGTGAAGTACACAAGTTTCAGAACAAAAACTGTATTGGTGTTCAAAGGCGCTGACTCTAGAAAATCGATGATTTTATTGTTTGTCACAGATCTTCCGATTCATAACTACTGAAAAAGATGATCGATCAAAGTACAAGGGTGCATGTGAGGTTGCATAGCCGTGGAGGCTATACGTCATGTGAACCTCGAGCTAGCCTCGTAATATATTAGGCGCCACATACAAGGCCAGAATACGAAAGGCAGGGTGGCCTAAACAAACCTAATGTATGCATATAAGCCCACGACGGCTGTTAGGCATAATTGGACATCCACTCCGAAGATGAAACATAGAAACCGCTTCAACTTACTCCCGTCCACTACTGATCCTGCTTCCACGCAACTTTATGCCACGACTGCAAGTGAGAAGTCACCATGGTTCAAGAAGTGGTTTCGATGGGTCAAGAATGGCCACCGTGATTTGTATCACGACTTAAAATCTACACGATGGCTGCGCGCACTAGGCTGGTTTGTTGTTCTCATCTGGATCGGCGGGCTATTAACGAGCGTGGTGTACATTAGTGTTGGAACTGTCGTCCCACAGGATAAGGCATGTCTACCGGATGGGTCTTTTCGTGTGCACCCTGAGTCATTCAGTTTATGGGCATCGTCGGGATTTTTCCAGATTACACTTGGTGGAGGAAGTTTAACATTCGAACAAGTAAAAGCCATTGATATAATATGGGACATCGTAAGTCAAAGGCACAATCAATCATTCATATTCTGGCAGCATTCATGTTATCTAGGTCGTCGGACGTGGAGGCCAGTTGCTTCTTGTAAGTACCGCCTGTCTGGGGGAGATATAGTGGATCGAGGCGAGAGTGAATCGATCGGCTAACTCCTCTTTACATCTATAGGCATACATATCTTGGAAAGTTCTCCATAGATATGTTTACACGTGCATTGAGGTACAGGCTATCAACTATGATTTCTACCGCACTGTGTACCTAGAGCGCGAACCTTCCATTTGGTCGCTTTGGTCAACGATTAAATTTTTCTTCTCTCCAAAGCGGCTACAATCTAAAGTCGCAATGACTTTTATCGTTTTCAACATGGTTTTTTTGGTGGCATTTCCATCGCTTGTCAGTGCGATGAGCGGATACGACACAAACAATGCTGCCTTTATCAAAGACTCAGACTCTGAGAACGAAACTTGGGTCGATTTCGGAACTTACCAAACAGTGCAAGCTATTATCCATGACGGATGGAGAATCGGACTGGAGGGTAACCACTTGATCGATTATTCACCTTACAGAGGTAACAAACATATTCTTCAGCCACATTCAATGGAAAATTATCTGACCGCAATCTATAGATGGTGATCCCGTTATGAAAAGTTTCGCAGCGGACGATCTATGGTCGACTGTCCTTCAATGTATGTGCAGAATAAGTCATATACATTAACAATCGCAGTGCTGATCAATGCAAGATGTTGACAAATTCGGGGTCGGCGGACTTTCTAACGAAACTAGCAATTTCACGATTGATGGCTTGGAGAAGAAACTGGGTCCATCAGTGCTCAATATTTCCGTGAGTTGTTGGGTCGTAAATAGCATCAAAGGAGAACAATGCAAGCCTGGGGCGAAAGGTATGATAGGAGAGACTTGGGCGAGATCCAATAGAACACTGGGGATTGACTACATCAATGATGCCAATAACACTAAATGTCAAAGCTTAGGTGTAAGTCACTACCTCATCATGGCGAAATAGATTTTCAATGCTGACATTACAACGAGGACTACCGTTGGGGCTTCTCATTTCTGCAACTATTCATATTTCTCATACTGGTGATTCTGTGGTCGATTGGAATATATACCATGTGGCTCAAAGCACATATGACAATGTCGCTACGCAAACGAAATACAGATGAGCTAGCAGGAAAGACCCGAGCCATCCTTGAACTATCGACTGCAATACGACAAGAATTACAACTGGACGACATTAGTGCGGTACTAATCAAGGAAAAGCATCTCGAAGAGCGGATAGACACCGAGCTCAAAGGCGGGACGATTTCTTACGCCTATGCAGAGATGGAAACGTTTAGCTTCAGGATGGCTTCTAAAACCTGGATCACAGCAAACAAATGGTGGATTGCGACTTTGATTCTGGCTATCGCAGTCTGCGTAGTACTTCTGATGTTCGTGGTGGATCTCTGTCTTTTTGGTTTAGCAATGCTGTTAGGCCTGATAATTGTGCGTCCTTTGACGAGTACGGTTGGGAGCAGGATAGTATTCCTGATTTACTGGACTATGCCAAGCGCTCTTTTACAAGTAGTATTTTTATTGGCGTATTTGAAGCGTGGTGAGAAATGAGCACACACTCAATATCGAAGCCATGCTACGAGATCCAAATCCCTGGTTTGCTGAGACATATGGGAGATCTGTGTTGTTGACATCTGCACAGCATGACGAGATGACTCAATAGACCTTAGAACTAGGCGATCGTTATCGTATTCAATGGCTAGTCATGTATCCCAAACCCTAGAAACTCCACGCTAGCAATAGACAATTGTGTCACCAAACTCGTGAGAACTATCAATACCTTGCCCGGTCTTCCATCAGGCCGACTGAATTACTCCATGGACCCCTATACCCTGTTACCCGCCTGTCCGCACCCTCAAAGCTCTTTCTTCTTCTCAGTGGTGATGCCGTATGCTGAAACTGGGTCGGCTAGTCAGAGCTCCTTCTTCCCCTCCACACTTGTCTCGACGTCCGCCCTCTGAATTAGATCTTTCCCTACACTAGCCGTTTCCTTCCAGCCTCTCTGCCTTCCCCAGAACCTCTCCTCGGCTGTACTCTCTCTAAGACTACTCTTGCGAGCATCCTCTTCCAGGCTTTCCCTCGTGATCTCCTCTCCAATCTCTTTCATCTTGGGGAGCTTCTGCAAGTCCTGTAAGTTCTCTTCAAAGTACTGCTTGCGAACTAGGAACCTCTCGCGATGCTCCTTCTGCAAACCAGGAGACGAGAGTTTGGAGATAGCGATGCGGATACCGAAGCGTACGACGAAGAAGACGTGCTCGGAAAGGAATATGGTGAGAAGAAGGGCCCAGGCGCAGATACTAGATGGAGTGCCGTCGGGGCCGAGGCCATCATTCGAAAAAAGGTAGACGAGGGCCGCGGTGGTGATGCTACCGAGCCAGGTAAGGAACGATAGCGAGTCGAGCCAGGGGCCAATGGTGTCGGCGCGCCAGGGTGTAGGGCGTTGCATCTCGACGCAGATCTTGATTGCGTCGGCGCGCAATTCGAGCCAGTCATTGATCAAAAAGGAGACACCAGTCAATGGCCAGACGACTGAGAACAGCGAGAGGTAGCCGAATTGAAGAACCATTTCCCGGAGATCGGCAGTCACGTCATAGACAGCGAGATCGGCTTCCTCACGAACACGCTTTAAAAATGCAGCGTCCTCAGGTGGGTCATTGATGGATGGAGCTGGAGATGTACCTCCGTTTCTTGCGGCACGCTCAGACTGCATCTGCTTGAGCTTGGAGAAACCCCGGCGTTTAAGATAAGGTACGATGAGTTCCATTCCAAGATTGACGATCTGGGCGGTGACGGTAAAGTAGATGACTTGCTTGCGAAGGCGATCTGGATTGATGGTCCAACTTGTGCCGGGAGCTTGGAGTTGCTTCTCGTGTTCGGCGAAAGGTCTTACTGTAAGACTGAAGACATCGAGATAGGGTACGATGATGTTACCGAAAGGCACATATATGAACGCGGTAAGGAAAATCGGTAGGTAAGAGGTGATGAAGTTCAGCACAAAGATCTTCTGCGTAAGTGCAGTCTCGTAAGCAGCATGTGTCTCGTAGTTCTCGTAATCAGTAAGCTGGGTTGCGAACTTGGTGAGAAGGCCAGTTAAGACAGGCATAGTCGTCGTGAGGATGCCTGTGGGGATGAAGACCTAGCAGCTTGTCAATACGAGAACTCGGGTATCGGAAGTTGGTGCTATACCAGGACAGTCTTCAATGGTCCGCTATAAACTTCCGAGATAAAGACCTCGATGCCAAAACAGGTCGCGATCAAGGCACCCAGCAGCGACGCAGCCGCGAGAGCAAATGGTACCTGGAGTAACTGCCTTTGCAAGCGAACCTTGACTGGAAAGATTCCAACCTTTTCGCCAGTGATTGGATCCGTTGTTATGTGCTCATGTTTGAAGTTCTTCCTCTTATGTTCGATACGGGACACCCCACGGACACCCCAACGCACACCCAGGTCCACTTCCTGATGTTTCCACCACTCAGTGAAGACAGTGCACCACAAACAGCTCACAATACCGTATAGGGCCGAAAAATGTCCAAAGAATAGCCATGCCGCTGCTCCGAAGACTGCAGGGAACACAAGGAAGGTGAAGTATGATTGCGTAAAGGCGAAGTAAAAGGCAATCTGTAGATATCAGCTCGTGGTATATTTCAGGAGCCATCAAAGCCTACCTTCTCCCCCAAACGATTGCGAATTTCGTCGAGATCCTCTGTTTTAAGAAAATACGACGAAGTCCACTTTCTGATCCAATCCTTGTTGTAAGCATGGTCGTGCAACGCGAATATTGATTCCACATTCTTCCATTCCCCTTCCTTTGGAGTTATGCCAGCTCCACCTTCGGATATAGGATTCGTTATTAGCTGGTATATGATGCGTAGGCGCTCGGCTTCGTAGAGAGGTTCAGCGTCAAGGGCATCGCGAGTTTCCTTAGGAGGGGCAGCGGCCCGAACGCCATGGATCCAGTCGCGGACTCTGTCATGTACATTAGCTGACAAGCAAATAGACTTGAAGAGTGGGTTCCTACCGTGATCTATAAACTTCACCATAAAGGTGTTCGTCTGAAGCAACTCTTGCAAAGAGCAAAACGGAGTGGGAGTCGCCATTACGGACCTCGGTCTGCAAGCCCACGGACGAAAGAGCTTCGACGAGCTTCTCAAACTGGGCAATTGCCTTCGTCTTTTCTGCATATTGTGAGCAGCTCCTCATCGCGTGTGCACCGTCCACTTCACACACCTTTCTTCGCAAACCGGTAGACGATCACATAGTCGATGTCCAAATTTGTTTGAAGGGCCTGGCTCTTCGCCATGGTGCCAAAAACTGCTCGTACAGAATGAATAAGGTAGGACTCAAGTGCTTAGGTACAAAGGGCTGCTGAGGGGTTGTTATTCCTCCACCATAGAAAGAAAGACAGGGAAGTTGTGTGATGCACAAGCAAGCTCCTAGTGCGGGCGCGCCAACGTCATCGGCGCGATCTAAATCCGCGGCCATCCCTGCCTCACATCAACATCATTGATATTCACAGAACAAGGCAGCCAACGTGCATATTCTTAATTTGGGCATGTCACTTGATATGTCGTGGAGAGTTGGCACAAGTTCCAAACAACCATTAAATAAGACAATCTTACAGAACCCACAAATCTGTTCATTAACGAACGTCTGTTAATTGGGCACCCCAAGGCGTTCAGAGTATACAATGCTTCCCGAATTACTATCCAGAATTCAATCACGTAGTGCATCATTGAGTCAGAAAGTCTAAGGTAGGGTATTCGACACTTTTCGCGCCGATGCGCATGACGCTTCGCCAAGGGTCATTGCTGTAGCATAACATCGTACAAAAATTTGTAACGAGTCGACATCAGGCTTTCCAATAGCTCTTCGAGGGGCGGTCTGTGATCGTGCACAGTTCGGCGAGATGTTAATTCGTGAAGCGGCCGGTGCGTTCAGCCCCTTTCCTTGCAAATGTCTCACTGCTCAACAAGGCAGGAAAATAGTCGCCTATCTCCTAGCAGGCCCGCGTCCCCTGCTCCTGCTCCTGCTCCTGCTCCTGCTCCGACTATAGCTTCCATAGGAGCTGAAACTTGCACTGCGTCTACCACCCCCGCCTCCGCCTCCATGAGGAGACTCCCGCCTTCGGTAACTACCGCCATCCCCACGCCGTGGTGGGCTCCTAGACCGTGACCGCGAGTATGATGGACTGCGTCTAGGCGATCGAGACCGAGAGCGGGAGGTGGTGCGTCGAGGTCGGGGTCCAAAACCGTCTCGGCCGCCACGGAAACCTCCTCTACCGCCTCTTGCCCCTCCTCTGCCCGGGTATCGGTTTCCGTATCCCCCAGGGGGTGATCTAGAACGTCCGCGTGGGGAGAAACCTCGACGTGGCCCACTCATGGGCGGTGGTCGGTATCCGCCTGGAGGACCGCCAGGTCGATTATCGAAATCACGGTCTCGTGGCGGAGGTCCTCTGCGCATCACTGGAGGTGGGCGTGAAAAGCGGCGTCGTGGGAGTACAATCGAGACAAGGATCTTGGCGCCATCCAGCTGGGCTTCGTGCATCTTTGCAATTGCGCGCTCTGCGTCTTCAACCTCTTCGTAGAGAACATATGCTGTGCCACGATTCACGTTGACTGTGATGTCAGTCGCGCCTTGCTCTGGAAATCGCCGCTTACTTACACACTGGGTTCAATGGTAGCTTTATATCTTTGATGGTCCCATAAACGCCGAAAATTTCACGCAAGTGGCTCTCAGTGACGTTCTTTGTCAACTGCTCGATTACAATCTGCAGATCATAAGCACGTGTTTCTACAGTAAGGCCGAATGCCTGGAGAACGGTCTTCAGCGCACTAGGTGCTCACCTTGGCGCTTCGAGGAGCTGGGGAAAGGCTCCTTCTATTCGGACTTCTCGAATAGCTCCTAGCTCGTGGCGAGCGTGTCCGGGACCGCGAACGCGACCGCGACCTGCTGTCTGGGGTGTAGCTGCGGCGCCCATTGCGACGCGGAGATCGTGACGTGTTTGGCGAACCAGCAGGAGATCGTGTATCGGAACGAGCGGCCGATCGAGTGCGTGAACGCGATCGCGAACGGGGGGTAATTGATCGTTGTGGTGTTCTTGATCTCGGCCGATCCGAAACTGAGCGACGTGGTGACCGTGTTTGTGAACGACCGCGACTTCGCTCGCGTGCTACTGTATTTGATGGAGAATCGGCAGGCATAATCGCGGACGGATAGGGTGCCTCCAAGTGGTAATCTATTCAAGGTTCAGTAATATCAGTCGAGCCAGAGCATGATGTGGAGCTCTGGTCTAGTGGGTGTTTGGAGCTCCTACAAGCTCACCAGAGCTTGGGCCAACTTGTGCACGTGATCCACCGCGTGCAGGTGCAGGTGCGGGTGAATCCGCATGCGGTCCATACACATCCCTGGGTGCTTCCAAGCCACGCTTGTCTCTGTTCAGGCGGTATCGTGTCTAGATTCGATTTTTGCATAAAAATTTGTGATGAATGAGCAGAACAAATGTTAGGTAGGATGGGTTCACTACATACTTAGGACAGCTTCGGAGACGCCCAGTGCAGCTGGGCACTACAATATGACTTTTGACAGACGAACCGCGCTTGTCATTATGAGGCCCTGACAGTGCAAGTGCTGGGGATGACATGTAAATATTGCTCAGAACAGTAGATAAAGGCGACCCCCAACCAGAGTCAATAGGGAGCCAAGCGGGCAGGCTCTCACACAGGCTGTCACGCACCAGCTTGCGCCTCGCGAAAGAAGCACGTTGAAAGGTTAGATTGCAGATCGGCAGCCGCGCAGAACGGGTTCAAGCGCTTTACTGTTATCTTAGCTAATGGCGGCAACCTCGTCATCTCCCGCAGCTCCGCTCTGGCTCAATCAATCTTCCCTCGCGCTGCTGCCCTGTGAACCGCCATGTGACGTGACTTTGGGGGGCAGCGAACGATGGCGCAATTGGTGCCATCGGTACGCGTGAGTGCCCTGGATGGCCCTGGATGGCCCTGGACAGCCCTGGACAGCCCTGGAGGTCACCTTTGCTTGGTGTATGGCGGACGGCGATGAGGCATAAATACATAACGTAGTAAGGCGGGGTTTGGAAAAACCACCCACTGCCCCACCATTGTCCGTCGTCTCACTAGCCAGCCCACTCCCGCTTCTGTGCCTTTTCTGTCTGCCCAACGAAAACCTTCACCGCTTTCTACATATACCGAGCACACTACTGCCTTCTCCGCTTAGTCAAGTGCTGTGTCTATAGCGCCACCCACGCTCTAACTTGAGCCCCATCAATCCTCTGCTGAACCTACCCCTCCGAAGCTCCTGCTCAACCCCTCATCATGTCCTGGCAAGGTGAGCATCCGTGGCATGTGTCAAAATGAAGCGCTAACAAGATGGACAGCATACATCGACCAGAGGTACGCTTGTTGACGTATTTGCGAATAACATGTTCTGATCCCGCTGCAGCCTCGTAGGCCCCGGTAACATCGACAAAGCCATCATCTGTGATGCCGGTGGAAGCGCCATCTGGGCCGTGTCTGATGGCTTCACCGTACGTCGTCCACCGCTTCAACTTGCACGCCGCCATCCCGGGAAGTGGCCATAATGGATGGGGCGGAGCATGAGGGACCGCTACTGCGTTCAGCTCGCATGCTAACGGCACAATCAGGTCTCCGACGCTGAACGCAAAGCTATTGCCGATTCCTTTAAAGACAAGAGCGACCCCAAGGGCGTCATTGCGAACGGAATCAAGGTCAGCAGCGAGAAGTACATGACCATCGAGGCATCCGACGACTCGCTCAAGGCCAAGAAGGTACGCCACTCCTCCACAGCGCATCGCCCGGCCAGACACTGATCCAAGCAACAGGGCAAAGAGGGTATCGTCGCCTACAAGACCACACAGGCGATCCTCATCGGCCACCACAACGCCGACGCCCAAACCACCAACGCTTTCAACGACGTCGCCACGCTGGGCGAGTACCTCAAGAAGATGGGCTACTAGGTGTTGGGATCTGCAGGTGTACTTTAGGAAATGATTGCATGCCTCCGAACCGAGGTTTTAGGTGTTGGCCTCAAAAGGAGAGGTCGCACACATAGACACGAGTGACGATGAATGATATGGACTTTGGAGGATTTATCCCTGACATAGCGGAATACAATAGCACGTGCGATTCGTCGATATCAAAACAAGAAAAACAACAAGCCGGCTATGTGCCGCTAAGGGGTTAAGAGTAGTAACTCGCAGGAGACTCGTGTCATATCCTCATCTGACCAAACTCCTTGACAACCTTCTCGTAAAATGCCTTTTGCAACTGCGCACCAGCCTCTTCGTTCTTCTCATCAGTCCTGTCGTCCATCCCAAATGCTTTGGGTCCTAACAGACATGACCTTACTACAGCCTCCACAGTGTTCCCTAGATGGCTTCTGACATGCCTTAGGAACGGGTTCTTCTCGTTCAACAGCATCTTCCTCACTCCCAACACTACGCCAGGCTTCGCATCATCTATCTTTGCAATGCCCATAATCACATCGATAGGCTTCCAATACGCGACTTCCAGCAATATAATACCGAGCGCGTACAGATCATACGATTTCTTATACGAAGACAACGGTGACGAGGTTTCGCGTAGGCCCGAGCCTTGCACAAATGGATGGCGATAGATATCAGCACGCGGGTTCTGAGGTGGCTTTTCCGTCATATCGTCGTTCATCGCTGGCCTCGAGTAGTCAAAGCCAGATATGTACGGATCATCGTAGTCGATCTCTGCTGGTCCGCAGTCGGAGAAAAACAGTATGTTGGAGGATCGCAGGCCTTTGTGAAGCCAGTTCACTGCGTGCAAGCGTTCGAGCGCCTCGGATAAAAGTCGCATCAGCTTGACGCGGTCCGTCAAGCTCGGTATGTCAATGTTGGGCGAAGTGAGCAGTGCATGCAGAGAGATCGGGCGGGTGGAAGGGTGCGCGGTCGAGGGCTTCTCGAAAACGAGACCAAAGCGACAGTGGTCTTCGCCAGTTTCTTCATCAACGTCCTGGAAGTATCCCAAGCAGTGCGGTGCTCTGAATTGATCTGTTCGATTGTTCTCTTTTAGCAATGCTACGAGAGCTTTCACGCGTTCAAGGATCTTGGTATCAGGGCCGCTCGGATGGAATGGTGGTGGCTCGTATGTTTTCCATTCTATCCAGACAGACGTCTTACGGGTCCGAGGGGGCTGGTAGAATGCCTCTTCTCGATAAGATTCCAAGGCTTCTTCTGGGTCTACCGGATATAGGATATGGATATGAGCACGGGAAAGTTCGACGTTGAGAGTTTCCGAGGCGGTATGGTGGAGAGCAATGCTAGACGTAAATTCATCGGTGAAGATTTTGGGATCTTGAATAGCAGAGTTGAGGGCTTTGAACTGAGCGAGGGTGGCAAGACTTTGTAATGCCGGTTTTATCACCTCTGTATCCTCGTTATTGTCATCCAGACCTTGAGCTTGCATGAATGCCCGCAATGGATTCGTTGGTTGGCCTCGTGAACGTCTGCGACCCTTCATCTGGAGCGCTGTAGATTCGAAAATCTGCACCAGATTCTGTATGCTGCTATTCAGCTGCATGATTTGGAACTCTGTGCGCGTCTGTTTGATTATTAGGCTTTCCAACTGTGCCGAATTCAACATCTCTCTCATAAAGTCATTGAAGCCCACCAGCTTCAGCACCAAGTTCTCCATCTTTGCTCTGTCGAAACTTGCCCATTTTAGCCTTCGTGGTACAGTAGCAGTCTTTCTAGCCCAGTCCATACTCTTCTTGAGTAACTCCTGCGATTGTGGGAATCTCCGCTGGAAGTCCGAGTCGACTCTACGCATTGCTGGACTATCATCCTCTGGTGAATACGGTGGAGGACTGGGCAAATTGCCATTTTCCTCTACATAATCTACCAAGAGTGGTTTGGAGAGCTTTTTGTACTTTTCGTCCAAACGACCAAACTGGTTTAATAGGCGCCGTTGCTGATCTAGCACATCAAGAAGAAGACCTTTGGATGCGTTTGCAATAAGAATATTTTCATCGGTTTCATCAAGGCGGACAACATCAGCCCAATCCAAGAGTCGATATTGCTCTGTTTTCAGTCGTACACGGAGATGTTGACAATCTGATGGCATATGCTTTGCATCCGTAATAATTTCATATCCTGTAATTTGTTAAATCACCGACTCGGCTAGGGCCACGCAAGGCTTACCTTGTATGCATCCTGAAAAGACCTGAAACGTCAGTGATACTGCTCCAAGAGCCAGTTCTGCCATGGCTGATGCTTGACACTCGTGGAGAAACCAAAGTGTCTTGAGGGATGTCAACTACGATGATGAAGGACTAAAACTCAGAGAGAAGGAGTCGAGGGCAGGCAACAGGTTATGAACCTCGCGAGGCGTCGGTTGCAAGGCCTATTTCATCCATGCTGAACAAGCGCTGTGTCTGCCCTGGCTCAGCCTCCATTGCGTTACGATCAACATGCATAGGCGAATGGCCAACACTTTGCTCGTCCGCAGACCGGTGAGGGACGGAATCAGCCATCGCTCATGCCTTGTACACTTCCAGGGCATAATATTTGAACGTCGTTACTGTAGAATGTTTCAACCAAACAACCCAAATTGTGAGTTAAGTAGTGCACCAGTGGGGCTTAAGGGTCTGTAGCGCCACGGTATGTTGCACCGCCACTACCCTTGTAGGGCGCGTGGACCCTGGCTCACATGGGACAATCCCGCGCTTCCCGCCCACCTCCAGCCCATCACGATCAAGTCACACTGAAGACATGCGCCCTCGGAAACGATATAGATATAATCCTTAGCATCACCTAATAGTAATATTAAGATAACCCCGGAGCATTTCGAGGACCCGCTTAGCCTGGAATAATGGTCCTCGACATTATCCCCTGGAGAAAAACTAAAGCCCCATCCAAGCGTAATGATCCATTTGAGCCCGTATCTTTCCCTCGACTCCTTTTCCAAACGCCAGTAAAGCTACTACTGTTCCATATATACTATGCGATCACATCACTGCGTTCTTCGCCCTCGCCGTCGAACCCTCCCGTTCGCATCGTATGCATATCTGATACACACAACCTCACAATCGACGAGGTCCCGGATGGCGATGTCTTAATCCATGCAGGAGACATGACTGTCCACGGCACTATACCCGAGATACAAAAGCAGGTGGACTGGCTGGCATCATTACCTCACAAAGAGATAATCGTCATAAGTGGGAATCACGATACATATCTAGATCCACGAACCCGGCCCTCTCTCAGCGAAGACGGAAGAGCCGGAGCTATAGACTGGAATAGAGTACATTATCTACAGCATCGCAGACTGAGTCTGAGCGTTGCTGTAGAACCGGATAATGCAGCCAGCGAGGAAACACACCTACTTGCGCGGGAAACAGAACATAGGAGATTGGTGGTATACGGTGCACCGCAGATACCTGCATGCGGCGATATGAGCGTACATGCATTCCAGTACCCTAGAGGTAGGGACGCGTGGTCAGAAACGGTCCCAGAAGATGTTTCCATCTTGGTCACGCACACACCCCCAAAGTTTCACATGGACCTATCACTACCAAGCGAATTGGGATGTGAGCATTTGGCCAAAGAGGTGAAAAGAGTAAAGCCGATTCTGCATATTTTTGGGCATGTGCATTGGGGTGCGGGACAGGAAGTGGTGTTTTTCGATAAATGCCACGATGCTTATGAGGAGGGAATGAGCGTACAGCCAAGGTGGTTCCGTGGATTGCTGAACCCTTGGCTATGGTGGAATGTTTTCAGAGTGGTGTATAGAGGTCTGCGGGAACTCATCTGGGACAGAGTGTGGGGAGGGCAAGTACCTAGTACAATCATGGTGAACGCTGCGCAAACGCATGGCAATACTGGGAAGCTAGGAAATCCGATCCAGGTTGTCGAAATCTGACAAATCACGCCTCACAAGTTCAGAGTACATCTCGTATAGTTGTAATGTGTAAATATTCTTCATCACTTCATTCATGGGAGGCAGGGCAATTCATTCAGAAATCTTCTGTTGAACTGCCTTTGACTATTTCATCCGAGCCGAGTTCAACATGGAGACCAGGCTATAACAGCCGTTCCCCGCGTAATTTTTGATCCGGTCATGAACACCATAAGCCATGCCATATATGACCCACCAGCGCCAAATGGACCCGCACACGCTCAGAGACGGCGACCACGGCGACCACCCTTCCTCCTGGTAGAGTCGGACGGGGTGGGTGTGACGTCCTCGATACGGCCGATGCGCATACCGGCACGGGCGAGAGCGCGGAGGGCGGACTGGGCACCGGGGCCGGGGTCTTGGTGCCGTTACCACCAGTGGCCCTGATCTTGACGTGGAGGGCAGTGATGCCGAGCTCCTTGCAGCGGGCAGCTACTCATTGTCAGTACTCTATAACCTTCCTCTATTTTTCTTGCTGCACGCACCGACATCCTGGGCCGCCAACATGGCAGCGTAGGGAGAGGACTCATCACGGTCAGCCTTGACCTTCATGCCACCGGTGACACGGGAGATGGTTTCGCGGCCGGACAGATCGGTGATGTGGACGAAGGTGTCGTTGAAGGAAGCGAAGATACGGGCAACGCCGAAAACAAGCTCGCCCTGCTCAAACGGTCAATACGTGTTCCCACGCTTGCGCCTGCAGTTTTAACTTGCCTCGCGGACCTGGGGTCCAAGCTATCGAACCAAGTTAGCTTTGTCGCATCAATTGTACATGTGCTCGATGCAACGAACCTGGATGTTCTCCTGCGCACCGCGCTCGACCTTCTTCTTGGGAGGCATGTTGTCTGTGGATTAGTTGGTGGAGGGGTAGACGGTGATGGTGGACGCTCGAGGTTCGAGAAGTTCGCGCTTCGCTTGGGGAATTTCGTCCAGCGTAGTGTGACGGGTTAATTGTTTCGCCGATCCACTAGCGCGCCTGCCAAACTTTTTCTTAGCTTGAGCTTGCACGTCTCTTCTTCATTCTTCAGCCGCCATGCTCTGACTCTCCAACACCTCACTGCAGCCTCAATTCAGGTGCAATATCGTCATCATGGAGGCCAAGAAGAGCATCGGCATCATCGGTATGGGCGATATGGGGAAGATGTATGCCTGGCGCTTGAGTGCGGCCGGCTGGAAGTGAGTGCTATTCTGGTCGCGTGGTTGCCGCGGTGCCCAGGTGCATGGGATTCTTGGGTAAGTCTATCCTCCGATTTCTTTTTTTACACTACATCTGTTGTGATGACTGTGAGTGCATTTGGCTCGAGTGTAGCGCTGGCCTGTCCTGTCGCCGTCTTGGTTGCAGGTAGCAGGCTTGTCGCTGCCAATGATGTGAATTCTCGCTACCTTATTTTTACACCTCTGATCTTTTCCAATCAACTTTCAAGCTTGCATTGTGCCTCTTGAAAACCTTGCTGACTGGGTGCCTCATAGGAAATCGACTTTGCCCTATTTTTCACTGCCCATACTAATCTTAGTTTAGAGTCAATGCTTGTGACATGCCTGAAAGGTTTGATGCTCTGGTAGAAGAATTTCAAAGTAGTGTAGGACATCCATCATGTAAATCAATTATCAATAGAACTGTGCTGAGCTTGTCCAGCCTAATGTGGAAATTCTGAAAACCGGTCATCTTGTGTCCCGAGTCAGCGATTATATTATTTACAGTGTTGAGGCGAAAAACATTGACGCTGTCGTGAAGCTCTTCGGTCCCTGTATGCATCATGATGCCATGAACCCTTGCCATCACTAACTTTTTGGGCCAGCGACAAAGCTCGGGGCCATTGTGGGTGGCCAGACATCCTGCAAAGCCCCGGAAATTGCTGCTTTCGAGAAACACCTTCCTCCGGATGTCCACATTGTCTCTTGCCATTCCCTACACGGACCTCGCGTCGACCCGAAAGGACAGCCACTGGTTCTTATCAAGCACCGTGCTTCCGACGAAGCCTTCAAATTCGTTGAGGATGCACTCTCATGCCTTCAGTCTACCCACGTTTACCTAACAGGTGAGCAGCACGACCGCATTACAGCAGACACGCAAGCGGTCACGCACGCTGCCTTTCTCAGCATGGGTGCTGCCTGGAATGCGAACAATCAGTTTCCTTGGGAAACTGCGCGCTATATCGGAGGCATAGAAAATGTCAAAATCAATATCACACTCCGCATCTACGCAGCCAAGTGGCACGTCTATGCCGGTCTGGCCATTCTGAATCCCGATGCGCAGAAGCAGATCAAGCAATATGCCGAGTCTGTCACAGAGCTGTTCAAACTGATGCTAGGTGGACACAGGAAGGAGTTGCGTGACAGAATCATGGCAGCCAGAGAAGCGGTCTTTCATACAAGTACACCGAACAAGCAGGAAGTGTTGCTCAAAGAGGATGTGCTCAACCAGTTTACACTGGGGGAGCTGCCAGAGAAGAAGTTGAGGAATAATCATCTTAGTCTGCTGGCTATGGTGGACTGCTGGTGGAAGCTGGGCATCGTGCCCTACGACCACATGATATGCTCTACACCGGTATGTTCCATTTTTAACTCCCTAATTATCCCAACGGCTCTCTAATTGCTTGCAGCTCTTCCGTATGTGGCTTGGTATCACTGAATATCTCTTCCGCCATGACGAGCTTCTCGAGGAGGCCATCGATACTGCTATTGATGATAATACGTTTCGACAAGACGACCTTGAATTCACATTCGCCGCTCGGGATTGGAGTAGTCGTGTCAGGCTGGGTAATTTCGATGGATATCGGGAGAAGTTCGAGGTTATTCAGAAGTATTTCGAGCCACGTTTCCCGGATGCAACCAAATTGGGTAATGAGATGATCAAGACAATCCTAGAGCAGTCCAAGTAGTCATTCTTCTGCATACTGGCAAATGGGAAGAATGGCAGCTTAACGTTCATGTTCAATATACAAATACATCAACGTTTCACTAGCGGAACATGGCAATGATGCTGACTGTAGCTAAATTTTGAGGCCATGATATAACAGATGCTATCTGATTAAACTATATTGCCTTCACATCTACATCTCGTTCTTATGTGCAAGACTACTGCAATTAAGTGCCGATGTGTTCAGGGCTCAATCTTGATTGAGCCTAACCTATGGAATCACGTATTTCGAACAGAAGTTTGATAAAAAAAATCCGTTGTGCATAGTCAGATCCTGTACCAAATAGCTACATTCAGTCACTATCAAATATCTCCTTGTGTACAACAGGCTCCTACAATGTTAGTTCACTAGTGCGGAATAATTGAGATACGATATCACCTCAGTGTTTACTATTCCTATTCAACCAAAATATATCCCGGTCCGTTTGCTCAACACCAAACGCGTCTGCTATGTCAAATCAACCTGGGCTCAGACCTGAGTGACTAACCCAGCCCTTTCACCCTTTCTCTATATATAAATCCCCCAACGAACCCTTCTCGACCTCTGCTACTACTCGCGCTCAACATCAATACTGCAACCTTTACACCGGCACGGAAATATCTGTCTTCTGAACTCCCTTAGACCCATCTACAAGATGCGTTTCTCCATCTTCATCACTCTCTCGGCCCTTGTCGTCGGTACCTTCGCCAGTCAGATGTCCCACCTTACACAACTCGCGGTGAGAAACGTTAATCGGAAGACAGCTCCTCAATACGTGGCCGACGATACCGCCGCAAATCCAAACAACGACAATATCCCATCAGCCGACCCCAATGTCTCTCAAGTCCTCGATGGTCGTTGCACGCCATGCAACGATCGCATGAACGAGTGCATGGGCAAGTGGCCGTGCTGGTTCTACAATTGCCAACCGGGCTGTACGCAGGAGGTTTGTGAGAATATGCCAGACTGCCGCCAGGGATGTGGGTTCCACTGCTAGTGCTTGGGGGTTTGCTCTCGCCACGATCGATGTTGTGCAGATCTTTCTCAGGCGCAGGTGATAAAGATTGGATGTGGGACAACGACATAACGTGGATACATGGCCAGCGAATTCCCATAGCTGTAAGAAGGACAGTGGATGACAGGCTGCGATACTTTTAAGGTCGCCTACAGGACTAGCTTTGTTAAACAGATAACAATCAGACTGGGTCTCCATACGCAAGAACACTTTGATTGCGGTGATGTTTTCTCAATGACACTCGCACTGATGTTCATCATTATGTACAAACGATTGTCTTCTTGTTGTGGATACTTGCCCCATCTCGACTAGAAGCAAGATTTAAAAGTAAAGCAACGTTGGACGTGAAGTCCGAGCACTGTGCCACCCTGCTATGACACACTATCCACAGGCGGCAGGTGATACTTGAACACTAGACTCATAACTTCATATGAATTGTACTTCCTTCTATTTTTGTCATCAGAAACTGCCATCATCCCACCGATTGATAAGCAGTTGACTCGTTTCGCATATCATCGGGCTCTCAAGTGTTTCCAGTCGGATCATCGTCCGCATTTACTCGATATGTAGCACGCCATTTCGACATACTATATCCTATGGTGACGTAGCCGCGCAATCTCAGCATTTGATTGCGGCCTGACCTTCACCGCAACGAGCTCAGGCCACCTCTCCGTTTGTCATTGCGTAATCGGCTTTCTCCGTGGCATAAGAGGGTCTTGTTGACATATCCTCTCCACACTCCCGAATCTCCAACACACTTTCATACTCCACCTTGGTTTGCCTGTAGTTCGTACCTTCCTGCTTGCAAGTTGATTGCTCCAACCTTCTACCCTTCTGGCCGACAAATCTGTTGATCTTCTCTGCCCCGAGTTCAACACCATGCGCGCCTTCTTGTGCTTAGTCGCGATTGCCGCAATCGTCGGCCTCGTCTACACTAGTAAGCAGAGTCACGTACCAACTAAGAGCTTGCTCTCTAATTGCGCGCAGACCCGGTTGCTATTGCATCTTCCAACTCACTTGATGAGAACCTGGTCCGTCGCGAGCCTCAGATTGATCCTCCTTGGTGGGCCACTCCTGATATTGAATGTGCTACAACCTGGCCTGAGGACGGAGGGCGTGGCCCGTCATTCACCTGGCACAATTCCCGCATAGCACTCGAGTCAGTCAATGGCTTCACTCATGCTCATATCCTCATTGGCTGTGAATGCCGCTTTTGGGAGTAAGTAGTGCTAGCACTTCACTGAGGTTTATACTGGACCATGAGAAATCATACAGACTTCTGCATGATCTCCGGTTTTCACCTGAAGCAACTGCATGACTGACTAGAAATTAGCAACCTAGATGGCAAGGGCGTACCTCGAGCAGCCGGCAAGAGCGATGGCAAGACCACGGATTGGTGGGGCGACCTGCACTTTCGAGCCTACTCTATCCAATGCAATCTGATCGGATGGCCTATAGATCATCGCCTGAGCCCGGGACAGATCTATAGCAAGGATCACACGAACAAAATGCAACACGACAACGACGGACACGATCTTCAGCGTGAAGAGACAGAAACTGGAGTGCAGGTTGATGCCGATGTCCTCTCGCAAACCGAGAACATCCAACGGGACGGTGAGTAGAGTTGACATGGACTGAGGTTTCGGAACGTCTCATGGAACTCCTTGTGTACGGTCCGACTTTTGGCAGAACAGCCTCAATCGAAGTCTTTGACGTCTAGAACAAATCACCGTTGAAATCGGTCAACATCCGAAAAAATCCTGTGCTGATCATATATTTTTCTCTTAGAAGTTTCTTTCTCTTCTGCCCGTGGCCTATCTCATGGGGCAATTGAACTGAGAGCTCCAGTCGAGGATTCAATTCGCAAGTTTTGTGGCCTAGGTTATGAGGAGAAAGGTCTCAATGGGCAATGGGTTGCGCTCAAGGAAAACGGTTATTATACTGTCGGGAACCTTCTTGAATGGCCGATCAAGTCCACCCTTCTCCATGGTGTCTGCAAGTGCACGTTCTGCGAGTAAGTACAAGGAGAGAAGCCAGAACCTGGCAAAACGTGACTTTGCCCACCTTTGAATCATATCAAAGACCATTTTTTTACAAGTACCATATTATGGAGTAGCATCAGACTTACGTCGCCATAGGGAAGGAGCTCCGTGCCCAGGTAAAGCCAAAACGATCGAGCTTGACGAGTTCATGAACGACTTGCCATTTACTGCCAAATCTGTGTTTTGTTGACAGCACGGATATAAGGTGAAAGCATGGTAGGAAAGCTCTATATGTACATATCCGCAGCGCGGGTGTCAATAGGAGCGACATGATGGTTCATATGAACGGTATATGGAAAGCATCCAAATCTCGAATTGCAACATGAGCTTGGCTCATTGGGCAAGAACAAGTAGCAATGTGACACAATTCCACTAAAATCGTTTCTTTGGGCCACAAATCCTTGTCCAAACTAATTATTAAGGCTTGTCGTATTATCTACATGATACCATAGGACAGCAAACACTTCTCTAGCCTCTCCGCGAACTCCCAATTTTCCTTCCATATCAGGATGCCGAACTCGGTCTGTTCATATAACCCTGAGCTGGAACCCGGCTCCTGCCTGCTCTTCATCCCGGTTCGCAAATATACCGCTGAAGTCCACGTTCTGCATTCCCGGTGCATCGCCTCGCTTGGGTGCATTGGGACTGTCACGCTTCCTTCTCTTCTCTTGACCGGCTTTACTGGGAAACGTAGGGAACATTTCCATGGGCTTCGGCTTCGGCTGTTCCCTGAAGTAGGCATGTTCAAGGACCTCACCTGCTGTCGGTCTATGTTCGGGGTTCAGGGATAGCAGGCTCATAAGAAGGTCTGCGCCTGCATTGGTCAAGAATGGGAACTTCGTCCTGATCACACCTCCACTTTTTGATTTAGAATCTCGTGGTATCTTCAAGCCTTTGGCATTGGGCAAGCGCCAGAATTCCGGCCAACTTCTTTCCGTGGGTAGCCCACAAAGCGCAAATATAAGACTTAATTCGTCGACCTCGTTTTTGCCTTGTAATATGGGCTGCTTGAGTAGAAGCTCGCCGAATATACAGCCCAGACTCCACATATCGACTTCGGTCCCATATGTTTCGGCTCCAAGTAACAACTCGGGAGCACGGTACCACAGCGTCACTACGAGCTGAGTGAGCCGTGCATCTGGGGGTGGTATGTATCGTGCCATGCCGAAATCTGCAATCTTCAGGTGCCCATGGTTACTGAGTAATATGTTTGACGTTTTGAGATCGCGATGTAGGATGTGGTTTGAGTGCAAGAACGATATTGCAGAAGTCAATTGCCGCAGCAGAGTCTTGACTTCAGAGGCCAGGAACGGCTCTTGCATATCTTCCTGCAGCGTTTTGAGGTCGTGCTCTAAAAACTCCATGACGAGGACGACCTCGGAGGGATCTGAGCCGGAGAGTACTTCATGCAACGCGACGATATTGTTGTGACGTGCACGTTGCAGAATTGTGATCTCGCGCAGCGCAGTGATGGGGAAGCCGTCTTGTTGTTGGTAGTCCATTTTCACTTTCTTAAGCGCGACTACCTGGCCAGTAGAGACGTCGCGTGCGCGAGATACCCAACCGTAGGACCCTTCTTCGATATGATTCAGTGTTTCGAAGTTAGAGGTATGTCGGCATGGGCCCCAAGTTCCGCCATCAAAGCGGAGCAACTTCCTTTCCGTAGGCTTTTCCTGTGGCACTTCGCCTTGAGGCAAGTCGTCAGTGGAAAGTCGCCTACGCTTCGTGGGACGAGATTCCAGATCTCTTCTGTAGGACTCGGCGGCGGCGGCGGCGGCGGCGGCTTCCTGGTCGGCCTGCTGTTTTTGAAGTTTAAGGCGCTTCTTTTCTTCTTTTTCCTTCTTGCGACGGAGAGTCTCTGCCTTGTCGGCTTCGTCATCTGCCCAACGAGACGCCATGGTGTGCTATTTTCTTTTTCCTCGCTCTCAAAGCAAACTCTCAGTAATATCTTCGTCGAACAACAGGGATGGGATCTTAAGATGGATCGTGGGGGATGGATCCATGAGGTATCTAGAGCACGTGGTAAGGCGTCGACCTCGCTCGGTAAGTGGTCATAGCTTCCGTGTTCCGAACGTGAACTTTTGGTCCCGAAAACAACGTCATGGAGTTCCGACTACCGTCAAGATATGAGGCCCAACCCTCTTACCCTAGCCCGGACCGCGACAAGATGTGCGAGGTCTCGAATTGCAAGACCTCAAATAGCACGTCATAGTGTGCGATGGTCGTCGACTGACTCTGACGAGCGGCAATGGTCGACACCACTGGCGAAAACATTGGCTCAGGCTATAGAGGTACACTCAATACCTTCCGAATCTGATTTGTACTAACATCGCTTCAGACTACAGGCCCAGTCTCTGTAGCCTCGTACATGCGCCAATGCCTCACCTCAGATCAGGGTGGATACTACACGCGCCAAACCACCGGTCACGACCAATTCGGCACGAAGGGCGATTTCATCACGTCGCCTGAAATCAGTCAGGTTTTCGGAGAGTTAGTAGGTATATGGCTATATACAGAGTGGCTGGCGCAAGGCCGGAAGGAAAAAGTGCAAATCATCGAAGTAGGACCTGGGAGAGGAACATTGATGGACGACGTTTTGAGAACAATCTCCAGCTTCAAACCATTCGCGCGAAGTATTGAGGCAATTTATATGATCGAAGCATCTGATGATTTGCGGAAGCAGCAATCGAAACTGCTCGCAGATACAGAAGACCCGGTCGCATTCGAAATGGGATGGAGAGCACCGTGCAAGTACATACCGAATTGCACGGTCACTTGGTGTGAAGACCTCAGATTTGTGCCAAAAGGTACGGCAACACTCTCGTGGTAACACTCTTTACGGCTACTAACGATGAACTAGATGAAACCTCGACTCCATTTATTCTTGCGCATGAGTTCTTCGACGCCCTACCTATACACGTCTTCCAGAATGTAGCCAACTCCACCATTCCAGCCGCCTCGAAAATGATTAATTCGGACGGTCCTATAACGCCAAAATCCGGCCCTCAAACACCCAAAAATCAATGGCACGAGTTGGTTGTGGCGCCCATCCATGAATCTCAGATGCCAACTTCTCCCATGCAAAAAGATGGCTCTCCACACCCAGAGTTTCATCTTACAGTTTCGAAGACGCCTACACCGCACAGCTTGTATCTTCCGCAAACTTCTGAGCGTTACAAAGCTCTCGCAGAAACAGCTGATGCCATTGTGGAAATCTCGCCCGAAAGCTTGTCCTACATCGGAGACTTCGCTGCTAGGATAGGCGGCGCCAATCCCTCCAATGCCCCGTCACAAACACCAATCCCGGCGAATGCATCAATCAACCCAAAGTCCAAGCCTATACCCGCGTTCCAGAAGCCAAATCCCTCGGGGGCGGCACTGATCCTAGACTACGGAACTGCGTCCACCATTCCTGCCAACACCCTCCGCGGCATTAGAGCCCACCAAACATGCTCGCCGTTCGTATCTGCAGGGCTAGTCGATATATCTGCTGACGTTGATTTCGTCGCGCTAGCGGAAGCAGCACTGGATGCATCGCCAGGTGTAGAAGTGCATGGACCAGTTGAACAAGCGTATTTCCTTTCTACGTTGGGCATCATGGAGCGCGCCGAGAGGCTACTCAAGGGTGCGCGCGACGAAGAGACAAGGCATAGGCTTGAAACTGCAGTGAAGAGGCTGGTAGATAGGGGACCTACAGGTATGGGTAGGATATATAAGGTGATGGCAGTGGTACCATATGTGGAGGGAAAGGCAGTGAGGAGGCCTGTAGGCTTCGGTGGGAGTGTCGTCGACATGTTCAAGGAGAGCAGGAGGTAGTTATGTGACAGAAAAGCGCACCTTGTATAGTATGTATTTTGGGTATGAATTGCAGAGATATTTACAGGAGGCTTTCATAGTAGGGTTAGCCACTGATTGCTCAGAATGCATGATCTGCTCAATATAAACGTTTTAATGGCTGCCGCGAGGCCATGAAAAGATTGTGTTTCATCTCTGACTACGAAAGCCTGGAAAACAGAGTGATGATGTGCTAAGGTTTCTCAACTATACATTAGGCGCCGACAAAAAGCTCAGTATCCCCATTCATCATCCACTTTTGTAATGTCGTTGAACATGTGATATTCTAAATGCACTCAAAGCACCCTGGCTCTACAGCATAACGCCTACATATGCGCCTTGCTGTGCCTTCCAAACTCCATCTTCGTGTCCCTTCGTCCCACATTGAACCACGCATCATAAGCCAAATATACAAATACATCCCCCCCCCCCCCCTCTCTCTGTTCTTGCCGTCTGTCCCCAACCACCCCCCACCTCGCCTACACGGGGAGTTCATTATTTCTCTGCACAGCTCCCAATTTCTCCAGTGCCTTCGCAATGTACGGTCCTACCACAGGGATATTTCCCACAAACCCAGCTATCGTCGCGAAAAAGTCGCCAAACAGCACTAGTATACCGTATAGTTCGATCAGGAAGCCGAAGAATGCCCATCTTAAGAGGATAAGAGTGATACCGGCGGCAAAGGCAGCGGTGCCTTTCCACTTCTGACGGCGCGCGAAGAAGGATGCGGTCTTTTGGAAACCGATTATGAGCGTGAGGCCGATGAGGAACAGGATGTTGCCCATAGCAAGCCTAGAATGCGGCTGTTAGTAACAGTCTCCGAGATTCTCTCATATGGGATCGGCAGCAGCCTGTGAGACATACATCGAACGATCAAAAAACATCATGACCCCGCCGAGAAGAAAGAAGCCGCCTGTTCGCGTGATCAGTCGTCTTGCGCTGGGTAGATGGCGATTGCGCGGTCATATGCGTACCTACCCCCTGAACAGAAGGCGACCCCAATCTCTGTGCTTCTGTTAATAGAGTCTTCCACCATATGTTTTGTATCTTCTCACGTACTCTGGGTGTCTGTAAGCCACATTGTAGGCATCTTGATTAGTGTTGCGCTTTGCGCGGTATTTAATGCAAGAAAAGTCTCTGGGAGAACGTGAATAGGCACACAATCAGGCAGCTACCTAGAAGCTGTTGCAGTTGGCTTGTACGATATACGTGTAGAGAATCTTCTTGTTTCGTGTCCCTTTCGCACTGGTGAGAGTCGCGGCGAATGGAGCCGTAGTCCGTGCGGGTTGGGACCCCTGCCTAGTGCGAACGGCTTGACGGGTGCTCGCATGATTTTCTGAGCTTGCCTTCCTACACACCATGTACTTTGCCAGGCATGCAAAATGAATATCCGGTATACAACATACTTGATGCATGACTATTACTCATATTGAGTTGATCAATTATCTTACAATTACCACTACTCCTACGCATCGCTGAAAGGATAGGGGAGAACTTCTATAGAACCGCCTCGACCACAGCAGTTTTCAAGCTGCTGTAACTAGGAACACTGTTGGTGTGTTCCTGGTATAGAGTTATTGGCGAAGAAAAAAAAAGTCCACGATTAAGCCGGAGCGCCTCCTTGAACCTTGCCTCGAGAGGGGCTTGGTGGGTGGAGTGAGCTTGACTTTGATGGCCTAACATATATTCATGCTGTGTCGTTTTGCCGATCCATGCTAATATCCTGGTCTCCTAAGATACCAGCTGCGTGCCTTATATCGTAGTTCCTGGTTAGATGAAATAGCTGTGAGAATCTCCAAACCGTGTAGGAGGCGCTCATGTAGTCTCGCTGTTCACTTGAGCACCGTATGTGCGCCTCTCGCGCCCAGATATCCCTCAACAACATTCTGTGGCATTGTCCTGATAACTCCAAATACCTCCTTATCATGATATCGCAACCTCGTCTTCGGGTCTGTGTATGGCGCTGACAAGCCCGTGATATCACAGTATCTCCTTTGACTGCTCGGGTGGAAGCTCGGCGCGCTCTCTATGTTGGTGTATGTAGCTGCTGGCCCTGTGCCATTACCATTTCCAGCCTTTAGGTTCCTCTCTAGAACGAGGGTGCTCAGGCTTTGAGCGGCTTGCGCAATGTTTGGGGGTCGACCGACAGGCGTTGCGGAACCAGTTACACCTTCGGTATGGGGAAGAGCAGGTGTGGAGGCGCCGCTGTTGTTCTGGGTCGCCATGACGGATGCTTCTTTCCGAGTGGCATCGGCAATGATTTGCTTGACATTCTTGTTGCGACGCTGCGGAGGCTTCCAGTGGGGATTGCGGAAAGGCTTCGAAATCTTGTAAATGTCAAGTTGGTCAAGGAGAGCTTGGTGCGTGCGCTCGTCGGATTGCGCGGTGAGAGGAGCCATCGGGGAGCTTCAGAGGGAGCTCTTGGAAGCTCGAGTCGAAATGTGGGTAGTGTAGAGTGGGCGATATACAGATCGAATGTGGTGACTAACGAAGCCGTCTTCGGGCGCGTAAATGGAGGGTATGAAGAAGGCACGATGGAGATAGACGCGATGTCTCAGGCAACGCGTTCGAGCGTTCACCAACATTCAGCCTTATAATCCTTGGCAATGACTGTTTGGGTTGCCCCACGCCCGCATAAACATGAGCTTCCTCACCGCGCACCTCACAATCCACGAGCATAACAACATGGTACGTACATATTCGCGATCTAAGGTGTGCGTGTTGTTGACTTTGTGAAAGGAAAGCCCACACGAGCATCAGCAGAGCCTCCTGCTCTCCCGTATCATCGTCAATGTGGTAAGCCAAAACATCGGATATATCCACTAGACTGTGTGCATGCTCACAGCTATGTAGGAGAAACTCAACGAAGCAATTATGACATTGAACAAGAACCTGCAAGAGATCAACATCGCGAACATGGACACAGAGCTGGTAGCTCAAATGTTCAAGAACTACCAATCCAATGTTCTCTTCCATCTTGAAGGTACGAACACACATCTAGTCCAAATTCTAACGAATGCTGATGCTCCAGTAGCTACCAATGGTCTAAAAGACCCTGTCTGAACAATTTCTCTTTTGCAATTCACAATAAAAAGCAAAAGCATCATGCTATAACATGGCTTCTTCGCTTTTCACGATTTTTCCCGGGAGTCTACCACAGTATAGCACGAGACACCCAGTTCAGAGTTTGGTGGCTGTGTATCCTTACTACAGAGAAGAAACTATGCACATGTAAAGACTCGTGCCTGCCTGATGGTAATACTGTTCGCACGATGATAGTCAGCATTTGGTTGGACAATAGCAATGCTATTCAATCACTAGAAAGCAAACAATGAACACACAATCTCCACTGTAGATGATGTCGTCAAAACGAATATACGGGCTTGGCCGTGGTGTATACTACGTACATGTGTACCAACATGATATTCCTGGAGGTTGCCATTTTAGGAATGGTGGTTGGACCGCGGTCGCGGTGAGGGCGCGCGGGAGCTGGAGCTCTGCACCACAATAGTTGAGTAGCACGGTTCAACAGACCCCGTGGGCCGCTACGAACGCTGCGACATGTCATAACCTTCCCGCCTCCGGCCTTTTTCACATCAACATACTCACCACGATGGCACCCTCGGCGACAGCAGACATCCCGCCGCCCTCTGGCCGCAACTCCCCCAAGCAGCCGCCTGCGAAGATCTGGAGTGTCAGCGAGCCACCGTTCGAGGGCTTCAGGCCTGTAGACTCAGAAGGATATGCGCGCAGCAATCGCGAAACGGCCATCGTCATCGACAACGGTACGTGTCCACGCGGCCGCGCATCGCTCAGGAAGGACTAACAGCTTCACCAGGGTCCTCCACAGTCCGCGCAGGCTGGTCTTTCGACTCGAACCCCCGACTATCATTACGCCCCCTCGTAGCCAAATACCGCGATCGCAAGCTCGCCCGCACCTTTACCTTTGTTGGTTCCGATGTCTTCAGCGATGGCACAGCGCGAGGCCAGTCCAAGAACATATACGAGCCAGGAAGCAACATTGTGAACAATTGGGATGTCATGGAAGGTGTCCTTGACTATTGTTTCATCAAGCTAGGTGTAGACGGGAAGAACGGTAGCATAGACAGGCCTATTGTCATGACGGAGCCGGTCGCGAATCTGGGCTACACGAGGAAGAGTGGGTATATCCGTGCGCTTTTATGAGAGAGAGATACTAACTACCGTGATAGCCATGTCGGAAATTCTGTTTGAATGTTACGGCGCGCCCTCCGTTGCATACGGCATCGACTCGCTCTTCTCCTACTCCTACAACGGCGGCAAGACCGGTCTCGTTGTGTCCTCATCCCACACTTCCACGCACTTGATACCGGTCGTCAATTCCAAAGCACTATTATCACAATCTACGCGCCTCAATTGGGGGCGCTTTCAATGCGCCGAGTATTTGCTCAAGCTACTTCGTCTGAAATATCCTTCGTTCCCTGGCAAAATCAGCGACCCACAGGCGGAGGATCTGGTTCGAGACCACTGCTATGTCAGCCAGAACTATGAAGACGAACTCTCCAAGTATCTGGACTGGACAGGCCTGGAAGATCGGAACCGAATTGTGCAATTTCCATACGTCGAGCAGATCGTTGTCCAGAAGACCGAAGAAGAACTTGCAGCAGCTGCAGAGAAGAGGAAAGAGAGCGGTCGGAGGCTGCAAGCTCAAGCTGCGAAAATGCGGTTAGAAAAGCTGAAGCGGAAAGAGGAAGAATTCGAGTATTATCAGCAATTGCAGATTCAACTCCAGGACCAAACTAAGAAGGAGGCCAAGCGCATTTTGGAGTCAAATGATTTCGATGATGAGAGTCAGCTAGAGAAGAAGGTCCGGGAGCTTGAAAAATCCATACGGAAAGCACGAAACAAAGACGTTGGTGATGTGGAAGAGGAGGTTCAGGAAGTGCCCACATTCCCTCTGCTGGACAGGCCCGATGAGGAGCTGGACGAAGAAGAACTGAAGCAGAAGCGTCAACAACGCCTGATGAAGTCCAACTATGAAGCACGTTTACGTGCCAAGGCAGAGAAGGAGCGCGAGAAGGCACGTTTAGCAGAGGAACAGCGCCTAGACGACGAAAAGCGTGAGGCCGATCTCGAAGGGTGGTCTGAAGAGCGTCGTCAGGCGCGCTTGGCCATTGTTCAGAAAATCAAGGATCGCGAGCGACTCAAGGCCGAACTGGGCAACAGGAAGTCACTTGCGAACCAAATGCGCATGAAGTCGATAGCGAATCTTGCATCTGATGCCCCCACGAAGAAGCGACGGAGAGGTGGTGGCGATGACGACACCTTCGGAGCTGACGACGCAGATTGGGGGGTCTACCGAACCATAGCCACAGGTGAACAGTCAGATGATGAAGAAGAGGAGGACCTCGGCAAGTCGCTGAAGGATGTTGAGGCACAGCTCCTCAAGTATGATCCCACATTTACCGAAGAGTCTACACGAGAAGCGCAGACAGATTGGACAAGGTCTTTGTTGCATGCATTCATGCATGGCCCGTACCCCTTTGACCCCGAGAGCCAGAAAGAGGCGCACCAGCTCCACCTCAACGTAGAACGCATTCGTGTTCCCGAGGTTGTGTTCCAGCCCACTATTGCTGGTCTCGATCAGGCCGGCATCATTGAGATTGCGTCTACCATCCTTACTGAGCGCCTTGCCGATAACCCACACCGTGATAATGTCTTCCGTGACATCTTCCTTACAGGCGGAAACACACTTTTCCAAGGGTTTGAGGAAAGGCTTGCTTCCGAGCTCCGTGCTGTGCTCCCCGCCGAGCAAGAGCTTGTAGTCAGGAGAGCAGACGATGCTGTGTTGGACGCATGGAGAGGTGCGGCAAAGTGGGCCGGCAAAAAAGAAAATCGGACAAATTTCATCACCAGGGCGGAATTCATGGAGAAGGGAGGTGATTACATAAAGGAGCATAACGCGGGCAACGGGATGTCCTTCTAGGAGCAGGTGCATGTCATCGAAGAAGTTTATTATTTGAACAGATAGTGTATGAGTACGGGTTCTTTATTATTTCAATCAGAGATCAAAGGGCGCTATTTTTTCGCGGACACACAGTCTATGTGGGAGTATTTTGTGGCAGCATAATTGAACGGAAGCAATATAAGCATTCTACATGAACTATTGAACTCCCATTTATGTGAGGCGATCATCTAAGCCTAATAAAATCTTCTCAAAGGGCCGTCTTCATGAAAGCTACACAGTGTCTGTAAGCATACCGTTCTGTCTACTTGCGAACAATCATGCATATTCTTATACACCGATCAACTCTCTTGTCGGTACTTCAGTGTAAAATATGCTGCATTCATTAGTCCATCCACGTATGCTCACAATAGTTCATTCAAACTCGTTGCCATTTCTAACCCTACAACTGAAAGTCTGTCCAGCTATCTATCGTACAGCCAGTAATCTGTCACCCAAAAGCTTGCGTAGGTGTCAAGAATTATCCTCGACACTCATCACTATCATCATCACGTTACTCTAAAGCATTCCAAACAACACGTCATGTTCATTTTAATTTTGCAGTTTCAATATCAACTATGATTAAACATTACACTACATCTAATACCACCGCTTCCTCTATCTAAGAAGAATACAAAAACTAAACTAATATAGCCTACAGTTGAGCAAAAGCAAGCCACATAACACCAAGACCTCCCGCAAGCCCAGCCATGCTAGCCTTTCCAAAATCGCTCACTGCAGCACCAGAGAACTCAGGGTTAGCTGGTGATACAGGTTCCGCAGGACTGGCCGTGCTCTCCGGCTCAGTAGGCTCAGGTGTCGGTGCTGGCTCTGGAGCCGGAGCTGGTTCTCTAGAGGGGACGACCACGATCGGAGGCAGCGTGGTGGCGAGCGCAACTGGGGCGGCAGTGCCATTGTTAAAGGGTCCGGGAGCAGCCGTGAAGTTGTCAGGAACGGCAGTGGTAATGATGACAGGAATGACAGTGATTGGGGCCACAGAGGTGTCAGTGATGGTGACCACTTGGGCGATGTTGCCGCAGGTGTTGAGCGCGAAATCGTTGTATTCTATAGCGTGTAAATGGTCAAGTTCGTATCGGGAGGAGTAGGGGTGTGCGCGAAGGGGGTTGAACGTACGCTGCACATCATCTGGGCAGGCATCTGCCACGGTGGCACGAGCTTGAAGACGGTCGAGCTCAATGCAAATGCAAGGGAAGTTGGCAGGGTTGCATTGGCTGTTTGCGAGTAGCGGGAAGAGTACATCCTGGGTACAGTCGGACAGCCCACGAATAGCAGATGGGATATCTGGAGGGTTTTGTGGGATGGCTGTCACGCTGAGTGTGACAAAGAGGATCGAAGTGATGGTACTGAGAAGGGTAGGCATCGTGGTGATGGTGGTGCAAGGTTCTGTGGTAGTAGAAGAGGGGATAGTAGGTATAACACTGGCCGGCGTTGAGATCGAGGGAGTTGTTGTAACAGTAGTTACAGCAGTAGAAGTAGACTGTATGGTAGTCGTGGTGGTGATCACCGAAGACGCTGACGTTACAGACTTAGTAGAAGATCGGTGGTGGTAGCTTGTGGAACTGAGTATAACTGAAGTACGAGTCCAATAATCTTTGATGATGTACCAATGCATTTCACGAAAGGAAGCACATTATATGAAACTTAGCGAGTGTTTAAAAAGATATATTGTATGAATCCACTTCCGAACTTATATGGAACAGTTCTTTCATTATGGTTGCTGTTTGCGGTTGAGGTACCTTGTGGATAAAAGACAGCAAAGGGTACCTGGAAAATAAAAATAGGGCAAGACGCATTCGGATAGTATCTTTGTTATAGACGATACGATTTTGTGGGATGGTAGCCTGAGGTGGTAGTGCGGCTATCGCTTCCGGATTCGTCGTGAGCACTGGAATGTACAGCGTTTTCAATGAGTGAGAGCATTTCAATGCCCCAATTGTCCTTTCGCCTCCCATGTTTATGACAAAGATTGTATTGTGACACCCTCATGTATTGAAAGCCATGGTAGTTATGGATGCAATTCATCTGGGCATTGGATACGCCTATGTATGGACTGGCGTAAACGCTACCTAGGTACCCATTGTATTTTACTAGTTTGCTGTAGTCGCGGACTCGCGGTGTGGTAGCGTAGCTTTAGTAGGCTTCCGAGGTAAGTCCGCAATTGCCAAGACGCTATTCGCGCTAGAGCACCACTTAGTTTCTCGAAGCTCGAAAATCGAAAAGTTCTGTCGCGAAATTTCGAGCTGCTCTTGATTGACCAGTGCAGCCCTTACAATGGCGTCTTCAACGTAAGTAGTACACGTGTTACACTTTGCTTATCATGTGTTCCTTTTGTACATCACTGATCATAAACGCAGCACTGTCCCGACGCAGAACGACATTCTGGTCCCCGAAACACTTCTGAAGAAGAGGAAATCGCAGGAGAGGGCTCGCGAGGAGCGCGCTTTGGCTACAAAGGAGAAGCGAGGTATGCATAGAAACCTGCTTTGGGAGGCAAGAGAGAGAGCGGTCGCGATGATGATAACCACCAACACTATCGACTAGACTCCGGTCAATGCTGTCGAACCGTTAACCATCTTTCGGGACTGATGCGACCGCTCTTCTCGAGTTTACTATTGCGCCTTCATTGAAAATGTCATTGGGCTAACTGGAGAACAGAGAAGAGCAAGAAGAAGAGAGAGGCTATCTTCACCCGGGCCGAGAAGTATGTGAAGGAATACCGAGACGCCGAGAAGGAGAAGGTCAGGTTGTCTCGCGAGGCGAAGAAGAGCGACAGCTTCTACGTTCCTGAAGAACCCAAGCTTGTATTCGTCGTTCGTATCAAGGGTATCAACAAGATTGATCCCAAGAAACGCAAAACCTTGCAGCTCCTCCGACTTCTCCAGATTAACAATGGTGTCTTCATCAAGATGTCCAAGGCCACCATGGAGATGTTGAAGATTGTCGAGCCTTTCATTGCGTATGGTTATCCCAACCAAAAGTCCGTCCGCGAACTTATCTACAGTGCGTATTCGTTGCAATCAGTCAAGTTCCCAATGCTAATCCAATCGCAGAGCGCGGCTACGGTAAAGTCGACAAGCAACGCATCCCACTCACAGACAACGAGATCATCGAGGAGCAGCTTGGCAAATACGGGTACGTCCATCTTCCAATTTGTTTCCCCATAGCTTTACTCGTACTGACGTTCCATTTAGCATGATCTGCATGGAAGATCTCATCCACGAAATCTTCACAGTTGGTCCCAACTTCAAGCAGGCCTCCAATTTTCTGTGGCCATTCAAGCTCAACAGCCCTAACGGTGGCTTCCACAAGAGGAAGTTCAAGCACTTCATCGAAGGAGGAGACCTGGGTAACCGCGAAGATCAGATTAACCAGCTGATCAGACAAATGAACTAGACGGCTGGTTTTACGAGTAATACGGCATCTTTTGGGCATTGGGATATTTTGAGCACGGTTTTCTCTTCTGGGTATACCCCACGTTGCATTTGTATGGCGTTCGGGGTCTGGGTGGGGCGCAACCCTTGTATCATGCGTCCCATGTGAGCACAACTTACTTTACAAAAGTTGATTACAAGTCAATGAGTTGACAAGAGCTGCCAACCAGTGGTGTGGCAACGGGACGGAATCGAGCCGTGCACAAAGTGCGGGAAATTGCAACACACGTCCAAGCTGAAAAATAGACATGATTACACACAGACTGTTCCTCAAACATGCATGCACTCACCAAATCGCTGTCCAACAGCAAAGGCAGCAGCTCAACCAAGAATGCATCATTGCGTCAAAATTCCGAGGCAGCTCACGTAGGTGGTGTTGATATCGTCGCCGCCTGATTGATGATCTGCCACTGGCAGGCGCACCAGCGGGGATGTTGCTTACCGTGGAGTAAGACAAGTGCGTCTGCGCAAATCAGCTCACGTACCCCTAGGCGCCACTGCTGCCGCGGACCCCTTGTACACGATATTGAAGTGGCAGACGCGGATCACTGGAGCTCAAAACAACGTCCCGTAATACGGCGTGGTAATGATCATCCAGAGTCGAGCCCAGGCTTCAACAGACCATGGGTGTGTGTCTATCGGTAAGGTGTCAATCTGTGCGCCGAAATCATTTGAACGGTTGCGGGTACGACCCCAGTTGGAGATATTGCAGATGCCGCACAGTACGTACATACTGTACAGAGCCGGGGTCTCTGCCAACGGTGCTCTGAGTGGTTGGAAGTGCAGCGAGCGCTTGCTGACGGTGATGGTCGGCCTAGGAGGTCAACACGCCGAGGTTGGGTGCAGTGTGGTTGCCACGCCCTCCCTAGCGAGCGATGGGCATGTGCATCTCTGGCTCTCCGCAAATCGCAAGGCCAAACCCAACCTCGTCAACGAGACGAGAATCGGCGGCAAAGTGGGCGTTTGCGTCATTGTCATGGCCTACCATCCGCAGGCTTCCACGCCTCTTCTGACTACTGCGCGCTTCGACAAAAAAGAAGGCTTGGACTCGTCGTCACTCGTCAGTCGCAGCAGAGCCATCGCCTGCACCTGCCAATATGCGTGCAGCGATCCAGCCCATTCCCAAGCCCGACACGGGCTACGGGCAGTGACGGAGAGAAATGGGTTCATGTGCACGACTGACTAGTCAACAAGGCCTGGCTGCGAGTGGGATGCAGGCACACAATTCTCAGACAAGCACGGCCGGCTCCCGGCAAGGCTTGGGTTAGACATCACGAGCGGACGGACGAGGGCGAAGGCGTGGGCGAGGGGGGTGGGCTTGGGCGTGGGCGTGTGCTGGCGCTGATTGCCAATATGACTCTGGTCTACACGGAGCGATTGGCTCCACGACGGCAGCTGGAGTGACACAGTCATCTCGAGGAAACATCAGATGAGGGCTGCGCGATGATGACAATTGTAGAGGCGGAGCGCGCACGCTGTTTCGCACTGCAGGTTGGATTCCTAGCGACGGCCCAAGGGGATTGGGGGGGGCTTGGCAAAGCGGCAGTGAAGGATTCCTCGACGATGCAGCAACAACAGGCGGTCTCCACGGACCAGAGAGGCAAAGGGGATACGTGCACGCACGACTGCCAGCATGGCCCTCACGGGTGCAGCGGCTCTGGGTCGTGAGTGGGCGAGGGTGGAGGGTGGGCGCCAGTTGTGGTCCCTGACGGCGTTCGATTGGGGGAGGGCTGCAGCGCTGTGGGCCCGTTTCCTGATGCTGGAGCAAATTTCAAGAGAGCGTGCAGCGGTTTGTGCCTGACTCTGCTCTGGACTGGCCGGAGTGGAGCGCGTCTGCGTCTGGGTTATTGAAGAACGCACGCGGCGGGCGATGGCAGGGGCTGTGGTGACGACGACGAACAGGTGCGTGGCTAGGCGGTGACTGCTCAGGGCTCGCAGCCCGCCCAGGTGGCCCAGGTGGCAGCCTGCTCAACGGCCCAGCAACTGACGGTCGGCCTGGCAAGCGGCCGGAGATGGCCTGGCGGCATGGCCACGGAGTTGCGGCCCCCTAGCGGTGTTAGAGTGGTTAAGATTATGAATGTGCATGCCGCGCAGCCCTGAAAAGCGGGCGTTGGCTTCGAAATTCGCTTCGTGAATTGGTGGCCAGACTAGGGACCCGTACACACACCACCCACCTCCTCCGCACCTCGCCGCCCTCCCCGTCACCTCTCTCTCTCGCCCGCTCTCCTCTCTCTCGCCTCTTCATCCTCACCCTCACCCCCATCCTCGCCTCTTTCCTCGCCTCCAGAGCACGCCGCTGCTCGCGCCCCAGCCCCTCGCCGGAGCCGTGATTGCTAGCCGGTCTTGTGGCCTCTGCTCTCTCTCGGGCAACGCACCCCAGTTATCCGACGTGGGTCCGCGTTCGCAGCAAAGCCAGCTTTGTGTGCGCGCTCCGTCACTCTTCCATTGCACGCGCGCTCCTGCTGCTGTGTTGCTGTCCTTGCGCCCCGCACGCTCGACACAGACCTTGCTCGAGCTCGCGTCTATCACCGGCCTGGCCTGCCCTCCCGCTTGACTTTGCGTTGGTCGCCCTTCCCTCCTCCACGCTTCTCACGACACGACTGCTGCACCGCTTGCACTCGTGCGCTCCTCCACCCGCATCCAACCACGGCGATCTATTGATTTAGGCCTCGTCCTGGCTCGCGTTTCAGTGGCACCTCGACATCCACTACGCGTTTTTAAATCTGCGTCTCAGCTGCAACAAACACTTCGGCCCATTTTCCTGCCGGCTGTGCTGTCAAGTCCACTGCGACGCACTGTCTGACCACGACAGCATTCTTAGAGTCTCGCCGCTGCTTCGATTGTCCCCGAAACGAAAAAAAGAACACTCTCTTGAACGACTATTTCCTTTGTGCATGAGCGAATACTGTTAAAGCGTCGGCAAGCTCTTTCGCGGAGCGCACGCTCACCCTCAGCGGCCGAGAATCGAAGACACTGTAAGTACCACTGGCTGCCTGTTGCTGGCTGCATCATCCGCTGTAGCGAACACAGCGCTGACCTGGTCGCAGGCTCTGCCAGTATCTTCGTTCCTCTGCAACTGCATCCTCCATCATCATGCCGTCCTTCTATCCCCGGCAACACATGCCTCGACACCTGCCATTGACTCCACCCGAGTTCGTGCCCAGCTACCACTCGGGCTGTGACGGAATGTCTTTTCAGCAGTCCGCCTACGCCGGTCAACCTGGTATTGGATCACAGGAAGATGGTTACGACTTTGCAGACCGCTACAACCAGCTCTCCATTGCGATGCCTCCCATGTACCCGCAAGCTGGCACCTACTTGAGCAACGCACCTCCAAGCCTCCCGCCGCCCAGTTCCTTCTACGAATCTAGTGGCGCCACCATTCTTCCGCCGATGCGGCATTCTCTGGGAGATGTTGCCATGCAGCAGCACCGTGCACAGGAGCACATTCAACGTCCAGCACAGCAGCCCAAGGAAGAGAAGCCAGTCGGCGGTGTGTCTGCCAAGCTGGATTACGATATGGAAGTTATGACTGATTTCGTTTGCGAAATGGCCGTGGATGTGATCACACCTGGTCGCATGATGCCACCATCATTCCGTAAGTGGGTTCACCAGGTGCTGTGCGCAACACGACTGCCATCAGCTACCATCATCCTGAGCATGTTCTACCTTTCTTCAAGGATGCCTATGTTGGCCGGCATCCCCAAGACTGATAATCATTTGTTTCGCCTTCTGACTATCGCCCTCGTGTTGGGAAGCAAGTTTTTGGACGACAACACCTTCATCAACCGCTCATGGTCCGAGGTGAGCGGCATCCCTGTGGCTGATCTCAATCAGATGGAGATGGACTGGTTGCTGGCTATCGAATTCAAGTTGCACCGTGATCCCTCTGAGCACCAAGGCTGGACCACCTGGTCCAACCACTGGAAGAGCTACGAGGAACGCGCTATTGAGCGAGCTGGTCGCTCCAACAAGCTCAGTCCCATCGATACGTCAGTGCAGCGACAACGCGCGATGAACAAGCCGCTTCCACCGTTGCCTATGCAACAAGCGTACAACCCGCCACCTTACGAGTTTACACCCAAGTCCGCGCAGCCCTCGTTCAACAACACTGCGAGCTACCCACAGTATGACCCTTGGCGAGCGGCCAATGAGCACTCTCCTGCTTCAGCTCCCACTACCGGCCCTACTACCCCAGAATATTACGGTGCTACGGGTGCTTGGGCTCCTGAAGGTTACTCGCGTCGCACCATGTTTGGCTTCCCACCTCTGTCTCATCCAGGTTCAGGCCAGCACCATCAGCCAACCAATTACGGACCGCCCTCTTACACTGCGCAATACCAACCTCTTGGCTGGAACACGCATGGCGTCAACTGTGGCTGCATGTATTGCGCTCAGAGACACCCGACCTACTTTATGGCCCCGGGCTTTGGTCCCCAGGCTGTCGCTGTCTAGGACTCAGCTGTCGCAGAGCGCTACAATGCTCCACAAACATGATCCGGACTGAGCTTTTGTCTCTATCACAAACCTTACGATGACCTGCATTCGTGCTGGCATCACGACCTCAAAATTGCTTTACGACCGCTTTTCGACTCTTACATATTGCTTGGCTTCTAAACTCATTTCAGCGATTCATCTGCCCAAAAGTTATACTTTCGTACCAGCTCATCGCCTTCGGAGTTGGTCACTTGGACCTCATATGGTCGATCGATGTCAATCGCAATCGCTACCAAGACCCTCGTCCACCATTTTGAAATCATCACTTCCCCCGAGGCGCTTCTTCATCTTCTTCTTGTCGCTATTTGAGCCACTTGTTAGCGCCCCTTAGGATCTGATGAAAAAAAAAACCCCCAGGATTGCGATCATCTTGCATGATAGATTTCCTTCCCTACATTTCGCGACTCCGGTTTTTCATTGTTTGTTTTACGTTTAGACTTTTATTTTGTTACGGATTATCAGGAGCACTACCAGCGAATTTGTGGGAATACGGCGTTCGGGTCCTGCCTTCCATGGTGTCTTTCGCATTTCTGGTTTCAAATGGTTCCACATCGGTCGTTCCAGGAGCTGTAAAACACATCCTGGGGTAGAGACAGTGGAACCACATTTTGGCACAAAGTTGCGGCTTCTTTGCAAAACTACTTTGCTGCACTGCGCCACTAGATTGGCATTGGGAGGGGGCTATTTGCATCTGTTCATGGTTCTGTTTTATTTTGTTTTATGGGATGGTTACGGTCAGCGCGTCGATCGTGAGCGTTGGCTCTTTTCGGATCCGCCGTCTTCTAGGATTTTGGCCGTACCTCCGATTTGCTGTTTAGGAGCTTACGACTTGATTCCCCTCTGCTACTCCGTCATGGAGCTGTAATTAATTTGGCATCGGATAACGACAGGGCATCACTTTTTTTTATTACATACTCATTTGGGTGGCAAAGGCTTGACTTTATGAACTTCTACTATACCAGACGGCACCATGGGGAATTAGGCGGGACGGTTCAAAAATAGTGCTTTTCACTACTGCTCACGCCCAAAGGAACAGCATGGTCGATAAGTAGCACTGTAATTAAAAAAGAAAAAAAAAAGGGGTGGTGAGCGGTTGCCGTCCACCAACAATCTCTACAAAAGCTCATTTTTCATGTCAATCTTCTTCCCACGCGCCCTATCTGGACTCACGAGATCGCTCAGATGCACGGAACAGCAACTCCATCATTCCGCAAACAATTTTGTGTCACAAAATGTGTGCAGAATTCTTTTGTTGAGAATTTCCGGTCCCCACGGTCACCGATGCTATCAATAGCCTTGCATCTGCATGGAGCGGATCAAAGAATTTGTCCGAACTGCCGACGCTGTCTCATGATGGCCCGTTGACGGAGTTAGGCCTGGTGTCCTCCGATTCTTTCGTACCTATTGCACCGAGTGGTGTCGTCATTGGCTAGTTTAGGGACTAGTGGTGAGTTTTGGTGGGTCTCGTACGTTCGATTTCGAGGGAAGTGGCTGCAGTATCGTGGACACATTGAGCTGCGAAGCAGTTCTTATGTGTTGGAGAAGTCTCGTGGATGTACATATAAGCTTTGGAGCGCGTGTGTGGGATATGTCTTTCTCTTTGTTGTATAATACCCAGGCCTTGGCGTTGAAGAGAAGAGCGTGCAACTCGTATGTGCATCTCAAGAACGCGTCTACAGTCCTTGCTCCTATCAAAGTCCAATTCTTTCGCGCCTACCACAGCAATTCACAGTGTGCTTCGCCAAGGAGCCGGTGGCAGTTGCCAAAGTTCAGCTCCAAAGTCAGAATGAGTTCCGCGGGCGGGGCAGGTCTTGTATCTGCAGGCCTGTATGCCGTGGTAAGCAACCCGGCTTCGGTCGGAGCCAAGCCTGAGGAGGCCGACGAGAAGGCACATCATTTGAAGAACGGAAAAGGCTTTATCAATCCATGGGATAGCTTTCGAGATTTTGTTGGGTGGCAAATGGGCATGGGGCTGCTGTGGTGAGTGTCATTCCTTTGTATTCAGAACCGAGCTGTATCTGCCACAACGAACATATCTTCCTATGAGAACACCAACTGATACATTAGACAGGAGGAAGGTTACAGGCAAGGGACGAAAACCTGATACCACACCACCCACCGTTCCAGTGGTCAAACCGGTCTTCCGACCTGGAAGAGAAGGCGGGCAGTTACGCGCAACATGGCTCGGTCACGCATGTTACTACGTCGAATTTCCTTCCGGGCTTCGTGTCCTATTTGACCCTGTATTTGAAGACTGCTGCTCCCCCATCGAAATGAAGTCACTGAAGCGTTTTACGCCAGTCCCGTGCGAAATCGAGGACCTCCCCACTGTCGACCTAGTCGTCATCTCACATAATCATTACGATCATTTGAGTTATCCCACCATCAAGAGGATTCAAACTGCGTTTCCACAAGCGCACTTCTTCGCGCCGCTCGGAAATTTCGATTGGTTTGTGAAGAGCGGGGTACCCAAGGAACAAGTTACAGAGTTAGATTGGTGGGATACAAGAGACGTGAAACTTCAAGCAAAGCCTCAGAACGGTCAGAAAGAATTGGAAGCAGTTTCTGCATCCGAGAACGAAAAGACCAGCAAGCAAAGCGACATCACGGCAGTGGTGGGCGCATTGCCATGCCAGCACGTTTCTGCCAGAGGGCCATTCGACAAATGCAAGACGCTGTGGGCAAGTTGGAGCATCCAGTCCGGTGGCTCCAAGGTCTGGTTCGCTGGCGACACAGGGTATCGTGCGGTCCCGGAATCCACGCCCGAGGGAGACGATGGATATGGGCCGGAATACGCGCACCTCCCTGTTTGCCCGGCGTTCAAGCAGATTGGCACTCACCGTGGTCCCTTTGATCTTGGTCTGATCCCTATAGGCGCCTACGAGCCGCGTTGGGTCATGTCGCCTATGCATGCTAATCCGGAGGATAGCGTAAATATATTCAATGACACGAAGTGCAAAAAAGCGTTGGGAATGCACTGGGGGACGTGGGTCTTGACTGAGGAGGATGTTATGGAGCCACCTAGGAAGTTGAAGGAGGCACTCAAGAAGAAGGGAATCGAAGAGGAGGGAACATTTGACGTTGTAGATATCGGGGCGAGCAAGGAGTTTAATTCGGGTTCCTAGGGTGTCTAGCTTTGCTGGCTTCTCTCCTTGTTGTAAACGTTTGCTATGCAACTTCGCAGGCGTGTAGATGTTAGGGCCTCAACTTGTAGATGTATGTGGATTGCGTTGATACTAAATATGTATACTATAACACACTGCATAGAACCTATCGAGTGGTGAGATTACCTATTTATGATAGTATGGTATTCTTAGCGGTATTTCATTCTTGATGCTGTTTTAGACCCGTATCGACGTTGAGCTACTGTTCATCCGGAACTGTTTCCGAAATGATGGACATATTTCCCCACGAAGCGAACGAAATGTGAGCAAACTAGTCACGCTTGATCGCACACACTAGAATCAACCACGCAATCCAATGGTAAATCATAGTCTCAATAAACCCTAGCCAGACTGGTTTTCATTATGGAATATTAGACGGTGGTTTTTGTTTCTTGCTCTTGTGCTTCGCTCGCGAAGTGATGCCGCTTTCGGCATATCCACCATCTTCAGCTATCATACAGAACCAGGGTTGCCATTTGTCTGTTCTTCTCATTTATTCAACGACTCAAGTATACATCACATGTTTGATGCTCTGTTATACATGTTGAATGCATCATGTCGACTTCCGGTGTTGCGTTCCGCCGTTAGTACACGCATGATGCACATGCACAGAACTCCCACGCCAACGGACTAGTTCGCGACATTGCACATGCTCAGCTTATGGGAAATGACACTGAAGACTACATCGATCTTCCATTTATCCCGCATTGAGACTTGTAAATGCCATCAAAAGCATACATATTAACGTAGACAAACCCCTCATTCCCAGATACTACCCACACCGCAGCCAAGATCCCAAGAATGAGGCACACTATCCACCTCACCATCCTACTCCTCACAAACACAGCACGTGCCTTCCCCACAAGTAGAACAGTGCCTCCCCCCACCCACTACAGCCGCCTCATCGTCTTCGGGGACTCTTTCAGCGACAACGGCACCGGCGCCTGGGAAGCAAGTTCACACACGTGGCCCTCCGACCCAGCCTACCATTCCCACTCCTTCTCCAACGGCCCCGTATGGCCCATCCTCCTCTCCACCACACTCTCCGCCCCCCTCCTCGACTACGCCGTCGGTGGCGCCACGGCAGACGACTCCCTCGTGACGGGGTACACGGGACCCAACTCCACGATCCGCGTCCCGTCTGCGCGGGCCCAAGTCGAGCACTTCTTGGCGGACGACGCACCGCGGGATGACGACCTCTTCGTGCACTTCATTGGGGCGAATGACCCGTTGTTTGACGCGGAGGTTACCGGGGCGGCGGTCGCGAGCTGGATCAATGCGGATGTGCAGAGGCTTTGGGGCGCGGGTGCGAAGACGGTTCTGCTTGCGAATTATCCGGCTGTGTCCACGTTTCCGGCTACGTATGGTGACGCTACGTACCGGGCCGTTGGGTATAAGTATGCGGCGTCATTGGATCGGGGGTTGGTGAATGTGGAAGCAGCGTGGAGGGCGTACCTGCGGATTGGGGTTGTGGATGTGCAAGGCTTGTTTGAGGATATAGTTGGGGACCCTGGGAGGTATGGGGTCAGTAGAGAGAATGTGGATCCGCCGACGCCGTGTTTGAAGGGTACGTATGGGGGTGGGCCGAGGAGTGTGTGTACGGATCCTGAGAAGTATTTGTTTTGGGACGGGTATCACCCTGTTGCGAGTGTGCATGAGAGAATTGCAAAGTTGTTTGAACGAGCGTTGGAGACGTTGGATAAGCGTAGGTACTGAGAACTTTATGGTTACTTTTGAGTTTCCTTGAGAGAAATAAGCGCTATATACGCAGGAGCTTTGGCGTGATGAACCTGTGGCAAAGCGAAGAAAGTGAGGCACCAAAAAGTGTATGCTGGTAAAAAGGAACCTAGATCAACGCCATGTACATTTGCCCACCCGCCATATGCCAACCCTCATTACCATTAGTTCATGATTTCCAAACTTTTTAGAACCCATGGACTTTTGTCTTCTATCTCAAACAGTACAACATCTCCTCGTTCAGGTGAACGCTTACTGCGCACCATTGGCAGTTCCCTTGTTGGATCTGCGCACCTTGACAGCATCGGCAAGATCCTCGAGGACATTGACAGTCGTGTCCCAGTCAATGCAGGCGTCTGTGATGGAGACACCCTTCTTAAGGGCGCTAGGACCCTCTGCAGGCACCTTCTGGTTGCCCTCGTTGATGTTGGATTCGATCATGACAGCCACGATGCCAGTCTCGCCCTCGCGAATCTGGTCGGAGATGGTCTTGGCCACCTTGGGCTGATTTCGGTGGTCCTTGCTGGAGTTTCCTGAATATGGTCAGAATTAAGAAGAGGCGAAAGAGGAACGGTACATACCGTGCGAGCAGTCGACCATCATGACTTCAGGCAGCTTCTTCTTCCTCAACGCTTCCCGGGCAGATTTGATGCTCTCCCTGTCGAAATTTGTGCCCTTGCTTCCACCACGGAGGATAACGAAGCAGTGCTCATTTCCGGCGGTTCTGGTGATAGCAGCAAGACCCTGCTTCGTCACACCCATGAAGTGGTGCTTGGCAGCAGCAGCGCCGATGGCATCGACAGCGACGGTCAGTCCTCCATCAGTACCGTTCTTGAAGCCAATAGGGAAGGAGAGACCAGAAGCCAGCTCGCGGTGCAGTTGGGATTCCGTAGTACGGGCACCGATGGCACCGAGCGAGATCAGATCAGCGAGGAATTGTGGCGAGATTGTGTCGAGCATCTCGGACGCAATGGGCATGCCCTTGGAAGTCAGGTCGCAGTAGAGCTTGCGCGAGACACGAAGACCCTTGTTGATCTGGTAGCTCTCGTTGATGTCGGGGTCGTTGATGAGTCCCTTCCAGCCGACCGTGGTCCGTGGCTTCTCGAGGTAGGCACGCATGATGATGAGAAGCTCTCCGCTCAGCTTTTCGGCGAGGGCCTTGAGGCGGTCGCAGTATTCGAGGGCCATTTCAGGGTCGTGGATGGAGCACGGTCCGACCATGACGAGAAGACGGTCGTCTTCCTGGGTGATGATCTTGATGCATTCTTTACGGCCGCGAACTACTGTCTCTTCGGAAGCCTTTGTGATGGGGATCTCGGCGGACAAGAGTTGGGGAGGGATGAGAGGGTCGTAGCCAAGGACTGGGAGTCAGGTCAGCAACTGGCGACAGTATTGGCGCGTGTCTGGAAGAGGCTTTACCGCGCACATCGTCGCTCACGGTGTTCTGGTCGGTGACAGCTCCCATATTTGCGGTTGCGGGGTCTTGCATGGTGGACGGAGGGAATTTCTTTATAGGCGCAGAGTCAGAACGGGTGTTACAACCAGGGTTGCAATTGGCGGGCAGCTGCGTGTCAAGCGCAGGCGGTCAATGGTGTATGTTGGCAAAGGGCGTGGGTGCAAGCCAATGAGCGGCGGGGCAATAGGACGAGAGATGCGAGGGGCAAGTGGTACTGTACAGTACTGGATGGAGAGGTCGCTCCGTGCTCAATTGAACGGAAAGCGGCCGACTTCGGGCTGTGCACAGGGTGGTTTGTCAAAGGGCAAAAAATTTGGAGAGATGACGCCAATGATCAGGGCTGAGTGAACAGTCACTCACTCACGGTCGAGGCCAAAATAATTTGAGGCTCCGAGGTGGGGGGGAGGGGTGGTGCTGGGACTAGCTGGCTTACCGCCCCGGGCCATGCAGCAGCAGCAGCAGCAGCAGCAGCAGCAACAACAACACCAGCGATTGCGCGCGCATGGATGGTCGAGAGGGAGTGCGCTGCCCCAGGCCCCAAGCTGTGCGCAAACAGGCCGGCGGCGGCGCCGTCGTCGTCGCCACGGCCGTCGCAAACACGCCTACCAGGCTCCAGGACGCTTCGTCATGCGGGCGACGCCGGTGGCCATCCATAACAAGCCCATTAAGAGCTAACAGGCAGTGTCAGGCACGCGCGGGTGTGTGAGCAGCCGACGGCTGAGATGGATGGATGCTCCTCCCACGGCCACCAACCGGATGACTACCGCATCGCACCTGCTGCACCCCCCCTCCAGTGCCTCCACCCACCCTCCAGTGCCTCCACCCACCCTCCAGTGCCTCCACCCACCTCCAACTGCAAAGTACCTTCGACCGCCCACCTGCCCGGCTGCGTACCCGCTGTGGCGCTGGTAAGCCGCCGAGCCGGCCTGCGACTGCCATAGAATCTGAAACGGCAGCACCAAACCAAAATCCCCTGAACAGCTCCGTCTCCAGAGCGCTGTCACAAAACCCATGCGCCCGCGCTTGCCCGCTTGCCCGCTTGCCCGCTTGCCTGACCCCATAGCCCACCTTCACCCCGACTTCTGCCCTTTATCGATACCGTCGCTTCCACCACCCGCCCCGTGCCTGCCTGCCCTCACCACCCCACGACTCTGCACCCACCGCCGCCCGAGACCCCATGATGCTGGCCTTTCAGACCATGAACACCAAGCGGCGCCGGGACGACGATTCCGATTCCGAAGACGATCGCTACCTCAAGGTACGTGTGTTGCGCAGCAGCCCCCAAGGACTCTCTATATCGAGCCGCGAACCGCCAATGTCTATGCTACGACATACCCAACATGACGAAAGAAGAGAGAAGAAAAGCAATGCAAAGACAATTGGCTTTGTTTTGATTTGTATGATAGAAATATAGCAATCGAAACAGCTGACATCCAGCAGAGATCACGACCATGGTCCCTTCAAACAGCTATGCCATGGACAGAGAAGCACAATGCGCAAACCGCAAACGCCTACTCTACTTATGTCTCAAACCCCTCGCCCCCTCGCATGACCCCAGGCCTGGAAGTCATGACCCCCTTCGAATCCGAATTCAGCGATGCGAACTCCCCCGCATCCATACAGGAGGAATCCCAGGTCCCCATGTCGCCGTGCTGTGATGTAGATTACGCCATGCAGGTGGAACCCGACATTCTCTCCAGCCAACCCCCAGATTCGCCCTTCGTCACCAACTTCCGACCTGCAAAGCTAAACCTCGACCTCTTCAGCCATCGCGAACAGACAAAATCCGCACCCGACATATCTCACCGTATGCCCACCCCCATTTACTCGACCTTCCAGAATGCAGGCGGCATGAGTGGGCTGGGCTATCCAAACAGTGGCTTCGCGGGGGGATTATCAATGAGCAACGGCCTCCTCGGCGTGCCTTCTGGGTCTTCAAATGGACAGACGTCCCAATCATCGCATAGGAGGCAGCGTAGCCAGGACCGCACCGTGCGCATGCCCTCGCCCATTTCAGAAGACGAAGACATACCGGATACACCGACTGCCCAGACACAGTCACAGCTTTCTCGTCTGAGCGTGACGACGAATCACACTTCCGATCGCATGGACACCGAAATGCCTCCTCCGCTGACTACGCCGAAGGGCCGGAAGCGGAGCGGTGCTCTGACTAGCATGGGTCGCTTCAGCATGGGGTACCGCGACGACTGCGAGAAGTGTCGGATGCGCGTACCGGGTCACTATTCTCATTTTTTGTAAATCTATAAACCTGTTTGATGTAATGGGCATGGCGCATTTTGTTTTGTTTATCCCATGAGCTTATGCATCGGAGTATGGGAGTGGGGTTGGTAACTTGCTCTTACGGACATGGTCATAATATATGTAATGCACTCGGGGCACGAATTCGCTGGGATGGCGGTCTTGAACAGTATCTACTACTCCACAGGCAGGGAGTTCACTCAACATTCAAGCGGACATGAGCATGGTCAGGTACGTATCAGACGTACGTACAATCGGATAATGGAGGCACACATGTAATCATGAACGCAACGAGTGTTTGTATTATCAATAACACATTAACCTGAAGACTTACACACTTGGTTTCTGGACCCCTGCTGGGAACTGCTTCAATGTCACCCCACGATGGATGCTTGTCAGAAGCCGATGGCGCCTAACCCAACACATGGGGGATTCGCCGTGTCGTGTCCTAGGATCATGAAAGGCCCACCTTGGTGATCATGGTGCGTTGCTTATCGTGTAAGCAATGTAGGAGTACGCCACCGGACATTTCCAATCCACGGGTAGTTGTTTCGGAACACGCAGCGGAACAGAACATGCGCGACGAGATTGCTGGATTTGCCTTTGCCGCTTGTTGTTCGTGATTGCTAATTGTGGGGGTGAATACGAGGAGAAGCGCTTACGCGGGTCCATGTGCGAATGTGCGAGTGTGCGAGTGTGTGCGGAAAGGTTAACCGTAGATATGATTTGGATACGAGACACTTTTTTGAATAGTGTTGAAGCGATAGTTTGCTGCTGGACGACGAACACGATATCTACCATCCGCGGTATACACTTCAAGCACAATAGACCGAGACGAGATCATGAATTGGTAGACAAAGGAAAATACCAAGAGTACAATCCTCTACAAATAACTCCAAGCGAATAAGTCAAACAAACGGTCTTGATGCATTGAACACTATGTCCCCACCACTGTCCCAAACACCATCGCTCCAAACCCTACCATATGCTATAGTCTAGCCGAAACACGAATGTGAAAACGCCTCCCAATGACATGAGGGACATGATGTGCTAAACCGATCACTCACCCGATACTCCAGGTAAAATGCCACAAGAACACGATCCCAGAAACAGATATGCTCCCCATAACAGAAGGTAAAGGAATACAAACATGTTCTAACCTTTGCACCTCACCCATTGATCCTTTACTTTACTGACTTCATCCCAATCATGCAGACTTTGGGTGCTGCTCCGCCAAATACTCCAGCACGCTCTCATAGCACAACACAAACTGCCTCAAGCTCTGCACCATGCTCAATCGCTGCAGCCTGAAGTCTTCGACCGTCTTCTCAATCAGATCCATATCCTCCTTGTCGACCCATTCACCCGCTACCGCCTCGGCATCTTGCTCACTCTCTGAGCTCGACGAACGGCGCGACATACTCATCTCGTCCATGCTCATCGACATGCTCATCGCGCGGCTGCCATCTTTGCCTTTCTGGCTTGGCGACTTGTTATCGACGTCCATGGGTGTAGACTCCCGTGCGTTGCGGGTCTGCTTCTGACGCTTGAGCATATCGATGACAGAATCAACGGTGCAGAAGGTGCCCGTACGGCCGCAGCCTGCGGAGCAATGAACGAGAATAGGGCGAGCGTTGGGTGGGTCAGGACGCGAAGGCGAGCCGCCATTGACTTGTCGACAGACGGCGTCGCATTGCTCGATCAAGCCGAGCAAGTGAGTAGGATGAGCTGGGGCGCCGAAGTCGGGCCAGTGTGAATACTGCAACTGGGTGATCTCGCGCATGCGTTCGAACGGCTCATCATCGTTGGACAGTGTGAACTTGCGGACCATAACGTAGGGCTGCTCCGCGGTAGGCGCGGTGTTCGACTCTGTGGGGAAGTAGCTAGGTTTGTTAGGCGGATTCGCAGTCGTAGATCGGCGTTGACCTAGTGCTGGCCTTTGTGATTTTGCTTGTTCGCGGTGTCTGTGTATTTTAGACGGCTCAAGGGAAGCCCTACGTTCTCCTAGGGCATTCAGGTGCAGGTGACCATATTGATTGCTTGACCAGTAGTTGTGAGCCTTTAGTTGACCACCTTCCTGCTCCGCTGTGAGCATGACGATGACACGGACGTCCTGTTGCCACACAACATTCCAGAAGTCCTATCGATTGTCAGCTCTAATTCATTGGTACATGAGCAGAGAAACTTACGTTGAAAGTTGCCGGAAGTGGGCCTTGCGTGGCGATGTACCGCTTGTTCGAGAAGGCCGGCTTGATGTGATTCGCATTGACATAATCACAGCCTCCCGGGCTGATTCCCTGCAACTTGACTCGAGAATGTTCGTAAGGCCAAATGCTGTTATAACGATTCTTGGAGCCCTTCTCGATGCCCGCTAGTGTAACAGACTGTACTTTCTCTGGGCCAGAGGTCGGAGTCCCGTAAAACACCTGACCAGACAAAGCCTTTTGCATTCGCTTCTGCTCACGTTTTTCGATGTGTAAGAACTTGTCAGACACAAGCTTGCCATTATCGTTGTCATTTGCCGCATGCTGTAGCCAAGCTGGCAACTCTTCCTCCATCGAATGCGTCATTCTTGCTGGATGTTTGACAGGCATCTGGCCCACGCCACCGATCAGGTCCATGTTCTGTCGGATGTTGCCAAAAAATGGATTCGCGGCGTTTTGGGTTGCTGGCATGGGGCATCCTCCGATAACCGGGGCCACCGATGGTAGTCCGTTTTCGCTGCCTGCAGAAGATGTGGGGGAGCTGAGTGCTTGATTGGAAGCCCTGGATATCCAGTTGGGGAATTTGGAGGCGAATTCCTGAAAGCCACCTCTGATCATATAAGAGCTTCCAGTCCAGCCTTCGGACGAAAATTTCTTGAGAGTGTTGATGCAGGTCGCGGCATCCTTCATTTGCGAAGAACTGGCGTCGTACACTATAATGTGCTTGCTACTGCGCCACTGCTCAAATTTCTCCCTGTCCTCCTCATCTTTGAAAGTCTCGGCTAGTTTTTGCACATTGAAAGATGCACGCTTCAACAATGTCGTGGGAATACACAAACTGAGAGCACCTTGAATCCGTGACTTTGCATACTGTGTAGAGACACGGAGATCAAGCAGTAAAACCTCCTCGACGGCAGACTCCAATATGTTGATGACGTATTGAGGCGTGACCATGGAGGGACCGTCGGTTGTGCCATCACCGACTTGTGTTGGCAGAGTGTCTGCGCGGTGGGTGGACATCGACAGCTTGTGGGTCGAGCCCCGAGGGGGTAGAGATGGACGTGAATTTCTAATTTCAGCGAACTCAGCTAGCTCATCGGTACGTCCATAGTTCTCTTGGTCAAGAAAACTCGCAGGAGAATTCCGCCGCGGGCGGTCGTAGACAACGGATGATTCGGTGGAAAGAAGGCGTTTTGGTGACCGCGGCTTGGGTTCAGTCTCGCTTCCATCGTCGCCCTTATCTTCAGATTGGCCGTGCGTGGTCGAGGGCAATGTCATGGACTGCGGCGAAGGAGGGGCTCTCATGGAGCCAAATACCGAGCCTTTGGGTGGTGGTGGCATCGAGCCTGTCGGTGAGTTGAAGCTGAAACTTCCCAGCGCGAACCCTCTATTGTTTTCGGATTGGCGTCGGAATTGCTCAAATTCGGGATTCTGGTCTACGGGAATGACGCGAGGTGAGGCGGCGGCGGTAGAGCGCACGTTGGAGGATGGTGGACTCCAGTTCCCACGGATGTGCTGAGCAGCACTGGATGCAAAGACATCCTTCTCTGCGTTTGCATCGACAGACAAACCGAAGTAATTAGGACTGGGAGTCTTGGGCCCATGGCCGAGTTCAATGGCAGGTGTTTTGAGCCCGTTGATGCGTCGATTGGCGAGCGGAGTAGACTTTACAGGACTCCGTGAAGCGCTTGGCCGCGACATGGGCGTGGGGCGCGAGGAACGGGTGGCTGAATGTGACGTCTCGCACACTCGAGGGGAGAGTGCGGGCGTAGACATGGTGGGCGGGACTTTTACGGAGTGCAATGAACGGCAGAGACGCCGGGCGAACTACAAGAGTAATCGGATAGGATGTAGGATCATGAAATGTCGAGGCGTGGTGGCGTATGAGTCGTGGGGTGGAAGGCCAGAGACGAACGGGTCGGTAGGTTGCTCAAAGAAGCGTGCGATTATGACGTAGCGCGCTGAGTTTGTCATCCACGCGCTGAGGAGTCTGAGCCACGGCCTTTTGACACGCTGTACTGGTCACGGAGCCGTCTCTTCAAGGCTTGTGAGATAATGGGAAAGGCGCAGGGCACAGCGGCAGTGGTGGACGTATTTTGGGCTGTCCTTCTGGAGCCCCAGGCTGCTCAGTTAGGTCGGGGGAGGGGGTCGATGTCGTCAAAACGCCTCGCTTCGGCGGGCTGCAGGGACTCGAGCTTCCCTGGGCAGGGGAACCAAGAAAACGAACAGGAAAGACCCTCCAGCGGAGCGGAACGTTGAGTTTAGCACAGCGACGAGGGCGGAATGCTCAGGGCACCGAAGAAGTGTGCGGGCGGATCGAGATATGAGGGAAGGATCGAAAATCCTGCCTTTAGGGTCGTGAAGGAGGATCGTCGCTCCGGGCCAATTCGTCGCCGTCATCGTTTGCTTGGCTGGCCAGACCAACTTATCTGACGCCCGTGTCCCTGTCAGGTGCCATTCACCTACCGCAAAGGACCCAACCATGTACAGCACGACCCGACCCTACAGAAGAAAAATCAAGCTACCGCTGGGCTGCAGATGCGGAAGAGCTTGCTACCTAGTCCCAGCCAGCATGGACTGTGGAGCACTTCGCTGTAGACGGCCGGGTTCTCTCTTCTTATCCGAGCCCACCATTCGAAACTCGGCCAGCTGACCAGTGTCAGAAACAGACCATGGACCATCCTGTTTCGCTTCGTTGCGTCCAGGTGTTGATACAATGGTTACTGCCCGGCGGAGCCGATGCCCCACGCTGCATGTCCGCCTGGACCCTCGATCTGCAGCCTATCCGCCACCAGTTTCACTGCGGGAAATGCACCAGAGAGCTTGAGCGCATCAACCGCCTCATTAGGCCCCATGCCCTGCCACGAGCTTCAACTCGCAACAATGTAATCACTCTGCGAGCCTCTAGCGCACCCCTCACCGCAATTTCATAGGTAATCTTGCCGCTCCTCGGTTTGCTGCCCGACCCAATGGACACGAGGCCCGACCCATAGTGCGCCATACTCTAGTGTACACGCGAGCCATCTATTCTGAGGGACACAAACAGGGCGGCTACCCCTGCATACAAGGCATTTAGTTCACGGCAACTTGGTCCGTCCTGTGGCGTAGATGCGTGTTCCATAATTTCCATCTGCTTGTCAGCAGGTGCTGCTTGTAGTCTCGTGAGCTAGTCATGGATCCTCAAGTACCTTCTTGTACCTTGATGATTTCGTCTCGACAAGGACATGTTTCGGCCAACTTCGGGCATTGCACTCGTATGTTCTCTGCTGGCATCGACGCAGTGGCGCCACAGGACAGCTCATCAGAGCCTTACAGTGAGGCAGGTGACTGGGTACGGTGGGCTATCGTAGCATTTCCAATGTAAGGCTGGGCCTCCAAAATTTACGCCCACTCAGTGGTACCTTCGTTGTCCCGTACTTGCCCCCTCTTTGTACGTCAAGCGGTCGTAAAACCTGTATTCAATGCTTTGGTTTCTTCTGCTACAAATCACCCTCCAGACGCTGGAGTAGAATTCACTCTTGACTCATTTGTACCCAGGCGGAGCCGTCCCACTTCCATAGACAAGATTCACTCTATCGATAAAAAATCCATTGCAAACATCCCCTGATCAATCTCAAAATGACAGCGTTCGATTATATGTAGACGCAAGACGTCATAGCTTTTTAGTATTGAGTCTTGTGTTTGTCGGAAATAGACTACATGGGTTGATTCCTAGAGCCCTGAGCCTCGTGGAAGGGTCCCGCCCCAGCCCCGCTCACACGCCATCACGTGCCTTCGCGCTTGCTCATCCAAGCGCCCTGGCGCGTCCTGTTGCGATTCTAGCTTCCCATGTAACAGATTGGCACAGCCAACACTCAACCACTGTAGCACAGCATAGGGATACCATGTCGCGACGGCATGTGAATGACCATCGAGCCCAGAGTACAGAAGACCCGGTTTACGACGATGCCCACCGCGCTTTCTTGCAAGCATTCTTCGCTAATTCGATCTTTACAATCGACACGCTGAAGCCGGTCATCGCTTCTATACTGCAAGCACAAGGTCCGTGGTGTTTCGTGAATTTTGCGTCTTCTACGCCGCAAAATGGGCCATTATGAGCTTACTTTTCTCTCCATAGAACCTGATCGGCCACGGTTAGAAGGCGACATTACCGATGCCACAATAAACTCGCTGATACTGAACACGAACGCTAAAATCACCTCTTTCGATTTCGAGATCCGCTATGCTCGCGACCAAATCACGGGCGAGCGGACGTTTGCACTAGTCAATACAGCGTCTGATAGCTTCACCCAGCTTGCGACGTCCTTCACGCCAGACGAAATCGCTTACATCAAGCGCCTGCTGGACGCTATGTTCGAAGAGAACAACTCAAGAAGTCGGGAGGTCATGGCTGTGAAAGAGATGAAAGCTACACAGCTGGCCAGAGCGCCGCCGCGCAACCGACATAGCCAAGCAGCGACACAGTTAGTGGGCGATGAGGAGCCGACACAGGCCGATGCCAATATCAAAAGCATCAGTCCTACCGACTGCGACCGAGTACTTCAGACCTTGGTTTCACAGGGTTTCTTCCAGCGGTCTCACAAATCGTACTATTCGCTTGCACCGCGAGGACTGTTGGAGCTCCGCAACTATCTCAAAGAGACGTACAATGAACAACCGACCGAAGACGAAGAGGATGCTGAGCCGCTTATAAGAATTCGGGACTGTGAAGGATGCCAGGACATTGTCACTATCGGCTTGCGTTGCGACAACCGGGACTGTGGTGTGCGATGGCACACCCGGTGCGCAACTCAATTCTTTGGGGGTCAAAAAGGCAGTGGAAGAAGGTGTCCTAAATGCAAAGCAAATTGGACAGGTAGGACATATGTTGGAGAGAAGGCCGACCGTATAGAAGGCAGGATTAGCACCGTGGGACGAAGCTCGACTATGCGAGGGCAGGATGAAGACGACGAAGCAGAGGACGCTGATGAGTAGACCACTCAGACCCGAAATATACCCAACAATATTCATGATGATCAACGGTTGATCCGAGTATGAATAAGAATGCGATCTTTTTGTATGGGCTCGCTCTTACCACCGCTGCCATAAAGCCTGCAACACAGCAGACATGCCCGTCAGGTGCCAAATTGCGTTCAAAGCAACGGTTTTCCCGTGGCCCATCACCTAGAAAAAGACCGAATCTTGTTCTTTTCAAACGAATCATCAGCCAATTGTCCACTTGTATTCCAGTATCTTGGGTGCGTTTACCTGGAGAAACACTGCCCAATCCATTCCTACTAGAGATCCACAATCCCGTTACAACCAAGGTTCCTCTGATGAGATACAATACATGAGCTTCAAGAAAATAAAATCTGGTTACAGCTATTCCAAACCAGCTGTGAACAGTCAATAGGAGGGAATTAGGTGAATCAATTGAACCTTCAACATAGGGGAGGGAGTACCACATGTCTAATCACAAAAAGTGGCTAGGAATCACATACAATCAACCTGAAGACTATAGCATATTGTAAGCATATATAAATGCAACTCGAATATATTTCCAACGGGGAACTTCAATAGCCAGTATCCGAGATGCCATGATGCATTCCTTCTCTACACACTAAACTGCACCGCTATGCCTAAACGCTCCAGATGTGAACCACCGTTTGATGCAATGTTTTTAATCTTTCTTGAAAATATGAAGGCCATGCTTTTATGCCGCCCGCCCAGAGGCGCATATTCTTTTGTACATTGCTCAAGCCTTCACACTCAAGCTCCACCCCTTGTGACACACCCTCGAGGCGAACAAAATCACCGAACTGGCCACCAACATTATACCGCCATACACCCACACCGCCCAAAATCCACTCTTGTTCAATATCGCACCTCCAATCGGCGTACCGATCAAAAGTCCTATCGCCACTATGCCAAAGCTCTGACCCATTCTGGTACCAATCTTTCCCCTCTCGTTCAAGCTCAAATGGACAATAATCGTCGGCGGTAGACTAACAAATGTCCCACTGAAGAACCCGTAAAACGCCATCAACACAATGATACTTGGCGCCGATTTTGCCGCTACGAAGCAAAAGCACAGCACGCCGGACACAAGCGTGCACGGAAGAATGATGTTATACGGGCCGAGCTTATCCGCGAGATAATTTGGGATGATACGTCCAAAGACAGAGGTACTGTTCATGATGGCAAGGAGGTAGAAGCCAAGATTGTCGTTTGTAATGTGGTTTGTGAGAGCGTACACCTGCGCGTAGAAAAAGGGCATGTATAGGCCCATGAAGCCAATGAAGAAGCCGGTGGCCATGAGAGCGTACGCTGGGATCTTGAAGGCAGGGAGGTCGAAGAGGGAGCGCGATTTTGCTGGTAACACGCGCACACGCATGACTAGGTTGGGGATCAGCATCGTTCCTAGGATGATGAAGCCGATGACGCGCGTTGTCCAGGCGAAGCCTATTTGCGGTAGTAGCTTGTGGAACACGATTGGGTAAATGACTCCTCCGAGAGAGCTCCCGCTCGCAGCGAGACCCATTGCCGTTGCTACTTTGGTGGTGAAATAGGTAGATAGGATGGCGACTGAGGGGATGAAGAGACATCCGCAGCCCACTCCTATGCAGATGGCCTGGGCGAGAAGAACTTGGTAATATTGCGTGCATAGTGATAGCATCATCTGCCCAAGGACCAGGAGAAAGGAGCCACCAGCGAGTAGGTAGCGGAAGTGGCCTCGGTCATATAAAGGGCCTGTGAGCATGCCTATGACCATGAGAAGGAATGCTTGGATAGATCCGATCCATGATATCGCTGAAGGGTCGGAGGTGGTGAGAAGGTTGGTTTCATAGTAAGCCTGATATGACCCGAATGTATTTATAATTCCCCTAGAAATTCAGTTAGGAAAGGCTCCCGAAAATAAGACAGTGTAGTGCTAGATATCAAAGATGCGCTACATTGTAGCGTGGCTGGGGTAAGACGGCCAAAGTGACAAAGTAAAACCATCGCTGGATGAACAAATCTCAGGGTCCTGGCAACGTACCAACTATTAAAAAACAAGAAGAATGCCCCGAGAACCTGCAACCATGCCGTGAGTCCACCATTTGGTATCGCTGCGGCATTGTTGATGCTCGGCCGACTTTTTGACGGCTCTAGCTTCTCTCCCACATTCTCGTTGGCTTGCTCTTCGCCAACAGCCTGATCCTGATCCGTCGTCTGGAGATCCTTTTCACCGATCCGATCATACTGCTCTGGCCGCTGGGCACTGTGTATCGACGCACTTGACGACGCTGACTGCGCGACCGTCTTGTCGTCCCAGGCCGAGTCGGACGCTTTCTCAATTGCACGGTCCATACCCGGTGAGATCTCAGGTATAAGATCCACCGGCGGAATGCACGTGCTGACTTTTACGTGATCTAAAACGTAGAGCTAACTCGTAATATTTCCACCGCCTCAGACCGGGACTAAATGAGTTAATTATTCCGCCGGTTGAAATAGATCATGGAAAGCGGCCGCCTGGGAAAGAAATTATGACCGAAGAGAAGAAAGCTGACTTCATCCACCACACAGCGAAGCTAATACTACAGGGGCCTTGACGGATTATAAACGTTGCGGCCCCTATGGAGGGGCTTGTAGCTCGGACATGTTGAAGGAGCGAGCCGTTACCGATTACGCCGAAGCGTGCACCTAGTTAGAACTGGAGAAACGCTGATCAGCAGCCAAGACAAGCAAAACACGTTCTTATTCCCGATCATAGTACGGCACCATCTTTGAACGATAGAGTAGACTATCGGTACTTGTACAAGGCAGTACTGTAGTGCGGCTACGTGACCAATTAGTCAAGCTCCTTTCAGATCTTCTGCAGCCGCCGCGTCACAATCAAGCTTCTTTGAAAGCGGGTCCGCGGAAGCTCGTCGCGAGCTTGTATGATGCTAACATACATAGGCACACCTCCGCCATCTCCGATCGAATTTATAGTTACACGGTTACAAGCCATCGCAAAATACAAAGGTAACATGCACCAATAATGCCATTTTCAACCGAGAGCTCGGTGCTATCTACGCAATATGTCATCGAGAATCCGGTTCGCGCCCAATTATCACCAAACCGCGCAAACATGAAGGTAGAATGCGAGAGATCGTCGGACAAGCGGAGGTGGAAACACACCTATCCGTCCTGAGTTGTTGTGGTATACTCGAAGAGAAAAAAAGGGATGACGGTCAATACCGATGGCCAAATTTTGTACAAAGGGGAAAACAGAACAGGGTACTTGTTTGCCTCATCTCGTGTCGTCATGATCTTGAATCTTGATATGCTCATCATCTCGTACTTTTTCAAGGCCCGCTGCCTAACCGCCATGGTAAAAGGAAGAAGAAGGTATAACCGGAAACGCCAAGTATCAACGCCGGAGTCGCTGTGATGCGTGAAGTGCAGAGACGCAGAGCCTACTTATTCAGGGAACAGAGCGCCCAAAGCCATATAATCACAAAATCATCCCAAACCAAAAAAAGCCGCCCATTCCAGCGCACCTTGTTTATGTCCCCTGTATACATTGTCGAAGCGAAGTTGCATGTGTAAACAGTGAATGCTGATGTATGTGGAAAGAGGGTTTTGTACACTTGTCTACCTCAAAATAGGCATTGCAAGAGTTGACCCTTGGAACATCCATGTTCCACCCGTGTGAAATTATGTTCTTTGCAGTTCACGGTAAGGCATGCTCCGCCATGCGAATAGCCACTGGCTTAAAACCGGAAGGACGCTCGGCGGTAGGCTCAACGTGCTCTTCTCGATAGAGATTTTCCAGTAATGTCCTAGGAGCATCTACCAATAGCTTGGCCTGGATTTTCAGTATATTCTGGCGCCGCTTCTCCCGCTCCTCAATGACATCGCGCATGATCTTGACTAATCCGCTCCATCCAACTTGGTTTGCGGCTGCTGGATGACTCAAGAGCCGATCAAGCAAAGCGAGTGGGAGAGACAGTAAAATACTTGAAAGAAGCTGTGTAACGTGGCTTGGTTTCCGCTCGTCTTCCGGAGGCGCTTCCCCGAATCTAATCATACTTAGTCGTGGATTATGGGAAGGTTGTTTGGGCTCAACCACAACAGGGAGCCGTGGGGTCTGGCGAAGTTCCGGAGCAGTTGAGTACAGTGAAAAATCCGACGGAAAGTTGTAAGCGATGAACTCAAGTGCATCATCGAGAAGTGACACAGCATACGTTTCAAGAAGACGATTGTCGGGCACAAAACCGTTGGACTGTACCGTCGTCTTGCTGGCTGAAAACCCGAAATGAAGGGCAATGTCAAGTGTGTCCCAGCGGAGAAGTGATTTGGCGATTCGAAGACCACATGCTTGCATCTCTGGTATTTGCATAACCCTGCCAGCAGCAGCGTAGCTAATAGCCTGACCCATACGTTTGCGAGCTTCGTTGAATGTATATCCTTGGTCTTGACCACCACCATAGGGGCCCAAGTTGTATAGAAACGCATTCGCAGGCAGCAGCGGAGCGGCATAGAGAATCTTGAATGCTTCATTCAAGGATTCAGCAGTGACGAATATGTCATCAGTGACAACTTCCGCTAGCCGCCTGTTATCTTTTGTCGGAAATGGTGAAGGCGCGCCGTGGCGAAGAGCTTCAAGAACGACAGGACTCCGCGACACTATCACCGCATGTACCGGCATAGACCATAGTATAGCTTCTGGAGATCGTATTTGAAAAATGTGATCAGTGAACTCCGGATTGCCAAACAAATGATTGACATGCTTGCCGATGTCATAGATGTCTGAGGCGGGATAATTGATCGACGCTCCTCCATTCATATGTACAGCGGTGTGCAACTCTCCGTCGTAGCTGGAGCCGCGATCTTCGCCTTGGTGAGACTTGTTTGGGGACTGAGAATGAGACCTTGTGGCTCCGCCGTTGGGAGCGACAGGCCCGCCTTGGGGCGAAAATGGGACGGAGAAAGGCGCCTGGAAACCAGATGAAATGGATGGGTATATGGGAGAATGAAATTCGGATCCATTAGCGTATATTGCATCGGGTGGCAGGGCCATGGAGTATGGGGGTTGAGGCCATGGCGCCGCGGACTCGGAAGGATGATGGGAATGACCGGGAAAGAACTGCGGAGCCAGATGGGGGGGGGCAAGGCCTGGAGGAGGCCGACCAAAAGCCTGTTGCTGTGAGGCACGCAAACCCGTTTCGAATTCCTGAGGCGTGGATGGCACAGCCGGAGAGTCTTGGGCAGGTCCACCAAAGACGAGTCCTTCTACGCTTGGGTACTGGCGATGAGCGAGAGGGTCCGTAGTTTCCAATGCCGGTGTGTTCCCCATAGGCCTCTCTCTAGGATAGAACTCGGGCGGTAGTTCGGTGCGTACGGTCGATTTGGGACGCTCGGCGTTGGCGTTAGCAGCTGTAGCAGGCTCAGGCTGCGGTGTAGCAACAAGGTCTTCTTCAGCATGTGCAGGGCCAGACGGTTTGTTTGTCCCATCGACTAGTTTGCAGGGTTAGCAAGTGTTGGCGGCTTTTCGCAGGATTGCGACCAAGCAGATACCCACCATGTGTGCGCGATGCATGCTCGAACTGGTCGTCGGCCGAATGGGCGGGAGAGCTTGCCAGAGCATGGGCGTCTTCGTTGCGCTCACCGGCAGGTGAGAGGCGCGACTCTGGAGTCGGGGGCGTCTCGAGCGCTGCAGCTGCGACTGAGTTTGCGGGCTTGGTTGGCACTGTCTCTGGGTCTGGGTCCGGCTCGCGCTGAGTCACGGTGGTCGACTCGTCTGGCGTGAGGGGCCTTGCGGCAGGCGGGCGTGAGAAGCGATGGGGGACGGCCGGGATAATGCGGTTGATGGGGCGGCGAGGCTGCTTCTGCAGCGCTGCAACGGCAGGCGTGGCGGGTTGGTGGGTGGCAGCCATGGTGGTGCGCGGAGAAGGAAGCGGAGCAGGCAGCGGAGGAGGCCAGCGGCTCCAAGATAATTTGTATAGGAGCCAATTACCTTGGAGCGCCCGGAGCAAAAGGAAAAGCGGGTTTGGGGAGCGGTCGAGCAGCGGGGTGGGAGGTGGAAGTTGCTGCCGCAATTATCGGAGGCCGTTGCTCACTTCAACTAAATGTGGGGGACTTTCCACGAGTTTTGCGTCATGCCTAGGGTAGCTCGTCTGCCAAGCCTTGACCATAAATGGCAAGTACGCTAGACTTGGTATGTAGACTGTCTACTCTAGTGTCCCTCCCTCCGCAGGTGAGTGAGTGAGTCTCTACCCCTGTAGACTAGATAATGCTCTCTCTCACCACGGCTAGCTCTGGAAAAGCTCCGGACCCTACATCTATAGTGCGGGATATCGTCATCTTTTCTGCAAAACCCTGACCACACGCACACACAGACACAGACAGACACACATGCATCTATAAATACATACATACATACACCCATATATACACACACGAGACACAAGACAATCCCAGCCCTGGGAAGCAGAAACTCGCTTCGTCAACATGTATGCGGCTCCAACGGCCCTGCTCTGCTCAGGACGGGGAAGGAGCGACCAGGCCAAAGATGCTCCTACTCCCATGTTTCTGCCCTCGCTGGCACCTTCCTCACGTACACGTCCACAATGGAGCTTGGATGCATGCTGCATGCGAGACTGCTACGCTGCAACACTCCTACGACTCCCTCGATACTTCTTTGTGCCCTATTTCTACCGCAACCCTTGCCCTTAGCTCTGCACACGCAACATATAGCACTCGACCAATACCTGTCTCCCTTCCCTTGCCAAGGCATATATTCTTACCAGCAGACGTACTCCAAACGAACGAAAGAGGACAGCTGCTGTCGGCAGGCCTTCATGTCGGCCTCTACTGGACGCACGGCATCGGACCGAGTGCCTCGTCCCCACAAACAGGAGTTTGCGCCAACGTGTAGGTCAGCATGGCATGACAATCAGCTTTGCTGATGTCTAACAGCAAACAGATTCAGCATCCTCGAAGACCTCGAACACTCACCTGTTCAATCAAAGTGCGCACTCGATTTGCCTCAACCTTCATCCAGAATTGTGAGGCGCCGTGGTAAACGAGCCGGTAAGCAGAATAGGCTCAAACACAATTCGCAGAGCAACAGAAGGACGCGGAAGAGTGAAGAACTGAATGGGTTGTGCGAGAAGCTCGCGGCGCTGAGCCTGAGCAACAAGCCAGTGTCCGTAGAACCACGCATCAGCTTTATCAACCCCACAGACACAGTTCGCCATCATTGGGCACCACAGTTTCGCCCCAATAAAAACGTCGAATCACTGGTATCTGCCAAAATCTTTCAACTACCTGAGTCCTTCCAGTGTGAAGTAAAACCTTCTTTTGCCTCTGAAGTCCAGGAAGCAAGAGAGGAAGCGCCACACTTTTTCCCCCTATCTGCTTTTCTCGCAACTACACCTACGCCTATGCGCTCAGATTTGATTTCGTCCGCGCCCGCATCTACAACCAAAGCTCTTCCTTCAGCGGCATATCCGCCCGTCGCTGATTTCGCTGTCCTTGAGCGTCCGCCCACAGAATCCATACCAACGACACTACCTCCTGCATCTCCCGCGCAGCCTTCGCTTTTGGAGCCGCGGCCAACACTCGAGCTGACTCAATTTATGGGCCCTCCGTTCTCCCCGCTCTCAATCACGTCTCCTCAGACCGCGTCTCCAATTCTTACCAAAGCGCCTATATCTGACACTTCATTGCTGATTGGATCACCACTCATTGACTTCTCAGAGTCTCGTCATTCGTCTCAGGCAGATTCATGGCCCTTCTCACCGGAAGCGACTACTGTGCCTAGTGCTGGTGATTCTTGTGGCTGGCGTCGTTCTTCTGACCAAGGCCCAACATTTCCTCGCTCTTTCACTTCGGCCTCTATGACGCCTTCATCCCATTTAATGACTCCGCTGCTACCTTTTTTGCCAGAGGCTTCACTTTCCCCCGACTGGAGACTAGGAGATGAAGCTTCGGGGGTCTCATCTCTGTCGCGCGATCCTCCAGGAATTGTCTCCTCGCCTTCGAACTCCAAGTCTTTGTTGAGTGTAGAGGAGTTCTTGAAGTTGGGTCATGCGAAACCCTGTTGGTGCGCACATAGTTCGCATGAGTCGCTTTCTACAGAAGCACCCGAGGCAAGATCAGTGGATGAATTAGAAGACGAATTGCACAGCACAACGAATAAGACTGAAATGAGTCTTGAGATCACTCATGACAGCGAACAAGAAAAGGTTCAAAGCGGCGTTGTCCTTGAAGAAAAAGGTACACAAGGAAGAGGTCAGTTGTATTCCCGAGCATTGGCTAAAGGTGACACGTTGTATTGAAAACATATTGCTTATAGATCTCGAAGCTCCCTCTCTAAGAATGTCTCTCATCGTGCCCTATGGCTCGGAATCCGGGAATATTTTCGAATTTGAGAGTCCAGCTGCTGTTATTGACGACAGTGTCTCTACTCGCAGCTGCAACAACATAGACTCCGAAGACGACAGTTGGGCTGTCGTCTCCAGCGGCGATGACCGCTACCCTATGTACGGACCATTGCCGTATAATTCAGAAGATGAAATCTCTGAGCCTGAAGTTATTCCCGATTTCGATATTGCATCCATTCCCTCTCCGTCTTTGTGTTCTCCACCCTTATCATGGGCTCTTCCATTCTTCGACTTCGAATCGGAAGCAGGACCTTCACAAAACGAGAGCTCGTCGCTCACAGGACTATCCGATCTTCTCAACTTGTTCAACACTTGGCAATCGTCTTCGCCCTCACCGACACATACTCCGCTTTCCACGCCAATGTTGCCCTCTACCCCTCCGCCAACCTCTACTCATTCCCCTAGAGGCATTGCAAATATCGGCTCGATAGAGCCTCATTTGAATGCACTCGACACACAGTTGACTGACGATGTGATGGATGTTGCAAAGCAGAGTACTGCAAGTGCCAGTGCAGTTGAGTGGCCAACGTTGCAGCAAGCAATCAACATGAACAAGAGACGTATAAGTATGGAGTATGGGATGGACAATGAAAGGAGGGAAAATTGGGACGGAGTTGCAGATTCGTATACTTGAGTGTCAGATTGACAAGTTGTGAAAGGAGGAAAGAAGAGCATTGCTCGCCATAGGGTATAGACGAATCGATGATATGCGTCTATTAGATAGCAGTGAACGTGTGTTTACTCATATATATTGATCCCCTGCTTTTGTCATTTCGTTCGTTAACCAGATGCGTGTAATTGGATATAACATAAGCGTAACTCTTAACTCTCAAATACAAGAATGGACGACTAAATGCAAGGAGAGAGACCACCTCCGTCTATACGAAGAGCAGGGAAAGCCAACAAAAAACGACACCGGCCTGAAACCATCACGCCTACCCATATACCCAACCCACTCATTATGCACATGATGTTCCGACGTTCCCATTCGTAGCCGCACGCTTCTTTTCCGCCTTACCAACCGAGTCACTCAAAGAAACGCCCCCACCGCTTGCAGCTCTCCCATGTAAGCTTGGACAAGCACTCTACTCCTGCCCTCGTGCACCACCCATCCGCTCGATGTTGCTCAGTAGTCTACTCTTCCCGCCACTCGTACTCCTGTTCAAAGCTGGGCCGCCACCGTATCCAAATCCACCCGGTGCCCTAAGACCCGACGGCTTCCCAACCCCCGAGCTACGCTTCTCGTCGAGCGCACTTCCGGGACGCCCGCCCCCAAGTGCCGACCCGGGACGTGGTGCCGACCCCCCAGCAAGGAATCCTGTCGAGCGCATGCTAGGCGCCTGCTCTGCGGAGGGAGCCGATCCGGTTCTCTTATGCTTGGGTGGTGCTGGAGGTGCTGGGGCAGCCTGGCTCTTGCGGAACTCTTCTTGCTGGATCTCCTCCATTTTCTCGCCGCACATGGCGAGCATCTGCTCGGCGGCAGCAACGAGCTCGCCCTTTTCCACGCGTTCGGTTTCCAGATCCTGGAGCACGGATTCGTGGGAGTGGCGGAGTGATTCGAGTTCTGATTGCAGACCTGCGAGTCTGGCCTTTAGGTTTTCAATCTGAGACTTCTGCTCTTCGAGTAGCTTGAGATCTTCGGGAAGAGGTGTTGAAGAGTATGTGGTGCCCTCCCTCGCAGACGAATGCGGGAGGTCTACTTTCTCGAATGTGTCATCCCGCTTCTTCTCTGCTTCTTCTACTTGCCTCTCCAGCCGGTTGATCTGTACACGGAGCTCTTTGCACCGCTCATCGGCTTTCTTTTGGTAATTGTCTTTGAGGGCCTTGATCTTCTTCTCATGTTTTGCCTTGTATGCCGTATGCAGGTCTCGTGCAACTTCATTCACCTTTTCTGCGATGGCGTTCTGGCACTCCAGCTCGGAGTAAATCTTTTTGGTGTTCTCATCAGAGTCTAAGAACGTCGTCATATCGACGTTCCTGCTCTCTGCTTCAATGACCTTGGTCTCCAGGTCTGCGGACCGGGTCTCTGCTTCTTCAGCGCGTTTTTCAGCTTCGGAAAGTCGAGCGATCAGCTGTTCGCGCTCTGTATCGTTTCGTGCAAGCTCGGCTTGAACGTCTTGGAGGAGCTTTTGCACTTCTTCGCCCTTCTTCTTCCAATCTTCCATCTGTGCTTCGGCATATTCCCGTGCGGATCGTTCGTCACGAAGGGTCTCTTGTGCTTGGCCAACACGGTGTTCGGCATCCGATACTGCCTTGACAAGTGAGTCGACTTGGGCCTCCTTACCTGATAAGCTAGCTGTCAGGGAGGAGATTTGTGACTGAAAGCTCGACTTCAGCGATTCCAGCTCTCTGATAGTAACAGTGGGCATGGATCGCGGTGTCGGTGGTGGAGGCAATTCGAAATCCAATAAGTTCATCAAGTGTCGGTTCTGGCTTGGGGTGGCGGGTATGTTCGATGAGCCACCCTTAGCTGGTGAGCGCTGGTTCTGATAATATGAAAGTAGATTGGGCTCGGTGTTAGATTTTGTTGGTGATGTCCGCCCTCGGGGTGGTGACCCGCGACGAGAGGATGAGAACGCTTCGAATTGGGCTGTGAAATCGAGCAGCAGGTTCGTAGTGTCGTTTTCATTCCGTGACCGACGCGGTGTAGGCGATGGCGTTCGTTCGGCACGTCGGACAGTCTGTACGGTAGAGGGTGTCATTGGAGCGCGAGCGCGGGGTGTTGTCTGTTACAAGGATCAGTCGAGAAGCAACACATGCGTGGGACTGATCCCGCGCTTACCGGATCAACGAGACCATTTTTGGTAGGACTCTGGCGAAGCGCGGCAAACTTAGTCATGTCTATGCCGGGCATTTCGGAGAACATGCTGAAGGAGGTGTCGTCTATTGCGGTAAATTCTGGCCCGTCTGGGTTGAACTCTGTGTCATCAAAAGTGGCATCTCCAATGCTGATTTCTACACTGCGAGCTTGGTGTGTAGATGTCCGTTCTCCGTTGTCACCCTGCGTCTGATCCATCAGGCGCATAGCAACCGTCAAGCCTTCATTCTCCCGTAGTGTGTTCTCTATGTGAGACGAAGAAAGACGCTTGATTGGGGTGGGTTCGGTATCGAACTCGTCCTCTGGATGTAGCCCGGGTGTCCGGCGGAGTGAGTCTGGGGATGCATTGCGGGAGGTCTTTGTAGGTGAGCTCCGGCGCGACCCACTGCTCATAGCAGACTCCGGACGCTCCGGTGCCATTTGCTTGACCGGAGAAGCCTTTTTCGGGCTTATGCGGCCTGCAGAACTACCGAAAGAGTCCTCGTCGAATGCACTCAGCAGCTGCTTCTTCGGCGACATCTTTATCGGACTTGTCCTCTCGTGTAGCCCAAACGTCTTCTCGGGCGATGTTTTATTCGCGGATTGTGACTCGTCGTCGAAACCAGCGGGAGGCTTGCTCGGGGTCATGGAAGTATTTGGTGCGACATTCTCCTGGTCGTGAATGTTCGGTTCGAATGGGGAGGAGGGCGGGTCGTGCCAGCTCGTCATATCCACATCGTCTTCAGGGTAGTTCGAGCTCGGAGCAGCGTTGAGTTTCTGCGGAGAGAGTTCAGCCATTGGTTCGGCCATCATGCAGAAATTGAGCAATTCGAGGCTGTGATTATTGAGAGGAGGGTCCAGCGAGAGCCAAGGTTCCCTCTCTTCGCATTGTTTGTTTACACTAAGCTGGCCCTAACCCCTCTCAGCTAGCGTAGCCCAGTTCCGACCATCAGTTCCGACGCCGATCCGACTGGAGCGACGCTCGTTCCACACTGCAGTCGATGGGACCGAAACTACTTGATTGAGAAGCTTGAAGCTGTTTCAGTGTCCGCACTTACTCGTACTACATGCATATTCACCTCATCGATGCTCTATCCAGGGAGCCTCAGGATTGCCTTGCCAGTTTGATATCGTGAGCACTCTCAGCCAACTCCGACACCATCTTCTGCCCATTCGCGTACACACCGATGTCCCATCTACAAACGCCCTCATTCGTCAATGCCCAAAGCTCATGCTCATGCCTCCATTCCAATGCGTAGATTACCCCCGGGCTTGCAAGTTCGATCGGATTCAGCATAATGCAACCATTCACAAGGACGTCGTTGCTATGGTAACTCCATCCGCACTCGTTGACAAAGGCATAGTCGTCGGGGTGATCGCGCGTATGAACCTTCCTGGATCCGTAGCAACATTCTGGTGAGAGGAAAGCCAGTGGTTCAACCACATATACTCTCAGGGTCCGCCACGCAGCGAGGGCAATGCGTTGGTGTCTAGGGGATACAGCAACCTTCAGTCCAATGGTGGGGAGGTTGTCAAGATCAGGTGGGTCAGCGAGGCATGCCACGGCTATGTGCTCCAGGCGGCCATTTGACGCGTAAGGATCAAACCTTTGGCACTCAAACGGATAATGGACCGACTTCAGTATGAAGACGCCTTTGCGCAACGGAACGACGTTGCTAGCATCATATCCTCTACGATTCACGATGAGTTTCAGCGCAGTATTAACGCAAGTCGGTGCCCCAAAGTTGAGGTCTCTATGTGTGACCTCGTGATGATGGTAATCCAGCATTGGAATACCAACCGCCTCCGAATGCCAGATGGCGTGTAATTCGGGGAGATTGGTGTCTTCGATAACGAAGTCCCAGTCCTGGGTCCTTGTTTGTAGTCCTATCCAGAGGGGCACTTGCACCGACGAAGGAAAGAATACCACTTTTCCTCCATGGATGTGCATGCACGATAGCCGGTCTGGAAAGGTCGTGGTTTTTCGGAAATTATGCGTGGACTCCTCGGTGAGATATCGAGAACCATCCAGAGAGTCTGTCACGCTCTGATAGACAATGAACCTTTGATGAAATTTTCGAGGGCACAACCATAAGATCATAGGGTCTCCTTCATCGGTAATTGCCAAATCCGAGACAACGTATCCTTGCTTTGGTATTGTAACGTCGTATCTCGCAGTGATGCGAAGGCCAAATGACGGATCAAGCGAAATGACGAACAGAATCAGATTCGAGGACACTTGACCGGCTGGACACAACAGAACTGCCAGCAATGGCTCTGTCTCGCAGATATCGGAGGAACAAGCACCATTCCAAGCAATGCGAACAATTTGATAACTCTCCGTGTCTTGTTCAGTGTGTGCTGGTAGAACTTTACACAGAAATTCGGGAGAGACGACGTAGAGTAGGCTCAAATGATTGTTCTCTAGCCTTCGAATGTTTACCACGCCAATGCTTGCATGGACTTCGAGTAGCAGCCACGACTGAACAGTGTCAGAAGACCATACTGTTTCCAGGCCACCGCAGTCCTCACACGCTGTCTTGGAGTAAAAGGGGACGATGCGGCTTAGATTGATATTCATGGTACGGGGCGCTTTCCAAGTGTGTGTGTCTGCCATCCGAGAGATTCCAGTGTAAAGATGTTTGACTGCTTGTCCACTGAATACCCGTAGCAATGTTGAAGCATTGTTACGAATGCTGCTGGGCAACTTTCGGGCTCCTGGGACTTGCACCTAGGCATTAAATTAGAGAATATACACTACATTAACAAGATGGTAGGGTTCGAAAGACATGAGTAATTGCCCAAATCGTCTTGAAATGTGACGTACTAGTTGATGTTGAAGTAATCTCTTTGATTGCACCGCATGCTTTCGCATGAGTTTGCTCGATAGCATGCATAAGTAAAAAGATGCAGGATCCAGCATGTACAGCACATGCTGAACAATTTCCGCTGGTAGATCGAGTAGCGACCTCATGAGTGACTATGGGGCAAAGCACTTCGCAAATACCGGGCTATATCGTCGACGCCCTGCTATAGGTCAAGTCTCTTTGGGCGATCTGGATGTTGGAGAAGTGGAGGCTAAGACCGAGTTTATGGCTCTTGCCTGTGATATGGTGGCTCACTACGGTCTCTGGACAGAGAGGGAGCTTGATTTGCTGTGTATGGCTTAGCAGACCCCCCAAAAAACATTGGCAAGCTTCGAAATTACCCACGGTTCTTTCAGCAAGTGAGTATGGGTCGCCTCCAACAAGACGAGGAAAGAGGTACGGCTGACGGGTTACACTAGTGTAGATCCAATGCGCTAACCACTTATGTACCCCGCACGGAATGCACATAAGAAGGCAACAGCGAGACTGAGACACTTTGACCAGTCGTGCATGTTTTGGTAGCCGCAGTGCTAGTATATGTCTTCACCGCGATATCTGAACTAGTGAACGGCATATTTTGACTACTGAACCAAGCTTACAAATAGCTTGGTACCATGGCTATAAAGAGTAAGTAGTACATGATCACAAGCAACCAGTTGGGAAACAGAGCAATAAACCGTGCTATTGTTCCGATTATTTATGCCCAAATAACATGTAGCGCCACCTAACGCCAGGACTTGAGTCATAACAGTCCCAATGCTAAACGGGGAATATCATAAGAAAAGTTGTGTATGGTTACGGGCAAACGGATAAAGCAATAATGCAGCAAAAATTGAACTTCTCACATCTCCATGTTCTCAGTCATCGTGGCACCCCCATTCGTCGGATCGAGGCAGCCACCGAACCATCCATGATGCCTACAAATACGGGTGGGGGAATGAGATTCGATGGGGTATGCGTGTGTTGTAGTGGCGCTGAGCGCGGGAGCTCGCAGGTGAGTAGTAAGCGCAGCAGCAGCAGCAGTCTCGTCATCGTCTAGGCATCCAAACCATCCTGGGGTCTCACATGTGGATGTAGATGCAGAAGTCGACGTAGGGATCGATGTCAAAGATGTCTTTTTGTGCTTGGTGGTGGTTGCTTCGCTAGTTGTGCTTTCGTCTAAGCAGCCAAACCAACCAGGCGTCTTACAGGTTTCAGTTCTTGTCCTTGTGGATGTGGAAAGTGATGTCGAAGCATGTTTCGTATGCGTAGTGGTCGTCTCTGTGCCGTTGCTCTCGAAGAAATCCCAATTGAAGCAGTCGGTGCAATTCACATACGCTTCGCATTTAGCAGGCTCATCGTACTTTTCCAGAACCTCTTTTATCACGTTGACAATTTTATGCGTACCGATGCCCACGCGCCATCCGAAGTCTGCCACGGTGTCGTAAACACACTTTTTCCCAGTGTGACATACACTCTCCATGGCATAACCACCCAATGTACACATGCTCCCTGCTTGGTTGCAACTGCCCATATAGATGGGGTCGGCGGTGTGGCCAAAATGATAACCGCCAGTCATGTCACGTTTTTGATGTAAGGAGCCAATCTCGTGACCAGGAGGAACCGGGAGACCTAGGCGTGCGGCAGGCATGGCATCGGGAACAGCCTCGAAGGTGAGTGCAGGATGTCCGTATGTCAGGCTCAGAAAGGAAGACACTGCGCCCCCGAGCGAATGCCCTGCCATCCAGATTTCTGCATTGGGGTACAAGGCTGTCACATTGTGGTACAGGTCTCGAGCAGCGTAGTAATATCTGTTCTTGGCTCTTAGTGCACCGACCAGGCAAGTAGAGTTGCAAGTGTAGACTGAGGTCTGACAATCACATACTTGACGCCACAAGTATTGCCCGCCCTGACCACAACAACAGCTGAAAAACAGGTTATCGTTGATCTTGTCGTTTGTGGTAGTATCGGAGCCATCGAATAGGGCAGGCGTGGTTCCTTTGAGGCCGATGACAACGGTTTCGTTGGTTGTGTCTGCGAAGATGTGGCCGCGCAAGCCGTCGGACTCCCAGCCAAAGTCCTCGGTGTAGTTGAACCCCCCTTTTACATCTTCCCAGTGGCCAGTGTGCGGCTCCAATATGTAGGCATCGGAGGCCATGCGAGCAAAGGTGAGCACTGTGTCTTTGTCGGTCACGTTCGGACCGGCCATGTGGTCCACGGTCCAATCGTCAGCGGCCATGCGCACCGGCTTGCCTGTGTTCCTGCCCCATTCCAAGATGCCATCTATTGTGGCCTTGCTTCTGTCCTTCAATCTCTGGATGCTCACCGGCTCGGTTCGGGCGCGCAATGGGGGGACCGTCTTGCGCTCGGTGCCGTCGTCCTCGACCGTCCATACTGCGGCTTTGTCGGATACATCAAGGCGCCTGTGTAGATCCGGATATTTGTATGTGCCATGATGGTATACGTGCTTGAGCGAGAACTCCTTGATCGCATGGGCGGGGGGCGGCGGCGATGTCGGCGGGAGCAGAGGGATGGGCACTTCAAGCGCACTGGTGGCGGCGAGGAACGAAAGGAGCAGCGAGGCTGTTACGCGGACAGGCGAGGTGCAGGTTTGTCGTCGCATGTTGGATCAAGAATGTACGCAGTGTAGAGCCACAGAACCACAGAGCCTAGAGACGTGTGTGCTCTCCAACTACGAGGGCGACTGATTGTGCATGTGCATGTGCACATGTCCTATGACGCCGTCGACGCGACGAGCACGAGACAGTCTGCGGCTCCGGCTCCGATGCGTCTCGCCGCGGTGAAGAGGAGCGGAGCGGAGGGGGCGGGCAGCGTTGCCCTTCCCAGCGTAGCGCGCAGACAGGGCACCGTGGGACACTAGGTAGGGATCCTACGCTACTTATGTACTTACATGTAGATATCTACGTAGATATCTATCCATGTACCCTACCCACCTTCAGCAGCTGCACCCATGGTAGGCTAGCTACATAATTGACTTAGCAACGTCTGGTGCGGACCTGTGCGACCACTCTCCAGGCCACGGCCACCCAAGCTCAAGGAGCCGTTGACCACCGCGCAGCCGTCAGGCCCGTAGTAGGATTCTAGGCCCCGTTCCACACTGAGCCCGCCGCACCACCGCATGACGTTCGGAGCTTCACTGCGTCACCTCCACCTCACCCGCGACGCACATTCTGCCATCTCTTCGCCCAACCATGGCCGAACGACCCGCCCGCCTTCACACCTCCAAGTCCTTCACCCGTCTCGAGTCGACCGAGGCAAAGAACCCCCTCTCGCGCAGCAGGGCATCCACCCTCCAAGGCCCGCCAATGCCCACCATCACCGACCCCCTGAAGATCACTACCACCCCCGAGGATGAAGAAGCTCATGCAGATGGCGATGTCTTTGCCTCCAAGGAGGACGACGACGACGACGAGCCACCCGAGCAGGCGCTCAATGGGCCCGAGGGCTTCGAAGAGCTTCCCATCGAGATACGGAGCTTGACAGAGAGGTGAAATGGCTCTGGGCTTGCCATTTTCATCATGGACTGACTGGCCTGCAGATTTCTCGACTCCCTCTCCGCCAAAGTCCATCCGACACCTCCTTCCGCCGACCGTCTCTCCGACCTTTTCCAGGACTTCTACGCTCGCGCATCCACCAAGATCAATACACACATAGCCACCCTCTCCGCACGTCTCACAAGCGATACTTTCAAGAAGGCATCCGCCTCCGCTCGTCCAGGCTCTATACGATCAGCCAGCGGTGAGAGTGGCGAGCAGCAGATGCTCAGCGCAACCGAGATGGCCGACAGGAAGAAAGCCAGAAGACTCTTGGAGGTCAAGCGAATCTCTCTCGAGGAGGCCGTCGAGCGTGCCGTCTGCGAGAAGGTCTATGACAGGATTTGGCGGCACCGGAGCACCGACGATGAGGAAAGAGACCACAAGCTGCGATCGCGCACGGCTGCCTTGTCGCTAGTCGGAATTGGCTTGAAAGAGTTGCTCATGACTGCCGAGGAGCTTACTGAAGATGAGCGAAAGAAGACCAAGGAAAGGGAGGGAGAGATCAGAGAGTGGCTGTCTACTGCTCGCGACGATATCCTCCTCATGAACGGAGAGAAGTACCCTCTTGGAAAGTTACGCCATCTGACAGCTGCACACAAGTCCATTGTCGAAGCCTTGTCCAAAATTTTTCCAGCATCCTCCTCTGCTGACGAAGTTCTCCCGACACTCATTTACACGTTGATTACTTTGGAGCCTTCACAGCTCAACGCCTTCAGCGATCTCAAATTCATTCAGCGGTTCCGCGGATCTAATCGGATAGATGGCGAGACGGCATACTGTTTGGTCAATTTTGAAGCTGCTATATCTTTCTTGGAGACGGTGGATCTCTCGTCCCTCCGTGCAGAAGAATCGGGTCCCAACGAGAGAGCCAACTCCCGACCATCTACACCCAGAAATGAGGTCACACCTATGCCATTAGGGCTATCTCAAGTTCCAGATCTTTCCCAAACCCCAGCTACCCCAACCTCGTCCTCTCCAGTAGCTCAGCAGCCCCCAAGTCCGGGTACAAAAGCTCAACGCCGGTTGAGTAACCTGATACAAACGCAGACAAATCGAATAGAAGCCGCCTCCGACGCAGTTCGGGAGTCCATCTTAGATTCTGCTGATCAAGCACTTGGTCGAATCAATAACACCCTCGATACAAGTTTCAAATTCCTTTTCGGCCGTATGAAGGACCATGATCCAAACAGTCCTGTGCCAGAGCCAGTCGAATTGCCTAAAACTCTTGAAGACGCTCGCAAGCTTGTTAGTTCGCCTACACGCATGGAAAGTGAAGAAGACAACGTGAGTGTAAGCGGCACAAGTTCTACACACGGCGAGGAACAACTAGAAGAACAAGGCAGACCGGACCTACAGACACGCATGACGGATCTGTTTGGTGGTCGACGCCAACTCAGAGACCGCAGCGTTGATTCTACTCAGTCTGGCGGCAGTGGCAAACGTGTGGCTTTCGACAGCAAGCCACCACCTGCCCCTGTCAAGAACGAGATCCCCTCTCAGACGAATACCTCAGCTGTTGATTCCATCCGCAACATGGGCAACAGTTTAAATCCTCTAAATCGCTTTGCGAGTATGAATGTACTCCCTAGATTTGGCCGTACAGCGAGCCAGTCATCAACACCGGGCATTGGAACGCCAAGCACCGAGCCGAATAAACAGCTGCCTGCTGTAGCGACAGCAAACCGATCTCCATCTGTTGATGTCCCACAGGTAGATGACAAAGGTGCGAAAGCGATCGCAGCGATAGAAACCTTGAAAAAGACTACGCCGCCCATGAAACGATTTTTGGAGGCAAAGGATGCGCAAGAATTGAAGTTGAAGGAAGTCGACGAACTATTGAAGGAATATCAGAGACTAGCCCTGGCTTTAAGAGGGACTATCAACTATTAATCTAGACACCAGCATTGCGTGGCGTTAACATTCGGAATTTAGGAAGCGCATAGACTATCGGGGATGATAAATAGTATACCTCTAGATGGATTTTGTAGCGGGAAATTTTCGATTGTATTGCTCAACGATTTGTCCCTAGACTACATGTCCGGTGTAGTTGACTTCACATAGCCGCTTGGAGCCTATGCAAAGTGGATTTTTAGCAACCAGATTACTCATCAGTCTCTGCACGGTATGATCACATATCATCAACTTCAAGGGTATGCGTATTGATACAAAGATATCGCTGAATTTTTTCTGGGATTCAAGGAGAAGAAATGGGTATCATTGCTGAGAAAGATGACCAAAACCTAGCTCATTCCAGGCATGCCTTGTAGACCGCCTATCTCCTTGATAAATGTGTCAAGGTCAACACCCTCATTCGCGAACAATGTCTTTGCCTTCTCGACAGTTGCGGCCTGTCTTTCGTACGTGAACTCGCCAGGCGCAGAGCTCTCGTACTGCACAAGTTCAATCCACTTGAAGAACAGCGACTCCTTGCCCATGGCCGTCAAGCGATCCTTGAACAAGATGATTTTCTCCCGCGCTTCCGTTTCAGAGCCCTCGTCAAGTTTTCCGCAGGGCCAAACTGTCCATTGTCCATTGTCCTCGCCTCCCACCCACACGAAAACGCTGGTTTGGAAGTCGTCAACGGAAACCACCTTCTTGTCCACCAGTTTGGTGGCATCCACCATGGCACTAAACACCAGATCAAAGTCCTTATCCATAAGCAAGTAGCCCGTCTTATCCATCAACCGTCGACGATCCACAGCCGGCAAGATCCGCGTCTTAAAGAACGGACTATCGGCGCCTGCCTTCCCACTCGAACCCTCGGCCTCACCCAGCAAATCCTTCGCACCCCATCCCCTAGACTCCCTAACGTAGATCTCCTTATCACGAAATCCTACACCCCAGCGCCAGAAAACCGGGTTGCCCGGCCATTCGAAGAAGAACGACCACGGCCAAGGTGCAACTACGCTGACCAGCGCCCAGTCGAACATGAAGACTGCCGCGCGCCACACCACACTGCCTAGCAGCTTTCCCCACGGCGTTTGCGACCAATGTATCGTCATCTCATTCTCGTTGCCCAGCACTGACATGGTCAGCGCCCAGTACCATGGAACCGCAACGTACGCGCGCCATATAATCAGTAGGGCGATGGCGATGTTGAGACCGAATGGGACGGAGAAGACGCGTTTCTTGAACCAGGCAGGGTGGTTGTCGACGTGTGTGATGTAGACGCAGTCCTTGTCGAAGTTGTCGAGGAGAGGTGCGAGATGGGAAGGGGCGGGCTCGAATGGATCGGGGATTGCGCGCTGAGGGGTTGCCTTCGCGGCCCGTTTGGTGGCTTTCGGTTTGCCTGCCATGGCGAGTGTCTGTGGATGTTATGAGGGCTTCATTGGTTGATGATGAGGGTTGGGAGTGAGGTGTGTTAAGCAGAGGTGTTCGGCTCGCGGAACAACCCTGAGCCGAAGTGGGGGAGAGTTACGATCATTGTCCGCAGTTTACATCCAGTTGTCTGTTAGCATTTATTTGCATATTTCGGTTATCATGCATTTATTAAAGCAGTGTTGAATTTTGTTTAGTCTGACAGACCCTGTCGGCATTGCGAGCAGTGGGAGTGTGCTCATAGCTGCATGGCAGCTCATTGTCACAGCAAATACATTCCCATCGCGCTCCCCAAAAACACCTATGTCTTGGGTCACTGACCTTGATTCATCCACTCCTAGGGGCAAGGAAATTGGTTTTAGTCATTGAGGGATAGATATATTGCGAAGCTGGCCTGGTATTTATAAATTCAAGTTCGAGTTCAAGGCCGCTGTCAACATGCACGAAAGAATGAAGATTCCATGGACCAAGCAGGGTATTCAGTGTGTTAAATTGAAAATAGTCGTGATTCTGATATCTAACCCTGAAGCGAAACACAATGAATGTAATAATCATTGGCTCGGATTTGCGCCCGTCGTCTCTGTGAATAGAAATGCGTATTTACGTGCTAAAGCACCAGCGGATCCAGAACGCTATCCTTCCGCCTACTGTATCCAGTCTTTAGCTTTATTATTAACTCATTTTACCCTATATGAACGGACGTCAGCTCCAACTATAACGATTGAATGCGTTCTTAGGCCTCATCCTTCTAACAGCGTTATCTGCTGTAAACCTTACCAAGAGACTAAGCACAAGTCACTATCTTTTACTCGCGAATACCTACACCCCACTAAGAACTACCTACTCTTTAACAATGAGCCATATGTAAATGCTGCCTTTGAATACTTCGGAACTGTTGCATTGCCATATGTTCATGGATTGTCCCAGTTCCCGCGGTCCTATCGATTCAGTATCAAGAAGACGATACCCGAAAGGAAAGAACTGTACATTGCTATCAAAGAATGAGCTGAGATATTCATGCAGGCTTGGGATTTCAAGGCGTCGGTATACAATATATTGTGTACCCTGAGTTCTTCCTCTCCGATGGCTCATAATTGGATTGATCTCGACCTGTTCCAGGCAGCCGTAATACCAAATGGGCTGGCTGATCGAATTTCAATAAAGGAACTGCCAGAAAGCTACATGGTGGCTACGGAGAAACACACCAAAATGTTAGTTGAAGGAAACTATTGTCAGAATCGCGGAAGTTGGACACCACCACGGACACTGCTGAATTCTCCCACTGACATGTGTCCTGCTTACCGACAATACATCACCCAGGAGCATACAACACCTATTATAGCTGAGCCTGCAGACACAGCGCCAATACCAAACGTGGCACGGGAAAAAGTCACGTTCTCTCCAGATGTTGTAAATTATACCACAGAAATCAGACGGCCGCGCAGTGCCTTCAATCGTTCGGGATCTCGTAGTACATATGTAACTGGGCGCTACGCTTGTCCTTCAAAAGAAGGGTGGACAGACACGTCTTTTTTCAACAGCCGAACTCGTACAATTCGCCAATGTAAGATCTTCATCACTCAAGACCCGTCAGATATGGAACTTGAGAAGCCGCCATCTATCGAACTTTGTATAACGAACACACGATCCCGTAGAGCAGTTTTTCAGAAGCTAACATCATTGGCCATTCATTGGGTGGATCGTCTTTTGAAAGAATGTAGACGTGGCGTGGTTGCTGAAGCTGAACGCATGATCAATAGATGCGACGCAATCCTGATACTTAGGGATTGTGTACATCTGAATTCAGTCTTAGAGGTACGGCCTTTCATTCTAGAACGGGACAAAGAATAGGTTAGTCGACTGAAAGTGTCAACTGAAAATAATTTCATATAACTAAGTGCGCTTTTAGGATATGTATCTGAGGAGAAGAAAACGGGGCAATAACGCGAAGCGACTTTTGACCTTCGTCAATGAGAGAAAGAGTAGGGATATGATACAGAAGATTGGGCTTTTATGAGAAAAGCTCACTACCACAGAAGAAGAGGATCACGAATCGGGAAAGCATTCAGTGGTTGCACGTGGTCGCTAGCCCAGCTTGGAACATTTGGAAATAGAGGGAGCTACGGTATTGATTCTTTATTCTCCCGATTACAGGGCAGGTCAGAGGCTTCACAGACTTTTATGCCAACTACTTGTACCGAACTTGTACATAGTTGTGAATAATCGGAACGTATGAACTACTCAGTATGAAGTGCCTGCAGTGCATGTTCGGTCTGTGATATATGGGAGGATGCGGCAGTGAGCATCTGAGCCAATGAAGCCAATTGACTTTCCTACATTCTGTAGGATTTGCTATGCAAAAGCAAAACTTGCCAATAACGGGGAGTGTTCGCGAGGACACCAATAAGTAATCGGGAGGACACCAATAAGCCGATTGGGATTAGGGTTAGCTATATAGGGCTAGGGTTAGCTTAGGGTTGGGGAGGATTAGGATTAGTGTATACCCTTTTCTGCTTATTGGTGTCCTCCCGATTACTTATTGGTGTCCTCGCGAACACTCCCCATAACATCTCCTTGTTTCGTGCGTAAGGAGATGGATCATCATTAAACTAGTTTGCATTGGGGAGGTCGGAGTACTATCGGATAGTGAATCCGGGCTGTTGCCTACCAGGCTCGGGGCTCGGACTGGAGCTCGCTTATCAGATCATCAGATAAAGCTGGCCATCTTTCCTCATATTGCGGCTCCTATCGATCACCTTTCTTGCTGACATGGCGGCTTTTAAACCAGGCATCCCACTCGCGGCGAGTGCCGATGTTATTGTTCCCTCACAACCTTCAGAAACTGTCGAGCTCACCGGCATCCGTAACAAGGCTCAACATTCGCCAGCCAACAAACTCGATGACCCTTTCCTTGTCACTTTCTCTGGAGAAAATGATACTTCAAACCCTAGAAACTGGAGTATGCGCCATAAATGGGCTGTGACTGATGTGCTTTCGGCCACAGGCTTCAATCGCATCATGGTATCCACCATCATGGCCCCAGCTTTACCGCTCATTGCCCAACAATTCTCAATGAACTCCACCGAGACCATGATGTCTTTCTCCAGCTATGTTCTCGCAACTGCTTTTGGTCCACTTATCATGGGACCGCTGTCTGAAGTCTATGGACGATCTCCCGTTCTCCATGCCAGCAATGTCTGGTTCTTGGTCTGGAACATTGTGTGTGGTTTTGCGAACAACAAACACACTTTACTTGCTGCTAGATTCTTGGCTGGTTTTGGAGCAAGCAGTATATACGCTTTGAGAGGGGGGTATTGGGTGATATGTGGACACCTGAGCAACGCGGTCAGTCGCTCAGCGTGTACTTGCTGATCCCGCTTCTCGGTAAGTTCAACTCCACTAAAATATATCTTCAATAAGGCAGTATACCTTCTCGTAGTATGGGGAGGTCTTGAAATTCCCATTAATATCCAACCAATAAGGATGTGTGCTAACTTATAAATTTTAGGCGCTGCGGTAGGCCCTATCATTGGCGGTTTCATGGCTGGACGAACGACTTGGAGATGGATGTTCTGGTCAACGTCGGCTTTCCAAGGCGTGATGGTCCTTGCATCTTTACTCGTTTTCCGTGAGACATACGCGCCGCTTATTTTGAAGAATCGCGCGGAAAGGCTGAGGAAGACAACTGGCGACAGCCGTTATGTTACCGCACAAGAACGTTTACAGGAAGATAAGTCGCTATTCCAAGTACTAACAAAAGCTCTATCACGTCCGCTGCGCTTTATATTATATCATCCTGTCATTCAGATTACAAGCTTGATTGGGGCATTCTACTATGGCATTTTGTACCTTCTACTTGCTAGTTTTGCCGACCTATGGACACAACATTACCATGTTAGTGTCGAAATGAGCGGTCTGCATTACATAGCCGTGGCAGGCGGTGAGATTGCCGGGAGCCAATTAGGAGGATACATATTGGATGCTTTGCACCGCCGTCTGCAGGCTCGCGACAGTACGAGCGTCGGGGTTGACCCAGAACACCGTTTACCACTCATCTTCCCTGCTCAAATGATTGGATTCGTCGGACTGCTTGTATATGGGTGGACAGCTCAGTACCGAGTCCATTGGATTGCTGTCGATATAGGCATGTTTATTGCATGCTTTGGTTTACAGATCTCAGGAATGGCAATGCAAGCATATGTTATCGATGCGTATGCAGATCATAACAGCAGCGTACAGGCTGCAACGCAGTTCTTGACGAGCATGACAGCATTCCTGTTTCCATTATTCGCCCCAACCTTATACAGAATCCTGGGTTATGGGTGGGGCAATTCTTTGTTGGTCGCCGTTGGCTTCTTTATCGGTTTTCCATTGGTTATATCGCTGTGGAAGTGCGGCAAGCGATGGAGGTTGGCCAGTCCTTCAACCGAGTAGACACAGGGCAGAACGTCCTACACATTTCACTTTTCATTTGCGATGTTTATTTCTTGGTATACATCAGGGTTGTCCGGCCTGGAGTTTCGGAATGGGATGGGTGTTCTCGAAGGAAAAGGCTTATCACCAGTCATATTACTTTTGTGGACAAAGTTACGTGTAACCAGACCAAACGCAGTCCAATGTCCAGTCCGATGATGCAATAAGCTTTCCATTCAACCTGTTATTTTTAAGAAATTTCATGATTAATAGGTGTTCTCGGCTTTAAAATAATAATTTCAACGCAGTAGAGCACTGGTAGCCTTCCTGCAGAATCTTTCACCTCAACAATCAACCCCGTTCTATACCACTGGACTGCCAGCTTAAGATACCAAATTTGCTCTCATATGTTTTGAGATTTTTCCAGGTATTCCACCGCAAATATGAATAGACAATGACACCTGTTAAAGAGGTCACGAGCCAACCTCTGACTCGTTGTGCTTTGGACGCCGGAACTCGCCGACCATCTCCTCGGTGTTCCCCACGCACATCCCTGAACATGGACTAACAAGACATCCACCTGCCAGGAAAGTCAATGGGGTTCAATGTAAAATAGGCAAGTGTTTGTTTTCCACCGATTAGCTCGCAGCCAAGTCGCGAATTGTATGGGTTCGTCGCCCGTACAATCGTGTTACCGAAGTGTATGTTACTCGCTATTGAGTTGCGATTTATCGCCGCTCGAATTACATAGTGGCAGGCCCCCTTGAAAGTTCGTAGTGCTAGGGGTCATGTAAGAACAGACAACTCTCCAAAATGGCATTATTGCTGCAGGTGAAGAGATCGCAAACCATACCTAGGTAGACCTGTACTGTATGTGACTACCATGGACGGAGGCAGGATTAATTTCCTTCCGTCGCTTCTGCCCGGCCGGCCGCTAAGCGGATCTGTTCGATTCAAAGAGACTAAAAGCGCATTTGCGGGGTATCTATGGGTTCCGATCTTCACCCATACTACTACACAGGGCAAATAGACCGGGAGGTAAGACACAAGCACTAAGACAAGCTATGGAAAACCGAGAGGGAAACATGGCTTGGTTGCTAGGCGCTTGCCTCATATAGAAGGTCGAGTACTCTGTATACCATGAGATAAGCCCTTCAAGCATTCGCCAATAACAGCTTGGATCAACTTTTCTCGGGAGATATTACAAAGCCTCTCGTTGCTCGCTGTTTTGGGCAGGTGCACACATGCGACGTCTTAAGCGACCAGGATATCTGGATGCACCCACCAATCATGAAGATTTTCGCACCCAGCATCAGTCTAGCCGAGTCATCTATTCCATATCCCAAACCCCTGCCTGGAGGGTTCAAGCGATTAAAATTGAGTGTTGTGGATATGGCTAGAGCATGGCTTGAAAACACCATGCACACCGCAACGGAACTCGGCCTGTCAGGTACGGTTGTAGCGATATCGTCCCCCGACATTCCTCTTCGAACCATGTTGCTCCGATAACAGTGTTTCCAGCGATCTGGAAAACAATCTAAGCGGGCGGAAAGGATCGTGGCGCCAATCAAATTGCATGTCAGATAGGAATTCCAACTTGTATCCTACATGATCGTGGACTGCCAGATCGGAATAGTGTAACCAGCTTTTGCTATAAAGCCTGAAGAACTGCGCTGTTATTGTGACCATCAAGGTGCTCATTGACTTATTTGGCAATATCATTCGTTCTTACAGAAATTCGCAAATCAGTCGTTGAAAATGAAGGTTCTTTCACTTGCTGCTCTGATCTCTTTGGCCAATGCTTCTGTTGTCAGCAAGCGTGCCTCTCCTCTCGACGTGAAACTCGAGTTGACCGGCAACACGGCCGTCAAGGCGTCTATCACCAACACTGGAGCGGATGCCATCAAGGTTTGGAAGACTGGATCCCTATTTGGGGAACACGCCACCGAGAAGGTGCAGGTCTTCCAAGGCAGTAAGTGAAACCTGAGACACACAGCTGTTCAATATCTCATACAGTCACAGGCTCTAAGATTCCTTTCGGGGGCATCAAAGTCCGTGTCACCACGGATAATATTCCCGAAGAGTCTTTCCAGGTCATCGCACCTGGCGAGACCGTAGAGGCTTCTTTCGATGTTGCCGAGCTGCACGACCTTGGTAGCGGTGGCTCATTTGATATCGCGTCCACTGGCGTTCTATCTACCGCTGCTGTAGACTCCACCGAGATCACAGGCGCCGTCCCATTTTCTAGCAACACCATCACTGCCAACATCGATGGTGCCGAGGCCGAAAAGGTTCGCAGTGACTTCATCAAGCGATCTGCTGTTCAAACCGATTGCACCGGCAGCAAGAAGACCGCCAGTGTGAATGCTCTTGCAAATTGTAGGACCCTTGCTCAGGCTGCTTACAATGCCGCTTCTTCCAACACCGCAAAGGTCCAGGAATACTTCAAGAGCACGTCATCCAGCACTATCTCTCGCGTGCGCTCCGTATTCAGCAAGGTCATCTCCGAGTGTGGTTCTTCTACCTCTGGTGTCTCGAAAACCTACTGCACTGATGTTTACGGCAACGGCTGCGCTTCCAACGTTTTGGCTTACACTCTCCCTTCGGGAAGCTACATCGTCAACTGCCCTATCTATTTCAGCGCCCTTCCTGCTCTTACCAAATCTTGTCACGCACAGGATCAGGCTACTACCACCTTGCACGAAAGCACCCACTTGAGCCAGATTGGTGGAACCGATGACCTAGGCTATGGCTACGCCGCTGCCACCCGCCTCTCTACTAGCAGCGCCCTCAACAATGCCGACAGCTATGCTCTGTTCGCTAATGGTAGGTCACTTTCCGAACTCATATCCGCTCTGTATGAAATAGACTACTGACATTTTGTAGCCATCTACGCTGGCTGCTAAGCACACTTGACCCTACTACGACAGGAGACGAAGCTTATGAATGACTTGGAATACATCATGAGGTATTTTTGAGGAGGCTTATTGGTTCATCAATGGCACTGCAGTCTTACCGGCCAGTTTCATACTTGTCGTATGACTTTCACTAGCCAATTAATTGGGAATCTCTATTGCACAGTAATATATATTCAATTGACGTACACTCTCAACCATGACTCTTAGGATGGTGATTCTTGCAAATTTATCTCCTTCTAATGACCTCCTGCTTCCGAGCTTGGATCTTCGGTGCAATATGTACAACCTGGAGTTCACCTAGTTGGCGAGAGAGACTTACAACCAGGACACCCGATGTCCACTCATGCGTCTTAGAGCGATACTAATATGTTAATTTGTTGCGACGGATTAATTTAAAGAATGGCGCTGACCTCCATTGAGCACTTGTGTGTACCTGTAAAGCCTTTACGGATTCTACGGCAAGAATGTGTAGAAAACAGGGACGGGGTTTGACACTTTCATCGTTTGGCATGATGACAATAGAGCTATCTTGTTCCTCAAAGTTTCAGATACGTCTTGTAAGAATACAAGCTTAGGTTACCTAGATCTTGAAGCGAAACACAGACATGTTAAGTAGCCAGCCTTGCATCTAGAATGGAATATATCGTAATCTCACTTATCAACACTGAGTTGTTCCTACATAAAACCTATATAGACAGGCTCATCAAGTTCACAAATATGTAAAGCTGGGAGAATTTACGCACGCTATCTGGGCATTTATCAACCCAAAGATAATCCATAGACCTTTGCCACTACGCTTAGTGCACTCAGATATGATCTTCACACACAGATTCTCTTTATCTCACTCTAGCTGTCATGACACTGCTCTTGAGCTCTGTTAGGCAGCGTTCATTTGCGGTAGAGGTTGCTGTTCACGATTAGGGAGTTGTTGAGATGAATGTTATCTCTTGATTTGTAGTAGATTCACTACAAACCGATAAGGTCGACATCTTATCACCAAGTTAGGGGAAGCAATGTAGAGTGTTACATCAATCTAAATTTAACGAGTATTTTTAGCAACTAATACAGGCCTTAGTGCATACGAACGCGGGTCTTACCCAGTATCAGCCAAGACGCGGGACTCGTTTGCACTCGACATTCGCTTACTTACGCTTTGTGACTGCAGACTTAAGATTTCTGTTTCTCTCTCTCTCTCTCTCTCTCTCTCTCTCAATATCGTTCGTATGTACCTAAATAGGGGAATGACGATGTACGGGTGTATCTTGATTGGGTGAACTTCGGATCTTGAGGAAAGAAATTGTGGTTGGGAGCTTATTGGCGAAGGATTGCCAAGCGAAGTAATTAGGCTTGAGTTCTGATTGAGAAATATTGCAGGTAGTTTGCTCAAAGAGGAAAATCGTACACAACTCAGGACTCAATACTGAGCCTTTTATCCGAGTAATCAATACGAACAAACATATATATACGACCCTTTTCTCACGCAAAAGCTTGCAACATAACATTTATTGACCATCATATATATCTCTACTACTGTACTATTGTTACTCATATTTACACAATGCGCGGTCTAATGGTACTCTTCTTGGCGGCTTCGGTCTCTTTTGCGACGCCTCTCGTGGCCAAAGACCGTGTGTGCCAGGCGATCTGTTACCCTGTAGAAACGGCCTGTCCTTCTCCCTCGGTGAGTATCTACGTCTGCACATGAATTGTATTCACAAAATTCTGTCTGACATTTACTCAGTTTCCTGTGAAAGAAGGTGGTTGTTGGACTTGCTGCTCCGAAACTACTGCCCCTCGCGAAATTTGTCAGGCGATATGCTACAGCAACAAACCAACATGCCATGCACCTTTGGTATGTCACATCGATCATGTCCCAAAAACTATGTAGTCAGACGCTTACAATCGGTAGTATGCGAAGCAACAGAACGGATGCTGGACGTGCTGCTCGAAATTGTGAGCTTGAGAAGGGTTTATTAGCCAGTCGTAGACATAGCATACCTGCAGGCGTGTGTTTCAGTGTCCCAATCAGCGCTGAACTAACAGGCTTCTCTGATTAAAATAATGAAATATCTAAGGGTGTTTATAAGTCCAATAGAAATCCCCGTTGACTTGACTATATTGTCGTTCCTTGTGTTGTTTGGTTTTCCTGCTATTGCACCTGCATAAATGCATAGCTTACCAATCTACCTGTTTCGTTAACATTGGCAACGAGACCATCAACCTTCTCATATATCTCGCCATAGTCAGAGTTTTCATGAGCTTTAGTACTCAATTTCACGATGCATTCCATGCGTGTTCACCGTCCTATTGTTTTTACAGATCAACCCTAGAACCCATAACACTCACACAGCCACCAATTAATTCAGTACTCAAGAGATTAAGAAATCTAACAGAATATTACGGTCATGAGGATCTACTTTATTGGGTGGATTGCAAACGTGCCACTCTGATTTATAGGCCCAGAAAATACCACTGATGCGTGCCCCAGAAACTGGGCCGAACTGTTGCTTACTTATTAGGATGTCTAAAAGAGCCAAGATCATCATTGCATGGTGAGCCGGTATCCTTGTGGCTGGCAGTCGCCCCTTTCCCAACACGCAGAATCTACTGTACCTGTTTACTACAACGCACCTTCTATATAGTGTTAAACTATCATAAATAAGCTCTAAATGGGATTTGAAGACGTGTATCTAAATAAATTTCTATTATGCGATTGTAGAACCCCCGTGAAGACTATCCCGTCATTTCTTACATTTGATTGGCTGACGTGCAAATGGCCAATCATATGACAGCGTGAGCGAGCTGGCACGTGACGTCAACAATCCAGCACTCATACAAAGCTAGAACCGTGTGCCATTAGACAATTCCTAGTTTAGTAATCTCATCAGTTCCAATCCTGTATAAATACAGTCATACTTTCTCAATCATGTCACCCAGGAACACAACTGGGCCAAATCCACGCGAAATCACGGATCGACCTCAATCCAGGGCTTCTTATATCAATTCACCAAGCTTTGTGCAAGATACTGTCTTCTAAGATGATTATCCCGGCAACGATAGCGCTATTATTTGCTACAGCATTAGCACAGACTGTGACTAGCCCTCCTATCGTCGATCTGGGCGCCACAAAATACCAAGGTTTTCACAATAATACTTTCAAGATCAACGAGTTCCGAGGAATACGATTCGCCGAGCCTCCAGTTGGAGTCCTGCGCTGGCAAGCGCCCCAGCCATATGTCCCACGTAATAATACCGGTCACATTGTGAACGCAACACAGTTCAGCCCACCTTGCGTACAAGGTTTCCCTCAATGGACCATATCTGGACCTGTACAATACGTTGGTTCGGAAGACTGTCTGTTGCTTGATATTTATGTTCCTGCGAACGCTACCAGGCATAGTAAGCTTCCTGTTGCTCTAAGTATTCCAGGTGGTGGCTATGTGATGGGTTACGCAGGGCAAAGTTCGCCATATGCGTTGATGCATCACTCTGGAAATTCCTTCATCTTTGTCAATATACAATATCGACTTGGTGCTTATGGGTTTCTCGGCTCAACAAAGTATCGACACGAAGGTGGAGCAGCAAATGTTGGCTTGTTGGACCAACGCCTCGCGATTGAGTGGGTCAATCAACATATTCAAGCCTTTGGTGGGGATCCCTCAAAAATCACCATTCTCGGCGGGAGTGCAGGCGGTGGAAGCGTGACAAGCCATCTAATATGGAAAGGTGGTGCAATAAAGCCCCCATTTCGCTCAGCAATGGCCGACTTCCCATGGTGGCAGCAATATTTGACGGATGATCAACTGTCAGCTCAATATTGGAATTTATTGAAATCAGCAGATTGTTCAACTCTGGCGTGTCTACAAGCACTCCCAGAGGATGTATTGAAAGAGGCAACACAGACGACTTACATCTCGGCATACGCGGCTGGATCTTACGGATACGGCAATTTTTACTATGGACCCTATGTCGACGGAGAAATAATACTTGGGCTGCCTTCTCGCGAGTTTCGTGAAGGAAGATTCGCCAAAGTTCCTACGTGGACCACCCGAGAAGGATACGAGGGTTTCACGTTCAGCAACCAGTCTTTGACCTCGATAGATGAAGAGGTTGCAGACCTAGTGATACAATTCCCTTATTCCAGCGACAAATTCATTGAGAGGCTCTTTATGCTATACCCTCGATTTGACTTTAACTCCACTTTTTGGCAGCGCTCTACTTGGTTTGGGTGGGCTGAAACACCTCAATGACAACTTCCATCGCTAACCCTTATGCAGAGACTTCTCGATCAACTGCCCAACTTACTATATCGCCTCTTCAATCGCTCAAATGAACTCTCGAGTTTACAAACAGATATTCAACGTCGGTACCCAGCTTCATGGGGCCACAGGCCCATATCTAAGTGATGTAAATTATGCATCAAGTCCCGGAGCCAACGTCACTCTTGCCAACGTATTAAGAGACTGGTGGGTATCTTTCGTCATTCACAACGATCCTAATGCACAAAGTTGGAGTGGGGCAGTGAAACCTTTTTGGCCAAGTTACGCAGGGTCTGGAGAGGTGATGAGCATCAATTTCACGGAAGTTGGAGCGGTAGACGATGGCTATTTTGACGATACAAATCGTTGCAATTTCTTTTGGGAACACGGGGAACAAGTGCAAAATTAAGCTAGGTTCTTCAGAGTCGTCGTGCAGTGAATCACTATTACCATAACTTCCATATCAACTCTATTTGCTTGTAAATTTACAACGCGGTGGTAGGAGTCGTTTGAGATTTTAGTGCACGTTTTCGCGTAATGGTGAGAGAAACGACGTCAACTTACAATACTGAATGAAACTGAGCCTCGTAAAGGTAGTAGTGGGCACATTCAGCCACCTCTTACTTCCACGTTGGGCTCAATCTGCTACCTACAATCAAGCGAAATATAAACGATCAGATTTACTGCCCCAACAATTCTACTCTTCTCAGTACTATCGACAGGATCATCGGTCACAGTCCAAAATAGCTGCATACCTCAAGTATACCCATCTGCAAAGCACTCGGGCTGTTAATACAAAAGCTCGTTGCTCTGCCACAATGTCTCTCAAGCGCAAGAAAGAGGAGAACTTCGAAGAAGGTTTGACAAGGGTGACGTATGCCAGCGAGTCCGAGTGGCTGAAATGTCTTTTCCACAAAACGTCGGCATCATACGCTGGTACAAAGGAAAGTGAAGAAGGGTCGAGACTCATCATCGAGGGTTGCAAATTGGTATACATCTTATATCATGATATTGAGGCCTATGATTCCCTGGAGTCCCTCATTCAGTCTCTACACAGGTCTGCTGAGCGCAATTCGAAAATCAGTCTTATGAGAGAAGCAAAAGTTAAACAGTCCGGCTGGAAGGGTCAGATACTAAACAAGTTCTTCCTCCCACACGTGAAGGAGCTCAAACGGAAGTGGGAGGTCGCCCATCCCTACGCAGCTTTTGTTTCATTGCCCGAGAAAGAGCGAGTGCGGCTGTGGATGGAGGCCTATGACGCAGAGCCAAAAAGCATGATTGCCAAGATGTTCAAGCCTGTTATCATGGCCCTCGATTTGAACAGTGTCTTCAGGCTGGACCTGATCGGTGAAGATAAGAGGAAGATGGATGCCGTGCGGGCTATGCTACGTCAGAAGTATTGGTTTGGATGTCACTTTACGTACAAGCATAATGTTGCAGTTGAGAAAAAGGTAAGTTTTTCATCTATGAGTCAGTGTACGAAGGGACTGGCCTTGTCTGTGACTCGCCATAGTTTCTGAAATGTACTAACGTAACAGGGCAAACCTATCGACGAATGGGCCAAATATGCTCAGATTGATGACTACAAGTCTAGCATTGTGCCAATTGCCGATGTACCTGTTCCGCCTGGCTTCTCAGACACTGGACTGCTACCGAAGAAGATAAAGAGATCGATGGCACTTGAAAGTGACCAATTGAGTCTCCCTGCAGTCGCAGAAGGTACTGCATTGGGTCTGTCTTCTTCCCCTGCAATCACCTCACACCCAGCACACGACGTACCTAAGCGCAACGTAAGCCTCTCGCAGACATCTACGATGGTTTCTCCCCCAGCACTCGAGAGGCAGAATATCCGCATGAAGCATACTGCTAGCAATAAGGACCCGATTGCGGACGCGTCGTCACCGGCAACAAGCAAACCTTCCATTCTCGCAGATTTCTGGGCGAGCGGAGAATTGAAGTCCTTGCTACCTTCAGAAAAGGAAGACAAGGCTACAAAGGAATCGAAAGTAGATGATGCGTACCTGTAGGAAAAGATTACAAGGGGTCGAACTGGAATTGTCGGGGCTGTGACAAGTCTTTCAAATGTTACCGACACGGTCAAAGGTTGATCGGTAGCAAGGCTGAAGCAAAGAGCTGCGAAATCAAGGAAAGTAATACGGATTTTCTGTATAGCTGGTCGCACTAGCTGGTGAGCTGATCGGGGCTTTAAAAATTCAAGTTCAGCTGGGAACCTATTACCAGCATAGGTCGAATAAGCAGCTTAAAGATAGGGTCTATGAAAAAACAATTGGATGTAACATTCAGGCATTCTATTCTAATGCTAGGTATCGACATGAAAATCAATCAACGCCACTGATGCAGCCCGCTCTCCAATGAAAAATATTTGCCATGCCCTCTTGTGCGCTTCTAAGCCTTTGCCGACAAGAACTCACTACTGAAAGGGTAGTCTGTGTAGCCCTCAGCCTTCATTGGAAGGTAAAATGTATCTCTATTGTACTCGTTCAGTGCTATGCCCTGCTGTAGGCGGAAGACAAGGTCCGGTGTACTGATGAAATAGCGGCCAAAAACCACAACAACGTTCTTATTGGGGTACTGGCTGTCGACTAGCGTGTGTGCAGAGTCCGGCTTGAAGCCGCCTGCGATGAGTACAGTGTTTCTGAACTCATCCACCAAGGGTTCCAACTTGTCAGTAGGGCTGTCATCGTTGTCGGCATTGCCATCGATGCGAGACTCGACAAGGTGAACATAGGCAAGATCATCGAACGAATCGAGCTTCTTGACAATATCTTTGAACTGAGGCAAAGGATCGTCCATTCTCATACCCTGGAAGCTGCTGTAGGGAGACAAACGAATACCAGTATTCTTTGCTCCAATGGCTTCTACAACGGCCTTGGTGGCTTCGAAGGCGAAGCGCGAGCGGTTCTCCACGGAACCCCCCCATTCGTCTGTGCGCTGGTTGACCTTGTCCTGGAGGAACTGGTCGATGAGATAACCATTCGCACCGTGAAGCTCAACACCGTCAAATCCAGCCTCCATGGCATTCTTGGCGGCTTGAGCGTAGTCACTAATGGTCTGCTTGATTTCCTCAACAGTCATCTCCTGGGGTGTTGCATAGCCTTCGCCAAGGGAGACGGCACTGGATGTTTTGATAGTGATCCCCTCCTTCTCTGCTTGTGCAGGGCTGGCCACACGTCCTAGAGCCCAAAGTTGTACGTAGATAAAAGAGCCCTTCTCATGCACCGCGTCGGTCACTTTTTTCCATGAAGCGATCTGCTCCTTGGTGTAGATGCCCGGTACATTGGCATACCCACCTGCCTGATGGGAGATGAAGGTCGCTTCGGTGATCAGAAGCGTCCCAGGCACTGATGCCCTCTGTGCGTAATATTCTGCGACCATCGGAAGAGGGACATGATTCTCGTCGGCTCGAAATCTGGTGAGTGGGGCCATAGCAACACGGTTCTTAAGCTGGATGTTACCAACCTGGAGGGGTTGAAACAGTCTGGAGGCGGACATGGCGATAGAAATTATTCGAAAGCTCTGCGTATCAAACAATGGATGATTGGTAGTGGGTTAATAATACGATGTTAACGTTGGTGGTGGGTAATGTTGATGTCCTGCCTGAGTAGTAGTTTAAACCACTACAATATATAGGGCTTCTTACTGATTTTGTAATCACACCGATTCCACTGCTCGCTAATTCGGTCAAAATCGGCGGTAGACTAGTGCGAGCTGTGCCTTGCTTTGCAATCCCAATTTGTTTGAGAAAGTGCAAAAGAGTGGCATTCGTGGTTTTGCACGCTAGTGTCGGCAATAAGTGACGTGCTTTCTCGACATTTGTCAGCAGCAAAAGTTAGACTAGTTCCTGCGATATCGTGGCCTCAATGAAGAATCCCCACTATCTACATGCTTACAGGGAGGGGCGTTTGCTGAGTTCAACAGTGTATGCATGTGATTCTATTAGAATGTGAGTATGGACCAGTGTCGATGCCTGTGTTTTTGTTGTTTTCCCCAAGTTTCGAGGTCGGAACGTTGAATCGGGCTGGTTAGTTTCAGTGTGATTCTCCAAGTGCCGCGCTGCAGGTTTAGACTACGTGGGAGGACATCTACGGTGTACCAGAGCAAGCCAAGGCGATGTAGACTAAACCTTCCATCCGGCTCTAGACTAGTCTCTCTTGTGCTACACTTAATTCTTGATACCCGCTAGATGTCTAGTTGCACAGATATAATATTCCTGCAATGTAAGGCATGGATCCTTGCGCCCGGTAATTTTATGAATTACTTTTGTCGGCATTTCTAGATGCTGAGCTTATAAATACCGCTCGGTCTCGGACAATCAACAGTAAGATCATACTGTCAGCATGTTGTTGGGTCAGCTTCATTTCCTGTAATTGTTTGATCTGCCTGCCTAATACGTAGAACACTCCAACCTTCCAGCGCATTAAAGTCTCCCTCAGGACATTCATCATTAGACGCAGTAACTGAGGTTCTAGAAAGCTTTGAATGTGGTTGTTGTAATGCTAGAGGTGCGACTATAACTCTGCTAGCTGATACGACTGTATCTTTATCGTCGTAAAAGCCCTACCCAGATCATAGCGAAGCAGCCGATTGGCGAATACATGAGTATTAAAGCCCCTTAAGACAGTAGTTGATGTACTCCTGTCTCTTGTGCATGAGTGCCACATATATTGCGCTTATGTCAAAACTCCTGAGGAATACACTGAGGATTGCAGGTGCCTATTAAGTCACTACACGTATGTTGATTACTGAATGCAGCGCGACTAGCCGAACCCACCATCCCTCTTGTACTAAAACAGGGCCAAATTTGGAGTTTTTCTCTCGTGACCGGAAAGAAAAGACGCCAGCCACAAGCGACAACTGTATGAGAAAAAAGTCATTGGGTAGCACCGTTTCTACAAAGACTTCTATTCTTTCCACTTTTGCTCAAACTCCGGCAAAGAGGCTCATTGAAAAGCCTAGATGAATTTAAAGTGCTATTGACTTACGGTAACAGCCTGCATGTCTCCGATGTGTTTCTTTTCTGAGTCAATTATACTCTTAAGAGCGCATAACGTGTTTATGAACAAGGTAAACGTGTATGTCAAAAACTAGCTTGAAGAGCTTTGAGCGAAATAGTAGAACTGAACAGTGTGTAAAAAGAATATGCAAGATAGATGTGATAGATAGTATCTTAATTTGAGTATAAATAAACAATAGGTAGCTTGGAGAGAATTAAGAGGTAAAACGTGTATCTGACATGCTCGTCTACCTTCTTTATTCTGCCTCTGTTTCGTGCAACATGTGGTCCAACCGTATACAGTATAATATGCGTTCCGATTTAGTAATTGTTTGACTACTGTCACTGTTATCTCGTATAGCTGGTATTATGGTATCAATGGAATCGCTCACTTCATAAGCGTCTTTTAGTAGTTATTTGAGTTTGGATTTTGGGCAAGACTTGAACGAAAGATATACTAGGTGGTTAATACGCCCAACTAAGGCACACATGATCAGATTAGATCAGCACCTATCTTTTCCTGACCAACTATCTTCAATATTAGACAGAAAAATTGTACTGAGTCATAGCACATGGCTAGGTTTTGAATAAAGAAGTTTCAGACTCTACTCCAACATTCTTGAACTACATGCATAAAGTGATTCTCGCTTTCAGCAAATCACTACATTGGAAAGACTCTCACTCTTTACTGAAATTGTCCTTTGGGTGCTCTAGAAGGGATCGGTGGTCAGCATTCAAAAAGCAAACTTAATCATGCCAAAGGAAGAGAGAGGTCATCTCGAGGGAAGTAAGCGCCCCTGGCGCCTAGCGGCCAAGAATTCGAATATGCAGAAGCTCAATTGAGTGCCCATGATCTGACTAGCCTATTATAAAGTTAACAGCCTGTGGTTTAGGCTCTGGCTCTTTCCTTAGAGCTGAGTTTGTATATCCTCTTGCGTCTTTAACACTCACAAGCAGCTGGCGTATCGTGATAGCTTGTATGGTTGGTAAAAAAAAACTTACAGTACCCTTCGAGGAGGAGCAGGATACATGCCAGGTTCGCGATCATGACACCTCGGCCGGTTTACGGTTCTTCTGGGCCTTGCCCTATACACGTAATTGGGTCTTCCCATACGGCGTACACTTGGCAGCATCATGAGGGATTAAGTTGCGCCACCAACACCAGTAACTTTGCGATAAAAACCGCATAGAAGAGTATGCCAATGTTTTTTGACGATTGTTTCCCGTTTACAATTCCACGTGGGTCGTGGTCGCTTAGACGAAGACATTCCAAACTACGACTATTGGCTCCTTGAGCCTAACCGAAGACAGAAGGAAGGTAACCCATGAGATGTTAACCTTAGAACTACTGTAGTGGTATACGGACACGGGGTCTGCAAGAAAACATGGTAGTAGACAATTCTGTGTCCTGCACCGTACCGAGTGCACCGACCAGGTCAAAGGGATCCTGCAATTGTCCGATATCTAGGTATATAAGAGAACTCAGGTCTTCACAAAATCTGGTCTCATATCAAGCCCTTCAACAGCTACTACCCGATTCCAAGCATCTCTACAATGTTTATTCAAGCTATCTTGTTTATTGCCTTTTTGGCACCCGCGGCCTGGTGTGCCCCTGCTCCAGTCTCGGAGACCTCACTTAACGCTGCTGATTTTCTCCTTCCTGAAGGAATCACCGTTGACAATCTGCCCCCTGGAGTCTCTCCAAGTTGGCCTATTGTTCGACTCCCTGGTGCGTTTGACAGCCTTGAGTCCTCGCTCGAGCGACGCCAGAGAGGAGGAGGAGACTGTGCCTGCTACGAGAGTCATGGCATTCGATGCTGCACAGTCTGCAGCTATGGATGCGGAGGTGCATGCACGATCATATGCAGTTAGGAGAACTTCCGGTGGCCGCATCAATTACTGGTAAATGCATCAGTTTCAATACATCCAGAACGGACTAGTGTTACTGTACCAAGTCAGTACTAACATGTTCTTGTAGCCAGCTTGCAATAGTATGTGGAGACTGAAATTGTTGGAAGTCCTATACTCGGGCGGGGGGATCCTTTGCTGTCTGAAAATTCTTGCTATCCTGTTCGTTGTAACTAAGAGATAGTTTGATTTCAAGACCATATATTTCCCAACTTTTTGTTCTGTACGGATATGTAATCTTTCGTCACTGATGTGAGTTGATCATTGATGTTTGTTTGCTTTGAATCCACAGCGTGAAAGAAAAATTGCAGAATAGTGAACAGAACCTGCCTACTCCTGCAGATAGCATAGATCGGTGTCAATGTTACAGTAGCACATTTGAAGCAACTGGGAAGCCAACAAACAATATGTAGACAAGCAGCGTCAAGTTCGTCTATGTTGCTTTGTTCTATATACAGATTATCTGGTCACAGTCTTGTTACTAGAGTCTCAAACAGTACAACTAGTGGGGTCAAGTCCAGGCTTTTGCTCATTGACATGTAATAATAAATAGCAAAGACACATATTCAGACCGGCAGTGTTGAATAGAATCCATGATTTGCCAAATTCTCTCCTCTCATCCCTTGCACGTGGATTCATTGGATGTACACACAGCACCATCGGAGGTCAAGTAATCATGCTGCGTTTAACGCGTCCAGCCATTTTGCTGACCAAGCCGTAAACTCATCATCTGCTCCCACCCAGCTCTGTTTTACAATGCTGATCGCATCCTTTGCTTCTTTGCAACACCTATCCAGTGTCGCTTTCGCCTCATTCTCATCCAACTCATAGAAAGCGCTGGCCAAGTCGTCCACCTGCTCTGGTATAGACCTGAGTAGCTTCATCAGATCCTCCAAAGCTGCAACGTGAGATTTATGTGCCTGTGCCTTTGTCGAACCCGCCGCTGTACTGCTCGGGAAGGTCTTCAGTCTTCTTTTGATCAAGGCCTGATATAGTACGCCCACCATTTTGAGCTTCTTCACACTGTTGTCCAATACCAGCTTCAATTCCTTATCCTCCTTCCCGAGCTTGTTTGTCGCGCTGAAGATGTCATATTCGTCCTCGAATCCGCCATCACTCCCTTCCGCACCATCATCTTCATCGTCTTCGTCGTCGTCGATATCATCACCCCACTCCTTAAGTTCCTCTACCGCGTCCAGTAGCACGCTCCTCCATTCCTCCGCTTTCTTCACCACAAGACCTGCAATGCCACCATCGCAGAGCTTAATCAGGGCATCGCACGTCTCCCATACAACGCCTGTAGCAGCAAGAACATCGGCTCGCTCGGATTCTGTAGGGCCCTCATCTTTCGGTTTACCCTTTGCATTCGCATTTCCGTTTGTCTGAATCCCCTGTTTTCTCTCTGCCATCTTCCCCACTAACGCCACAACCTCTCCCCAGCTCACGATCAATCTCCTGGTCTGCGCCCGTACCTCACCCTGCATCAGCGTACCCAGGTCGCTCTCAGCGACTGCAGCCCCAACAAGACCGGGTAAAGGGCCAGAGCTCACATCGCCAATCTTGGTAATTATCGCAGATGGCGTAAGCGGAGGGGTGAGCAACAAGAGGGAGAGCGTTGTAGTGTGTGATTTAAGAAGCGTGGCGCACGCTCGCAGGGCTTGTAGTGAATTTGGTGGGGGTGGAATTGAGGAGTCCGACGGACTTGTAGGCGCGAGGGACGATTGGAAATGGGCGAGCAGCGTTTGTGTTGTTTTCGTAAGGTCCAGTAGGACAGAGAGAGAGGCGGGCTTGCTCATGGTGGCCGGAGAGGGCTTCACTGATTGTGTAGCAACGTTCTTGTTTCACAGTAACTGATGTCCTAATGTATAGGGTCGAGACAAAAGTTTGCGTCTTTGCAAGACTGTTGTGTTGCCCTGGGATGAATTTTATGATATACTGATAGGGCTCTCTACTTCCTCGCTTCAGGTCGGAAAATGTTCGTGGGCGAGCTGCAAGACAGCAAAAAGTTGAACCGCGATGTTGTGGCGTGAAAGTATGGAGCAGGTGTAAATTTTGGAGGGGCACCGGTCTTTATCGATAAGAGCGCACGCTCCCTATCAAGCAGGACCATGAATGATCCGGAGCGCACCACCCCCTACATGCAGCAAAACAACAAAAAAGAACTCCCGAAACCTGCTACAAGAGCAGACGAACATAGTGATGAGAGTGGGACTCGAACCCACGCCACTTTCGTGACCAGGAATAGTGATTCAGAGACCTGAACCTGGCGCCATAACCTATGAGTCGTTAGAATTGAAGATTAAACCTTGAACATGAGTGAACATACCAACTCGGCCATCTCACCAATGGATTTGATGGGCAAACTTTTAGGACTATCATTTATATCCTATAAGTTTTCCCCATAGCTTTGAGCCGAGAAATGTACCGTGACGTCCTGATGGGATTATCTCCACAGTGGAGCTAATGCTGAATTTTAACCGATTGGGCTGTTGATGACTAAACTCGCTGGTCCAGTAGGTTAGCACAATTCCCGGGTGTAGATGTAATGTGAGCAGTAATGACCAACTCTCAGCTCGACCTACGGAACTGGATCTAGGTTATACCAACTGGGCTTTATCGATGACTAATTTCGCTGGCCCAGTTGGTCAACATTATCCCCCGGGTGTAACGTGAGCAGTCATACCCTACTCAACCTGCTGGTGCGAAGGCATAATCAGCCGAGCTTCCTTGATGACCATGAGCCAAGGCTCTCGAAGAAGAAAGGTAACAAAAGTTTTTTTGCTGCAAGCAAGGTCACACAGAAAACTGCAAGATCCGGGGAACCCAATAAAGCGTCGGCGGATTTAATTACGAGATACCGAGATATAAAGTGATGGACGCTGAGATTCAAATGAACTAGATTATGAACAAGGATTCCCCTCAAGCCCCCATTGGACGAAGCAGAGCAACGGACCACCGAATATCATCAGTTTCGTTGACAACCATCCGTCTTATGTTTCATTTCGAGAAGGGGTAAGCTGAGCCACCCGGTGCAGGTCGAAGGATCGATTTCGCATCTGTTCGCCTGGCCGAAGAAACAATCTGCCGCCTCCCAGCAAAATAAACACACATGCAACAATTCTCCACGACGCCAAATTACCGAGCCAAGTGGGCAATCACAAACATCGGCCTGCACTAGGCATGGCAAGTTGAAGAGACTGGCATCAAGGGGCCATTTGGGTTGGGGTCCACAGCAAAGTGCACTAACGGGAGACGGTAAGGCGCATGTGGGCAGATTAATAGAATTAAAAAAAGTACGCAAGGGCGAAACCTGAGCAATGGGATTGCGCTTGCCCTCCTCTGGTACGAGAATGACGCAAAAGAAAAGATGTTACGGATGTCTCTCGCTTCTTGAAGCGCTGCCCGTGGGAATGGGAGGCCAGCGAAGCCGTCGCGCGTGTTTCTTTGCCACAGACCACGGCGCGATCAGCCGCGACTCGTGGAGGCTGGCCAATCCGGGACGAGTGTTCGAGGTTGCTCCGGGGGCAGATCATCATCTTCTTTGCATCGCGCGGGTGCGGGACAGCCAGCTAACCCAGCACCAACCCGTTGGAGGATTGCTGGCTTTGGTAAGCACGAAAAATTCGATCGATGATTTCGGCATTTTGAGGTAGACACCAATTTGCGTGGTGCTGTTAGCTATGTATGTACATATGGGGTGTTGACTAAATGGGTCGCCATGGGCCGTCTTCTCATTTCGCGATACGCACGTTTGTGGCCGACTTGAACGCTGAAGGCGGCCAGGCTAGACACAGGATTGACGGTGCAGCATGCGGTACATGTCCTTCCCAGACGCCACACAAGTGCATAGCCGTCGGACATATACGCTCCTTGCAGCTCACATACAATCCTCCCGCCAAATCGCTTGTGTCTGTAGACTCTGTACGTATGTACTGTGTACCTAGTGGAACCAAGAGGGTGTAGCCCGATAGGGGACGGCCACCTATCTACATGTACCTACATACATCTGCAGGGACAAGCTTGCAGTCGGTAGGCACGCCGTGTCTAATTTTTGGAGACGTAGGGCGCTTAGTGGTCTGCATGCTCCCGACAGAACCGTTGGAGGTGGACGAGATGAGCAATGCCCACGGCGAGGTACAGATGAAAAAGGAACATGGCACAGCGTCAAGCTGAGGGCGTACCGTGTCGTAGCAGAGCACGACCCTCTGACGACGATGAGAAGTACAATATTGCCTTGTCAGGCCGCGGCCAGGGGTCGCAGAAAGGGGGCCCACGCATGCGGTTCGTGGATTAGCGATTGGAGTCTTTAGCGGGCCATCTGCAAGGTACCGCCGCCGCTGAGAGGAAGCCACGACAGCGAGCACACTGCCGGCCAGCAGCACCAGAGGAGGAGGTGGTGGTGGGTGGGCAGCATGCACAGCATTTGTCGCACTGTCTTCTCCTGAAGGCCCACACAAAGGGTAGTAGCAGTACGGATGGATTCGAGAAGCCATAGGTCGCCCATGTTGACGAGTAATAAGGTTCTGGTGCTGGGGAAGGATTCTCAGCCTCCCAGGGCCGCGCAATTGGCTGACGAGAAAGCCCAGTGGAAAGCCCAGTGGGTGAATGAATCAGTGGCTCCGCTCGGATTCAGCAGCGTGCTGCGCGCGCCTTGCATCTAGGTAAGAAGAGTACATACATATGAGGAGGGCCTGTCCATTATCCACCATCCGCTGTCCATTGTGTGTCCATATGTTCACTGTCCACCGTCCACCGTCCACCGTCCACCGTCCACCGTCCAGATTGGCAACACAGGGCGTCTCGACTGCGCACTGCCGAATCGTGGGGGCGCTGCGAGGTGGCAAAGCAAGCCCAAGTGCAATTGCAGCTGCTGCACGCGCCCAAGCATCTCGAAACAGCGGCATGCCGGCTGCGACCGTCTAGCGCCCGTTTAGGCGGAGCTGTGTTTTGATGTGGCAGCTCCACCACGCGCTCGCACCGCGCACCAACGAGCGCCTCGACCACCACAGGCTCCAGCAAAGCCGGGCCGCAAGATGCGAGCGCCGTGGCAGCAAATGGGCCGGCCCTGCAGACGCGGTGCTGCGAGGGGCATCGTTGGCGCCCATGCGCGGAGATGACCTCTGAGGGTTAGTGGAAATGAAACCTTGCTCCTCTGGCAGGCCTGTCACTTTTTCCCCAGCACGTCGCCTTGCCCACCTTGTTCCTGCGAGACTGGCCATTACAGTACACGTCCCCAGTCGTCCCCCCCCCCGCCGAGGCCTTCGACCTCATTCCGCTCCTTCACCCTCACCCTCACGCACTCGCAGCGCGCAGGCGACCACACTCCCTAGAAATCCCACGCTCCTTTGACTACTCTCGCCTTCTTCGATTCCTGCATTGGCCGTTGCCCTCCATATCCGCCGGACCGCCCCGAATCCACTCGTGCCTGCCGATCACCCTGCTCTTTCTCCAATTCGCACCTTCGCTTCCACCACACCCATTCCTTGCACCGTAATAAACTTCCGAGGCGACCTACCCCCCCAAACATTGTTGCTGGCCTCTGTAACCTGCCCCTCGGTCCCTGCATGGAGAGTGCCTTTACTTGCACGACTTGCTGTTGCTCAACTCCAGTCGCACAGGCTCTGGCAACTTGGGAGTAAAAGCAGTCGTGGCCATCATGTACGTCATCTCACATTGAACCGCTACTGTTGTTGTGGCTGCATGAAACGAGGAATGGGACTGATAATTTGAGTCAAGAGTCACACGCTGATTGCACCTGCCAGACGACCCACACGCGCTCCTGCCCTGGCCTGTCCATAGCCGACAGACACCTCCCTCGCTCTTGCCTACTGACCGGCGGCAAGCTGACCTGCAGCGTTATCATCCTTTTGCCTTACAGACCAGAGCCGTGACGGCCGAGAAGTGAGTCTCATTGCGACATGGACCCCATTCCGGCACACACGAGCGATTGCTCTATGCTGTGGTCTCTGGCTGTATCCCCGAGACTTGCTAACACGACGTAGGCCATCATGAATCGCTTCCTACAGCGCAGAAAAGACAAGAAGAAAGGCGAGCCGGAGCCGAAACCTGAACTCAACATTGCAGCAGCACTGCCGTCCACCGATGACTTCCGGACCAGTCTGATCATGCCTAGCTTGTCAACTCGCTTCAGCATGCTCAAAGAACAAGATGATCCCACCTCGAAGATTGGAAAGGCTAGCGATGACAGCGTGCTCCAACCGAGACGACAGTCCCGCCTGCACGAATTTGGATTTGCCCCTGGAGGTCTTACCGATATAGCTGAAGTCTCGTCGCTTAAGGGTTCGGTCAATAGCTCTGTGCATGGCCCTGTTCGGCCGCCATTCGCAACAGAACGATCGGGCTCCTTTGACAGCCAAGCCACTGCAGAGGAAGGTGGAAGCATCATGAGCCGAGCGCGACCAGGAGAGGGAAACGTGCTGTTTGGAGGCCGGCAAAAAATCTATAAGATTGGGGGCAGTGGCAATGCAACAGGTAGGCTCTTGTATGACGACGATGTGCATTTGTCTGCATTTCAGAAGATGCGACGGGAAGAGAAGGATCGATTAGCATCACAGGAACAAGAAGGGGCCGTCGAGGAACCTTCGAGCCCCACTAGAGACACTTATTCTCCAACGACAGAGGGATTTGATCGTCGGAGAGAAACCTCGTCGTCCACCAATTCTGGAAGCATTGCGCGTATTTCAACCGCAGCCACCTCGGTGGCTTCACAGAATGCTGGTTCTGTATCCGCAGCACCGATATCACCGATAGAAGTCACAAAATCCAACACCAAGGCACGAAGACTGTACGACCAAGGTCTGGACCAGCAAATGTTCGAGCAGCAATCGTCGGCCATGAATCGTCTCAACTCTATACAACGAACACGGGCACAGACCGGACGTGCTACCCCGCCATTACTTTTTACTCAAACGAGATCTGCGACAAATTTGAGTGATCGCTTCGTTGAGGGTGGTGGTTCCCGCATGAAAAGTCCCACTTCCCAGGTTAATCCCAGTTTCCCCAACGGCAAAGATTCCCCAACAAGCGCGTCAAGCCCCATTCTGTCTCGACCTCAGTCCCCTTTGTTAACGAGCCCCTTGGCCAGCGACGGTGAAGACGTCCAAACACTTAATACAGCTATGCAGCCTCAGGATCGTGGAAAGGCTACTGCTATGGGCGCATTCAATAAGCCAAAGAACGCTTTCAGCGAAGAGCAGTACAGGGAGCGACTCAGGCAGATGCAGCAGGACCGCGAAGTATCTGTTTCCAAGCCCGATAGCCCACTGAAGACCTCATTCCCAGAGCAAGTAGAATCAAAGGCACATCGTAAGCCATCTCTGGCGGAGAGACTTGAGACAGAGAATACTCGGAAGCCTTCTTTGCGAGAGCGAATCGAGTTGGAGAAGCGAAGACGAGCTGAAGACGGTGCAGCGACTGTCGGTGCCGTCATGGAGCGAAAGCCTTCCGAATCGTCGACAACTTCTCAAAAAGCTACATCGCCTTTTTCTGTTTTCCAATCCGCTGCCAGTCAAATGAAGACCGGCCCTGCTGTGACGGCACAATCACCGAATCTTTCGCTTCATAAAATCCAGTCTCCCGACCCGCAAAAAGGCACCACGTTTTTTGCTTCACCTGGATCCAGTGAAGATGAGAGCGACGCTGCTCAACCTGGGCAGAAATCTGCCGAGCGAGGCCGACGAAGAGAAAATCTTCCTGTGGCTACTGGACCTGCACCCCCTCTCCTAGAGCATCCAGCCCTTCGGTCGAGGAGCAATTCGCGGGCACCGCATGACTTGGAGCATCCTGCTTTGCGTTCACGTAGCAATTCGCGATCTACGCAGCTGGAAACCCGTACTTCACCAAATCCAGACACTGTTAGCAAGTCTGACGATCCGGATATTGATTCTCCCACACTAGGTCCAAACAATGGAGGCTTAAGTGGTCTCATTCGACAACATCTAAGAAATGTTAGCAACGTTTCATCAAACTATGATGATGATCGTCACAGTATCGTTCCCCCGCCGCTACAGACCCAGAATATTGGTCTAGGTCTTCAGAGGCGGCAAGATCAAAAGGAAACCGACACCCATTCTAACTCGACTTATAATCATTCCAATCCTTGGGACCTTGATGATCTTGAGAGCAACCCATTTTACAATGAAAGGGCTAGTATGAGCTCTGTGAGCCCAGTGGAAGCACCAAAGCCCCAGCCTCAACAGTATCCAATGTCGCCCTTGTCGCCTCTCTCACCAGATGGTCCAGAGTTCTCGCAAGAAGAGGAAAAGACGCACCAGCGTGGACGTAGTGTGGAGGAGCATGAGGCTTTTCAACGGGATCTTGCTCAACGCCAACGAGCCATCCAAGAGAGTCTTCGCGCTCGTGCTGAAGGCCGATCTACGAGTCCTGCGCCCGCTCCCGCGGGGTCATCTGGTGGGTTGAAAACTGCTCTAAACATGCTGCGTGCGAAGTCAAGTCGAGAATCGTTCGCTACTGTGGATAATCATCGGAACGCCGATGGATCCCTCAAAGCAATTAAGATGCTAAATCTCGGAGCCAATTCGACAAATGCCAGCAGCACTTCCCTCGCAGGGGTTCCAGAAGGATTGACGCTGCGTCAGAAACAGATGCGCATGCTTCAACATGGTGAGCCTACGCGTATTCAGGGTGAGCCTCGCCAGCGGTCCGCGACTGGTGACAGCAATCAAAGTGTGCACCCACACAACAGGTCGCCTCCTACTTCCAGTCGAAGCTCAGACAGAGATCGATCGAGTTCTGAAGTGTCGAATGGTCGATCTCGCAGCCGCCCTGCTCAACATCACGAAGATGCTCAGCACGCTGGATATCCTCTCAACCCAGCGTCAAGCCTTGATCAACAAAGCAAGAATAGGTCGCGAAGTAATAGCAAATCGGCTGCTTACTTCGAATCCAAGCATCTGCAACCTCTCCAAACTGGCGCAGGAATGCTTGATGCCCGTCTTTCGCCTGGCAACCGACCGCAGAATTCCCCGGGATTGCCTGTTTCACCTCGACCTTCGCCTGGTGGACCAAGCCCTGCTTTGAGGCCTCAGGCTGCTCGTCTTCCACAGCATTCTGTCAACAGTACCCCACCAATCTCCAACCCTGGCACTCCAGAAAAGGCCGCGTTCAATCCGGATGCCAGACCTCCACCAATGCCTAAGGTGGGAACATTACGCAAAAAGTCAATAGCCAAAGCGGATATCGGTGAACCTATGTTTGTCTCCACCACGTCTGTTATAGATACAGTCAGCCTACCACCAGGTGCTTCACTCAGGAATGGAATGCCGACGGCACCACCCCCCGTCCCTCCGATCAACCCTCGAAGACGTTTTGGTTTTGGTCGTACAGAAAACCGCGATCCAGCCGTTCACGCTGGCCTTGATTCGCCTTCTACTCCATTTGCCGAGCAACCGAGGACGAACTCGGACGAGGGTCTACCCACCCAAGCAAGCTTCACTCGGCCCGCACTAAGGAAGACCTTGAGTGAAGGTAAAAGCCTCCATGCCAACGCACAAATGCAATCGATGACTAGCCCGCCAATGCCTCCTGTACCCTTTGGTGCGCGAAAACACTCCCCACCTCGCCCCATCAACAATGCCCCAATTACACAGCAAAACATGGATGGGGCCATGTTTTAGCATTTGTTCTTTGCGTTCCTTTGATCGGAGTTGGCAGGCTACTGGCGCTTGCAAGAAAATGTTTTCTACTGAAATTTTTACATTCCTGCGCATTCAAATACCAGTTTAACTGCTACTCCGCGTAATTTCCTTCTTCGATTTGCAACCTACGGCCTTGTTTTCCTTTTTTTCCTTGTCAATTCAGCAATATACCTCTCGGTCGGCTTGGGATTTTCCTTTGATTCGGTTTCCTTTGGTTAGTTCTGTTCCATCGTCACATCTCATGAGAGAAACGTAGGGACCTGGTAGAGTGAGATTTGGATTGAGCAAAGCATACAAATGTCGCGAATCAAGGCACCGTGCATAGCTGGTTTATGATATCGGTGTTTTTGGTCGGGCTGGGGGCGTATTAGCGGGGCTCAAGCTGCTTATCTTATGTTTGCTGCTCTGTTCGATAGGGTCCCTCGACCGAAATATAGTTGGTCAGAGTTTTACATATCCAAGTGGAATAGTGAAATGGAAAGCATTTTGGGGATCACATTGCCAGGAAGTTTGCCCAAGCTGTTCCACGACATCGATTGCAGTACCCAGTGCCTGGCAAAGCTTACCATTTACTGCTCAGCTCTATCCTGACGAATTTACTCGTGGCTGCGAAATCTCAGTCTTTGCTTGTGCCTCGACTAGTCATTGTGTGCAACAGGAGTTCCGCCCTACGTTAGAACGATTTGTTACAGTAGTTTGCACACTTAGAATCCATCACTCGACGGTGGGTTCCAAGTAAGTGGACATGACATCTAGTTCTGCCGCAAGTGACATTCTATCAAAGTGGAAGAAGATTCGTTCAAAGTTCGGTATGGATGCGGGCCGTGACCCCAGCGATAGTCTACCCCTGATCGCCGAAGCTAATGCAAGGAGCGGTTCGCGTGGTGTTTCATGCAGGGATTGTGGCTTTGACCTGGTGTGTGGGTCTGCTGAGGATATCGATAGTGGCGTGCATGCAGCAGGATCAAATCTCGTTGTGCGTCTTCCTACCAGTCCCTGCAAGCAGGATACGGTATGCATAGAAGGGAGAGCACACATGGAGAACGATGGGTGTGCGCGACCAGAGATGTACATCAACCATGACAATTCACGGGGTAGCGCTTCGAAGCAATTGGCTGACCAAATGAGCAATTACGATTGAGAGCGGCCCACGGAGCAGACTATCTATCGCTCTATCTCGATGTCGTGACTCTTCGTTCGACCTTCCCCCTCGTGAAAGCAGTCCGACCACTTCCGTCACACTACAAATACTGATCATCTCTACCATAGACCAAATTTCTCGTGCTTGTTAGCAGGTAGATCCATTGGTCTAGCCCTTTGAGCTGCCGGCCGGTCTGCTTACTCGCAGATTTTCCAACCACAAGGGTGACATCTTGATTGAATCGCTCTGCCGCCGTCGCTCGAACTGTTTCCGCTTTCGTGGTGGTTGTCCCAGTCGAGGAATAGCTTGACTCGTTCCGACGCACCCCGCGACTCGATGCAAACATCGTCATCCTTGCTCCCCACGCTTCCTCGCCCAGCAGCAGCATGCGCTCCGTGTTTCATCGGTATCGCATCTCCTTGTGTCGACTTTCGTCATATTCAACTTTGATCGATATGCTATGATGCTGCTGCTGCTGCTGCTGCTGCTGCCAAAATCACCGTTCGGGCTCGCAATGCAACCGTGTCTTTTGTCCTGCATATTCCTGCATCCTACACCCGATTCATGTTCTGCAGTGCCAAACTCTCTCGGCCACACTCGCTGCTAGAGCAATACATCCGGCGCTATCAGACCCACTGGTACAGACCTAGGCGGGAGTTTGTGACACGGTTGCAGTGGACCTAGAGCTTGGATTAGCCATCCCACAAATCAGGGCTAGACTGTACCCCAGCCAGCGCTGTTACAAAAGTCGTTGCGGCATCCGCATTTGGTTTCCAAGATTACCACTCTCTTTAATTCTTCATTCTACTGTTGACACTCTCGTCTTCCGATTCGGTATTCGCTTGTCGCTATCCACACATATACATACTCATCATGCGTTTCTCCATCCTCGCTCTCGGTGCCGTCTGCGCCGTCGCCTCCGCACAGTCTCTGGGCGACATTCCCCAATGCGCTCTTGCGTGCTTCGCCGCTGCGGTCCCAGCTTCAGGCTGCTCTCTCACCGATCAGAAGTGCCAGTGCACCACTGGCAAGTCGAAGATCGAGGATTCCATCACACAGTGTGTGCCTGGAAAGTGCTCGGCTGAAGATATCGCTAGTATGTCACCCCTGCTGTTTGAACCCGTGTATAAAAAAACATGTGCTGATACGCAATGACAGAGCTTGCCCCTGCCGTCACCAAGCTCTGCGCAGCTGCTGGTGTCACCATCTCCGACCTTCCCACCAGTGCTGCAGCCACCGAGTCCGGTGCCAGCAAGACCGGAAGTGGAAGCGTTTCTGCCACAGCCTCTGCCACCTCTGGATCTGCTTCTTCGACAACCTCAGAACCAGCTCAGTCAACTGGTGGCGCTGTGGCTAACGGCGTTAGCATTGGCGCCGTCGCATTGGGTGTTGTTGCTGCTTTCGGATTTTAGACGTTGTATTCTTGTATGAGAGAGAGAGAGAGAGAGAGAGAGAGAGAGAGAGATACCAAATACCAGATACCATGGGAGTAATGTTCATAAAACCCCTTACTTAGCATGTACATTATCGACATACCATCATTGCAAGAATATCAAAACTTCGATAACGTCCACTTATTGAGGACATATGTCAAACCACCCATCTATTTCGCTTTTTCCGCTAATGCTGACAACAATGCTAAATCAGCCAGTACAACTTCTCCTATGCCATATATTCAATATGCTACGCGTCCATTGTCCACGCCCCCACCGTGGTTCTTATCGCTTGTCCTAGAGTTCGTTGTGCTGCGGCGACGCCGCCTGCTTTCCCTCTACACCGCACACGGCTGGCGTCCCCATCTCCATCCTGTATACACATTTCTCCTCCTCTACTATCTTCCAAATCTCGTCCTTCTCGGCGCATGCCAGTACCACCAACGTGCTCCTGTTGGGTCCATTCCAGCAATGCTGTCCGTTCTCATACTTGAGCGCATACCTCTCTCCACTGCCCAGCCCCTTTCCATCAGCCGGTAGATCATCATCCACGGTGATCTTTTCGATCCGCACAAAGTTGCCCATACCGGTGTGGCCACCGCCTTTCTTAGGCTTTTGCGTTGTCTTATCAAGGAAGCAGTGCTCGTAGGTATATTCACCGGAGTCCTGGGAAACGCAGACACCTTTGAGGGCACGGAAAATGGAGTCTGGGCCAAATTCTTGGGTCAGGTCGTCCTGGTGCTTGGACAGCTCGGATCGATCGTTGTCAAGCTCGCGTTGGGCGGAGGAGAGTTGATCGCGGGCGTCAGTTACAAGTTTAGATTCAGGGCTGTCTGTGTTGGGTTCGGCAAGGATACCGTTTTCGATGAGGGTGACACGAAGGGCGCGAAGCTTCTCATCCACCCAAGAGCGGAGAGGTGCGGGGAGATATTCTTCAAACTTGTAGACTGTATGATGGTCAGCTTGGTTGGGTAGATGGTGAATAGTTGTGGACCATTTGACGTACGAAGATCCACGTCAGACTCTTCTTCAGCCTCGAACTCGGTCCACTTGATAGCACTCTCGGATTCAGGATTCAACAGGTCCTCCACATCGCGATCACGGGCAGAGTTATCCTGCTCAACCGGCTGTGAAGCAGCATAGTCTTCCCACGCTTTGACCGCGCGCTTGACACCCTCATCGTTGAAATTGGGGTTGTACTCCTCCTTGAAGCGCTTAAGGATGGCCTCCAGCTCTCCGATCCGCGACTTAGCGGCATCTCTTTCTGCCTTTACCGTCCTCAGGCTGTCGGTCAACTCGTTTACCTTGTCCTTGGCCAGACCAGTCAAGACGCCCAACTTGCCCCCCTTGCCCGCATTCCTCACTACCTTGCCCTTCTCAGACCTCTCGACCTCGGCCAGCGTCTTGGTCAATGCCTCTACCTTTATCTCCTGACTCTTAATCTGAACCTGCAGGGTCTGAATCCGATCCTCGACCTCCTTCCTCAGCCGGCCTGCTTCGGCTACCAGCTCTTTCCGCCGTTTGTTAGCGTTGCCCAGACTTTTTTGTCGCGCTTCGTCCTGCTTCTTCCACTCCTTTCCAATCTTGGCACAGCGGTCTTCGCATTTTATCCCGCCCACGCCCTCCCATTCGTCACTGCCATCGCAGCACAGCTCGTAGTCACATACGCCGTCATTGACGTTGGTGAAGGGCACATAGCTCGCTATATGGCCCTTGTTCTTGCAGTAAAATCCAGGTAGAGCCTGTGAGTCGTTGATCTTGGCGGGGTCGAACCGTGTCGGCTGCTTGGGGGAGAGCGGGGACAGGTATGAGCATGCGGAGGTGCCGGGCTCGTCGCTACCATCGGGACAATCGCAGTAGTCGTCATTTACGCGGGAGACGTCGAGCTTGATGTCGGGGTTGTTTATGCACGCGAATGAAGCTGCATCTTTGTAGTACTTGGCAACTATGAAGTGTGAGTTGCATGTTGTCCAGCAGACTCTAGCTGGTGCCCAAGAGCTTCGGGGCAGCTGCGGTGTGCTACGTACAGTCTGGTCCTACACCCCGCGGCCGAGGAGCTTCCGAGGCCGCATTTGCCGTGGCTGCAAGGAGAGGGAGAAGGAAGGCAATTGACGAGAGCGCTTGTCTCCCCATTGTGTGTTGTGATTGGGGAAACGAAGCTCTGCTGTCACTGCGACACTTGGAGCATTGAAATGTGGCACCTCGAACCACCACCAATCAGACAAGCCGGGGGCTTGGCACCAACACCTGGTGTTACTTCAACCCACCTTGACTTCCTGCCTAGACACCAGCGTACATGGCGAAGAAGACATACGGCACGAGCAACACTACCGCTCCCATGCATGGTGTGTCAACCTCGACCGAGCTGACCGAGTCGACTGAGTCGTTCAGCAGACATGCACGGTGGTGGCCAAACGGACATCTGCAGCTAGCTGCCGCCGCACCTGCCGATGCACCTGCAAACGAACCCTCCAAACTCGATGAACAGTAGCAGAAACTTCCGGGACATAAGCATCTGGCACGAGGCTGGTGTAGTATGTTGTCAGCTTTGCTCCGTGTGGTAAGTGTCATGGATTGACTTCTAACGATGAACATAGATTGCACCGAGTTGCTCACTATTAGTATGGAGGTTATGATGTGTGGATAAACCACATGTCCACGTAGCCAATGTCACTCAGCAGTCCTGCTCCCAACATGACCCACAAACGCGTTGGACATTAATCGCGCTTGTATGCCATGGTCACGTCTTTGCGGAGCCTCACCAAGGTCCACTTCTTCAGCCGACCCCGACCTCGTTTGTATGCTTCGATCCTGCCAAACTCGTTTGACTCGTGACTCAAAATGACCCAAAGGCCTCATGGAATGGATCCCGTGGCGATATACTCCGAAAAGAGCCCGAAGAGCAACGCGACGTGACTGGGGTTTGACTGGCCCGGCAGCAAACGAATCATACCCACAAGGATCCAAGGTCATGCATTTCTTCAGCACAGTACTCGGTTCGGACCCGCTGACGAATTCTTGACACGTTTATTCCACACAGGTGGAGCATGTTTAAGTGCTATTGACCCATTTCTTCTCCTTCGTCCATGTCCTACCTGCTTTTTCAAGAGCACCTTTAGATTGTCTGTCCTCTTAACTGGAATACAACTCATCACTGCTCTACCAAGCCCTTGTTCAGCCCAACATCTATAATGGCACATGGGTTTGATCGAGACTATGGACCTGTCAATCTTGTCGTGCATGCACCGGGATCGGAAAACTCTAGAACTGCCTCTGACCTCGAGATGGTGAGTGTTACCGACTTGAAAAACTTGTCCTCCTATTCTAACCATGACCCATCGCAGATGCCTTATGGTGGATCTTGCATTCTTGATCCACATAAACCCGCGCATTTGGGACCTACTTTCGCCCATTCTGAGCACTCTGGAAACGGAGTGCTTCTCAACCGCCGGACGCCCTCACCAGAAGACTACCACAATTTCATTCTCTATCATGGCAGCCAGAAAGTATATGAAGCGACCTTTATTCAGCGCTTCCTAGCACATGCCCTTCACTCCAACCAATTGGACCATTGTCTGCCTCCCAATAATGAGAATCGCAAGCATGTTCATCAGTACTTAAAATGTGTCTTAGACAACGTCAACAGGCTCCATCGAAAAATGGTCTACAACACGAAATCACGTATCGTCAAGTTTATGGCGAGCGATGGCAAAGACACAACACCGCTCTGGGACTGCGACCAATTCGATAGCCGGGTGTTTGCTGAATTCACACCCAGTAAGCCGTTCTCCGTTGTGGAAACGATGAATCAATCATGGCATAAAGCTTTCCAACCTCCCTCCATGATTCCAATCCGTGAAGCAGACTACTCGGCTGGGTTGAACATCTCGCCATTCGAAGAAATTGACAATGTCACTGAGAGGACAACACTCTTCACAATGGATGGGATTACTTCCACAACACCCCATCATCCAGATCTGTGTGAACCCCGTAACACAGAGCTTAGGCGTGGCGATTTTTCAGACGCAACCGTCCACGGAATGTCAAGAAGATTTCCCCACGGAATTCCGCCTCAGAGGTCAGGTCCATACGACTCTGATGAGCGTTCTGGTGACACAAGACACATAACAGAGGAACCTCCTCTGGAATCATGCAACAATAATCAGAATGCAGTTCTTCTGGGTCCTGATCTTGACACCTATTCTGAATCCCTAGAATCAGAGCGAAATACAACTGCTGATGCTGATAATTTCTTCGAGGAACACATCCAGAGTGAACACAGTATTGATGATGACGCAGCCCGATCAGAGAGTGAAACCCTGCTTTCAGTCGAGGAGCACACTCATCTCGAAAATCTCGTGCAATCGGATGTGCCTTCTCGACACTCACACTCATCCACCCCACTGGAAAAGACTCCAAGCATAGCCAATGGCAAGGACTGGAGGACGCGACTAATAGAAGATCACAAGCGGCGGTTGGCTGAGAAGTGGCCCAATGCACGACGACCACAAAGGTCATTGAATTTTGGTGTTTGTGTCAAACAAGCTATTGCTCAGGGCCGCCTGAAACTCTCCAAGGCTGGTGAACAAGTCGATCCTGACTCAGCGACATCCCCGAGTCCAGCTATACAAGACAGGTCATCACCAGACAACTATCAGTGTGTTCGCCAGTCAATTGAACCCAAGGATCACAGTGGTCATGGCCATAATCTGCAAGCTGAACCTGCATACCCGGCGTCTCCACCACACCCATTGTCAGGAAGGTCTCAGGATACTCTTGAACGCCCAACAAGGTCACCTTCCATTGTTCCACCAAGGAAGCGACAAAAGACCATGAAGCAGAAGCCCACAGCTTTGATTTCGGATACACAATTCTTGTCCAATCATACATCGAGTGCTCTCTCACCATCAGGTGCTTTAAACAGGCTCGAAACTCTTACTGAAATTCCTCCTCAAGCATACTTCAAGAAAAAGACCGAAGATGAGCAACCTGCATGGCGGTGTGGCATTAGCCACTGCATGGGTGCTTACTACAATTCTGGAGACAGGAAAAATTGCGTAGGTTGTTTCTCATCTGTGAAAATAGATGTAAACCCGAAACGAAAGGTGATGGACTTCTATCTACCTCCACGGTCGTTCTGGTTCCATGCCTCCCCAGAACAACCGTGGAAGGTCAGTAAGTCTTCTGGCAAAGACAGAAGTAGCTCAAGTATTTCACACAACAGTATTGGCAAGGATGCATATTGGAGTGCTATTAGTGAGGGCGCAACTAGCGATGAGGCATGGCAGAAAGGGATTGAGGCTGTTGAGACTTATCTTCAAGCAGCAGCGATGAAAAAGGAAAAGAAAGAGCCAGCACTGAAGCCAGCGCCAGTATCAGAGCCGATGGATCTCGACCCTCATCCCAGTGGCTCAGTGGTAATGGAGCATGGTCAAACGCTACCAAAAAAAGCTTCCTTCAGAAAATTAACACGAGAGCGTAACGAGAACAAGGCGTGGCGTTGCGACGTCAACCACGCATTCGGACGCTACTACATGGCTGGCGATGTCAAATCTTGTCCTGGATGCGGCTCATCCAGCAAAGGATTTGGTAAGCATTTTGAGCTGGATTTCTTTCTCCCCCCTGAGACAGTTGTTCAACAAAAGGCGCCTGACCTGGTCAAATGGAAACCGCGCAAAGCGTACAAGCTGGCAAAGAAAAGCCAGAGAGAAAAACAACATGTCAGTCATAACCAAATCGCTTCCAAGAAGTATTGGGAGTTAGTGGACCAGGGCCACGAACATGTTGAAGGTAGTTATGCAGCAGAGACTCTCGAACTTGCCATCAAAGCAACAGAGCAGCATATCTTAGCCAAGTTGGAGGCTTCACGAGTAAAACTAGAGATGGATTTATCCAAGAACGAAGAAGCGTCGAGGCATATGAACAAGTTTGAGGTAGGTCGAGATGAGCGACAAGACGTCGATCACCAAGAACTACACCCTTCAAACCAGAAAAAGAGATCTCGAGAAGAACTAGAGAGTGAAGAGCTTCATGGTGTTGTCGAATGCGAGATTGGATCAGGTACCGAAAGGCCAAACATCGACGTTGCAAGTTTGGATGATGAGTCCACATCAAGTTCAGACAGTGATTAGTAGTCGGGCATGGCTTGTTGGCACCTCGGTACGTTTACTACAGATCACAGAGATAATTAGTTGACAAATTACCAGAATCATGAGAGCCGGCCTGTGAAGCCGTGGGTGTCAAATATACAACACGAATTAGTTTTCGGCATGGTCTAACTTAGGTGAATGTTTGGGCTGTGGTCTGGTTGGCAGGCTTTATCCTGCTGGGCAGCTTGTAATTTTTCCTGTAGGGTCACACTATGCGGTTACATGAAAAGAGTCACTTCAATCGTATTGTCTGCCTTGCTTCCGTGGCGGTGATTCACGATTTTTTGAAACGAAGAGACACACTGCTGACTTGGAGACCACGACGATACGCCCCCACGCACTAAGTTTAGCAGTGACAGTGATTTCCGAGAGCCTCATCGCCGAATTCTTGTCCTGTTAGTCTGCATCAGGCACAGGGTGAGACTGCATTAGTGGCATTTTTGAAAGCGGTACGTCCCGAAGCGTACACCTCTCCACGCTAAATGTAAGCAGCGGAGACGTGGTGCGGATAGCTAGGCTGGTAAGATATACTTGTCTATGCTGTGAACTCATGGTGAAACAGTGGCCTACTGGAAACAGTGCTGGTAGCGGCGAAGCCCCTGCATTTATTAGTACACCCTCTCGCGCTTCGGTGCTGACGAGTGATAGCGGACAAGATGAACGCCCGCATGTCTTTCCACGTGATTGAACCTGTTCCAATCAGCATCGTGATACCCGTCGCACGAACCTGTCGGGTCAATGAGCATTACTTGTAACTCTTGACTGCTGAACGCAACTAGTTTATATGTCTGCAGCCGCAATTGATGGAATTCAATGAGTGAGAAGATGTTATCCACGGTGTTCTTGATATTGCAAGGAGTATGCGACCGGAGTTCGGGCGCGGCGGAGTATGGTCGTTTTCGCCTAATCAGGAAGGATAGAAAATATCGGACTTCACAGACACACCCCAGTCCATCTCTATGAACTCGGTTACTGGCTGGTGGCATTCGAAACAAGTTTCTAGAAGGGCTGTACGCGATTTATCCGTCTGCAAAAGGAACCGTATCCCCTCGTGCTATGCGCGTCTGAAGGTTTGCACAGCGTTTCACAGATGTGCAGCGTGATGCCTCTGTAGGTCGATTTACGACTTTTCCATTCATTCCAGACCCAACTTTAGTCATTCATTTATTGTACTACACTGCAAATGGAGTTCGATGGGCTTCTATTTATCGTGCTGGTCGTGCAAGTATTGATCAGGGTAGCTGGTGCCTTGGGTATGTCAGCCTCACCTCGCAGGCTTTCACAAATCAGAAAGCGCATGCGAGACCCACCGAACTTTATTAACATCCTACAGACTGCAAGAATGATACAAGCTTCACCATCAAGTCGGCGGAGGATGTCTCGGCGATTGGCAGGTGCACGTTCTTCAATGGCAGCGTCGCTATCGGTGAGGATGCACCGAAGGACATCGAATTCAAAGGAATTCGATCAATCAGAACTCTCGAAGCGATTTCGATTGGGAAATTGCGCTCAATCTCCTCCCGCACCCTGGAATCTGTCGACAACATAATCCTGACTGGGCTTCCCAACCTTGCCTCCCTGAATCTCTCCACCCTGAGTATCCTAGATTCTATACGGCTCGAAAACCTCCCCAGTATTGAGAACTGTAGTCTGGGTCTGGGTCCACGAACAGAGGCTGCAGTTTTTAACACTAGTTTCCAGCGCATTGAGTGGTTGAAGTGGCCTGTCACCACGACTCTTAACATCACCGAGAATTCGAACCTTGGAACCGTGTCTCTGCCCTGGGAGACCATCAACAGCAACGTCACAATGAAAGGTAATCCGACTCTCGACGAAATCAATATCGTTACGGTTGAGAATGTGTTTGGGAGCTTCACTCTGGAAGGAAGTGATGAGGTCAAGGAAATAGTATTCAAGAGTCTGGAAACCATAGATGGAGAAGTGAACATCAGTGGAGCTTTCAACAATATTTCCATGCCAGTACTAAAAGATTTAAAGGGGGTCTTGAAGGTCCGATCATCGGAAGACATCAGCAACTTCTGCAATGGCTTGGTGGAAGATAGACTCAAGGGACAATTCGACTGCAAGGCCAACGTACAAAAAGAGGAGCCTTCAGTGCCGACACCTGGACCTTCAGAAGAACCGAATAACGTTCCACCTCCATCACCTGACGAGCCGCTGGGACAACAAGATCAATCTGAAGGAAGCGACATGGCCCTCGGCGCCAAAATTGGCATTATACTCGCATCATTGGTGCTAGCGATCTTTGTCTTCGTGGGTATATTCTTCTTCGTTCGCTCAAGAATAAGAGGGAAGGTCATGGAGATTGTGCCTACGGTTCCGGGAACACCAATGGTTGTGCCAAAGCCCGAGAAGACAGTTGTGATTACAAGATTGGAGGGAAGGACAGTTCGGGTTGTCAAGATCAACCTCAATGGACAGGAAATAAAGGAAGGAGAGCTAGGCGAGGCAGATAAAGCCGATAGTCAAGCAAATGTGGGGAGTAAAGAGATGGGTAGGGAACCGAGCTTGAGGAGTGTTAGCAGTATCGGAAGTGATGTGAAAATGCTGGAGACAAGATCGCCTACATGCCCTGTATCGCCTGTCTAATGGAGACAGTTATTTGTATATACCTTTTGGAATTCAACCATAATCCATTTCGGACGCATTCAAGATTTTGGGAAACATGTGAATCGATAGTAAATTTAGCAGCTATAACATCCTCATTTTCCGTCGTCGGTAGCCGCCAAAATCTGATTGTTGTTCCAATTGACGGCGTTGCTGACTAGAACACCGTTCCGTTTGACTGATATCCTAATCTGTGTGGCTGACAGAAGTTCAGAATGTGTCGCCTTGCCTTCTTGACGTGTTCAAGACATAATAGATTTCTTTCGTAGTCAGAGGTTCTTAGTCCTTCAAAGTGAAAAGTTTCGCATATATGGAGGGCGGTTTTCCTTCATAGCGGGCAAGAAAAGCTTGCTTAATATAAGGTAAGTATTCTTATTAGTGTAAGTAATATGGTCAGGTTCTCTTCTAGCAGTAAATGTAACTCTTAAGCGTCTGTGGAAAGTAAAGTCTATTAACACGTTTTCAATGTGTATCCTCTCTGTAACACAGGCAACTGAGATAATCTTTGGTTTATTGTGGCATAAAAATCGGTAAGACTATCTAAATGGCTATCTTTGAGTGTCGCCACAATTCCTTCTATTGTTGGGCCAGCAAGTCCGTTAAAGAAGTGGGTTTGCGTAGATCAAAAGATTGTACAAACGAGCACTGAGATCACAATAAATCAGGTTCCAATCCTAGAATCTCTGCTTTCAACAGAGACCTAGTGGTTGTGGAAACTTCCAGTATTTATACATTAGCTAGCATTTCATAAGATCTATACGTAAACTACCCAAGGCGTCGCGGCTTTTTCTACTGTTTACTCAGCCTTAACTTATGCCTAGCCTCTGGAGTTTTTTTAGGGTACTTTCACTTCTGATTCCCGTGGAGACCTCGAAGAACGAGAGCCCCCTCTCGCTGGCCTCGATAATGCTGCCAAACCTGAAGCACTTGCGTCTATCGCACACAAAGGAGGGGTTGATGGACAACCGCATCTATCAGATTGGCACCCAGCAGGTCGACTTGATTCATGACGTGTTTCCCATCGGAACTGACTCCAGCCTACTGAACATACTTGTGTCGGTCTTCAAATATTGGTCGGTCAGAAACACAGTAATTTTTCCTGTTTTTCAAAAATTCTACTATCTCGTTTGTGAGTACAGTCATGATCTACTATAAATGTACAAGTAGACCTTACGTTACCTTGCTTGTTTATTATTCACTGGCTCTCGTCCCCACGGGAGATAGTGGTCGGGCGACTAATATCTGATGGCCAACGCGAGTACTTAATGCAGCTTCTTAGTGCTTGCTTGATGATCCGGTCCCAGAAGTGCCTTCAAAAGGTTAAACGTGCACGCAAACGCCACAAAAAACATTCTCAGCCTTTTGATACTTGCTCATTGATACGGTTTCTAGAGTACTTTTAGAAAGAGGGCTACGGGAAGACAACAAAATGCCCCGGGTTTAGATAGACTGCAGCTTAGCATAACGAGCGCTTGAGGGGTACTACCCAGCCACCATACAATTCGATATTGCCATGATAGACACAGGCGAACAATCAGAAGAAATTCACATGCCAGATATACGAAGGAAACGAACGCGCCACGATCCGCAGAAACTCCAAGAGTATAAAGTAGGAAAAGAGGTTAGACTAGTGATCACCACTTGTAGAACCACTCAGCAGTGACTAAAGTGCCGAGTAGCCGAATTCGGCCGGACCATCCCGCGCATGACATGCAGCCACAAGCCCATCGACCCGCATACCCGTATCTAATGGCCATGGTGCAACCTATATATCTGAAGCTATACCTTTATCGACAGCGATGTGTCTTCGTCAGCGCAAAGAGCCAACATCGTACCAACGGCCACACAAGAGAGCCCGACGACGTCATATTTGCCTAGACTAGTCTTGTGCTTGCCTCCTCCATTTCAGCAGATCTTACAGCCTTGGTTTTAGTCCATGGAATATAGTCCCAAGCATTATTCAAACTTTCATATCTAGCTGTCTCCCCCTTTGCTTATGCAACGTGCTTCAACCCTGCAGCAAACACCCCACCTTCGCGGGGTTACCCAACGGTTCCACACGATGAGCGTCGCTAAACCACAACCGCAAGAGAATCCTTTCAGTCGCTCATCGATAGAATCCAATTCGAGCGCTGCAGAACGCTTACGATGGCGAGATCATCCTCAAGTTACATCGCCGGGTTTTGAGCATAGTAACCCCTTCGAAGATGGTCACGTGCACGCGCAAGATTTTTTCCCTTCCATTTCCGAAGATGACGATGGAAAGGAGGAAAAGAACGGACATTCAGAGCAAGTAGACTCTGAGAAAAAGATTGAGGATGAAGTCACGGGGAAGAAGAACAAGAGGAAGAAGCAGAAAAATCGAGGCAGTGGTGAGATGGGGGTCATGCAGGGTGTGGAAAGAGAGTCCGACCCTCGGCGGAAATTAAGTTGGAGGGAAAGAGTACGACACTTCACTTGGACATGGTTCTGTATGACGATGGCAACAGGAGGTATTGCGAATGTGCTCTACACAGGTTCGTTGACAGATATCTAGAAAGATCGCATCTGCACGCCACTAACGAGACAACAGTGCCTTATCGCTTCCGTGGTCTATACGCCCTAGGCTGCATTTTCTTCATCCTTAACATCTTCCTCTTTCTCTTCAATATCGTCATGATCTCGCTTCGATTCTACTGGTTCCCAAAAACCTTTAAGGCGTCTTTTCTCCATCCGACAGAAAGCCTCTTCATTCCTGCGGCCATCATAAGCTTTGGTACAATCTTAATCAACATCAGCCAATATGGAGTCGATAGAACAGGATACTGGCTTGAGATAACCATGAGTATCCTATACTGGACAGATTGCGGGCTTGCTATCTGCTTCTCTATTGGAATCTATCTCATCATGTGGAGTACTCAGACATTCACCATCTCCCAGATGACACCGGTCTGGATTTTTCCTGCATATCCGCTCCTTATCATCGGACCACATGCGGGAAATCTTGCACCCAAGGTGTCCGATCCCAATCGTGCACTTCTGATCATCATCTCTGGGTACGTCATCCAAGGCATTGGGTTCCTTGTCTCCCTGATGATCTACGCTGCCTTCATATACCGCCTCATGACGCAAAAGCTTCCAAAGGAGTCGCTGCGCCCTGGTATGTTCATCAGTGTTGGACCTTCAGGCTTTACTATTGCCGGTGTTGTCAACATGGGACAGCAACTGCCCAAGGTCGTCCCTCCTGATTTCATGGGGAAAGGTATGGGCGAGCTCGCGGGTAAGGTGGGCATGATATGCGCAAATTTCATGGGCCTATGGCTGTGGGGCCTCGCATTGTGGTTCTTCCTGGTGAGTGTTGGAGCACATTGGAGTTGCGTGCGGAGAGGCAAGATGGACTTTGCCATGACATGGTACTCGTTTATTTTTCCCAACACAGCACTTACGACAGCAACATTCGCCATTGCGAAAGCACTTGATGGTAACAAGCCGATTCAATACGTAGGTTGTGCCATGACTATCATGTTGATTGTTGCTTGGTTGCTGGTCTTCGCCATGATGTTCCGCGCCGTCAAGATTCATCAGATATTATGGCCTCAGAAACAAGAAGATCGTACCGAGGGTGGTTGGAAGCAACAAACTGCAGAGGAGCAGCGGCGGAGGAGAAACGAAGGTGGATGGGATGAATTTGAGGAAGGCAGAGCCAGGGGTTGGAGCATGACTAGAACGCTAAGTAGACGTGGTAGACCAGAAGGTGATGCGAGGAAGAGAGGTTGGAGCTTTCGGCGGGATACGACATAAAATTATGCTTGTCATTTATAAAATACCAGGCTTTCTGCGGCGTTCCTTCTACATTTGCAACGTCCCTCGAGCGATAAGTGTGAGTATATGCAAAAGGTATCATCCATATCAACATGAGCAAAAAGCATTCTCCGGCCATACTACGTAACTTGATGTAATTCCATTGTTTCGTCAACGAATAGCAGGGGCACCGATCGTAATCTCGCCCATTGAGCTTTTTCGCAAATTGAGCTTCGCATCTTCGCGCTGAAGGCTCGTCTCCTTCGTGCAAATCCATGTTGAGGCGTACATGTTTACCCTGTTTAGTATGTTAGCTAATCTAGCTTCGTTGATGACGACTATGAATCGACGACAAAACTTACCGATCAATGCAAGCCCCTGGTACCCGCACAGCAACTCTTTTGCAGCTGAAGCCACATTCTTCGAAAACAGCGATATACCACGGTTCCAGACCCGCGCTACGAAGCATAACGCGGCCTTTGACCTTCAATGCGCGGTTCAATGCCCGAATTTGCTTGACGGCTTGGTTACCCGTTGGTGGAAACCAGTCCATGCTGTCCATGACCACGACAATCGTCAAGGTGCTGGGGCGCATGCGCGCGATGACTTCGCTGATCTCATCTGTGTGGATGCGCAGACCGTTGAAGGCGGAGGACTTGCTAAGTTTGACGTGCGACTTGGGAGAAAGGTACGTCGGGTGCGAGGATGGCGTGTAGTGTCCCAGCAGTGTGAGTAGATAGTAGTGGTTTGAGGTGCTCAGCAACGTTGTGTTGACAACAGGCTCGAAAGTGTTGAGCACATACTCGTAGATTGCGTTCCCACTGCTTGTCCTTTCCGCAGTCTGGGTGTCGAATTCCGCCGCACTCTTTTTAAAGTCTACCTCAATGACAGCGCGCTGTGCCGGTGGGACGCCGAGTGCTTTCCAGAGCCATTTCTCATTGGAGAAGACTGTCCAGGTGAGCAGCTTAGAGTGGATCAGCCCTTTGAGCGATCGGTTCCAGATCTCGCGTTGTTCATTGAGTGTTTGTGCAGAGCAGAGCTTTTGCACATCAGCAGTGAGGCCGAGAATGCGGAACAGCCAGCCACAAAGTGCAATCGCGTTTCCTGAACCGCCGGAATGATAAAGGCCTTTGCTACTCTCTTTCTCAAACACGGCCGGGCCGCTCTTAAGCCAGTACTGGAATGCATTAGAGCTCATGTGGGGGCTAAGCTTTTTGATGAGAATTTCCCTGAACTCGCTGTGCTTGCCTTCACCAAAAAGCTTCCAAACATCAGGGTAGGGAAGTGCGGTGAAAGCGGCGACCTTGAGTTCGAGAAGATGGTTTTGTGTGGGATTTAGATCAACGGCGTGGACGCGGCGAGGGGAATCGAGACAAAAGGAAAGAATGTTGTCGCCTGCAGAGGTGATGGCCAAAACAACATCATCGGGGTTACTTTGAGGAGACGGGCGTCGGCGCGGTCATCTTCCCACGTGAAAGCGTAAATGTAGGAGTTGTTGAAACGAGTATGTTTGGGTAGAGACTCGTCGTAGTGAATGCGCCAGTGGTGGTTTTGATACCTATATAATGGTAAGTACTGAGTGATTGGTTTGGTTATCAGGTAGCTTCCTTACCAGGTGGCTGGAAGAGGAAGGCTCGACTGCAAGTTCACAATGGCGGATTCGTAGGCTTTTGATCGCACCTCGACATCCACAGGTACAGGCCCAGTTCGGAGATCTAACGCAGATAGATAAGGAGACTCAGTTGCTGCTGCATCAATCTCTGCAAGCTTTGTGGTTGCTGAGCCACTATCTTTTGAACAGCCGACCCAGATGTAGTACGGCATTCTTACGCCAAAGAAGTGATTACGGGCGTTGACGCTGAGAACAGTACCAAAACGGTATTCAAGGTAGTCCTGCTTGATCAGTTCTAGTTTTCTGAGTTCTATGAGCAATACTCACGCGACGAGCAGCCTCCAAGTTCACGCGGTCAATCTCAAACCAAGTCCTCCAGAATACTCTAGATATCCACATGCAATGTCTGTTAATGGCTCCGCCAGTGTAGTTCCTCCTATTGAAATCGACCTGACTTTGTACATAGAAGTCGATTACACCCACCACGCCGTTAGGGCTCAGCAGAGATGATATGGAGTCGATGACAGGGTAAAATTCAGGTATCATGGATAGTGCGTAACTCATGGTCACAAGTTCGGCACCACCAGCATCACTAAACAAAAGGCACAAAGTCAGCTTGAGGATACATGCTTCGTCTTAGGATAATTCCATACGCGTTCTCGTCGAGATCCCGGACGGTCTGGCCTTGTGAGATGATCTCTTTTCGCTGATGAGCTTGAGGCTCATGCTCGTGTAGACGGAAGGCACGAGCATCCTGGCAGATGACTTTGACGTTCTTCCAGCCAAGGCGAGCGAAACGCTTGCGGGCCATCTCGCAGAGACTTGGAGAAAGGTCGACGACGTCTGTGAAATGTGAGGACATGCGTTCACGTCTACGAAAGTACTTACAAACAGAGCGGAAGAAGTCAGGTACAGAGACGAAGTTGGCCATTTGCTCGACGCTGTGCACTTTTAGTAAGACTGGACTAAGTTTTTGTCTTATGGTGCTCACTTGTGGCCAGTCCCTCCTCCGATCTAAAGCTGTCAGTCACGAATAGGCCATATGGAGAGCTGTTCTTACATCGACCCATACAGGCCTTTGGGATATAAGGCCAGCTTCACAGCGGTGCTTCAATTGAGCGGCTACCAAGCCCAGCATATCCTCACGACCTCGGAGCAATCGTGTGCGTGTGGCATCGTAAATGTCTGCTTGTGCTTTGTAGAAGCTTTCCTATACATGGTCAACCAAGGCTCATGTCGTATGAAACAGTACAAACCAAAGCATCTTGTTGGTCACCGTTCCTGTCTCCAGTATGTGGCTTCAAGAAGCACGCATATATGAACTTCAAATAGGCTTGAACAGTGCCCGTTTCGCCTTTCGGCTTGAATGCAACGGCAAATGTGGCAATGAGGAAGACACTCAGCACGCCGATTGCCAGGACGACCAAGTTGAAGGGGTCCTTGGGGAGAAGTGTTGAAAGACCGAGCATAGCTGCGGCACAAGGGACTTCAGCACAAGCTCAAGTGCACGAAGAAACGACAGGCGATACAGTACCGGAAACGAGTGCTGAGTGACACGCGGGACCATTGATATAAGGAAAAACGGCCACCAGTTCCGACCAGCGTTCCGAGTTCGGTTCGTCACTCTACCCCTCCACATGATGCTAATGCTCAGGCATACAAGCAGACGAGGCTTCCCCTCTCCCAGAAGCGAGTCTCAGCCAATTGAACCAGGCACATGCAGTGCTGTGGGGACAATAGTGCTGCGGCACGCTGTTGGAGGCGACATTGAGCTCTTCTGGGTCGCTTTCAGCGGCTACGCAGAGCCAAGGGACCGAGAGTCTCTCCAGAGCCCATTGTCGCAAGGAGCGCAAGGCAAAAGCTCGGACCTATCATGGGGCATTGTGTTTCCTCGTGGTGAGCCGCGCTGGTGTTGAGGTCCTCAGGATGCGTTCGCGTGCTGACCATTGTTTGGGCTGGGGCCAATCAGCCGTGCCGCAGCCGAGGCGTGGTGGAATGCCTCAACGGCAATGCAGGGTTCAGCATCAAACAAGGAACGGATGGTGACCTGCATCAAGCCTTACAGTACGACCATCGCACAATCCTGGTTCCCTAATCGGTTCGAGCTGTGTGTATAATCAGGACGGGCAAAGGTCGGCATTGAGCACAAACGTTTGGCAGGACTCAGCCAGCTCCACAGAACACACACAAGACGATAAGCCATATTGAACGTGGTCATGATTGGTCTACCTAATATTACAGAGCCATGGCGTACACTGTAGCGCCTGCTCGCAACCTGCTGCCGGTTCACTCTGCCCCACCCACTACGCGTAGAAATTGACCGTGTCCTTCTTCTTAGCCTAGGGACGGTTAGCCATGGTACGTAGTGCAGCATAGAACTGTCTCGGCTTACCTGTACTTCCGCGATGGCATCGACGTAATGCTCGTGGCTGATCTTTTGCTGTCCAGATCGGAGAGCAATCATTCCAGCCTCGACGCATACGGCCTTGAGCTGTGCACCGCCGAACTCGTCGGTACTGCGGGCCAATTCGGGCCAGTTGACGCCATCATCCACTGTCATCTTGCGGGAGTGGATGCGGAGAATCTGAGCTCGAGCTTCCTCGTTCGGCAGAGGGAACTCGATCTTCCTGTCCAGACGACCTGAACGAAGCAGAGCAGGGTCTAATACATCGACACGGTTCGTCGCTGCAAGCACCTTGACACGGTCGTCCGACGCAAAACCGTCAAGCTGGTTTAGCAACTCCAACATGGTCCGCTGCACTTCACGGTCTCCCGACTTTTCTGAATCGAAACGCTTGGTGCCGACGGCGTCCAACTCGTCGATGAAGATGATTGACGGTGCCTTTTCCTTTGCGAGCGCAAAGCAGTCTCGCACGAGCTTGGCACCATCACCGATGAACATTTGTACGAGCTGTGGGCCGGCGAGTTTGAGGAAAGTCGCGTCTGTCTGCGCTGCGCAGGCACGAGCAAGAAGCGTCTTGCCAGTACCGGGGGGCCGTACATCAGAGCACCTGAAGTTCTGTTAGTGAATGATCCAGCAGTATAGGCGACCAGGTATAGGTACCTTTGGGTGCCTTGATGCCGATCTTCTTGAACCGCTCAGCCTCCTTCATCGGCCAGACCACGGCCTCGACAAGCTCCTCAATCTGCTTGTCCAATCCACCGACATCTGTGTACTTTTCTGTAGGCTTCTCGTCAACCTCCATAGCCTTGACTCTGCTGTCATACTCGGCCGGGAGCGTGTCCAGTACAAGGTACGAGTCTTTGTTGACACCGATGAGATCCCCGGGCTTCAGCTTTTCGTGGTCGACGAGACCGATGAGAGGAAGGAAGATGGTTTGTCTCGTGGACGTCTTGATAACCGCAGACTTGCCAACGCGAGTCGCGTCCAAATCGATATTCGCGCCCTCTTCTTTTGCTTCGGCTTCTACATCAAGATCTAATATCTCGACGACATTGCCGACAAGGTATGGGAGTTGCCTAAGCACAGTTAGCCAGATTCAAAATCATGCTGTGTGCAAACGGTCACACGGCGACGCAGCCATAATCGCACCTGTTGTTCTCGATCTTGTCGAGGTTGTCCTTGATCTTCTCGTTCATAGATGCCTTCTCATGTGACAACCGCTGGAACTCGCTCTTCATTATCCGCATGTCGTTCTCCATGAGCCGCTTCCGTGCAACAATGTCTCGTGTGGCCAGGTTGAGGATCTCGTCGTCAAGCACCTCCTCTTCGGGCTCCGCGTCCTGCATTTCCGCATCGCCATCGGCCTTCTTGCCATCTTTTCCACCCTCTTCGCCCTCCTTCTTCTCGTCCTTCTTCTCTTCCTTCTGCTCGCGTTCGAGATCGTCAAGGTCCTCGAGTGTTGACATGGTGGCGGTGTACGGCGACGGTCAGATGCGGGGCAATGGAATCTCGGGATATGATGACAGTGGTAGCGGGAGGCAACGAAAAAAGGTGGCCGGGGTAAAGTTGCAGGTGCCGGGTGTTATGTGGGTGTTGGCGTCGAGCTCGGAGGCAGCTTGTGGATTACGAAGTGAAGCTCTGGCGGGATACTTAGTAAACCATCTTGGCGTCCGCGATTGCCTCCGACCGCGAGCACAGGCCACCTTTAGCGGCATGATCGTCTCACGTGCCTAAGATTCTAAGGTTCCAAGGTCAGGTACAATGTAGGTTACCTAGATACCTCATACCTACCTCTGCTGCTGGTGTGTCAAATTTGTAGGTGAGGTAGGATGTATAAGGACTGCGATTTGAGTTCCGCGCAGCGCATGTGTAATCCCACCGCATACTCCAGCATGTGTGACCGCAGTTCTCGAACTGCAGGGGTAGCACCTGAGCAGGCTAGGCAGCACACGAAGACTCTGAAACGTAAGTCTGAAAGCAGAGACGCGTTCTTGCTAGCTAAACAGGTAGAACAAAACTCCATTCAATCAGCAACTTCCTCCGTGTAAACATCGCAACGTACCATTTCGACGTTTCAAAGCACCTTCCGTACTTGCTTGTTTTGATACAACCTATTTGATCTCTTCCACCAAATTTTCAAAGGGTACATCACACCAGGAGGCAGCCAGCGCTCTTGGCTCGCCTTCAGGTGTGTGCTTTCATCAGATTTAGATAAAATAGTTGTCTGTAGGTGCAGCGGCTTAAACATGCGTCACAGAACCACAGTAATCCAATACGTGATGTTTGACCCATCAACCAATAATTGTTTATTTCGCGTATTCTATTTCCCAGATATAGGAACTAACATGCAAGTAGAACCGACCGTATTGCAATTGGTAATAATTAGACCGCGGCAAATTGGAGACGTAGAATTGCACGTATGCGGTTCCTAGAGGACTTTCCGAAAGAGAGCTACAGGAGGACATCAGAATGCCCCGGGACGTAAAGTCTAGATAGACTGTATCTTAGATCTAGCTCTGCAAATTCTATGGCCTTATTACTCTCTTCTATTCTATCAACTCCTAAACGTCTGCCTACGACCTCTCCTCTTGTATATTAATTATTACTTCTCTCCCGCGTTGCGCTCTCCCTCCCTAATATAATAAAGTAAAGCTCTTACTACATTCTAGATTAAAGCTCTTTTTATATTATAAAGTAAAACTCCTCCTACGTACTAAAGGAAAGCTCTTTTTATGTTATAGAAGAAAATGCCTCCTGCGTAATAAAATAAAGCTCCTCCTGCGTAAAAATACCACAAGTCCTAAGCTCCTGTGCGTATATGCCAGTGCAGAACAACCGTGCCTTAGCCAGAATGACTTCCGTATAATGTATTGTCATGTGAAAATTGACTGAACCATGACTAAGCCCCATAGCCCCAATGCCTCCTTTAGTAACGCTAAGAAGCTTCGTTAAGAATCTTTTTCGTGGTAGCTCGACGTTTGCGTGCACGTTTGAGGTCCCGTCGCTCATAGTTTCCATACTCTTCCTTGTCGTTTTCGTCATCTGCGGTCAACGTTCGCAATGTCTCCCTCTCATCATTGCCATCGTCATTATGCCCGTGAGTGTCTTGTTCTTCGTCATCCGTTAGATCATCAGGTATGGAACGGCGTGCCCGCTTCCATGTCCTCTCTTGCACAGTGTGCATTTGAGTAGCCCCCCTCTCTTCATCGTCATCGTCTGTCCCTTCTTCGTTCTCGTACCCGTTTTTGTTTCGACCCGGAGGCTGTTTAGATAGCAACGAGGTTCTACTGGCCGTCGCAGTGCTCGGTTTCGCTGCGGCCAGGGACTGGTTGCGTTTGCGGTAGCGAATCTCTTTGAACGCAGCTTGAATTACCGCATCTGACTTCGCTACTGGAACAGGGAACTTGTCATCTTGGGTCACATTGCGAACGACCGTACGGATATCTGCTTCCGAAACCTCTTTTTCAGCGAGGGCGTTGTCCTTGATATATTGTTGTATGTATTTTCTAATTGCTGTCCTGTTAGACATATTGAACGTGGTTGGCCATAGCTGGTCCTGTACTCGACGTTCGGGGAGAGATGCAGCCCACCGGGCCAAACGATGATTTAGGGCGTTGTTAATTATGTCCAACTCGTTGGAAAGTCCTTCTGATATGTCTCCACTAAGAACACCAGGCGTTTCATCTGCATCTTGCTGCTCAAGTTGGTCTACCCCAGCTTGCATATACAATTCGACAGTCGCAATGTTCCATGATCTAAAAAACGGAACTAGTTCACGGGGAGCATCGATCTTTGGAATGTTTTCGGTAATATACACTCTTAAGGTTTGCTCGTTTTCGCCTGCATCTGGCGTTACCACGACTTGTGCCAGCGAGTTGGAGAAGGCATCCACAAAGACCCGAAGAGGTCTCAGTGCTTCGGAGAGATCCTCCGATGTGCTCTTTTGGCGATAGTTCTTGCTGGGAGTGTACTTCAGGAGCTTCAGACAAGTAGCCGTGATCTCAGATACCCGCACATCTGTTTTGGTCACAAGGCGACGCAGTAAAGGGAAAGTTTTCGAAAGGTTCAAATTATCTGATGTCTCTGTTGTGAACGGCTCTTTGGTGGAATCACCTAAGCTAAGGAGGTCAGGATCTGAAGGGCGCGATACAACTGATTTTTCTCTGTTAAGATTCAGTTGTAGCCAAAAGTACTTTTCAATTGTTCAAAACTTTACCGCTGTCTGGTACTGGATACACTAGTCTTGGAAATCTTTGTAGCATCGGAGGAACGGTTTTCGGGTGCATACCAGGTCATAAAGCGCTGGACGAGATCTGGTTTATTGCCACCAGTTTTGAGGCTGACTTTGGCTTTAGACAGTTAGTATTAACATATTATTAAGTAATTAGACATTGTTGAGGATATAGACTGAGTAGAGAAAGTCTAAAACGGCGCGTAGTATTCTCTTACCTAGCTCGGCTTTCATTTCGCTATTCTTAAGCTTCTTGAACTCGTCTGGCGTATAGGAAGTCGTCATGTTTGTCAGAATCAGGTTGTGTTCACACAGTCGACCAGTGCTCTATGAAGGGCGAAAGATGAGGTTTGCAAGCGAAGGTAGCACGAAAACCCGAATGTGAAGTAAGACCAGACATCACTGTCGCACCTTCCTTTATAGCATCCCACCCACTCTCCTAACTAGCCAAGCGAGGATATAGCAAACCTCACACCTCAAACTCACACTTCACATTTCTTGTCTTCCTAGGCTCCCCACATGATGGAGGGCCTTCCTCCCGCCAAGCGCGTCACGTCGCGAGTATCGAAAGGTTTCAAAGCACTTGCAAAGAATGAACAAAAAATGTCCGAAATACGCCAGAACGCCATTTCCTCCCGTTTCTTTGACGGCTCGGCGCCCGGAACACGTAAGCACATACACTTTAACACAGTGTCCAAGAAAATAGCTTCTACTGATAAGCCAACAGGCAACAAGCGCGAAGATGCACGTGCTTTGTATGAGGCTTATTGCCACGAGTGCTGCGACTGCGAACCCACCAACATACAATCTATGTGGGACAAAAATACGTTTGTCCATCGTACGAAGGAGTTTCTAGAGGGGATCATTCACATAGCTCGTGGAAAATTTGAAAAGAGGATCAAGACGGGCACCTTGTGGAGCATGCTCTCATGCTGACTATATCAAAAATTCTTTTGGTTAACATGGCCACAGGTTATAAACATGCTATGTATTGGTGGGCAGCCGTGATGGTTCCAGACTTCAACCTTTTATGGCAAGCCTGGCATGAAGAAGTAAGCCGCCATATACACATGTTGGGGGTAAGCTACGCCTTGAGTGAATGCCAATGGAAAAAGAATAATCTGAGCGACGGTGAAATCGCTCTGATCTTTGCTTTTATAATGGACCAAAAACGAGGTTTGCCGAACCTCAAACAACACTGGGCAGCCATGCTCCTGACCTGGTTGACTGCGGTGCGACCAGGATCAATTGTGGTTACTATCGGCTACGAAAAAAGCGCAAGTTTAGGTATGTCTGCTATTCTAATGTGTAATACTGTGATGCTTATATACGTTTCTCAAGGTCTTCCTGGAAAGAAACGCCCGGTAGACGAGACACTGCGCTGGTCGGATATTCAATTTGTGAATATGCTGTGCGGGATTGCAGTCCAGGTAAAGCTACGGTACCATAAGGGATACCGCAACCCCAACAAGAACGATGCGGTCATCGACGCTGTCTGTATCTTCCTATTTTTGCCCACGCAGGGTGAGAAACTCGAATTCGATCTTCCGATCATACTTTTCGGGATCGCATACGAGCGTGGTTTATTCAAGCAGTCTCTGGACGAGATACTGAACAGCCCACCTAGCACCGTGTTCATAGAGAAAGATCCAATTGTTGACCAACAGGCGGCAAGTGCAGACTAAAAAGTGCTTTCCATGCATACCCAAGCTTACTCGATACAGGTGTTCGTGGCGGCCAGTCAATCGGGGTGTTTGAACCCCGAAAAGCCCATGCGAATTGCAGCCTTAAACCCCAAACTACAACAACTCTGCACAGCCGTTGGACTACTTGAGCGTAATACTTATTATTCACTGAGAAGATCTGCGGTGATTGAAGTACGACACGAGCACGGTACAGAGCTCGCACAACAAATAGCGCATCACAAACCCTCTGCAAATAGCCTTTTCTTTTACGATAACGTAGGCTTTGGAGATATGAACATGCAGAACTTCAGGATGGGCCTGGATGGCGATGGCGGACTTAGTCGTGCAGATGTCAGAAAGTTCTTTTCGCAAGCTCACTTGGCTAGATGGCAGGCAGATGAGGCTTCTCAAGGAATGACCCTGGAAGAGGTCTTCAATTCGAGAGTCAAGGCTTCTCTACCGGACGAGCCTGATTATCAAGACATAGAGCTACAATTGAAGGAATTTTATGAAAAGATAGGGAATCAATTGGCCGACATGCAGAGCAGTGGAGCGATCCCTGAGGAAGCACGCATTTCAGTGGGATTTACTGCAAGACACGGTGCTCAGTACCGAGCTCTCATGACCAAGTACGGGCTCACTGCTGAGCTTACACAAATGGAAGAACTTCTGAAGGTTCGCAAGCGTCTTTATCGGGCAATCCGTCTACGCCTAAGGCACAAGATCACAGAAAGTTTGAGAGAGGAGCACAGGGCGTTGTTGAACGAAAACATCAAGGGTTCAAGCAGAGTCCTAGCCTCTCAGAACGGTTTTCAACCAAAGGTTGTTCGTGGAACCACCGTACCGAAGCTGGGCCAAACAACCCAAGACCTCGAGTTCGAATTAGATAGAACTGAAGAACAATACGAACAGGAAGAGGAAGAAGGAGGCGATGAGGGAGTGAACGAAGAGATATTGCAGGCCCACGACATCGGTTCTCGAGAAGAATCGGAGTGCTGGATTGAGTGGGTCCAGTGTTCAACAAGACATGTCAAAAGTACTTTCAAGACTAATTGCTAAATAGCCTCAAAGATGTTGTGCATATCAAATTAGGCGGCGATCCCAGCCAAGCATACGAAGACAAATCTCCTCCTGCTCACGTCCTGCAGGCCCGCCGAGAGTTCTTAATGCAATGGATAAGCAAGGTCAGTTATACGATTGCATTCGACCAATCGATTCATGCTAACCCCAAGCCCAGACGGACACTGTTGTCAGTCAGGCTAATTTGTCATGCCTTCGATGTCAAATAGACCCAACCATGGATCAGAAGGCTAAAGACCGAAAGTTTAACCCGTTCAAGTTGAACTCACATATGAGGGGAGAAACTCATAAACGAGAGCAACAAATCAGGCGCGCGTTGAAGGCAGGAGGTATCGACACGAGAAATAACGGAGTTGTTCTATGCCCAGCTTGTGATGAAATCTTCAAAGGTGCCGCCGCATTCATGGAACATCTAAAGTACGCTATTCTAATGACGGAGGATAAGTCAAAACTCCTTTTTGAATACTTGGCTGACGACAACCTCAGGGATGAGCACCCCGAGCAACTGTGGGAAGAGATGGATGAAGATCCAAGCGACAGCGCAGGTGAATCACCATCAGAATTTAATGGGTTTAGCGACGTTCAAGAAGGTGTGGATGACAGCACGGAGTTTGACGGTTTCTCGAGCCCGCCAAGCAGAACCGAGTAATCATGAGAGAGGATGAGCTGCTCGGTTATTTATGTCAGGAGGAGCATTTAAAATTAATACTAGTCCTGTTAGACCGTATGTTCCTCTCAACACTGCTGTACCGCATATAGTAGAATTATAAGCTTGATAGGGCAACCAAGTAGCCAAAAAATTCGGTGTTCCCAGATGTGTTAGGGTAACAACACACTGACAGTCTGACACTGGGAAAAGATATTCACGGTGAGGTCAGTGACTGACCACTAACAAAAACAATGCGACACCTGAGAGACTCGAACTCTCAATCTTTGCCACCGGAAAGCAACGCGTTGCCATTACGCCAAGGTGCCATCTCGAAACCCTCCACAAGAGATCGAACTTTTTAAAACATGTGGAAATTAGAAAATACTTGTACTGATAAAACAAATATGACTAAAATTTTGATATGTCACATTCCGAGGTAAGCTTACCCCTTATAGGTTAGCCTTTTACAAAACTTGTCTATACTCTAATAACACTAGTATTACCCACTTCAAGTCCTCTGCACCAGTACTCTGCTTGAACACACTACTTGATTCTATGGCCAGTGCAACTCTATCACTAGGGATGAAGAGACAGCGTCTGAAAAGGGTTGGAAGGGAAAAAATTGAAAAGGAAAGAAATACCTGCAGGAGGGGATACGAAAGAGGGGGAATAGAATAAATTTGCCTCGTGACTCAAAGAAAGCCTATTCTTCCAGAATCGAGAGCTAGCGGATAGAACACCGGAAAGTTTGTGCTCGCGGGCATCCATCGCTCAGCTCTTAGCTTGCCTTAAGCCATTCTCCCGATTATCAAAGCTTCAGGTCTCCTATGCGTCCTGGGCACTCGTGCGTTTAGATCCATCACAACCTTAGGGAGGTTGTGCCGTCACTCGATGTGAATTAACTTAGCATTACGCCTTCTAATCTTTTTTAAAGTCCATTCATGATACATTAAAACTATATAAAAGGCGCGTTGTAGCAGGAAGTGCAGTCAACTCTAGATTAAGAAAGGGGCGATTCCCATAAGGAACTAATATAGTCACAGGACTAAAAGGTGCGGTGTGCACTCTAAACATGCATTATAGAGAACATTGCCCAGGGCAGTAGTACTAATGCGACCCAAACATGTCCTTAGGACCGTAGTGAGTGGCCGCGCCTATTGGGTTGTGCTGCCCAGGTAGTCGATGTTAATTTACATCGTCTTTGTTTGATGCGTTCCTAGTCCTAGATGGATCACCTAAACATCCTAGAGTTACCGCTCTACACTATCCTCTCTTACTGTCCTCAACGTGCCAAGAGCAAGAGAGTTAGTCAATGAGTAATCGTTAAGAAACTGAGAACCTTCTTCGTGGCGTTTGCGTGCACGTTTAACGCTCTTTGCACCAGCATGCTTCGCGTTTCTCTCACCATTATGCTTCGCATTTCTCTCACTATCATGCTTCGTATTTCTCTTACTATCATGCTTCGTGTTTCTCTCACCATGATAAGCCACGTGCTGAACACGCGGGCAAACGCAATATTCTATCACCCTAAAGGCACCTACCTTTCTCCTGCAACTCCGAGTCTTCCTTCCTCCACCACAACACGCTGTTCTGATCCTGGGTCACATTTACTGGCAGCGTCTAGGCCATCTCCCGTGTGCTGAACTGCTGCCGCCACACAATTCGCGGTCTCTTGTGCAATTGTCGCAAATTCTGGTAACCTGATTAGTTCAGTAAGTAAGATCCTAGCTTAAGATTGCTATACAACTGTTGATATAGAAAGTGGTTTCCAGGACAATGGAGAGCGACACAAACATCGGTAACTCGAGCCCGGACAACGACGTCGCCATGGTGGATGGCAGTCGCGCAGAAGACGAGTCGCAGCAACTCGCAGCCACAGCTGATATGCCGGGTCGAGACCCTGCAAAAGCGGACGCCGCCGCAGCTACAACTAAGAGAAAATCTAGGACTAGGGCGATTGACCGGAAACCTAAGAGAGCAGCTGCTAGGCGTAAGGAGTCATCTCAATCAACTATTGCTTCGGCTCCCCCACGTTGCACAACGCGAAGAAGGAACCAGACGAAGGTTTATACGGTAGGCAAACAGAAGCAAAAAGATTCGTTCATCAATATCGATAACCCGGAGGCAACCATCGCAGCTTATTGCGGGTTCAATGACATCGGAACTTTTCGAAATTTCTTACTGAGCCCTTGGGTCATCAGTTTCTACGTACGTTACTTGGAATACAGTGCCCATAGTCATAAGACCACGATATCCCTGCTTGATGACGCCCCCTATGAAGAGTATTGGCAGCACGAGGCAGAGGTAGACACCATTTACCCTCTGGAAAAAATCTTTGTAAACAAACATGAAAAGAAGACCCAGCTGAGTTATGGTGCTGGTCTGGTCGCTTGGCAATTTTTGCGACAGATACGAAAAGGTGTTTTGAAGTACGCCAACGAGGACGCCGCTGCATCATTCAGTGCTCTGACCAAGCGTCAACTACCACAGGGCGTAAAGGCGCCCACAAAAAGCAACCTACCGAACTTCGGACCTTTTGAGCAATGGGATGAAACCGAATTAGAACCCCTCAATCGCTGTCTCTGCTTGTTTGCGCATTTGAAATACGTGACCAGTCCTACCCAATGGGACACCCGCTTCCATGGGCGCACGCCCTGGAACTCTTCAGTCCTGGTGGGAATCGACTATGTCCCGAACTGGATGGTTGGCACGGAGGTAGCAGAGCGCCAGGCACCTGACGAGGTTCAGGATTCCGAATTGATTATGCAGACTCGCACTCTAGAAGTGCGCTGGAAATGCAAAAGCAAAAATCAAAAGAACGTACAATTCGTCAACGAACTTCAAGATCGTGATAATTATGACGAAGTGCCAAAGAAGGTAAAAGTCCTTTTGAACGAGCAAATGACTGGTCCGGAGCTCAGAGATAAAATAAGGGAAGCTTTTTATCTCCACCAACATGATGGACAACTGGAGCAGTTGATATTGAATGCCCCAAGCAAAGACGAGGAGGAAGATATGACGTTCAACGTGCTTAACTGCGACTGGGACACGGTCACAAAAGTGATTTTCGATTACCCAGACGAAGACACGCCGTTGTACTTTACGGTTCTTATGCGTGTCAGAGATGACACGGAGAGTCCGTGGGATAATGAGGGACCGCCATCGCCGCTTGCGCCATTCTTGACCGTCAAGGACTCCGATGTTGCACCAAAAGAGCCAATGACTGCTGCTGAGCGTGAGCAAGTATACCGGACAGTTTTCCAGATGACTGTTCCCTCTTTGGAAACACCTTTTGAGCCCCTCAAACTATTCAAGAATGACCGAGCGAGAATGACTAAATTCTTCGATGGATATGACGTGGACAGTCAGCAAGGTCGCCGAAATTGGCAGCTTAAAATTCTGGACGAGATCGCGGGCACACAACCGGCTTTCGACCAGGACCCATCCATGCTGAACTTCAAACGTTTCAGGGCTGAGATAGCAACAGCCTTGAATCGCGCAGCAGAAGACGGGCGCTCCGCTGCCATTGACCTCGAGGAAGACGAAGCCTACGTAGGAGCCCGGGAGCGTTACTACGCATATCAGAGTGCCACCGGAGGCACTGATGCCCACGTTGGCCCCCCGATTGAGACATCTGTCTCAGCTTTTGATATGATACGCCAGGGTAGCTACGATGATGTTAAAGAATTCTATAGTTTGACCCATAAATCGAAAGGGTTGATCAAAAGGTCTTTTAGGGCTTGGCAGGTCAACGGCCTGGCGTGGGCGTTATCACGCCTATACCGGAAAATACCCCTGGACGAGAAGGCATCGCCAGAGGCGAAGAAAGCAGCCGGTCTACTCACACAGCCGTACTTGATTCCGGGTCTTATGATTCAGGACATGACAGGTGCTGGTAAGACATCCTTATTACTGCTAATTCTAAGCCACTGTACGGAACCAGTCGAATACGAAGGAGGGCAGCCAGTGTGCAAGCCCTTTTTCCTTCAAGTGCCAAAAAACTTGGTACGACAATGGGCAGAGGAGATCATGGAATTCTGGCCATATTTCACGTTGATTATTGGTTATGATGACGGGCAACTCCCGCCATTCATCCAGGATCATGTGGTTAGCACATCCGCGATACGGGCATGGCCAAAACCGGACCTCTGGCCAGCCAAACTCCGTTATATATTTGACAGAACAGACGCGAAAAATTGTAGAACGATATACCTGACGTCCTATGAGACTCACGTCACCCGCTCGCTTTGGCAAGAAGAGAAGACACACCCTGCGATACCCTACAGCCCACCTCTGTTTGACGATAAAAGAAAAGAGGCTTTCAAAAGCGAAGAATGGGTCGAAGTCATAGATCACTCGCACCTGAAGGATGTGTTCTCGATTGCGATAAGTGATGAGGCAACCAAGGTCAAAACACCGGGCGGGCGCCGCCATGTGGCTACCCGACTCTTGTGTGCATCTCGGTTGATTTTTGCAACAGCAACACCGATGCATAATACGGGAACAGTATGTTACCTCTTTGAAAAGCGCTTTGCGTCCATACTGACCAAATTAGTGTATATTGGGTCCGATTGATTTGATATGGCGTACATTGCTGCCCACGCTGGATGAATACCCGGCAGAGACTCAAGAATGGATCTTCACGCGAATGGGGAAGATGTCGACCTTTGCAGACATCGAAAGCCTGGAAAGCTGCGACGTTCGACGACTAGCTGCACTCAACCCGCATACCGTAAAAACCCTACTTAATGGCCATGACAAGACTCATATTGCGAAGTTCTTCCCGTTTGTCGACGCACTCATTAGTTTGCGGCGCAACTCATCTTCTCGCATCCCGAGAGATGAGGCAGCGACCAGAATTTGTGAAATGCGGAAACTGATCAAGCCGCATTACTTAAAAACGAAGCGACTAGAAAGGCATGCCAACGAACAAGCTGAATTCCAATGGTTATACCGTGACGCGGCAAAGTAAGTTTTATCTTCTGTACTTCTAGAAGGAAAGTTAAGCGCTAATTTTATCTAGTCAGTACCTTCGCGCGCAAGGGAACCCTGGAGATGAGGAGCAAACTTCAGATCTGGTCGAGGCAAAAGGTTGTTTTTGGTATTGCCGAGATGCGCGAATTGCTGATTATCAGCGGTTCAACACAGGCCGCCAAATTCAACTTACTCTGCACGCAGTTAAGTCAGAGTACGTTATCAGAAGCGCTACACCATCACCGCACTCACGGGTGGACTGGCTACGATGTTGTCAATTTCATGTGCCATGCTATGCGACAGCCGCCACCAAAGACGGCGTCGGGTTTCTTGCGTTATATGGCACACGGTTCACCATTGTTGCGCGGTCTTGCTCGTGGCATGCACAATCATATCGCACAGAACCGACATGGAAAGCTGCTGGTGACCGAAGACGTCCCGTTATTAGCATGGTGGTGGGATCTGTTCATGAATATGTCACTCTTACAAACTGCCACATACCATAGTGGTCTCTCGTCGTCTGACAGGGACTCGCTGGTGAAGAAATTCAACACGGTCAACCATCCTGAGCTAACAGCTTTGGTGCTCCCATATAAAGTAGGCGCGCTAGGGATCAATCTACAGAATGACTGTTCTTCGGTCTACATTATGACAGGGAGCGAGTAATAATCAACTGAAATACAAGCTATGGTGCGACCGGTCCGGGTACAGTCCTTGAAAAGTCCTTTCGATCAATATCGTCTACTGACATTAGCTGCAGATGAATTCTCCAAGAGAGGTGACGATTGTTAAGTTCATGGTAAAGGATTCCATTCATGCCTATCGAGAAGGCAAGAAAATCGACAAGTACATCGTCGAGCTAGCAACAATAGCCATTGATCCTGGCGTACGCAAACTCGCAGTTGAGCTCTTGAATGAGTATCAAGCTGAGATTCGTGCTGCTCAAGACGATCCAGAAAATGCTTCGCTAATGGAAGATCTACGAAAGCACCAAAGAGTAGAAGAAGAGAAACTCAAAGCTGCCATGAAAAATGACAGCTCAGGTGCAAAGACGGTTCCCGAAAGCCCAGACCAACTAGATGTCAACAACATTATCGGGGATCGCAAAAGAGAAGTAAAACGCCCAGCTCTTTACATGGACGAAAAATGGTCGAACAGTGGCAAGTTCCTAGGGACAACTCATGAGAACGAACCGGGTGGAAGAAGTATGAAAAGGAATTTTCACCCACGTAGCCGCATTGCTGAAATTTTCACCTCGGACGAAGAAGAGGAAGATGAGGATTTAGGAGCTGTCAGTGGTTACGGTGAACAACATGAGAATGAAGATGAGGATTTGAACCTGTCCGATGCGGGGTTCGAGGAAACGACAGAGACTCCGCCGACAGAGAAACAACGCAGGCTGCAAGCGTCAAAGAAACTCAAAGCGTCTATTCCAGTGTGGAGTGAGCAAAGCCGGACCCTAGTCAACAAATTACTCGCAGAGTACCACCGCGAGTATACGGATGATGATTTGAATACGGACTCCATCCTGAGGAGAGCGCTCAAATACATACATTGCCGAAAGATGGGACTTCCGCTGGACGACACACCCACTATACATGTTAAGGTATGTACACCAAAACCACTTTTCATCATACTGCTAATTGTGCCGCTAGTATAACGCCTTCCCAAGCGCGATTTTAGATAAAATTAGGCGCAAGAACGAGGTAGAAGCCAACACGAAGGATCTTCTGATGCATTTGTTCGAAGGCAGACGAGAGGAGGATCGCTGGGCACAAAGAACTTATCGGAGGATTTTCGGGATAATTGTGTCGTCGTTAGTCCCTTTGAGCCCTTGCAGCTCGACAAAGCAGGCAGACACGTACAACCTATCCTGGGATACCTAACATACTAGCCGAAAACACCACAAATTCTACATACATTGGCAGGCTCTATACCTTCATCTTGCTGCATGTAGTCAATAATGCCTAAAGTGTGAATGTAGTTTAATGGGAGATCACACTCCCAGTGCCTTTTTGTGGGGACCGGCTCCACGCCAGTCTTGGGCCGATAACCGAGCCGAGCTTCAAAGACACGCCATTACCAAGGTACAACCTACAACCTACGTGTGAAGTGCCGTACACTACATTACCAGGGTAAGTTTGTGAGTGAATTTTCCGTGGAAGCTCACAAAGTATGGTGTTTGATTGGCTTAGATCGCTATCTCGGTACCATTGCTGATCTGTACTAACTATACAAGACGCACATCATTGGTGCATAAGTAGCTCCAACGTATACCCTCCTGCATACCTAGGTACTATATCCACTTCTCTTTCTGTAATTCCTAACACTTCTTCGAAATAGATACAGCTTATCAAGGCGTCTGCCTCCGAATCACTTTTGTCACGGCGCTCACTCATCATGAGCTCTTTCAGGATATTCCGTCGAGTGCAAGTGGGAACACTGTAGGTCTACACACCCCTTTATTCCATCCTCAGAGCTAGAGAGTTGATGATCCGATTCCTGTTATCTCACTGGCTTATCAACGAGGGATGAATTCTACACTGGCGTGAATCTTTAAGCTTTCGTACAATACATACCTTGATTTCCTATATCCCTACACCTGTTCGATGGCTGATCCGGTATCTAGTTCCAAGAGTATCTGTTCTCCACATGCATCCTTGAGACTACGAACAATTGGCCGATCTGCCTTTTCATCTTCCGTTCACCCTAGTTCCACAGCTTCTGGATCACAGAATTCGACTATATCTTCCAGCAATGCCTCTGCCACCGCCAAAACCAACCCTTTTTCTGGGCATGTTCATAAACGCTGGGACATAAAGCCTAACTATGAATTTAAAATCAAAGTCCAAGAGAACGTCGTTCATGTAGGGAATCACAAAGTGTATGCACCTTCTTAGTCGTACGGAGTACATTGCTGACCGTAACTAACAGACCAAATATATGGCTAAGGTTTGCCTCAATTTGGCACACGTATGTAGATTTATGTTAACACACGTGTAGAGACAATTGCCAGTGCAAAAGTTGCGTCCACGAAGAAACGAGACAGAGACTTCTTGACACCTTTACTGTAATATTTGCAACGAACTTTTGTCTAGATTGATACTGATATTAACCATAGATTCCGGGAAACATTTCCATCAAAAATGCCGTCGATTCCAATAACAGCATTAGTATCAACTGTCAGTCTTCACATGACACCTTTCCGTTTGCATCGCAGCTCACGATCACACAGGGAGCGATGGACATGAAAGTGTTTTCGATAAGAACTTTCTCCAAGAGGCCGGAGCATCAAGCACCCAACGAGCAACCATACGTCAAGGACAAGAAGAGTAAGATTGATCCCATATATCTCCACAACTATCAAGCTATTAGACTAAATGCCACCCAGCATCGTCCTTTGGGACTCCTCGATTGCTCACTCGAAGCCAGGACAAGAGTGGCAAAAGCTCACTGAATCAGGGCCTGACCATCTCATCGAGGCAGTGCTGCACGATATTGTAGGCCACCCATCTCCTTTCCCTTCCTTCCAGTACCTGACCTCAACCACCAAATCACGTGCTAATCGAATGGGACGTCAACAGCGGAAGTTCGGTTTCTGCTATGTCAAAAACGTGGATACCACCCCTGAGGCTACTGAATCATTGCTGGAGCGGATATCCTTCATTCGTGAGACGCATTACGGCGGATTTTATGACTTCACAGCCGATCTCGCGTCCAAAGACACAGCCTATACAAACATCAAGTTGGAAGCACACACGGACAACACGTACTTCTCTGATCCAGCAGGCCTCCAAGCATTCCATCTCCTCTCCCACACCGATGGAAAAGGCGGCACGTCTTTGCTCGTAGATGGATTCAAAGCTGCCGAGGAGCTCCTGCACGAAGACAAAGAAGCCTACCACATACTCGCCACGGTGAACGTACATGCACACGCCAGCGGCAACGATGGCATATCCATCCAGCCTTATAAGGGTTTCCCCGTACTGGAGCACGATGTCGACACGGGTGCCTTGCTGAGAGTGCGCTGGAATACAAGCGACCGTGCAGGTATCGAGCTGCCTTTGGGAGAGGTCGGCAAGTGGTATGCTGCTGCACGCAAGTTTGACGCTATTTTGAAAAGGGAGAAGAATGAGTACTGGGAGCAGCTGCAGCCGGGAAATGTGCTCATTTTTGATAATTGGAGAGTGTTGCATGGGAGAAGTGAGTTCACTGGGAAGCGAAGGATCTGTGGAGGATACATCAACAGGGATGACTGGATGTCAAAGTACAAGATGCTGCATTTTGGAAAGGAAAAGGTGCTGAAGCATCTGGCATCGGGCTAGACGGACAGCTGTGTTAATGCAACCAATGGCAAGTCCAGGGTGTAAATCGAGACTAAAGATGTCAATGCAAATCGTTGGCACACACTGCTCGCAGCCAAAACTAAAAAATGTTGATACACCTGACTTTGCCTGAGAGGCGACGGTATGTACAGCTGCCATTGCTTAAACTCAAAGAAACCGGTTTTTCCTTACTTTCCAGCACCTCTACCGACCCTGCTTCTCCTGCTCCAGCTCCAACTCAGCCTGTCGGTAGTACTTGGCCGTGTCGACTCCGTGGTACGGGTGGTTGACAAAGTTGGGCCAGGGAATGACGTGCGAAAAGACGGCGGAGAAGCGCGAATTGCGGTGGGCAACGCCCTGCATGTACTCGGTCATCTCGCTCTTGCCGTACAGCGGCTCTCCCCGCTTGACCTTGTCCACCATCTCGCGCATGTCCATGTCGACCTCACGTCGGTTCTCGCGGGAGCCGTAGAAGCGGGCAGAGGTCCTTGTGTAGGCGAATAGGAAGGCTCCGGTGAGGCCAACGGCGCACGACATGCGCATGACGGGGGCAAGACCACCCTTGCCGACGAAAGAGGGAGAGACACGCTCCCAGTAGAGCATCAGGCCGGGGGAGAGGGCGCCGACGGCGGCTCCGGTGAGCCAGTCGGAGGGGCGGGTGTACCGCACGACGCGGGTGAAGTGTCTTTGGACATGGTCAGCAAGTGCAGCGGGCTGCGAGGGCGGTGGCAGCGGTGGGAGCGTACGGGTCATTGTCGATGAGCTGGGCACAGTTAGCCATGCGGCGGGCATTGCGGGCGGGGAGAGGCGCCAATTGCTTACCGGGTACTCGCCCGTGGGGATCTTGTCCGGGATCACGGGCTGGCCAACAGTCTCGCCGATTGTGGACGCCATGGTGGTGAGGGGGAATGGAGGGGAACAAGCTGCTAGACGAACGTCCATGGGCGCCGGCAACCTGAGGTCCAGCGGCGGTGGAGCGTCCGTGCTTTCGCGCATCACCAAACTTCATCGACTTGGCGCGTCGACCGGGGCCATGCGACGAGCTATAACAATGCGCCTGCCCGCCCAGCGACCATCGAGATCATAGACAGCCACCATGGCCGCCGCCCACCCTGAAGACGGCCCGTCTGCCGCCCTGGCGCTTGACCCCGCCGCCCGTCCGACCGTCGCAGACCTCCAGGGCGACGGCCACTTCGCCCAGGTCGCGCGCAAGCACTGGCTCGTCGCGACCAAGACCCCCAAGGCCCGCCCCGACGTGATCAAGCAGGACCTCTGGGATGAGCTGGTCAAGCTCGATTTTGCCTACTCGTCCCTCCTCGTGCTGGAGAATCTGCAGGTCCTGGAGCGGTATCTCTGGCCGTCGTTCAGCGAGGATGCCTCCAACTACCACGCCCTGCTTCTCGCCCTCGTAACAAATGTCAAGAGGAGGGAAAACCTACCGTCATGGGGTGAGCCTACTCTCTGTTTCTCTCGCTCCAATGCGCCAGGAACCAGCAGCACTCGCTGACAAGAAACACAGAGCATTTCGCGACCAAGCCCGCCGACTTCTCCAGCTTCTTCCGTCGCATTCTCTCCATGAGCATCGACCGCGCCCAGCCCATAAACATCTGCACACAGCTCGTCTCCTTCGTCATTGGCGCCTTCCAATCCCTGGACAGCGGCCTGGTGCGCAAAGAGTGCGCGCCTCTGGTCAACGTCGCGATATGGCAAAACTTGCATTCGGATGCCGCGAGGGAGCACCAATTTGAGCAGCACCCGGTGCTGAGGAAGGCATGGCGCGCAGCACACAAGCGCTTCGACGCTGCAGACGAGGCAATGCAGGCCAGGCTGCGCTTTGAGCGATCCTGGCTGTACACTTTGGTCTTGGAGTTCCTGGACCGACTCTACAACAGTACGACGAGGCAGGAGATCCAAGACAACCTGGCCTACTGCGAACGCTTCCTCGAGCTTCTGACGGATTTGCAGAGCCAGCTGCCCACGCGGAGATATGTGAACACTCTGCTGCGCGATCTCAACCTACTTCCTGCGATCCGCCTATCGCCCATGTATACGGACGAGGACAATGGTCTATTCCGCGACCTCTTCAACCTCCTCAGCCACTTCACATATTTCCCCATCGAAGATCAGACTGGCAGACAGCTTTCAAAACTGGAGTACGATCAGGAGCACTACGACGTGCTCGCAAGATTGCAGCGAGTCGCGACATCCACCTTTCAGGAGAAGCTCCAGCTCTTGACCTTGGCAAACTACGGCAGCATAGGCAACCGGGAGGAGCTTCAGGGCCATGTGCGGACACTTGAGGATGTCGAGGTCGTGCAGCTTTGCTCGTTGATGGGGCTACGGACAGAATACCCTAAATCGACTTTCCTGGTCCGGGATCGCGCTTTCTTCACCGAGACGCTGTTGTCACTGGTCGAGTACAGATCCACATACAAGGACATTGTGCGAGAAATGCCAACCCTGCCCTCGGAGGACGTATTGTTCGAGAGTACTTTCATCAGAAATGAATCGTACGATGGATCACGTCCGCTTGCGATACCCAAACTCAATCTACAATACCTTACAATGGGCGATTTCCTGTGGAGATCGTTCATTTTGTATCGGGCTGAATCTTTCTACGGCATCAGAAAAGATATGGAGGATGTCATCAAGCGTGTTCAGCCTCGAGGCAAAGGAACCACTACCAAATTCGGTGGCTTTTCGCGAATGTCTCTTCCCATCTCTAGCCCTGGTATTGTAGATGTAGCACCTTCGAGGGTAGGTGAGCTGCATCCCGCCCATGTTCGTGCTGAGATTATCCTCGACGTGAGCCGCCTACAGCAGCCGGTACGCAAAGAATGGGACTCGCTTCGGCCAGACGACGTGGTCTTCCTACTTGCAGTCGAGGGACCAGACGAAACCTCGCGTAATAGACGTAATAAGCAGACAGGAGACCACCAAGGCATTCACAAGCTGCGATGTGCCGAAGTAGTGCAAGTGCAAGACGAAAACGGTCGTCCTCTACGCGAAAACCCATCTGATGATGGATTCCGTCGCATTCGGCAGCGGAGGCTGATCGTTAATATCGATGCAAGACAATACCAAGAGGACATGGATCGTGTTGCGCAAGGTCGGCCCAACATCTATGAGCAGATCAACCTGGTCGTGCGTCGGCGTGGACGAGAGAACAACTTCCGCCCCATCCTTGAGTCCATTCGCCGCCTTACCCTCTCGGATATTCCTGCACCCTCATGGCTTCAAGAAGTATTCCTAGGCTATGGAGACCCTGCATCTGCATCCTACAGACGTCTGCCTAATCGCCTGCATTCGATAGATTTTCGTGATACCTTCCTCGACTGGCAGCACTTGATCGAAGCCTGGCCCGGCAAATCAATAGAACCCCATGAGAACGCACAATCCTCCTTTGGGCCTCCATACGTCGTCAACTTCCCCGCACCAGCTGAACCCGAACCGGCAACTTTGCGAACATCCAAGAAGCGGCGTCGTGACCACAGCGAGGTTGCACAACCTGCGCAGGAAGGTGCATCTCTCCACGTTTCGACATACAAACCGCCGAACATGGGTCCCTACCCTGCAGATGCACCCAAGCTGAACGGCATTAGGTTCACCCCTGCGCAGGTTGAGGCAATCACATCCGGTACACAACCAGGCTTAACTGTCGTGGTCGGCCCACCGGGTACCGGCAAGACGGATGTAGCAACCCAAATTATCTCCAATATATACCACAACTTCCCGGATCAGCGGACATTACTCATCGCACACAGTAACCAGGCGCTCAATCAGCTTTTCCAGAAGATCGTGGCGCTCGACATTGATGAGCGCCACCTCCTTCGTCTGGGACATGGCGAGGAGGAACTTGAGACTGAGGCCAGTTACAGCAAGCATGGCCGCGTAGAATCTTTCCTCGAGAGAGGAGCTTATTATCTTTCTGAAGTGGACCGACTGGCAAAGAATTTTAACGCACCTGGAGCTCACAATAGCTCGTGTGAGACAGCAGATTACTTCAACCAGGTATACGTGAAACCGGCGTGGACGCAATACTGGGACCAGGTTACTTCTTCGGATTACAGCGTTGACCAAATCATTGCTGAGTTCCCTCTCAAGGAATACTTCAACAATGCCCCACAGCCACTGTTCCCTCCTGGAGCAGAGCGCGAGCAAATCGTCGATATTGCACAAGGTTGTTACCGTCATGTTGAGAAGATTTTCACCGAGCTCGAAGATATTCGTCCATTCGAAATTCTGCGTAGCCCCCGTGATAAGGCAAACTACCTCTTGGTGAAGGAAGCTCGCATCATTGCGATGACCTCAACACACGCTGCGATGCGAAGACAGGAGATTGCGTCGCTCGGCTTTCACTACGACAATGTCATCATGGAAGAAGCTGCCCAGATCACTGAGATTGAAAACTTCATCCCTCTTGCACTCCAGAATCCGCGGAATAACGAACTGCCTCTTCAGCGCGTTGTACTGTGCGGAGACCATCTTCAGAACTCACCTGTCATTCAGAATCTAGCATTCAGACAATATGCTAACCTGGAGCAATCATTATTCCTTCGTCTTGTTAGATTAGGTGTACCGACAATCATGCTCGACCAACAAGCGCGAGCACGGCCGTCGATAGCAGAGCTATACAAATGGCGTTACAATAACCTGGGTAACCTACCTTCTGTTCTTGCTTCGACAGAATTTACCACTGCGAACCCGGGATTCAAATTTGATTACCAGTTCATCGACGTTCCGGACTACAAAGGCAAAGGCGAGAGCGTACCTACGCCCCACTTCGTCCAGAACTTGGGCGAGGCCGAATATGCAGTGGCGCTGTTCATGTACATGCGACTTCTCGGCTATCCAGCGCATAAAATTACCATTTTGACCACGTATGCTGGCCAGCGGGCGCTCATCAAAGACGTTTTGGACCACAGGTGTAAGGGTAACCGACTCTTTGGTCTTCCTAAGATAGTAGCGACGGTGGACAAATACCAGGGAGAGCAGAACGATTGTAAGTGTAGAGCCCAGCTTCTTGATCATATCGCAATTAACATACGATAGACATCATACTCTCACTGGTCCGCACCCGATCTATCGGTTTCCTGCGAGACATCCGCCGTCTCACAGTTGCACTGTCCCGTGCAAGGCTGGGTCTGTACATTCTGGGCCGTGCTTCCGTCTTGGAATCTTGCTTTGAGTTGAAGCCTGCATTTGACATACTCCTGTCACGCCCGACAAAACTATTTCTCGTCACCGAAGAGATGTACGATGCTTCTTTCTCGCGACAGGTCGATGCCGAGATCCAGGAAGGGCAAGAGGCAGTCATGGAGGGTGTAGAGCACCTGGGACAGTATGTCTTCGAAATGACCAAGGCAAAGGTTGAAGCGCTCAAAGCCAATGGCGGACAGCTGGCTGTCACAAATGGTGCCGTCAATATGGGGAACGGACAGGTGGATGATGATGAACAGGCAGATCGCGAGGAAAACGTTATCGTCCCGGACGAAGATATGTACGCAGATGAAGATGGGCCAGTGGATATGGGAGAAACCGGAGGCAGGTCATAGCGTGTACTTGCATTTCGGTATCGTGGATATCGCGCTGTATATGAAGAAAACTACTGTATTAATGAAGAGCCGATGGGATTCGACATCGAACAACGCACAGCATCGCCCTGGTACGCTATTCGAACACGACCTGGTAGGATCGATGCAGAAGACTGAACGACAACAAACGAGAAGGGCAGAAAAGGCGGAGGGAGAGATGTGCCAATTTTCAAGTCTGGCCCAGGTGCTCTCTGCCATAGAGATGTTCCAACACAAGGGAACGGTGGATCTGTCGATTCGGGTGAATCCTATGACAGATGCTGTCCCGAGGTCCTTCACCTACCTGAATGTGAGGGTATGAAGTGTGAGGGGGATATAAACTCTCATACTTTGTGACACGGTGTATAGATAATTTACAATTGAAAGTAAAAACTTGAGTTGTATGTTGTTCGACGTAGTGTTTTCTCGTCGATTTTATTGTGTTCGTCGAGTTCTTGCCAAGTTCGTGCTCAGTGTGCAGCATAGGAAGCAGCGCTTTGATGAATGTCAGTCGCGACCGTTGGTATTTCCGGGGTAGCGCAATGGCATAAAGTCTGCTTACATCACCATGCCTGTGTAACCTATGCAAACCACAATCTCTCATTTCGAACCTGTAAGCGCTAAAGGAGGCGTGGTCAGCAAAGCGTATAACAACTCACACAGTCCATACCACACACACGATTCCAGTTGATCTAACAATCTCAGCACAATCGCAATGGCCGAAGCTAAAGAAGCCCCGAACCCACTAGGTATCCAACGCGGAAACTACAACCGCTCCCTCCCCGGCCCCTTCCTCCTATCCCTCGGCCGCATCATCTCCCTCCCCCTCCAGCACTGGGTCATCACCAAGCACCCCTTCTCCACCTTCAACATCCCCCGTCCACCAACTCATGGCTCAATTAATCTTCCCCTCATCGGGCCCCAACCCCAACTGTCCACCATCTTCCTCGGCATGACAGCCACGCTGCTGCTCAAGCAGAATGCCTGGATCTGGGGGTACTGCAACGAGCGCATCACGCTACCCTTTGCCTTCTTCGGCGTCGTCGTCCCAGCCATCTACGAAGCACTGTGCGCGTTGGTGTTCACGTCCGGGGCGGCGAATCCCTTTTGGACACCTACGTGTGTGTACGCTGGTGCGGGGGTGCACTTTGTAGCTGCGGTTACGGAATGGGTGAGTGAGATGGGGAGACATGGGTTCAAGAGTAGGAAGGAAAATAAGGGGAAATTGTACACAGGGGGATTGTTCGGTGTGGTTAGACACCCGAATTATGCGTGTAATGTGGTGTATGGGGCGGCTTATGGGTTTGCGGCCGGGGGGCCGTTGTGCGCTTTGTTTAGTGAGTTGCTTGATCTATGGGTGGAGGTATCAAGTGTGCTAACGTGTGTAGCGGGACTGTTTTACTGGAGTAATTTGACGCAGAATGCTACGCCGGCGAAGGAATTGTACTTGGCTGAGAGGTATGGGGAGCAATGGGAGTCGTACAAGAAGCAGGTGAGGTGGAAGATGTTCCCTGGGATCTTCTAAGGCTTGGTGTAATGCAATTTTTATCTGGGTCAGAATTTAGTTAAGGGTTTGGTCAGGAAAAGCAATATAATTCTGAACAGTTTTGATCAACATATTTATGAACTACGGTGGGTTCTGAATTCATCATTGTTGCAGCCCTTTTCTTGTCAATTCCAAGGTTATCACATCCACACATGTTGGTGGACATGCCCGATCCCCCGTTGTAAGGGCCTAAAACTGTGTTATTTCGGTGAAGCATGACTTTTATTGTATCCCTTCGGCAAGAGCTCTAAAACATAGGTAAATGCGACACTCCAACTGGCGGAATCCTTCAATTCACATTTCTGTGCCCTAATTTCCAGGCCATGTCTCACACACGGTCAAATCCAAGATGCGATTAATGTGACATGAAGAATCGAAGTCGTTACCTGGTCTACCCCGAGTTAAATATGTAAAGCGTGCAGCATTTAGTCCTACGAATACGTGTACATCCGAATCTCTCGTTGGAAATGAAAAAAAAGTACAGTTCAACGCCCTGATGGGGTCTTTTTCCATGGTTCATCCCTAAGGCGAGCACATGTCGCTAATACGTGGAAACAACAAGTCTATTGTTTTACAAAGACGCTCGCCAGATGCCTTTCCAAGTGGTGATATCTTGGAAGATGCCAAAGTCGATCGAGGAAGCGAATCGCGCTGGCTTATTTCGCGGCGCCGGGGTAGCGGGTCTTGCCAACGGTGAAAGGGACGTAACGGTATTTGATCATGTGCTGAATTTGTCGCCTCACTGTTCGGTGTTAGTGTTCCCTTCCGACTGGGCAGATATGATTGCGACATGTACGTACTCGTAAGGAATAGCAAGATCAACCAGTAGACTACCAAGACGGGCCAGAAGACGGGCAGGTTGAAAACCTCAAACCAGCTGCACAAGAAAGAAATGGCGATCGCCTTCGTGGTCGAGTACCAGAACTTGAACTCTGGGAGGCGACGCACGAAGGGGCGGAACTCTTCCTCCTCCTTGGTGGGCAGACCTCCGGCTGCGCCGTCTTCCATGCCTTCATCCTGCTCCAGCGAGGGGTCGAACTTTGGCGAGATGAAAGCGAGGAAGAGATTCAGCAAGTAAATGCCGAGGGAGTAAGCGACTTGCAGCGTGTTAGCATGCAGTTGCACAAGGCGTAGGCTGCCACTGCGGACGCAGGAAGCCGGGCGCGTGCTGTTGGGAGTGCATACCGATATACCATCCTTCTGCCACGAATATTCTAATCGCAAAGAGCACGAAGAGCGTGGCGGTGCCGGACCAGCGGTATGTGGTGAAGGGGGTGGACTTGTCGAGGTAGGATTGGAATATCTGGAGCGGGTCAACAAATAGTGCTCAGAGGCCACGGTCGCAAAAGCCGCGCAGGCCATCGCAAAGACGATTGGCGACAGGCAGCAACACGGCTCGGAGCAGGCTGTTCATCGACGTACCCTTCCATACTTTGTCGTCTGGGCCGTCACGGCAGAGAAAGGGGTGTCTGGCTCGGGGGCGTCCATTGCGGCGGGGCGAGGGGGAGGCTGCGATGCGAGGAAGATGCAGCGGCGCAAAGGTGGGCGAGGGGGGTTGGTGCGGGACTAGCAGACGATATGAAGGCGGGGGTGACGGCGGGGATCGGGGGCGTTGGACGGTGCAATGCCCAAGTTGTATGGAGTTGTACGTGTTCTGAGGCTGGGCGGTACTCGAGAAAGATTCCAGCCGTTCTCCAGCAGGGTTAGGCGTCGACGATGCCAAGGGACAGGGAACGCCTTCCCTTTGCCTGCATGTTGGCGCACCTAGGTAGGCAGCCTAGCACTAGATAGACTACACACATATCGGTACATAGCCCGTACGTACATTCTTACTGGCGGTTCGCGCCGGGAGTGCTTTGGAGCTGCAGCCGAGGTCAACCGCTGCAGCTCCCAGAGAGCTTCAATACACATTCACTTGTTATTTCTTTCTTTCTCTCTCTATTCTCTTCACGATAGAGCAACTCTTCCCCACAATGTTCGCACTCAGAGCTTCCATCCGGACAGCCACGCAAGCGCCCGCATGTGGCTTCCGCTTTGCCCGCAACTACTCTTCGGGAAAGACGTATGAACATCTGCTCGTCTCGTCTCCAAAACCTGGCGTTGGCTTCAGTGAGCTCGCCTTGCGACATGCACACCTTGAGTTGCCCCACTAACACTCCAGAGTCCAACTGAACCGCCCCAAGGCCCTCAATGCCCTCTTCACCCCCCTCATCCTCGAGCTCAATGCTGCCCTCCGCGACTACCAGGCCGACAAGTCCATTGGCGCCGTCGTCCTCACCGGCTCCGAGCGCGCCTTTGCCGCCGGTGCAGACATCAAGGAAATGAAGGACCTGACCTTCAGCACCGCTTACGGCAATGACTTCATCGAGAACTGGTCCGAGCTTGTGACCTTTCTCAAGAAGCCCTTGATTGTCGCCGTCAATGGCTACGCCCTCGGAGGCGGCTGCGAGCTCGCCATGATGGGCGACATTATATACGCCGGCCCCAAGGCCACCTTTGGCCAACCCGAGATCAAGCTGGGTACCATCCCAGGCGGTGGAGGTAGCCAGAGGCTGACCCGCGCCATTGGCAAGAGCAGGGCCATGGACATCATACTCACCGGCGACAACATCACTGCGAAGCAGGCAGGTGAATGGGGGCTCGCCGCAAAGGTCTTTGACGAGCCCCAGCAATGTGTCGACGCGGCCCTCGCGACCGCCGAAAAAATTGCGTCCTACAGCCAGATCGCTGTCAAGGCCTGCAAGGAGGTTGTCAACAAGAGTCAGGAGCTTGGGATCCGGGACGGCGTTGAGTTCGAAAGGAGGATATTTCACGGACTGTTTGGATCCAAGGATCAGACAATTGGGATGACGGCATTTGCAGAGAAGAAGAAGCCCGAGTGGACCAACGAATAGGCAGGGAAAAGAAAGAAGCCCGAGTGGCTCAACGAGTAGGCAGGGAAAGAAATATGGCCAATCAAAACAAGCTGCGTAATAGTCCAAGTCATGTCATTTTGTGACTATTTAATCGAAGCAGACGGTATCGTCATTACAAGGCCATGGAGGCCCTACTACGTATTCTGGCAATTTTACTTGACCTTTTGCCCAAACCGTAGGGAAAAAAAAGTATAGTAAAATAAAACTCATGCATGCAAATCCCACTCCAAACGATGCCTGGGGTATTGTAACTATGTACAAGCAATCAAACGCTAAATCGACAGTGATTCTGATATTCATCCTTCTCTCCTGCATCAATGTGACGGCCCCAAATTGGCGCCGTGTGCCGTATCCGCCGTTCTCGGCCTCTCGCCATGTGCAAGAGGTGACTGGGGTATGCGCGGGCTCGGTTTCGGGCTGATGTAGGGCGACATCATCGGGCTCTCCATCTCAACGGGCTGCTGTCGGACATGCATTTGAGTCGCCTCGGCCGGTAACTCTGAATATCTCTGCACTGGTCCGGCTGTGTAGTCGGCAGGCATCTCTACCGGTTCACTGGTTTGTGCAATCTGCTGGTACTGGTGCTGTCCACCGAAAGATGCGAATGGTGGAGGTTTGGGAGAATCGTAGAGAGGCGGTGCTGGTGATCCGTTAGACATGTTTCCAAAGCTTGGCGCTTGCGCAGCCTGTCTACGTCCGTCGTGGTGACCGGAGGGACTAATGGTAGCGTTTGTGCCTGGTGTGGCATGGGTGTTCGTACCTTCAGAGATGGCGGAATTTCTGTGCGTCTTCTCGGGCCCAGGGAAACCGTTGTTCACGGCAGACGAGCCGGATCCCCGTCTGCTCTTTGATCGCCGCTTCTTGAACAGGCAGAAGAGTAGTACGGCGATGATGGCTACGACTGCGACTCCCCCGCCTACTGCACCGCCGATGATGGCAGTCGTGTGTGAGCTTCCACCGTCCTTGTCATCGCCTGATGTCGATCCTTTGATACCGTAACTTGCTTGCTGGTCTTTGTCGCCGATGGTGGCCATGGTCAGATCACCCGTCTTGCACGACTTATCCTGCGTTCCGCAAACATTGCTCTTGCAACATCCCCAAAATGTGGTTTCGTTCTTGGGCATATCTATACAGGTATAGAAAGCAGAGCCGGGCGAGCAACTAGGCTCCCGGAGCTCGGCGCCCATCAAATCATAGGCAGACGCATTGAAAGATACAGGCTCGATGTTTCCTTGATTGCATCCGCTGACACCGCAGGGGTCGGTTTTGCAGCAGCCAACAAAGGGGGACGTGACTGTTGTTGTCGCGGCGCATGCATACCACTTGGCACCTTCCGGGCAGGTCGGGTTCATGTAATCAAGGGCTTTGTTCGACATAACGGCGGTAGCGGAGTTGCTGGCCCTCGATGGGTGATGTGTGTGTGTGTGTGTGGTTCTATCTCTTTCTGGGCGGGCCTGAACCTGAGATACGATCGGTGATACACGCACGAGTGGGGTGTTGAGCGTGTGTTACCAAGTGTTAGTTGCGGCGTAGGTTGTTCAGACAGTTATAGACATTAAAGGTAGAATAGTGGGTATTGTATGGTCAAAGGGAAGGAACACAAAGAAACGGAGCGAGAGTATAACCAGTGGAGGCGATCACTTCTCACCTCGCCTCCACGGCAACAGCGTCATTATGTAAAGGAAGAGGCTCAGCGCACGGCACAGCTTACCCCGGCTCACTCGTGAACGAAGGTAATCTTACGCCTGCGGCGCATGGCGCATACAGGTGCCGAGTAACAACGGTGTGCCCGTGCACCGCGAACGAGGCTCTTGCCGACCCGTGCGGATCAAGTCGCGGCCGCTCAGTGGAAGTGTTCAAATAGGTTGCTAGATGTGGTAAGCTCTCAGGGACTGAGCACAGTCGGGTCAACATGGCAAGCTGGCGAAATTCCAATTGTGGTGGCGGAGCTGGGGTCGGCCCTCTTTGCCAAGTGTGCTGAAGTCGTGCGAGCGGTTGCCTGTATGAATGATTGCGCTCCCGGGATGTTGCTGCGAGCAGTGTGCACATTGCATCTCTAGTAAAAAAAATTGCACATTCGTCTTTTCCTTATTTCAACTTGCCGTCGCATGTCAATTGCTGTGAAATTCACACTGCTTCGATATACACTCGGGCGACAGATGTCAGCCAACACACTGCCTAGCATTATTCGTACATCTAATTTGGGCACCTGGTATCCGCTAAGCACAGGGCAAGACAGACTTGGGGGCTGGACTGCAGGATTCGCCTACCAAAAAGTGCAGTCCCCTTTGTTCGTTCAGCCTCGTGCTTAGCAAAGCAGTTCGCTCTCGCAGAAATATGGGCTCCGAGGTAGTCCTCGCCGCGCACTACGCCGCACACTACGCCGCTGCCATACATGCCTATGAATGCATTCCATCCAGCGAAACACTCTGGCTTTAATTTTCCAATATTACAAATGCTATGTACATCCGAAGGAATCGCATCCGTGAGCTCAACGCGCAGCTCTCGTCATTTTGCTACTCGATTTGGTCAAGACGGCAGCTGAGACATCACGGGCCAACCTTCCAGGGACCGAGAGATCCACATCACAATGCTGACGTTCCCATACGCACGAATTTAAAAGCGTAGGAGCGCAAGCCTTCGTCACGTCGGGGCAACGAAAATGACATGGCAGCGAGGCTTACCTGATCAGCCCATGTCCATTCCTACGACTACACATGGAGCAGCTGTGAAAAGGAAAAGCGGCCTATTGACCTATGGATTTGCCTAGTACTGAATTGTGATGAACGTGTAGTCTATCGCGAAAACGAAAGGTAGTCTACAGACGAAGATAAAGTAGACTATTGCGCCGCGGATTAACTGACGGCTGTCACGGCAACCCATGGACACGTTAAGACGCGCTATCTATCCGCTTGTCTGATAGCGCTTATCAGATGGTTCCTTGCCAGTGACGTGCACTCGCGAGGTATCTCAGTTACGCTTGCGAATCGCCAACACCGCCTTCATGGCCGAACTATGGGCATCTTGGTTCAGGGAAGCTCTTTACAAGTCAATATCGCCCGTCCACGTGTTAGAACAGCCCGTCCATAAGCTCGGTTCCGACGAAGTCGTACCAGACGACCCAGGCCAAGACCCACGATTCAGGAAACTCGCAGAGTCTGTGTTGTTTGGGAGAGAGGTCGTAGCAACGTATAATCTTGTCGTATTTGGTGTACTGCTGATCTTCACCGCATGGTATTGGGGCGAAAGACTTGTGCTCCGCAGAGCGACGCGTGCTTGTAAGAAGACGAAGAATGAAGGAAGCGCAGACAGAGCATGGTCCCCCTCGAGCAGTACCATCGAGGATGATTTGAACGGTCTGGATAATAGAAGCAAAGTTGTTTCTGATCATGATGAGGCAACTCCACTTCTGCCGAGCACATCCTCTCCAAGAAACCCCCACAAATTTTGGAAACTGTACTATCTCTTGAAAGAATGTCTGCAGTACCAACCTCGGGCTATTCCTGTCGTGAACAGGAACTTACCCCCAAACTCTACGTCCCTCTTGGTCTTGTCATACCTGTTACTGAATGCCGTATATAACTTCTACGGCATGACTTACGAACTGATGTATGTCTTCTCATTCGCGGACCGATGCGGACTAGTCTTCGCTGCCAACCTGCCACTTCTTTACCTTTTGGCTGCAAAAAATCAACCACTTAAATTTCTGACCGGATACTCGTATGAGAGTCTGAATATCCTCCATCGAAGAGTTGGGGAGCTGATGTGCTTTGAGGCGTTCCTTCACTTCACTGGTACGTCCCCTGCATGCAGTATAGCACATCTCACTTATGGTTTGTTGACCAAAATTTGGGAGTATAGGTATGTTTGTTGTATGGTACGGCGTGCTTCGAAAGATCGGTTTTACACTCGCGCGCTTCGTCTTCAACAGGCTGGTCATTTTAGGCCTCTTAGCATTTGTTTCCTATCAAGTTCTCTATTTTACATCTCTAGGAAGTTTCCGCCAGCGTATGTACGAACTCTTTCTCGCATTACATATCTTCTTCCAAATCGCTGGCTTGGCGTTCCTCTGGTTCCATTACCATACCTCGAGACCGTATGCAGGCGTTTCGATTGCGATCTTCGTTCTAGATCGCCTTATTTTCAGATTATGGCTCAAGTCGACAACGCATCCAGCGACCTTGACAGTCCTCGATGATGATGAGACGGTCTTAGTCTCTGCAAACTGGGACATTGTCAAGAAAAGATCACCGCTCGCATGCCAGAGCATCCAGTGCGGTTGGGAACCAAACGACCATGTGTTCCTCTCCATCCCAGCTCTATCACGAAAACACACATTCCAGGCACACCCTTTCACAATTTTTTCAGCTGCTCCTACTGTCGGCACAGACTCACAGGATGCGCACGCATGGCTGTCTATCCTCATCCGCGCGCAAGGCAAGGAGGAGAGCCCAAGCTTCACACGCCACCTACTGGCATACGCGCGTTCCCATTCTCGTGTCAACATCCGCCTCGATGGGCCCTACGGCTCCTCCCATGCTCTCAACATGACCCGCTCTTCAGACACGACTGTAATTGTAGCAGGCGGTTCCGGTATCGCAGTCGCATATCCTCTCCTCCACACGCTATTGGACCCCGTGTCTCGCGATGTGGAGAGTGGTGCCATGAAAAGGGTGGGAAGAAAGGTCAGGCTCCTCTGGATCACGCATGAGGCTGCGCACCGCTCATGGATCCCGGTGGATAAGTGGGAGGAACTGCTGTCCTGGGGCTTGGAAGCCTACACACCACCCCCCACCAGTGTCGCCGGACGTCCAGATGTTCCCTCATTCCTTAGAGGGGCCATAGGAGGTGGTAGGACGGGCGTGGTGGTCAGCGGACCGGATGGGCTTGTTCGAGATGTGCGGAATACGTGCGCGAAGCTGATAGGCGGTGGTGCGGACGTCAGGGTACAGGTGGAGAAGTTTGGGTGGTAACGTGTGGTTACGATTGAGTTGGCATGAGGTGAGGAACACGTGCGTTAAAGCAGCTTTGCATTGAAGTGCATAGGATGGTGGGTTGCGCTAGGCACAGAGAGACACGGCAGAAGAAGCACAGCAGTTTGGTGCAAGATCTTGCGGCTGAGGACGATCATGCAGAAGGAGCAGGACTTGGTTTGACAGATGCAATGTGACGTTGCACAGCGTGTCGGTCAACACACACATGGTGCATACTCGCATTAAGTTTCGCTACACAACAAGCATTGCCTCTGTTTGTATAATCCATCCGATTCTTCACGACTTGGAAATGCCCTCAAAATATCCGCGAATCATATCATTGAGATGCTTGTAGAATGCATAAATTGCTTCCCTGACGCTATTTCTTCATTACCTCTGTTGTTCATCATCCACGTAACATCTACTGCTGTCCTCCAGGCTGTTGCTCTTGCTTCTTGATACCTACAGACTCACCACCTGCTCTTGTCGTATCATTGATCATATTCCCGGCAGCTGTTCCAGAGTCAGCTCACTTAGGCCTAACAACATAGCGATGATTTGGCATACCCTTTGTGGTATCGCCCAATCCACCAGTGACACCCGTCACGGTATCTCCAACACCTTTACCGAGCCCAGAGACGGTGTTGCCGAGAGTATTAGTCGCGCCACCGACGCCTTTGCCGACCGTGTCAGTGACAGCCCCGAGGGTGTTCCCTGGAATAGTTAGGCCTTGGGTATACGACCGTGTAGGTGTGTCATGAGAGGGGCTGCTTACCAAGACCGCTAGTTGCAGAACCCCAGATACCTTTTGCCAGGTCAGTATTATCGACCTACCAACAATGCCGATGGAGAGGAAGAATAGTTGTGGTATCGGACGAGATAAAAAAGGAACATAAACCTACCCTTTGACTGTTGTTGCTGATTCTGATCAGACATGTTGGATGGACGTGATTTGAAAGACTTTGATATCACAAGGTAAGTTTGACGAGTTTAACAACCACAGTGTGGTCTACTCGTTATATGCTCTATGCGCCAGCTAAGCCTTTATGACGTAGCCATGCATACCCCTCCTCGCCACTACTACAACTCCGCACCCAAGTCTCTGCTAATGTCCACTAAACAACCTGTAGCTTTACACTTGCCATCATTCGCAAGGATCATTCGTCTCGACAGAGAAGCAGATGGAGCATAGTGTACCAAGCCCAATCCTCAAGACATGTTCACGAGAAGCTCATGATTCTTGCCATGGCATAGATCTCTTTGCACCCTTTTATAGATTCACTGTAAGGAGACAATACTCATCCTTCAGCGAAGTTAAGGCATGGCTATATGGTAATCTTCCAATTCACGTTTAGCGCACTCGACATGATCAATGCATCAAACGAGGCATTTTTGGACCAATATTTTGGATTGAATCGACATATGCACATAAAAGATCTACATTGAACCTGTCGAACACAGACCCAACCCCAATCCTTTCGACCTCATCCATGTCATACCCATAACCATGCCGAAGCAAACATTGCCATCTTTCGTCTCCCCACTCTTCTCGAACATGTTATATCCGAAAGGCTGGCGACTGGGTCATCGATGAACAGATGTGATGTGTCATCTCCTCGTGGACATCAAGCCCTTGATAGCAAACTGAATCTCCACCTCTAAGGCTCGCAAGAAAATGGAGCATTGGCACAAAGAAAGAGAACAAGAGCCGACAAGCAGAGATTCGGCAAAAAGTGACGCCTGTGCAGTCGCCAGCGGACGGCAGCAGGCGAGAAATCGCGAGAAGGGGTGAAAACATGTTGAAAAAAGCCTTGCCTGGCGCAAGACAGCAGTACTAACCTCGTGAGACCCACTAACCGTAACGCCAAGCCAGAGACGTGTCGCAGTGCTGCATGATGTCAGGCAACAGACAATGGGTCTTGCTTTGTTGCCTTACTCTTGGACTGCCGACCAGTAACGTGAAAAACTTTTGTATCCATCATGATGCCGAACAGGAAACCCCGCAAATGCAGAAAAATGCGCGCAGAAGATGCCCCGTCTATACAACACAGCATTAAATTATCGCGTGCGAAGTCTAAGGGTATAGTCGCACACGGTCGAAGAACGGCCGATAGTCTTCAATGGCGAGACTATTCGGATGGCTTAGCGTCGGTGGCAGCTGCACCAGGCGCCGCCTTCGACTGCGATGGAGAAGTGGCTGTGGGAGGAGGAGAGCTGATTTCTTCAGCGCCTTCGTTCTCGAGGCTCATGAGCGCACTGTCAACAAATTAGTATCTGATATTCAGTTACAGCGAGAAACGTCACTGTACATACCTGAATGAATTTGCGGACTCTTTCTCCTTGACAGGGGGAGTTGCAGTGCGGGATGACGCTCCAGAGTCTACACCACCCGCTCCGAAAGCTCCACCAGGACCGAGGCCACGACGCCCACTGCCAGAACGACCACCAAGCATAGAACCTGGGCCTAGACCGCTGCTGTTACGGCCAGATGAACCCTTAGTCAACTTGCGCAAGTCATCCATGGCGACTCTGCTGTTGAAATCTTGAGGTGGCTGAGACCCGCCCCCAGAGAAGGAACGAGCATCACCACGACCAGCTGGGAGACGTCCACCACGCGAGCTGGCAGCTTGTTGAGCGGCAGCTTGCTGAGCGGCAGCGGCCTCGGCGTGGATTTGCTGGATGGTCTTTGGTCCCTTATCGGCTTGTTTGTCGTGCCAGTTTGACTTGCGCAGATCGATGAGATCAAGCAGCATGAACTTGAGACGCGAAGGCAGTCCTTCCATGTTCTGGATCTTCTCCACGCGTTCAAAGTATACTTGGAGCATCTTTGGTCCGGCGTCGGCTTGTGACATGGTTGAACCCACCGTGCGAAGCAGCTTGACCAAGCTCTCGATCGCTGACTCGTCCGGAAGTCCTTCAAAGTCGAGAAGCTTGAGTACACACTCGTGCATGATGCGCAGGGTAAGCATGTTGAGCTTGTAGAGTTCACCGATGAACTGGATCAGACCAAGACCCTTGCGTTTGGCAGCGGCAGCAATGTAGTACTCGTCTGAAAGCAAGGCAGCTTCGGAATTGTCTCCTTCAGGCTTTGCGGGCAAATTGACCTCCCAACCCTTCTCGAACTCTTCTTGACAGCGGTTCAGCAGATATTTCCTAAACAAAGCACCCCCAACGACCGGGTTGCCGTGTTTGTCCTTCACGGTCTCGTCGCGGATGGCCGGGTCCATGGTGTTCAGCATCTTGAAACAAAACTTGGCATACATAGAAGACCAATGCTGCTCGTCGCAAGCTTTCTCGAATGTGAGCTGAATAACCTGTCTGAGCGTGCGACCATCGTCTTCATTCTTGCTCTGCCCGGCGATTTCAAGGATCTGGTCTGAGATCTTGTCGAACTTCTCCGGCGTCATCTTGTTGAGAGCAGCCTTCACCTTGCGTTGGACCATATCAGGAGCCATGTGACTAGCCGCTTGCGACGGAGCAGAGGCTGCCTTTGAGTGAGGAGTCCACCCAGTAGAGGACCGCTCTAGCGCCTTGATCTCCATACCAGATGTCAAAGGCATTGCTGCTTCTTCCTTCTTGTTTGGAGCCTTTTCGCCTCCACGACGACTGCCACGTCCACGGGAGCTACCAACACGAGGTGAATTGGGAGCCATTTGACCCATGGTTTGGAATGACCCAGTGCGTTGCATCTGTACAGGGAAAGCACCGCCGCCAGCACGAGGGCCCACCAACTGCGCGAGTGGATTGGTCATTGGGCCTCCACGCTGTGACTGTTCGAAACGCTGAGCCGAGGTGGTACCAGGGGGGAGTGTTCTTCCTCCAGCAGGGAACTGGCCTTGGAAGCTTCCCATGGCACCCAGACCACCGCGAGAGGTTTGTCGACCACCCATACCAGATGGTGGCCCACGTGCGGACTTGGGACCGGCGGATTCGGAAGAGTCGCCAACGGTCTCTTTAAGCTTCATATCCCAGTCTACGGAGGGCTTCTCCTTGAACACATCCTGGAATTGGAGTAGGAACGAAGGCTCGTACACTTTGCCTTTAGATTTTGCGCCAGTGTTCAAGGCTGGGTTGGGAGAAAGTATCCCCTCAGGATACTTGACAAGTTCGCTTTGCACTTGGAGGAAACGAGCCGACTTGAGTGACATCATGCCGGGAGTAGGGGCCGGTGGCTCGATAGACTTAACTGTATCCAGTTTGAGGTGAGAAGGCTTCGGTTTGGTGGCTCCAGCTGACTTAGGCTGAGCAGGAGTGACGGTTGGCTCTGAAGGTGCCGCAGGAGTCTGTGGTTCAGCTTCGGCCTGAGATGCACCAGGTCCAAATTGGGTGTTCTTCTTCAGGCTAGCGAACGCTTCTCGGTTCGCTTTCTCGCGTTCAGCTTTCTGCTCAGGTGTCTCTGATTCTCGAGCAGCCTCGCGTTCTTCGGCCTCGCGCTCAGCCCGCTTCATACGCTCGTCGGCTTCCTTGGCGCGCTCAGCTTCACGAGCCTTCTCTTCCTCGGCCTTGCGCTTCTTCTCTTCGGCATACTTCTTCTCGCGCTCTTGCTCTGCCTTCTCAGCGCGCTCCATTTCCTCGATCATGCCTACGCAAAATTAGCGACTTCAATATTACTACAAAGAAGCACTTACGCTCTAATTCCTCTTCTTTGCGTTTGGCTTCTTCCGCGTCGGACTTCGCAGCTTCGGCAGCTTGGGCAGCTTCCTTCTCTTTAGCAACCTTCTCAGCTTCGGCCTTCTCTGCTGCAGCCTTCTCAGCCTCGGCTTTCTCTGTTGCAACCTTCTCTGCTTCGGCCTTCTCTGCTGCGGCTTTCTCTGCTTCAGCTTTGGCTGCTGCTTCGGTCTCTTCCTTCTCCCTTTGGGCTTTTTCTTCAGCTTCCTTTTCTTCGGCAGCCTTCTTCTTGTCATCCTCTTCCTTCTGACCAGCACCGTGCTGTAGCTGTTGTTGGAACTGCTTGACGAACTCAGCCTTCACATCACTGGCAGACTTGGCGGAAACGCTGTCGGAGTGAGTGTGTGTGGATTCGGGCCGTGGGGGAGGTGTTGGCGTAGCCACAATAGCAGGAGACTTGGAAGGAGCCGGCGGTTGTGCAGGGGACGCAGGCTTCTTGGTGTTGAAGTCGACGACCTGACCATCGGCTGTCTTGATCTGTGACCGGGTCAATAAAGAGCAATTTACGTTATAGAAGCCGATACTCACGACAATAGCCTTACTCTTAGCCTTTGGCGGGATAGAGAAAGATGAGCCAGGGGCCGGGCTGCCCGACGGAGCACTTGGTGTCTGGGAGACATGGCTCACGTTCGTCATGGCCGGTGTGGATGGCTGCTGAGCAGCGGATGGCGGGCGCTCGGACATGTTAGATGGAGTGCGCGACATGCCTTGTGCCTGTGGTGGCTGGCCATATCCGGGAACAGGATAGGCTTGCTGAGGGTAACCGCCACGCCCAGGAGACGCGGGAACACCAGGGTAATGCATGCCTTGAGGCATACCATAGTTCTGAGCAGGGTAAGTCTGACCATAATACCCATTGTATGGGTCCAGGCCTTGAGGTGGACCATACATGGCCTGTGTTTGCAATACTTCGGTCAGAAATTGTTCGTCAATGTACTTGGAAGAGAAGGGAGGGTCGATAGGTTTGAAAAGACTGCTATACGATGACGAGCCTCGAAGTTGCCGTGGTTTGGGTTGCTTCGTGGCTGCCGAAGGTATAGAGCCGGGCGGAGAGGGACCCTGTGCTCGAGAAGCTTGCATGGACTGAGCCGGCTTGCTTGACTCAGACACAGGTGAGGTGATGGAGACTTTAGAAAATGTACTTGCCGGTTGAGGATAGGGCTGCTGGGGGTAGTTGTAGCCAGTGTAGTTAGCCTGTTGATGTATCGCAGCCGGGGTGATCGCGGGCGATCGGTTAGCACGATATGGGGAGGAGTTGGGATGCATCTGAGGCTGGAACGCAGGTGGCATGTTGGGGCCGCGGGGTTGGTTAGGCATAGCGCGGAAAGGTTGAGGGGAGGCACCAGGGTGCATAGGTGGGTAATTGTTATAACCTCGACCGGCGCCGCCACTGGGTCGGAATCCGCGGTTGCTAATGTCACTGTGCGCTGACTGTGAAGACTCGCGGCGCAGGTGCTGGGCCTGAGGAAGCGAGGTGGGTTGCGGGGGATGTGAAATATTTCGTGCCTAGGCGTGGGTTAAAAAAAGCCGATTTCTCAACCAGGTGCACGGGCGCTTTGAGCTAACTTACGTTGGAGTCGGCACTGTCGTTCCCGCCACCAAATACCAGGTTGGGACGAGTGGGCAGATTGTCAGGCTTGCCGCCGCTCGAAATGGGTGCGGGGATGGGAGACGGCGAGTGTGCAGGCGACGCGACGCGCGGGTTTTGAGCCTGGGGGTTCAAATTTTGACCGGTTGAGTGGGGCACGGCGTGGGCAGGTGCGGGAGATCCAGCAAGCGACCCAAAAGTGAGGTTCGATGGGGCGCGCGAGTTTGGTACAGGCCCGCCGTTGGGAATGTAGCCGCTTGTGCCAGCAGCGCTGATGGTCACGGATGACTTGCGGCTGTGGTCGCCGTGTGAAGCGGCACCGTTGGCAATGGTGGGGCCCATTGCAGGAACCGCGGGCTTGATTGAGTTTCCGTTCACCGGGGAGATGCTCTTGCCATGTTGCTGTCCACCCACCACAACAGGCGCGGCGCTGTTCGCGATCGGAGGAGACTTGGTCGCGTTGGCGTACGAGCTGCGTGCAGTGGGTGCGGCCTGACCAGCGGCCACGGCGGACGATCCAGACGAGGACGGGTTCGCGGGGGCAGAAGGCTTAGCGGCGGCAACAGTGGGCGGGTTTTGCGCGTTCGTAGAGGTGGATGTCATTAGAAGGGCAGGTGTGCGTCGGTCGAGCGTGTCGAGGGGGGTGACGAGGCAACGGTGGGATGCTCGGTTCAAGGAGACCGGCGGGGGGAGTAGGAGGAGCGCTGGGGAAGCGGCTCGGAAGGAACGGTGGAGGGGACGAACGCGACGTTCTGTCTCCTGTGGAATACGGGCACTGGGCTGTCGACGCTGCGGAGGCAAGCGGACGGCGTCAGGTGGCCTGGAAAGAGGATCGGACAGATGTCTACGACCCAAGAGCAAGCGCCTCAATTTACTGAGGCCACTGCGGGATGTGTGGTGGAGGTTCTCTGATGAGAAAAGGTTGGGAGGAGAGGCGGCGCTGCTGAGGCGAGACAATTTTTGGTTGTTCTGTCGGCCGGGCCCAAGCGAGGAGCCAGGGATCCCATCCCGACACAGCGCCTCAGCTGCTGATTATTGTTATTATTATCGCCACGACTCATTGCACCTGTGTGTTGCCTGCTCTGCTCCTTGGACTCTCCAGGGCCTGATTGCTGCGCCGCTGCGCCCGTGGTCGCTGCCTGCCCTCCTGCGCGCGGTCGCACCTGCCTGGCCGCCTGGGACGCAGCGAGGAAAGGCACGGCCTGGGCTCGGCTGCGACTGCGTCACCACACGCATCCACGCATCGAGACGAGACGAGACAACGCCCGCGCATCTGCACCGACGCCTAAGCAGATAAGTACGCAGTCTACTGGTAGATAATGTGAGCAAACACCACGCTCTGGGGGGCGGCAACGGCCCCTCTCTGCCCTGTGCAGTGCACTGGACGCCGACCCGGTGGCCGGGGATGCTCTTTCAAACAGAAGACGCTGTTTCGCCCCAGCCTGCCTCCCCTCCCCTCCACCTGGGCACCCCCTCCCCCAAGCAGACCCGCATCAGCCTCGAGCACGCAGAAACGCCTCCTCGGCCCATCATCTCCAGCGCGCACAGCCAGAGTCGCTTGCTTAGGTGTGTGTGCCTAGTCCCTTTGCTCTAGACTACGTAGCGCAGCGTCACCTCAGCACGAGTTGATTTTCTTCTGCAATCACATGCATAATGACGACGACTGCGTGAAATGACTCTTCTCGTACCCATGTCCGCCTTAAATCCGTCCTGCCAGCCAATCATGCTTTTGGCGGAGGGAATCGCCCCTATTTCAAGCAATCGATAAGACCTCTCGTCGCCACAGCAATAGACTTTTACCTATGTAGATCAACTATCTATATGCTCACCAAGTCCTTCTAGAAGGTCTGTAGACTGTGGCGCATATGAGTATCTATGTACATACATATGTACTGTTACTCACAGCTATGTACTAAACCCAAAGAGTACATTGGTGTGATGAACTTCTTGGATGATGACCCATCCGTGAATACCATCCGTGAACATCATCGTTCGATTCGTACAACTGGGCAGTCGCTGCCATACACCGCTTGCATATCCGCCTTCGGACCAAATCTTCAAACAGAGATGACAGTGAACCACGAGCCTGTCATGAGTACCGCCCATCATTACTTTCATCCACGCCTTGAGCTCCCCGACCCAGAGCCCCAGATGCCTCCCATTATTGTCAACACTGCATGGAAACCAAGACTTTCCACGGTACGCTGAGCCAACCATTCTACGACCGGCCAATCGAGCTTCCGCATATGCAGTCCTGGTCCCGCTGGGTCAACCCCACACACGCGCAAATCACCAAGATAACCCTGTTCGTGGGATGATGAACGATCAGAGACTTGTCCCCAGAATGAAGCCACCAGCACGAACATGCGATATGCACGGCTTCCACGGATGCAAAACGGCCACGCCTCACTTGGTCTAATTCAAGCCGTACAGTACGATGGCATTGCCGCGCTTGCGTAGGGCTCGTACACCCCGAGGCTGATGGTCGAGTGCGGTATGCTTTGTGAGTCAAGCGCCTGTGACTGAGCTCGTGACTGTGACCAAAGGTGACAAGCAGACGACATTTGGTGGCCTGTCGCATTCGCTTGCCATTTTTCCCAACAATGTACTGACAAGTAGCTCTTCGCTTGATGTACACCTTCCGGCACAGACTCGACAGCTCACTTGCCCGTGGAAGAGGCGAACGAGGACTTCGGGCTGGCTGCGGACATGTGGAGGCACTTCGCTCATGACGTATCTATCCATTACCGACCTTCTCCTTTTCGAACATAGGCGCTACCGAGTGGCTAGGCAGTGCAAGGCTGCCCAATGCAGCGACGCAGAGAGGCCTCCCTCGCGAGAGCCGGGAATCAGCAGCGATTATATGCAGGACACACCTTCGGGCACTAAAAAACGCCTTCTGATCCTCTGTCGGCCGGCAGCACAACCATCTCACTACTGGAGAAATAACTAAACTGGGCTGATCTCCTTTTGCAGGTGGGGGTCGGAGTTCTACCTTTGCATCGGCAAATGATGGAGGAGAGCGCCCAATTTTGTTGGAGACACTCATGTGGATACCCGCAGGCAGAGATGCTGGTGGTCTTGCGCTATTCTCACTCTCTGCATTGCTTACGGCCAGGCGACCGAGGAAATACGAGTGGTAAGGAGGCAAAAAAAGAAAAGGCTGACTGCGGAAGTATTCAGTGTCCAGGTGCAGGTGCAGGTGAAACTGCCTACACGTGACTTCGAATTTTTCCCACCAATGGTTCCAAATCGAGTGTTCGCTCCGGTCCCGAAGAGGGAATTCGGACTCATTGCGCCAGACTCCCTCCGCACCAATTGCATTGCCGGGAGGAATGGCATACCCGTTAACGTCGGGAACTTCCCGCAGTGGGCTTCCGCCCAACTTCACGGCAATGATACCTGTTGTCCATGGTCTGCCGTCTGCAGCTTCCGCGGCGGAAGTCCGATGATGCAGGCGCTACACTCGGTGCTTACCTTCGCATCGCGCGGTATGGAGGAGAATACCTACCTAGTGACGTGTGTAACCGGCGGGTGTTGCGCCTACAGGAACGACGTTCCGATGAGCCTCTTCTTGCTTGAACCCCTACGTACCTGCACCACACGGACATTTACTCAGAGTGCGCTAGTCTACCTAACCTCCGGTCAGCAAGTCACCATCACGTCGTCCATGCGGATTCAGGAACGGGCGTGCAAAAGCAGCGAGCATGTCATCTCCACACTTTGGACAGATCAAGCACAGAACAAGCTCGCGAAGTCGGCGCCGATGCTGGAAGCAGAGGTTCTATCCGACTTGGCCTCAGTGTTCAGCTTATTCTCGCTTGACTACACCCGACCCATGCTCACCTTACCTAAGTCACCCAGTCTATACTGGCAGAGCAGAACGATGAACAGCGCATCAAGCACCATGCACACCGCCACAAACCTTATCGCTTCAGCATCGTGAAGGATAACCCTGACTACAACATCACCAGACCACATGCCCCCCCCAGACTGGACCAAGCCATCCTTCCTCCAGTCCACCGATAATCGAACACCTTCTCGAAGTCGTTGGCAACAAGTAGACCCTCCCAATCTTCCAATTCGTGCGGTAACGGCTGCTAGCACGAACCACATCGCACACGCCTAGTCTGCAATTAAGCCTAAGATCTGCAGCAAGGCCAGCCGGCGCTGTTAGAAATCATCCGCGGCTCTCCAGCTTCTGTCTCCACGAACCCATGACCTTGCCCATCGCACCCCATTGCCCATGGCTGGCACCCAAACTTGCATTGTGCAGCACAGCGCATGCCAAGCCAAGTGTTGTAGCCGCACTCAATTTCCCACCACTTCAATCTATCCGATCAGCGGAAGACGCCAACACGCTCTCGTCGTAGCACCAACACAGCGTCTTTTAATCTATGCAGCGCAATAACTCTATCCAACCTTGTCTTGCAGAGCCCCAGACGTTCGTCAGGTGCCATGCAGCCACATCCGTACACCTACAGCTCCCAGCTTACCCTCCTCACTCTATCCCCGCACCCCCATCTACTCAATCTGCTTCCATGACCCCAATCTGCTTCCATGCGTGCTGCAGGTTCATACTTGCATACACCCTTATCCCTCCACCTCCCACTCTATACCCTTTCCCCGCGAGCTTTTACCCCAAGCCAGAAATTGTCCGGCACAAGGGCCCGATTAGCTTGCTGCACGACCGACCGATGGCTGACTGATCCCCAATTTATCCATACCATGGAATGCTGCAGAGAAGACGGTTCCTGCGCTCGCAGGAGCCGGATGGCGTCTGGGGTAAGTGTGGAGATAGATTGGTTTTGTGACGGTCATGTGGATGGCGACCAGGGCCTGCAGAGGAGATCAATCGTACGTGCCAAGAGAATGTTGTGGAAGAGTTTTGGAAGCTTGACAGCAAGGCCTACTGCATGCCCTGGTAGGGCCGTTGACAGTGGAACATTCGGAGCCATGAGTGCGAGCCGTAATCACGACAGTCGTACACACTCTAGGAGGTGGAGGTTTCAGGAACGAGGGCTTGCTTAGCGGGCGGTTCCTGGGCCACAGAAGAATAGCATTGACGCCCTCGGCGCGAGTGGAGCGAGCTAAGCCATTTCATCCACATGTTTGGGCAAGATGATACATGGCCACGTACCAATGGACGTATCGCTTCGGAGGCCTCAGTTGCGGTGGTTGTGTCGTCAAACAGCCAACCCTCAGGAACGCAGCTTGTACTTCCCCTCCCCCCCTCCCTTTGCCTACTAACTGCACGCTTGACCCTTCCTTCCTCACCATCCACTTTCTTTTCATGGCTTCATAGCCAACATTCGCTGCCGTACTACCCACGTTCATCACCTGTAGTGTACCATCGCTTGGATATACCACCCCCAGCTCGTGCATCCACCCCACACTCCAGCCCCGTCCAGCGCCAAATACTCACTATTTCCCGCCGTCAGTCTTCATTTGTCCCCACACTTATTGGCCACCGAGTCATCGCCAAGAGGTAGGTACCTACGCGCGTATGCAAGGCTTGCGGGTCTCTGAAATGAGACAGTCGAACCACATGGAGTTGGGGTAGGTCAGATGATCAGGGGGCAAAAGCAAACTCTGCACAGTCTGCACAGAGGCAAGACCTGTTGTGGAGGGGGGAGGGTAACATGGCGAGGTGAAGAAAAGCGGGACGTGGAGTGTGCCCACACATCATGTATAGGATTGTTGTTGGATGCATCACTCCAGCTAGCATGCATGTTGGATGACATGTGGTGTACGCGAACTTTGGGAACGACATTCAACCAATTTTTGATGGTCTCTGCATGTATGCACATCCACATGTATCTTGATCATTCGTAGTCTCATGATTTGAATATCGATATGGGGTATCATTACTTCGTATTTGCTTTCGTAAAAGATTCTTACAGTGCCAATGTAAATGTGCGTTGTCCGAGATAGAGAAAAAAAAAACTACGTCGGTGACTACACCAGCGCGACCCAAAAGCTACAATCAGCAGACCTCGAATTCCGACGGACAAGAACTGGTGGGATGAACGCGAGTTGCGTCTGCGGTTGTGTGGTGATAGCGGAAGAATACAACTCCGCCACTCCCAAGTCCGAGCATGGATACGGAACGTTGGGCACAACCGCATCCTCCATCCCTCCATCCCTCCAACAGGAAGAACAGTAATAATGTAGGTACAAGAAAGATATGTAAGCAGATTTCAGCAGCGCTGAAGTATCTGTTAAGAGAATATTTCCCATCAATGAATTTTGCAGTGCATGACCTTCCATCTAGGAAGTATGCTTGCATTGATATTGAGCGATAAAAGGCCTGAACAAAACACCGGGTGAAACTCCGAAACCCGGGAGCCTGGAAAATAAGATGGGGACGCCAAAACCTTTCGGGGCTTCGGAACGCAACATGCGCGAAGAGGTATGAAACAGCCTCCAGGGGTGCGACCAAAAAGCAACAGATGCGCCTGAACCAGTAGACAATCCAAGAGATGTCAATCGGCATCGCGATAGTCCTAAAAGCTCCTGACCCAACGTTTCATAACGTGTCTCAAAACTTTTCTAAACATAGGAAACGGCCTGCCGCGACTCCATGCTTTGAACGTGCAGGAACGCAAGGAGCATGAATAATACACCGCTCAATAATGGCTGTCGTGGTCGTCGTTGTCGTGACTGGCACTTTCGATGACCTCTCCTAAGATAGCCCCTGCGCCAGGATACTGTTCTGATTGCGCGGAGTCATTTCGGAGGTACGAGCCTGGGAAAGAGGTCATATGATGTGGCGCACTTAGTTGAGGCATCGCATAACTTTGTGGTGTCACGAGTGGGGAGCTCGTGTATGTTGGGAAGGTTGCTGTTTGTGGTGTGGTCACACTGCGACTCGGCGTGTAGTGCGAGCTCAATTCAATGCGTCGCGGGACAGTGTTGGAGAATGAGCGCATCCTTGAGGAGCTAGCCTGGAAGCCAGGTACGGGCGAGTACGAGTAGCCGATGCCATAAGGAAGGTGGCTGTTGTGGTCGTGTGAGCTGGTCAAGCTCTCGCCGCTCGTGTAGCTCATACTTGCCCTGAGGGGCGTGGATAGAGACTCAGCACGGCTTCTTGCAAGCCGGTCGGCATGTAGCGAAAGCCTTGGGATACTGTGGTGTGCAGCGTACGCTGGCGATGTTGAAATCGAAGACGAGAAAGGGTTTGATGTTCGTGGACTTGTATCTATGCCACTCGATGGAAAGCCAAACGGCGAGTCTCCGTGTGTGGAAATCGGAGACAAGGTATCAGTTGCTGATTGTGGTGGGGTGAAGGTAAAGCCTCCAAATGCAGGACTAATTCCGGTGGGAGATATGTGGGAATCAATAGGTCCCCGTCTCAACGTGTCGATGCTCAAGGGTCGCATCATGTTTCCTTCAGGGAATGTTGGCGTGTAAGAACCAGGAGAAGCGAGTGGGGTTCCCAGACCATGGGTGTTCCCGAATGGCGAATGTAGAGCCTGTGCCATGTCGAAATCCTCGGGTAATGCCCTAGATCGCATCATCCGTTCACGGTCGTCGCTCGTGAGTCGCTTGAGCTTTGCCCTCCTGTCCATCAATTAGCAGATGAGGGTAGGTATGTCGCTGCGTGCGTACCTGTTCTGGAACCAGACCTGGACCTGCCGGGGACTTAGGCCAGGTATCTCACGTGCCAGACGTTCCCGGTGGGCAGCATCAGGATGTGCTTGTCTGGCAAACTCGCTCATAAGGAATCGAGTTTGGTTGTGCGTGAGCCTAAACCGTTTCATCTTTCTCTTCTGAGCCCGTATCTCAGCAGCGGTCATGGGAGGTTTTCCTTCGTCTTTGGAAAGCTCTTCGCTTTCGTCTTCTTTGTCGTCGATGATGATTTCGTCGCCTTCGATCTTAATATCGTCCCCGCTGAGACAATCGTTTGGCGACGGTGGTGTTAATCTTGACACTGGACTTGCAGGTGCGGAACCTCCAAAGGTGACCGTTGGCATGTCGTTTGACTCGACCTCGTCGATGTTGCTGATACTGATGCGTTCTCGTGCTGGCGAAGCCATGTGCTTTCCGTCAAGGGGGAAGGGGAAGCTCTTGTGGGCTCGCAGCAGGGGGCGTTTCAAATCGAAGTTGTGGCCATTCACCTCGGCTTGGAGCAGTGCCATGTCGCTGTCACTGTGTGCGGAGTTGTTATCCAAAGATTTGATGTCCGCAGTCGGCCACTCGTTGTCTGCAGGAGCCGTGCTATATGCAGACATGTGCGGCGAGCTAGGCGGAGAGAGAGGAATGAAAAGGTTTCCGTCCACCATTGGCACCTTTGCTGATGGTCGGATGGGTGGGGGTATTTTTCAGGGTAACTCTACGTCTGACCTGACAATGAACGAATGCTCTTCCCAAGACGGTGCAATGGCAGGTAGTGGGGGCGAGGCGGACGCTCGGCGGGTGGCTGCAAGAGTGAAGAGAGAGAAAGAGAGACAACAGACTCGCTCGGACTCCAATCCCAGTGCGGGGTTAGACGCGGGTGATCGGCGAAGGGAGGGAAAGGAAGGAAGGCGTGCGCGAGGCTTAAAAGCTGAATTGAGCGTATAGACTGCTCAATGGGTTAAGGTCGCAGGTCTGTAACAGAGAAACGGTGCTGGGGGCGCGGTGCCGGAGAGGGTTGGGGTCGGTGATATGCAGGCTCAAGGCTGAATGGCTGATGCCGCACCCAAGACAGGAATGGGGCGCGGAGTTCTGGTGTGACAGCAGCTCGAAATAGCAGCTGGTAAGAGGGGGATGCCGGGAGAGCAGATAGCGGGTGGTCAGGTCCGAGAGCGATTGCCACTTGACGGAGAAGAGAGACAAGGTGGAGGGTGGTTCAGTTATGTGCAGCAGTCGATGGACTTGTAGGGTGCTCAGGAACACAGGTCGGTGGCTATATCAGCGATAGCGGACGGGAGGCGAACAGATCATTCAGACAGGAAAGGCTTGACGGCACTTTACCGTGGACGATCCGGATAAATCGAGGTTGGGAAAAGGTCAAAGACTGGGGGTGTGGACTACCGCCAGGGCAGAGGGGCTTCTTAGGGAAACATGATATCCTTCGAGGATCTGGAAGCGGTTTGTTACACAGCGAGAAGCGTGACTGCCCTCGAGAGCTAGCAGACCCAAGCAAGCTCCAGGGCACAAGGGTGCGGTACCTCGGGACGCGAGCCTTTCAGACGAGGGGGACGAGCTTGAGCTGGCGAATCGAAATGGGCTGGGATCAGGTGTGCTGGCGGGCACAAGGGTGTCCTTCTCGAAGGAGAATGTGAGAGAGGCGTGAACATGGAGGCCTGTTCCTGGCTGCATGGGAGCAGGGGGGGTGCGGTGGAGAAAACCGCCGACGAGCAAAGGCCTGGCGGGGACTGAGCGTTGACGCTCATGGGGCTTGGTTATTGGCAGCTGCACGTCGTAAACGGGAGGGTAGGGGTCCGCAGCCAGGCAGTGTGGGCAGGGATGATACAGAGCTCGGCAACGCTTGTTGCGGGGTCTCGCTGCTTTAGCTGGCTGGCTGGCTGGGGTGTGTGGGTGGTGGTGGTGGTGGTGGTGGTGGTGGTGGACGACGACGACGACGAGGGCCGGTGGTGGTGGTAATGGTGGTGGAGGCTCGGTCAAACTAGACGTTGGCCACCCGCGCGTGGTGCAGCGTGGTGGTGCTGTCGCGCAACCGGCCACAGGCACAGGCACAGGCACAGGCGCAGGCACAGGCACAGGCAGACTACACTAGATACTTGCTGTCCATACCTACTTACAGGGCCCACCGGCCACAGGAACCAACTGCGCCGGCACCTCCAGAGTCCAGCCTGTGTTTCTGCTGGACCATGGCGGCCGCACTTGCAATCTCGCCAGCCATGGCCGTTACGGAAGCCCTACAACGCATGATTTGGCTGTCAAGCCACGGCGGGGCGTGATAGGTGCGCGACGGGGTGTGTTCGCGCGGATGCGTCAGGGACGGGAGTGCGTCGTCAGCCTTGTCCCGGACGCGGTGGTGGTGGTGGTGGTGGTGGTGGTGGTGGTGGTGCTGGCGGTGCTGCTGCGGGCGGTGGTGGTAATGGTGCCGGCCGCCGCTGGGCATGGTGGTGGAGTGGACTCAGCAGCACCACGGTCCACCAGCAGCACCACCAGCTGCTGCAGCAGCAGCAGGGCAGCAGAGGGTGGCCCGCCCTGGAGCCGCCCATTGCGCGCCCGCGCGGTGGTGCATGAGGAGACAAGCCCTCAAAGCCGTCGGGCGTCAGGCATCGGCGAGCGACGGCACCAGCGCCGCACCCCTAGCTGGGCTGCACCCACCTGCGCCATCCGTCGTAGTGAGCGCCTAGGCGCATCCCACTGCCAATGGGACACGGGCAGCGAGCAGATCTGGCCGATGAGATCCAACGTCGAGAAGCTCGGCCCGCCCCGGGAAAAATGCTGTTTCTCGAAGCTGCGGTGCGCGTGCCTTAGCGCAGCAGCGGTGCTTGTCAAACCGTGGTTGACAGCCGTGTGCCATCAGCGCAGCGTAACGTGACCTCGTCGCCTCCAGGGCTCCACGGCTGCACACCTCGCAGCCCTCCACGGCACGTTGGGCTGGCGCTCCAACAACAGCCGGCAGCGACGCGCTGGAGCTGGGCCTGTTGGCTGCGTCAGACGGCTGGCACGACTCCAGAGTCCATGCTCGCTTCAGGGCAGATCCCGCTCTGGCCACCGCCTGCGATCCGCCGAAGCAAGCCACCGAGAGCCTTCCGCGCCGATCACAAGCCAGGTACATACCTTGTCCTGCTTCCTACGAGCACCCTCCACCAAGCCCGTGCCAGAAACAGACGCCCGCTGTGACGCCGCACCCACTGCACTGCACGCCATGTATACGCCGCAGCCCCCAGTCGTCGACCCAGTGGCAGTGCGCGCCTGGGTGAAGCAGGCGGGCGTTTCGCACCCGCCAGAGGCAATCTCTGCACGCGGAACCGTGTTTCCCAAACGTCGCCAAGCCCCCGGAAATCGAGGCTGAACCCATCCAAACATACCACCATGCCGTCGCGGCGCGGCCAGGGAAATGAGCAGGAGCGCCGTTTGGACCTGTCCAGTGTCCATCGACGCCCTCCCGACATGCCGCCCCCGTGCCCGCCGGCGGGATATTTCCACGGCTCACATGGGGCACTACCACGCACGACCACGCACGCCTTGGTCCCAGAGGTTTGATGGACGCCATGGGTTGAGTGCTGAGGTCGGCAGAAGATGCTGTGCGCCCGGGGGAGCTAGACCATGCCCGCCCAATCTTAGCGTCGCTGACTCGATGGAAACACACTGCTCCAGGCACAACCACCAGAACCACACCAGAACCTCACCAGAACCTCACCAGCCGGCTCGTCCTGTCACCGCCCTTGGCATCACGTCCCACCGCACCTCAGCGCAAACCACCAGCACTTCCAGCCTTCTCGAGCCCGCCCGCACCACCGAGCCCGGCTCACCAACGGTACACGAAACTCCCTTTCATTTCGGAACGCTGCAGAATCGCCCACTTGGATGGATCGAGCGCTGACAGCGCATGCTCAATGAGCCTGAACTCGTCCAATGCCAGCTGCGCGCCCCCATCCACATCGCCCGTCTTTAGCCCCCGGTCCGCAACCGCTTCTCGCCGCAAAGGCCTAGCCGTGAGAAACTTCGTCACTTTGCTCGCATCTCTTCTGTAGCCGCACCGAAACCCTGCCATGCCGTGACTTCATCCAGCCCACGCGTTCCGGGTGCACGTAGCCGGCCAAGTCACTCATTTCCTGGACCATACGTAGCTTGTTTCCTGGCTCCGCGCCATCTACAATCTCGACTCTACACGGCTCCCGCTGTCGAGCCCGGCTGCCTCCATGCACGCCGCAATCAGACAGGCACTTGCAAGTGGGTGGTACAGCGTGGCGCGGTCGGTCGTCAAGGCCTGCTGCGTTGCGGGGGAATCACAATCGTATTCTCGAGGCTTATTCGTAAACATGCATAACTCCCTTTGCCTTGAATGTGGTTCGTCCACCTCTGCTCCGCCTGCGTAGCGCCACTGCCAATACCATGCACGCCATTGCAGCCTTCGTGTCGGCTGCATCTCTTTCTGACCCCCCGCCTAAGGCTTGTCGTCCAACTGTCAAATGTGTCACTCGGCAATGTCACTGCTCAGATTCCCACGCAGAGTCCATCTACGGACTTTGGTCTGACCCTCCAGTTCCGCTGACATGTTTCCTGCTTGGGGCTTGGGGCTGGGGGGTGGGGTGATGGTTAACTCAAGCCACAATACTCTGTTGATCGGCCCGCGGCTCCTCCACTGTCTGCTCTGGTTGCGTATCGCCACCCTTGTCATCGGTACGAATCTCCTCCGGCTGAAAGAGGCTCTTCAACCCATCAGCATGATTGAATCTATCGAACAAGCTTAGCTGGTCTTGCGAAGCCAGCCGGAGACCCCTCCACGTGCTACTTGTAACCTTTTCATTCAGTTCGCGGGGGTCTTCTTCTGTGGGGGCATTTTGATCGGTGGTTTCAATCCGCATTGTATGGTCCTGCGGAGTTGGTTTGGTGAACCTGATCTCGTGAGCCTTTCGACGCTGATCGGACGAAGGGAGCTTACCTTCCGCGCTGTCTTAGCTGCGCCAACCCCTTTCCAGGCTCCGCACTGGCTAAGAATCGCAATGCTCCTGGAACTCCTGCGGGTTTGCGGTCTTTCTTACTAGCAACAGCTGCCACTGCTCCGCTCCTGGCTTCCAGGAAGGCCTTTGAAGGGACCTTTCCGCGTGTGAACGGCTTACAGCGGTCCATTTTCCACCTTACCCAATTTTTATCACGGGACAGTACCGTGTCAACCACCCGGTAGTAGAATTTGCCATCCGGCCCATCCTGCAGGTAATTTGCGATGGAATTCTTGATGCCCAACGCCCATTCAGTCTGTGCTCCAAGGTCAGCTGGAGTACGTTTACTTCCGGTGTTGGCGCTGATCAAAGGAGTGCATGCATATTTCCCCAGGATACGCAATACGGATGTAAAATGTGGGGAGCGGATGTCACATGCGGAGGCCCGGCAACATAATGGCTTTCTTTTGATCGGTTCCCGTACTGTGACTATACGCTCTGGCGAGCTTGGCTGTTTCGCGGGCGAGGTGCAAGGGGGGGGGAGGCATTGACTTACATCCTCCTCACGTAGCGTGAATTTGTACTGTAGATTAGGCTGTGCCTCCTTGTAATGTTTCTTGTCTTTCGCCGCCTCGGTCAACGTCAGGAGGAAGTCGATCAAGATCAGCGCCTGCACTAGGACGTGGCGTTGAAAGGCAACATCGCTGAGCTGCAAGTGATAAGTCACAGTTCGTCGAAGATGCGCAAGTGATACATACTTCAAGCTTGAACAAGTCGCGACTAGTGAGATACTTTGGATTAAACGCACTGGCGAAGTCTTCACGACTGGATCCTGTCGCGTCCAGATGATCTGTTTTACGCGCTGACTCTCCGGATTGAATGACTTTTGGTACCTCCTTGAATTTTGCGAGCGTGGTTTCCAGTGCCCTTTGAAATTTCGTGAAACTTTCATCGTCGAACAATCTTGGTGGGTTCGAAAACGAGTGCTGCAGTGACCAAAAGACAGGGTAAAGCGCATCAATGTCCAACGTCGTAGGTTTCTTCTCCGTCCCACTCTCGTTCTCTGTTTGCCTGACGTCTTCTGTTTTAGTGTCTTTTCCGGCAATATCAAACTATTTGTTATATCAGCATGCGATCAAGTAAAGAGAGTCTGCAATCTCCGAGGTTCTACTATTAGGCCACGGCCTTTGAAAGTGAATTCAAACCACAAAACAGTTCGTATGTGTAGCTTCGAAGATGTGGAAGACTTACTGAAATACCCTTGGTCTCAGCACTAGTAACATCCTCCATAGCTGTGTCGCCGCTCTGTTCTGATATAAGATAATCCTCAAAAGTGGTCACATTCCCAATATGAAACTCTCCCCGTAAGTTCACAGAGCCCTTGTGGCCCAAAGGGAAGCTTTGGAAGAGGAACACGTAAACGCGTCCACAAAATACAGGGTCCTCTGCCCTCGATAGACGGCGAAGCAGTTCGTTGCATGTGCGCAGGATGACCATCTCTTTGCTATTCGTTCCCGGTCCAGCCATGATTGCCTCTCTTCGTGACTCGAGGAAGTTGAAGGCTACATGGCAATCTGCAATCGACAGACTGTCCATCACTTCCTCAGCAAGAAGCAATACGAGTTGCGTGGAGCAAAGGTCTCGGTCTGCGCACCCTTGCACAATGTCCAAGAGATTCCACACATCGACGAAGGCTGGATCCTGAATGCGAGTAGAATTGAGGATAGGATAAAGAATGCTCTTGGCAGCGCTCTCGGCTGTGAGTTCGCGGAGCTCTTTGGGCTCTATCTGTTCTACAAGAGGTTCATTGTCCTGGAGTAGGGCGGAGATTTGGAGGGGCGGGTTGATTGTCGTCTCTCGTTTGGTGTTGCGTGCTCGACGCACCAGTTCCTGGATCCTAGAAGTGAAAGCAGCTTCCGGGGACAAGCCAGAAATAGCCATGTTGGCAGTCGGAGGGTGAGAGCCAGGGAAATGACTGTTGCTACACGCGGACTGGCTGTCCCTGATTGTTCGCAGACTTGCACAGGCTTTTACAAAGACTCCCGGAGAGTGAGACAATACAACAAGAGTAGAATCGATGGTTCAGTATGCGGTGTTTAAGCTGTCTCAAGATGCTACTTGCAATGCGAGAGTGTTGGAAGAGGCAAGCAGCTACTGAATAAAGTTGCGCCCGCGGCACTCTGTGATCCTGGCTCTGGATTATGCTATAAAAGGCTTGGCATTGTCGCGTCGCGCCCCTCGACGCGTCGCCTAGCTCATGCCTGATGCGTTCCCCTCCATTTCCCTTTAACACAATATACGACTGCAGTCACTAACCAACAATCGATTTCTTCTTCTACATTGATTCACCCATCTTCGATACTCACAATGGCTACGGCTAGCTCGCCACGCTCAATTACCGACGCTGACGAATTGTTAAACGGTACTCGAGAAGGCAATGACATCTTCGATACGAGCAACATAGTGGCCCAGCCTCAATCTTCACAGCTACGGAAGTCTGGGGGAAATGATGTGCATCTCGACATTGATGAAGAAATCAAAATTGTGAAAAAGCGACAGCCTATCCCCAAACTTGACGACAATCGGCTCTTCTCTGAGCCTGGAGTTCCCAAATTGCAGAGAATCTCAAAGGAACGTTTGAAGCTTAAGGGAAAGGGTCATGAGGTGAGCACTGCCTAAACGTAGATGCAGATTACTAAGAAATCCCCAGTATGGCGATATTGCACGCATGCTGAATATGTATCAGCTGTGGCTCGATGACCTGTATCCACGCGCCAAATTTGCGGATGGCCTCGCCATCATTGAAAAGCTGGGCCATACAAAGCGTGTACAAATCATGCGCAAGGAGTGGATAGACGAAAGTAAGCCAAGGCACACAACGCGGGAGGAGGAAGACGCAGATATCGCTATGGCTGAGGGGCCTGGACAGCAAGACTTGGACCAAGCACAAGCTGTAGAAGGGGGCGCGGTTCAAAGTATAGAACAAAATATACCATACAATGCACCAGAGGCAACAAATGGTACACCGGAATCGACAGATGAACCGGATGAGGATGAATTGGACGACTTGCTAGGAACAGTCGCTTTCGTCGCGTCTGCAGCGCCGGCCTCTGTATTGACCTCAAGCGCAACTGCAGTCGCGGCCGTTTTGCAAGAAGAAGATGATGATGATCCGTTTGCAGATGCCATGGATGCAATGAGAGACATGGATGATGTGTGGTAGAATGTTTCGCATGTTGAGCACACCGTCATTGTAAGGCATCTCAATCTTGAAGCGCCTGCTACAAGGCTATGGTACTCCTAACGTTGGTTCAAGCGGTCGGTTTTCCTATTGTCTGGAATTTATTGGTCAATACACGGGTAAAGCATACATCACGAGGCGTTTGATATCCCATGTTAGATTGAAAATATATTTTTTATTGCTGTGACTTCGTACTCTGAACACTATACACGTATGAGTGTCAGGATAGTAGCCCTGGGAACAAAACGACTGGGGCATCTGGTGTTGTTCTGAGTCCATATGGGATCTACGTTACTATTTGGGTGGCATCCATAGTATGATGGAGAATCCCCCGATTACATTGCACACACATTAGGAGCATTGCAAGGCACGATTGTATACAGACAGCTGACTGTACTGTAGAGGCGAAACGATGTGACGTGGAGATCGATCAATTTCTAGTGGGGCGCCCCGCGCGTGTCTTGGCAAGCCTATTCAATTGTCGTCACCTCGTGACTGAGAACCACCCAACACCTGAACTAGAAACAATTGGTCACCCAAGTGTGAGACCGAAACATGGGGGGACTTCCCGAACAGCTAGAGAAGCTGCGTCTTAGTGCCGACAAAGCTTCAGGACCAGACTGGATGGATCTGACGAGCGAACACCGTCCACCCAAACGCCAGCGAAAGACCAAAGATGACATTTCAAAAGAGCTAAGTGCCGAGTTCTTGACACCTTCACGATCGCTCAACACATCATGGCTCAACCGTTTGCAACAGCGCTGGGATGTGCCGACCAACTATCGAGGCATGTTTGAGATTGCGCCGACCCAAACCCGTACCATCATTCGCTTCACACGTGAAGGGCTTGAAGGCCGTGTCACGGGCTACAAAGAAGTCACTGTTCCTGCAAATTCAGCAACTGCCAAGAATTCCACATCTTTATTAAGAAAACCTGCAAACAGGGCAGAATTTGTGCGTGGTGCGGCTGGCTTTTTCCCATTTGCTCCGGGTGGACTAGATGGGGTGGTGGCAACTGCGGCCATTGAAGACGAGGCTATCTCGCGACAAGATTCAGAAAATGCAAGGAGGTCTAACGGCTTGGATAGAGTCATAAACTTCAGCGCTGAAGGTGGACTTCTAGAAATCCCTCCTGGCTTTACTCGTGGACTCGACTTCAAGAAAAAACCGACCGTCGACAACAACATAGCCAAAGAGGTTGAAGACACTCTTGGCGAAGAGCCTATTCAGTCACCAGGCGATGTGGTAGAGGGTGAAGACAATGATGACGGCCTGAAGCCACCTGGCGATAGTGCAACGCCCGAGGATGATGTGCAGACCCCTGGGGAAGAGGAAATCGACTCGCTGCTGCCCGTTGAATTTCCGGCATTGGCTCCCCATGGGCCTCTGGGAATGGGATCCACCAAAAAGGGCGGGAAAGAATGGGCGCACATGGTGGATGTTAACCGTGAGATTACAAACTTCCACGAACTAGTGCCTGAAATGGCTCGGGAGTATCCTTTTGAGCTCGATACTTTCCAGAAAGAGGCTGTCTATCATCTAGAACATGGTGACTCCGTTTTTGTTGCTGCACATACGTCAGCTGGAAAGACGGTGGTCGCGGAATACGCGATAGCATTGGCAGCCAAACATATGACCAAGGCCATCTATACCTCACCGATCAAAGCTCTCAGTAACCAAAAGTTTCGCGACTTTCGGCTCACCTTCGATGATGTCGGTATCTTGACAGGCGATGTGCAAATCCGCCCCGAGGCCAGCTGTCTAATCATGACGACCGAGATTTTACGAAGCATGTTATACAGAGGCGCAGATTTGATCAGAGATGTGGAATTTGTGATCTTTGATGAAGTTCATTACGTCAATGACTTGGAGCGAGGTGTTGTATGGGAAGAAGTCATAATCATGCTACCAGAACACGTCACACTGATTCTGCTTTCCGCTACCGTCCCGAATACCCACGAATTTGCTTCATGGGTAGGCCGGACAAAGAAGAAAAACATCTACGTCATCTCAACCCCTAAGCGCCCAGTACCTTTGGAACATTATCTTTGGGCTGGGAAGTCCATGCATAAGATTGTAACTGCAGACAAGAAGTTTGTCGAAAGCGGATGGAAAGAGGCAAACGATGTTCTTTCCGGAAAGGACAAAGTCAAGGCTTTGCCTGCAAGCGAAAACCAAGGCGGACGCGGGGGAGGTGGTCGTGGCGACCGCGGAAGAGGTGGTCAGAATAACCGTGGAAGAGGACAACAGCAGGGGCAGCGAGGAGGAGGTCGAGGCAGTGGCCCACCAGCCAGCAGAGGTCGGGGCAACATAGCGCGTACGGGACGAGGTGGCGGTAGGACCACGGCCGCACAGGATAGAAACATATGGGTTCACCTCATCCAGTATTTGCGCAACAAAGACTTACTCCCGGCATGTATCTTTGTGTTCTCAAAGAAGCGGTGCGAGGAAAATGCGGAGGCGCTCTCTAACCTAGACTATTGCACGGCTGTCGAGAAGAGTGCTATTCATATGATAGTTGAAAAGTCTCTGGCTCGTCTCAGCCCAGAGGACCGGGTGCTTCCTCAGATTACACGCCTGAGGGAGCTACTCAGCCGTGGTATTGCGGTTCACCACGGGGGTATGTTACCAATCGTCAAAGAGATGGTTGAGATTCTCTTCGCGAGAACTCTCGTCAAGGTACTTTTCGCTACAGAGACGTTCGCCATGGGTCTTAACCTTCCCACAAGGACTGTAGTGTTCTCTGGATTCCGGAAGCATGATGGGCGCGAGTTTCGCGATCTGTTACCTGGAGAATATACTCAAATGGCAGGACGTGCAGGTCGAAGGGGTCTCGACACAGTGGGCACTGTCATTATTTGCGCTCCTGGAGCGGACGAAGCGCCGCCCGTCGCGCGTCTTAGGAAAATGATGCTGGGAGAGCCCACCAAGCTCAGGTCTCAATTCCGCCTTACATACAACATGATGCTTAATCTTCTACGTGTCGAAGCACTCAAGATCGAAGAGATGATCAAGCGCAGTTTCAGCGAGAATGCAACTCAGGCCCTGTTACCTGAGCATGAGAAGAGGGTCAAACTGTCCGAGGCGGATCTTGAGAAGGTCAAACGTGAGCCTTGTAAAATTTGCGACGTTGACCTCGAAGCCTGCCACCAAGCCTGCATGGATTACCAACGCTTGACAAATGAACTGCATCTCTCTTTGCTCAACAACCCTATTGGACGAACTGTATATCAGCAGAACCGTCTAATTGTTTATAAGAAGGTACGTAAAGCACATGACAGAACCCCCCGATGATCACAGACTGATTGAGATAGAACGATATTCGCACCGTTGGTATGCTTCTCCGTGGGGTTGTGAACAGTCGAGGAGAAGAGCCTACAGTTCAGGTGCTGGAGATTGCCGCCAATTCGCAACGAAAGGCCGACGACCTTCTTCCTTATCTGTCACCGTTCGCAAGGTTTTTCCGTTCCCTGCCAAGGAACAAAAACGATTTGATCTTGAAGCGTGCTCTCATTCCACTGAATGATATCGAATGCTTTACAGCCACTGTAATTGACATTCCAGACGGCGTGGAGAATCTGTTCCGGAAGAAGGATACACTGAAGCTTGCACAGGATCAATTTATCCCCTTGTGTCAGTCCTGGAATTATCAAGACTGGGATGAGTTCGACTACGACAAGATCAAGAAGTTGGAGTTCCGAGAAATCGATGCAGCCAGGAGAAAGGCTGGCAGAGACGCCACAAGCAAAGCCTGTCTCGATTGTCCAGACTTCTTGAAACACTATGCCATGGAACACGACGAGTGGCTCATCAAGGAGAACATTGTCCAATTACGACAGCTCATGTCCGATCAAAACCTGCAGCTACTTCCCGACTACGAGCAGAGGATATCGGTACTTAAGGACTTGGGCTTCATTGACCAAGATTCCCGGGTAGAGCTCAAGGGCAAAGTAGCATGCGAGGTGCACTCAGCCGATGAGCTCGTGCTGACTGAGCTTATTCTGGAGAACGTCCTCGCCGAATTTGAACCCGAAGAAATCGTGGCTTTACTCTCGTGCTTCGTCTTCCAAGAGAAGACGGATAGCGAACCCACTCTCACAGCTAGTCTCGAGCGCGGCGTCGGTAAGATTGTGGAGATTTCTGAAAAGGTCAACCAGCTACAGACGCTCCACCAGGTCATCCTTTCTGCGGATGATTCAAACGATTTTGTCAGCAAGCCTCGTTTCGGCATGGTCGAGGTCGTGTACGAATGGGCGCGGGGCATGTCGTTCAATCGCATTACAGATTTGACCGATGTCATGGAGGGAACCATAGTGAGGGTCATGACGAGGCTGGATGAAACGTGCAGGGAGGTGAAGAACGCGGCAAGGATCATTGGAGACCCGACGTTGTTTCAGAAGATGGGGACGTGCCAGGAGCTTATCAAACGGTACGTTGTGCTTCCGACGGGCGATGTCGGACCGTTTTGTTTTGTTTATACGCGGATGGAAGCTAACGATGTCAAACAGGGACATTTGCAACTGCGCAAGCTTGTACTTGTAGTGTGTTTTATAGCAGCCATGGTGGGGGTCGGGGGTCAATGATGCGGGTAGGCCGGGGGCTGGAAAGGAAGCATCGGGAGGTGTTTGGCCGGACAAATAGCAGACATTTTTAGACATGTTGGTGTAGGGTCTACGATGGCTCTAGGTATGCAGGTACATGCGAGCACGGCTTGGGCGCAAGATGCATGTACAGGACAGGATGCACATGGCGGATGCACCTGGCGGATGCACCTGGCGGATGCACATGGCTAGGATACCCAGACAGTGGATTCGAAGCAGTAATGGAGACGGAGCAGTGGAATCGAGGCAGTAGAGATGATGCATGCTACAATACACATGGCATGTTCAGCTGTGCCCGCCTGGGTAGATGAGTGCATGAGTGAGCAGTGAAGGGCCATGGAGACTACAAAGCACCTATGTAGGGGAGCTGTGAACCCTGCTCGAGGTAGGCAATGCGGGGAAGGAGTGGTCGGGCCACGATTGGACGGTGCCTGTGGATGATGCGGGCAGGCGCGTCTGCGCACTGCGATGCAGCATCTGCGGGCATCGCCAAACGCAGCGCGGGAGAGCATGGCTCCTCGTGGCTTCTCGACACGGGCGAGACGAGGACGAGGGCGAGGGCGCAGGCGCGGGACGGTGAGCTTGTTGCGTGGGCAGCGGGCATCGCTATTGCATACCTCACACTGCTAGCTCCAGCCGCCAGCGTCCAGGGCGGACCGCCACGTGCGCTAGCCCCATCGGGCCTAGTCTTCCTTTTGCTTCATCGCACACGAAAACTTACAGCCCCTCCATCTTTCCCTCGTCCGATACCCTGAGCACACGCCAAAAAGGGCCATAGGTTACCCGACAGCAGGCCTGCTCTCGGCCCTTCTCAGCTTCCCATCAGGCCCAACCTCTGCCAGCCGCCGCTGAAGACACCCCCACCGCCGCGAACCGTACCTGCCGCCGCCCGCGCGCCCTCTCGTTAGACCCTTGAGGTCCCGCTGCCCATTTGGTGGCCCTCAGCACCCCAACGCCCCGCGATCATGGATGTCGTCGCTCTGCGAGAGCGTGTCAAGAACACGCTGGATGCCAATTCCGCCATCCGCCAACAGGCCGAGCTCGACCTCAAACATGTAGGCCCTGCTGGCCCAAGTCCTGCATCTCTCGCCAACTGACTGCGCCAGGCCGAAGAACAGCCCGGTTTCACAGACGCCCTGCTCAACGTGCTGGAGAACGAGCAGGACGCTGCCATCCGCCTGTCGAGTGAGCACCCTCCCACGGCCCTGCCACGCCTGCGCCCACTGACGCGCCTGTAGCTTCCATCTACCTCAAGAACCGCGTATCCAAGGGCTGGTCGCCCGCCGATGAGTTCAGCCAGGCGAAGCCCATACCCGAGGACGAGAAACAGTCCTTCAGAAACCGTCTCGTGCCTGTCCTCGTTGCCTCGCAACCCAACGTGCGCGCCCAGCTCATCCCCACCCTCCAAAAGGTCCTCGCCTACGATTTCCCCCAGAAGTGGCCCGATTTTCTCGACATCACCGTACAATTGCTCAACGCAGGTGACGTGGCCTCCGTCTTTGCAGGAGTCCAGTGTCTGCTGGCAATATGTAAAATCTACCGTTTCAAGTCGGGCGAGAACCGTGCCGACTTCGAGAAGATCGTGGCTCTATCATTCCCCCAGCTGTTGAACCTAGGCAACGGGCTGGCCAACGAGTCGAGTTTGGAAGCAGGCGAGATTCTGCGGACCGTGCTGAAAGTGTACAAGCACGCCATATATGTAAATCAGTCGAACATGTCCTGCATGAGATGGAAACTGATCTTTCGCAGTTTGACCTCCCTGCATCGCTGCGCGAACAATCTGTCATGGTGGGCTGGTGCACGCTGTTCCTCAACGTTGTTAGCAAAGACCCGCCAGAGTGCTCCATGCCCGAAGATGTCGATGAGCGTGAGATCAACCACTGGTGGAAGGCGAAGAAGTGGGCATATGCCAATCTGAACCGTCTCTACGTTCGGTGAGCTCGAAAACGACCCTCTTCCAAGCTACGGCATCGCTAATGACTGACAGATACGGCAACCCTGATGGTTTGAGCAGAAATAACGACGTGGACTACACCGAGGTTGCCAAGTATTTCATTGCTCATTTCGCCCCCGAGATCCTCACAAGGTATCTACAACAGGTGGAAAAGTGGGTCAAGAAAGAAACCTGGTTGTCCAAGGCCAGTCTTTACTACACCCTCAACTTTCTAGACGAGTGCATCAAGCCCAAGTCGATGTGGAACTTGCTCAAGGCTCATGTCGACAGCCTTATTTCACACTTGGTATTCCCTGTCCTGATGCAAACGGACGAAGATATCGAGCTTTTCGAAGAAGAGCCACAGGAATATCTTCATCGAAAGCTCAACTTCTACGAGGAGGTCACATCACCAGATGTTGCGGCTACGAATTTCCTCGTCACTCTTACCAAGAGGCGAAGAAACCAGACATTCAGTGTACTCAACTTCATCAACGGAATCGTGAACCAGTACGAGGCAGCACCGGACAACGAGAAGAATCCTCGCGAAAAAGAAGGTGCATTGCGCATGATTGGGACGCTTCCAGGTGTCCTGCTTTCCAAGAAAAGTCCTATTGCAGACCAGGTGGAATATTTCTTTGTGCGTCACATTTTCCCCGAGTTCAGAAGCCCTCATGGATTCTTACGTGCTCGAGCTTGCGATACCCTGGAGAAATTTGAACAGCTGGACTTCAAGGACCCGAACAACCTTATCATTATCTATCGTAATATCTTGGAATCCATGGCGGATCCTACCCTCCCCGTGCGGGTAGCTGCAGCTTTAGCACTCCAGCCTCTTATCCGTCACGACATCATTCGGACCAACATGAAGCAAAACATTCCCCAGGTCATGCAGCAGCTACTCAAACTTGCGAATGAGGTTGATGTAGATGCTCTTGCTAATGTTATGGAAGACTTTGTGGAAGTTTTTGCCCCTGAGCTTACCCCTTTTGCTGTGGCGCTTAGTGAACAGCTCCGGGATACGTACCTTCGCATAGTAGGTGAACTGCTCGCCCGGAACCAAGAAAAAGGTGACGATAATGAGTTCGGAGATTTCCTCGATGAGAAGAGTATCACCGCCTTGGGTGTCCTGCAGACTATTGGCACGCTCATTCTTACGTTGGAGAGCACGCCGGATGTCTTACTTCATCTCGAGACCATACTGATGCCCGTCATTACCATTACGTTGGAGAACAAGCTTTACGGTATGCGCACATGTCGGTCCTTCCATCTCGAGTATCAACTGATTTTTGCAGATCTCTACAACGAAGTGTTTGAAATCATCGATAGTTGCACGTTTGCCGCAAAGAGCATCTCGGTAACTATGTGGTCAGCGTTTGAACTGATCCATAAGACTTTCAAAGCGGGCGCAGAGCTTTATCTTGAAGGTAAAGAAATTAGCCATTGTTACGTAATGGTGTGCTGATGTGTATAGACATGTTACCTGCATTGGAGAACTTTGTCAATTACGGCACGGCGACCCTTGTGCAGAACCGGAACTACCTCAACGCCATTGTCGATATGGTACGAACAATTTTCAAAGATGATAAGGTTGGCGGTGTGGATCGGATCTGTGGTTGCAAGCTGGCCGAAATCATCATGCTCAACATGCGCGGCCATGTCGACGAATACATTCCGGAGTTCATTTCACTTACCATGGCCGTCCTGACGAATGATGAGCTTAAAGTCAAGTCTCTCCGGATACATTTGATGGAAGTGGTCATTAATGCCATTTACTACAACCCTGTTTTGGCACTGCATGTGCTTGAGACCAACGGCTGGACTAATAAGTTCTTCAGCCTTTGGTTCTCAACTATCGACAGCTTTACTCGAGTACACGACAAGAAACTTTGCATCTCAGGTATATGCGCACTCTTGACCCTCAAGGGTCAGGATGTGCCAGTCAGTGTGCAACAAGGGTGGCCTCGTCTCCTCCAAGGCATCGTTCGACTGTTCCAGACCCTTCCTGCTGCTCTGAAGAGTAAGTGTTTGCTTCATTCTCACGCAGGTGCAATGATTGACAAGTTTTAGACCGTGAAGATGCCAAGAAAGAAGACAACTTCGAGTACGCAGCCTACGATGATGAAGAAGACGAGGAAGAATGGGGTGATGAGAACGAGTGGACTGCTGAAGCCGAAGATGAAGAAGATGTCAAGGACGAAAGTGCCGCTTATCTTGAATTCCTCAACGAGGAAGCGCAAAAGTTCACGTCCGTGACAGATGATGATGATGATGAGTTGGAAGAGGAGAGTCTCTTGGAGACGCCTCTTGACAAGGTCGAACCGTATAGCATGTTCAAGCATGCGTTGCTTAGTATGTGTACTCTCCCGCCGGTGCCATCCCGGGTGCTGCGACCAGCCAGCAGTGTTTGCTAACGCCTGATAGGACTTCAACAAGAGCAGCCTGCACTGTACGAGAACCTTACCAAAAACCTCAACCCTGAAGAACAACAAGTCGTGCAAGGCGCAGTACACCAGGCCGACGTCATAGCCCAAGCGGCAGCTCAGGCTGCCGCTGCTGCCGCCGCCGGAGGCCAACCCAACGGACAGTAGTGCATCCCAAGTTGGATGGCTTTTCGGGCTGCGCGAGCGCGGCAACATTCAGTCTTGACAGCATAGATAGTCGTTCCCATATTCCTTTGGATTCTATCCGCTTCTACATGTCGCCCATAACCCCTGTTTAGCGAGCATTCTGTCACGTTTTCTTTGGCGTTGGTGAGTTGGGGGGGCTATGGCTTGGCTTTTGAAGGCGTATCGTGCAGGGGAGAAGGTGGATGGTTGGGCTGGGTATCGTGACGAAGGGAAGACTGACGGGTTGATGAATGATGGATGACAGACGATGGGCATCTATAGTGGAAAGGGATGGGATGCAAAGATGAGGAAGAGTATTTGTGGGCAACCACCAAGATGAGCAAGAGCGAGGTTGGGTTGCAGAGTGAAGCATGACCATGGGCGGGGACCGAGGGCCATTACCAGCGTCTGTAGTAGATAGTATCCTTGATTAGGACTGCCATAAATGTCAAAGAGTTACGTTTGGTCTGCCCTGCTGCCCTGGAGCTCTGGAGTGCACCCGTCAGTGGACTGGAGTGTACCTGAATGCATTGTGAAGCGAATAATAGGAACCGACCAACCCTTGCAGTTCTTTGGGGATAGCGCGTAATGTAACCGCGGCGATGACGCTCCATGCCCGCGATTCTTGTCGATGCCTACCCATTCATAAGTCGTCCGCGCGCAACGTCTTAAGGGCAATATTGGAAGGCAGTCACCGACTCCGAAAGCAAGTGCATCTGTGCCCGCAGGCAAGCACCCTCAGGCACCGCCATACCCGACTGTGGTGCGCCGACACAAGACACAAAGACACACTGAACGAAGCCCCCGCGCAAACATAGATCAACACCCTCGACTCGACGACCCGTATCCCAGGCCTCCACTTCGCCTTGAGCGCAGAGTGCAGCGCGTCCCAATGTCGCCAGCATCCGTCTCCAAAGCCAAAAGTACGTCATTGGGTCCGAGTGCCCGCTGTGTCGCCATGCAGAGGCTGGCTGTTGCGACGGAGAAGGCTAATTGTAGCAGCTTCGTACCCGTTGTACTCTGCGACTTGGGCGAGCAGCAAGCCTTCGCACCTCTTCGTCGGTGGAGGAGGCGGCGCGGGCCGCCATGGCGTCAAGAACAAGGTCTCCGTCTTCGACTTCAGCTCCCGCGCACCAAATGTCGAGCCCTGCGCCGAAATTGACGCCTCGGAGCATGACTCCGTCATGAGTCTGGCCAACCTGGGTACCAAGGACGGTGTGATACTGTATGCTGGCATCAACGACAGCGAATCGGACAGGCTCGTAGATAGGAACGAGCATCTGAAGGCATTCGAGGTGCGCTTTCCTAAGAGCAGGGCGAAGACCCCTGGAGAGACTGGGGAGACTGGTCAGACTGCGATCGAGTTCCTCAGCAAGGCTGCATTGTTCACACCCCCGAAGAGCACGAATGCAAAGAAAGAGGGCTACCAACGCCTTCTGCGTTTGTCGCCTGTACAGCGAAGCGCATCGAGCTCCCCAAACAAGCGGATAGGTGCGGTGGCTTCAAGCCTTGCAGGAGATGAGAACGAAATCGTCATATTCAGTGCAACGTCAAACAAGCCAGACAACCCGCGGGACATTATACAGCGGATCCCTCTGCATAAAGGCCAAGAGGCCAACGACATGGACATTATTGATCAAAGCAACGGGCAATTCCGAGTGGCTTACTGCTTGAACAATGATGTTTACGTGCAAACAGTTCGATATGACTTTAGCGGGAGAAGGAGCCTGGACAAGGGAGAAGCCCATCGTCTACATGCATATACAGTCCCATTTCCCGATCTCGAACAGAAAAAAGGTCGGTCGAAAATTAGCCGTTTGCGCTGGCTCTCGCCCTCGCACATCCTGCTCCTGGTCAACAAGCCCAATAAAAAGGGTGCCGAATTACAGGTATTACACCTCTATGAGGATGGCAGTGCTGGATCCATCATGTTCAGGAAAGCCTTCCCAAGACATGTGCAGGCTGGTGCTGATATGGACGTTGCATTGCTCGATTCGGATGATCAGGGAACCTATCAAGCTGTGGTTGCAGTGGCAGCCATGGATATTTCTCTGACTGTCTTGACGATAGACTACCACGGCCCACATAAGGGTATTGGTCATTTCAGTTCCTTTGCAACGTACCACAAGGTAAGAGCTCGCCTTCCCTGAATGTTTGACAGTTACTAATATGAACAGGTGCACGACAACTCGATAACAAAGGTTGTATTTTCGCCTTTCTTCAAGCCCGAAGTCAACCCAGGCAAGAAATCAGGACCGCAATATCTTCGTCTGGCTACCACGTCGCTTGGCAACTCCATCGACGTGGAAACCTTCGAACTGTACCCAATCTCGAAGAAGGAGCAGTCACGTTACGCCCTGCAGAACGCCCGGTCAAAGTCAATAGTAGATGCAGCACAGTACGTTGTCATGGCTATGATAGTTGCCGCACTCGCCCTTGTGCTCCAAGGTTTCTTCGATCCCGAAGGTCATCTCACCAAGGGTATCATACCCAACAGTATGCAGAATTCCGCGGGGAAGATGAAAGCACCCGGAGTTGTCGTCGACGATGTCAGAAGCGCGGTCAAGCTCAATGACGTTGGCTCTCCTGCTGCAAAAGCTACACACCGCCTGCGAGACCTCCTCCATCTCCATCGCGGCTCGGGCGATGAGTCGGACCGTCCAGCGTCAGAAAAGGCCGTGGTCGTGCGCCATGATGCCGATAGTGACGGCGCGTTGAGTACAGAGGTCCACGAGGGCGAGCACGACGTGGTGAAGAAGCAAACAGAGGCTAAGCGGTGGGAGGAATTGGAGGAGCACGAGCAACACTGGTGGAGGGAAAAGCTGGTGGACGCGGGCATGTGGACGATAGAAGAAGGGGAGACGATCCTCAAGGGAATCTTCTTCGGCCAGGCGGGTGCATTGATTGGAAGAGTTGCGGCAGAGGCTCTCGGGTAGGGTGGGGAAGGGTGTGGAATAGGGAGACTGGTGCAGAGCCATTGTTAGAGAAGCAGTCATTCAATACACACACACAGCGTTTGCCCAATGGTTGTCTCTCTCTCCTATTCTTCTTGCTGTCAACTTGAAAGTGTGTGACAGCGTGCCCCGATGGCCAGGCCAGGTGCGTGCCCAGGTGCCCAGGTGCCCAGGTGGTGAGTGACGGTGCGGCGGAGCTGTCCCGATGGAGCAAGCGGTCAGGATTAAGCTAGTGGTAGGTGCACAGCTAATTGACGGCGCTCTGCTCGTGATGTAGAACCGCGACCCAAGCCCAGCAGCTTTGGTCCCCCGCGTCCTCGCTGTTCCCCAGACACACTCTCCTCGCGCTTCCCACTGTTCATGGAAGGCGCAGCACCTCTCGCTCCAGCTGCTTGGCGACTGAGGTGAAGTCGACATGGCCATGACGCAGCAGCAGCCCGTCCCGCTGGCGTCGACGGTGGACCGCATTGTCCAGGAGTTGCGCTCCAAGTGAGGAATACGGCGCATTACAGGCCATCCTGGAGGCTGACCACCGAGCAGAAATGACGATAACCGCCAGAAGGCGGCGCACATGGTGCGTCAGACGGTCGAGAATGCCCACCGAGGTGAGCCTCCACGCGGGCAACGATTGCCGTAGAGCGAGACGAACTCACAGCCCACAGAACTGCCCCCGCAGGCATTCCAGCAATTCTACAATGACGTGAACATTCGCATCTCGCAGCTCATCGTGGCGGGTAACGACAGCAGCGAACGCATAGGCGGCATCTACGCCCTCAACTCCCTCATCGACTTCCGCGGCGACGATGCGGGCCAGAAGACGACACGCTTTGCGAGCTACCTGCGCAGCGTCATGCGCGGGACGGACAACACTTCCATGGTCGTCGCCGCCAAAGCCCTCGGCCGCCTAGCAAAGCCAGGAGGCACCCTCACCGCCGAGCTGGTCGAAGCCGAAGTCAAGGTTGCTTTGGAATGGCTGCAGATGGAGCGCACCGAGAGCCGCCGCTTTGCCGCCGTGCTCATACTGCGCGAGCTGGCCAAAAACTCCCCCACGCTCATGTACCAGTGGATTGCCCAGATCTTCGAAGTCATATGGGTTGCCCTCCGCGATCCCAAGGTCCTCATCAGGGAATCTGCTGCCGAGGCCATCAGTGCCTGCTTCGAGATCATCTCGCCACGTGATTCGCAGATGCGCCAGCTCTGGTTTGAAAGGGTGTACAACGAGATCTTGAAGGGCTTCGATCTGAATACAAACGAGGCCATACACGGATCTTTGCTCACTATGAAGGAACTGCTGGATAAGAGTGCCATGTTCATGAACGAACAGAAATACAAAGAGACGGTCGAGACGGTATTGAGATACAGGGAACATCGTGATCCGCTCGTGAGACGAGAGGTTGTGCTCATCATCCCTATCCTTGCCAGCTACTCCCCCACCGAATTCGCAGCCAAGTACCTGCATCAGTGCATGCTGCATCTCCAGGGACTGATTCGGAAAGACCGCGATAGAGACAAAGCTTTCATGGCCATAGGCCAAATCGCTAATGCTGTCGGTGTTGCAATCGCCCCTTATCTCGACGGCATCCTGGGATTCATACAAGACGGCCTTGCTGCTAAAGCACGCAACAAAGCCATGAATGAGGCTCCTATCTTTCAGTGTCTCAGTATGATCGCAGCAGCCGTCGGTCAAGCATTGAGCAAAAATGTCGAGCGCCTGCTGGACCCCATCTTCTCGTGTGGGCTGAGCGATTCTCTCTTCCAGGCTCTCGTCGATATGGCACATTATGTTCCGCCTTGTCGGCCTATTATTCAAGAAAAGCTTCTGGATCTACTCAGTCAGATTTTGGCTGGTCGACACTACTTGCCATTGGGTAGTCCCCACCAAGAGCGTCAACCGCCTCTCATCTGGACACGAGATCACAAAGACCCTGCAATCATTGTTCAGCGGGAACAAGAAATCGCGCTTGCTCTACACACCCTTGGTAGCTTCGACTTCACTGGTCATGTATTGAATGAGTTCGTGCGGGACGTTGCGATACGTTATGTTGAAGCGGACAGCCCCGAAATACGTAAGCGCGCTGCTTTGACATGCTGTCAGCTTTTTGTGAAGGATCCAATCGTGCACCAAACCAGCGTCCAAGCCACGAAAGTGGTTGGTGACATAATCGAGAAGCTCCTCACAGTTGGTGTGGGCGATATTGACCCCGAGATACGATGGGAAGTTCTGATGGCTTTGGATGCTCGCTTTGATCGACACCTAGGGAAAGCAGACAATATTCGGACCTTATTTTTGGCCCTCAACGATGAGGTATTTGCCATCCGCGAAGCTGCAATGACTATTATTGGTCGCCTTACCGCAGTCAACCCGGCATACGTCTTTCCCTCACTGCGCAAGGTGCTCCTCCAGCTCTTGACGGAAGTAAACTACTCCAACAGTCCTCGGAGCAAAGAAGAAAGTGCTAGATTGATCAGCAATTTAGTCGGCGCTGCTGATCATCTGATTAAGCCTCTTGTAGATCCGATCGTAGCGGTACTCCTACCGAAAGCCAAAGACGCCAATCCAGAGGTGGCGTCTACGACACTCAAAGCGATTGGCGATTTAGCCACAGTCGGCGGTGAAAGCATGTCAAAGTATATACCGGATCTTATGCCTATCATCCTCGACTTCATGCAGGACTTGGCTTCTGATTCCAAGCGGTTTGCAGCATTGCGTGCGCTCGGCCAACTTGCAACAAATGTCGGCTATGTCATGGAGCCATACCGTGACTATCCCGAGCTAATGAACATTTTAATGAACATCGTCAAGATCGAGCCCGAAGGAGATCTCAGGCGTGAAACGGTCAAGCTGATGGGTACCATTGGTGCGCTGGACCCGGATGAATACCAGAAGATTATGGAACAGTCCCCCGACAAACACTTGATTCTCGAAGCTCAAGCCGTCACCGATGTCTCGCTGATCATGCAAGGGATCACGCCCTCCAATGAAGAATATTATCCAACCATTGTGATTAATACACTCATGGGGCTATTGAAAGACACGTCGCTTTCACAATTTCATTCATCAGTCGTGGATGCTGTCATGAATATATACGCTACAATGGGCTTGAAGTGCGTTCCATTTCTCAACCAAGTGGTCCCGGGCTTTTTACAAGTCATTCGTGCTGCACCAACTGGCAGAACTGAGGGCTATTTCAATCAGCTTAGCCAACTTGTTCGTATTGTTCGCCAACATATTCGCCCTTACCTCCCTTCTATTCTTTCCACTATCCAAGACTTCTGGGGTAGCAGCACTCAATTACAGGCCACAATACTATCGCTCATCGAATCTATTGCAAAGTCTTTGGAAGGAGAGTTCAAAGTCTATCTTGCAGACGTCCTACCTCTTATGTTGGGAGTGATGGAAGCAGACCAAACACCCCAGCGAGTTCCATCGACAAGAGTGCTGCATGCATTCCTCATCTTCGGCTCCAGTGCTGAAGAATACATGCATCTCATTGTTCCAGTCATGGTCAATATGTTCGATAAGCCCGGTCAGCCCGTGTTCCTTCGTAAGCTGGCAATGGAAAATTTGGGTCGCCTGTCGAAGCAAGTCAACATATCTGAGTTTTCGGCACGTATAGTTCAACCAATCTGTCGCGTACTCGCAGGTAACGATCCTTCACTTAAACAAGCGGCGCTTGAGACTCTCTGTGCCCTTATTTTCCAACTCGGACCCGACTACATCCATTTTGTACCGACGGTCAATAAAATTCTCGTGACACATAAGGTGCCTCATGAGAACTACGGACGTATAGTTTCAAAACTCCAGAAAGGAGAACCATTGCCCCAGGACTTGAGTCCTGATGAGCGATATGGAGAAGACGACGAAGACATCAATCCCGCTGAAATTCAGACCAAGAAGTTGGCCGTAAATCAACAACATTTAAAGCAAGCTTGGGAAGCTTCTTCCAAGACTACGCGGGAAGACTGGGTCGAATGGATGCGACGCTTTAGCGTTGAATTGCTTCGAGAATCTCCGCAACAGGCTTTACGAGCTTGTACGCCGCTAGCCAGTGTCTACAACCCTATTGCCAGGACTCTCTTCAATTCAGCATTCGTCTCTTGCTGGACTGAGTTGTATGACCAGTACCAAGAGGAACTTGTGCGATCCATTGAGACAGCTCTCACGTCACCTAATATTCCACCCGAGATCCTCCAAATCCTCCTCAACTTGGCTGAGTTTATGGAGCACGACGACAAAGCCCTTCCAATCGATGTTAGGATCCTCGGTATGTATGCAGGCAAATGTCATGCTTTCGCCAAAGCACTCCATTATAAGGAGCTCGAATTCAACGCGGAGCAGAATTCCAGCGCTGTAGAAGCTCTTATAAGTATCAACAATCAACTGCAACAGACTGATGCTGCCTTCGGTATCTTGCGTAAGGCGCAAGGCTACTCTGACGTTGAGTTAAAGGAAACATGGTTCGAAAAGCTACAGAAGTGGGAAGAAGCTCTTACCTCATATCAGCGACGTGAGCGGGATGAACCGGACTCCTTTGAAATTACTATGGGCAAAATGCGTTGTTTGCACGCTCTGGGAGAGTGGGACTTACTATCCACTTTGTCGAAAGAAAAATGGGCAAACGCCTCGCAAGAGTATCGGAAAGCGATAGCACCATTAGCTGCGGCCGCCGCGTGGGGCTTGGGAAAGTTTGCGGATATGGATTCTTATCTTACCGTTATGAAAGAGCAGTCTCCCGACCGAGCATTTTTCGCATCTATCGTCAACATTCACAACAACCGCTTCGAAATAGCCGCAGACGAGATTGCTAAAGCGCGAAGAGGGCTTGATACAGAACTGAGCTCACTATTGGGTGAATCGTACCAGCGAGCCTACCTTCCGATGATCCGAGTGCAAATGTTAGCTGAATTGGAGGAGATCATGATGTACAAGCAGAACGACGGCAACCTTGAAAAACAGGCTAGTATGCGCAGAACCTGGATGAAGCGGCTCAAGGGTTTACAACCAAATCCAGAAGTCTGGCAACGCATGATGAAGGTCCGACAGCTTGTCATTACTCCTCAACAGAGTCTCGATATGTGGATTAAATACACCAATCTCTGCCGGAAGAACGAGCGCATGGGCCTTGCAGAGAAAGGGCTACAGAAGCTGCTCGATATCGACAATGGCAATGTTTTTGCATGCGTACGAGAGAATGTCAACAAGATACCATATCCAGTATCTTACGCTGCCTTCAAACTAATGTGGGGTACGCAAGGTCATAAAGACGAAGCGCTCGAGATGCTCAAAGAGTTTACCGCCAAGCTAGCCGATGATGTTGCTATGAGAACGCGAGCTGCTCAGAATGGGTTGATGCCACCGAACGGTATGCACAGCATGAACAATGGTCATACCGTGGGCTCTGTCAATCCGTTCGCTATTGCCAACGGCATAAATGGTGTGAATGGCTTGAACGGACCTGGCATGCTCAACAATGTAAATCCCTATAGTTCACCTGCAGAGCTAGTTGAGTGTCAGAGGCTGCTCGCGAAGTGTTACCACAAAGTCGGAGAGTGGCAGTCACACCTGCAGAATGGGGAGTGGGAGCACGAGCAGGTCCATGAGATTCTATCGGCCTACTCTGCCGCAACACGCTATAACAAAGACTGGTACAAGGCGTGGCACTCGTGGGCGCTGGCCAACTTCGAAGTTGTGAATTCCCTCACTTCGCAAGCTGACCGTGAATCCACGGAATTGCCGCCCAGTGCTGTTCACGAACACATCATTCCTGCCATCACAGGGTTCTTCAAGTCTATTGCTTTATCATCTTCCAGCTCACTTCAAGATACCCTACGTCTGCTTACGCTTTGGTTCAGCCACGGTGGCATCTCGGATGTCAACAGAACAGTGTCAGACGGAACCAAGCAGGTTCCGATCGACACATGGCTCGAAGTCATTCCTCAGCTCTTGGCCCGAATCAATCAACCAAATCCAACTATCAGGCAGTCGATCCATCAACTGCTGAGCGAAGTTGGCAAAGCGCATCCGCAAGCTTTGGTCTTTCCCTTGACCGTTTCTATGAAATCCGACGTTTCTAGACGACAACGATCGGCCAAAGAGCTCATGGAAGCCATGCGCGAGCATTCACCACGCCTCGTCGAACAGGCCGATCTCGTTAGTAACGAGCTTATTCGTATCGCTGTTCTATGGCATGAACAGTGGCACGAAGGCCTTGAGGAGGCTTCGCGTTTGTACTTCGGTGACCATAATATTGAGGGTATGTTCGCGACGCTTGCGCCATTACATGCCATGATTGATCGGGGCCCTGAGACGTTACGTGAGATAAGCTTCATTCAATCTTTTGGTCGCGAGCTGCAGGAAGCTCGTGACTGGTGCAACACTTTCCGTACGTCTGGAGAGATGGGTGATCTCAATCAGGCGTGGGATCTCTACTACCAGGTCTTCCGGAAGATCTCTCGTCAACTACCATCCCTTATGACTCTGGAGCTCCAGTACGTCTCCCCCAAGCTCAAAGAAGCGCACGACCTCGAGCTAGCTGTTCCCGGAACATACCAGGTTGGCAAACCAGTGATACGCATCCAATCATTCAGCCCTGTGGCTTCTGTCATCCAGTCCAAGCAGAGACCTAGGAAACTGGAGATGCAGGGTAACGACGGAAAGCCGCATACACATATCTTGAAGGGCCACGAAGACATCCGTCAAGACGAACGTGTCATGCAACTTTTCGGCTTATGCAACACGCTACTGATGAACGACACCGAAAGTCGGAAGAGACATCTCAACATTCAAGGCTACGCTGTTGTACCGCTCTCAACTCAATCAGGTCTTCTTGGATTCGTACCAAACTCAGACACCTTACATGTGCTCATTCGCGAATATCGTGACAGCCGTAAGATCCTGCTTAACATCGAGCATCGTATTATGTTGCAGATGGCACCAGACTATGACTGTCTCACTCTAATGCAGAAAGTCGAGGTATTCGGTTATGCGCTGGATAATACCACCGGACAAGATCTATACCGCGTTCTTTGGCTCAAAAGTAAGAGTTCTGAAGCTTGGCTCGACCGTAGAACAAATTACACGCGTTCTTTGGCAGTTATGTCGATGGTGGGGTACATCCTTGGACTTGGAGATCGTCATCCAAGCAATCTCATGCTTGACCGGGTTACGGGGAAGATCGTTCATATCGATTTTGGAGACTGTTTCGAAGTGGCAATGCACCGCGAGAAGTATCCTGAGAGGGTTCCATTCAGACTTACGAGGATGCTCACATATGCCATGGAAGTCAGTAATATCGAGGGTAGTTACCGGACGACTTGCGAGCATGTTATGCGCGTCCTGAGAACAAACAAGGAGTCTGTCATGGCCGTTCTAGAAGCTGTAAGTCACCCGTACCTTTTCATTCTCGAGCTTCCTAAGACACATCGCTGACTCATTAAACAGTTCATACACGACCCGCTTCTAACATGGCGTCTCACTAACAGAGATTCTCCTCCGGAGCCCAACTTCCCCTCCGAGCGCCGCCAGTCCATTATTGGCACTGATCCCAACAACCTCGACAATATGTCCTCTCTCGTCCGCGGCCGACATCGCTCATCCATTGCGCCGCTCCCGCAGAATGAGGCCGAAGCCAAAGAAGTTCAAAATGCAAGGGCGCTACAAGTGCTTAGCCGCGTCAAGGAGAAGCTGACAGGCAGAGACTTTAACAATAGAGAGGAGATGGGCGTACCGATGCAGGTCGACCGCCTCATTAAAGAGGCAACAAATCTGGAGAATCTGTGCCAGCATTACATCGGATGGTGTAGCTTTTGGTAAAGCAGTGCAATGCGGACAAGTGCTTAGGCGTTGTGCGATAACATGATCGTGACGAGTCAGTAAGAATCGGGTTCGGAGTAGTGGGCGCATGGTGTGAAAGGCTTGGGATATCTTGCATGTGTAGGTGCTTTAAAGCGGCATTACATGGTGTTGGTGCCTCTGAGGGGCAATGTCTTCGGTATTGATTCGCACAGGGCGGTGCTTGTAGAGTTTCAAACTTGTGGGAGGCAAGGTAGCCTCCGAGATAAGCTACAATCAGCTCTCAACATATGTCTACAGTATTCAGCCATTCAAAGCAGTGATGCGATTTCTTTTGAAATGTGAATGTATGACTGAGAGTGACATAGACCTCCTATATCTTATTTCGAAACAACCACGGTGTCCTTATTGTTCTCCAAAAATTGGCGGAAAGATGTAAGTGGAATACCATGGCTCCGGATTTCGTCCATATCAGCTAGTCCCTCTAGATCCTTCATGCATGATTGCCCCACAACGAATGGGTTGCCTGCTTCACTCTCATTCTCCTCCTTGGTGCGGTAATGTACATACAATTTTTTGCCGCTGACTCTTTCGATTTCGGAGATAATCTCGGCGACCGTGAGTACTTCGCTCGCAACGCCTACAGCCCTACCGGTATATTTGGCAGGGTTGTTGAATATGTGAGCAGTGAAGGCACCGATATCGTCAGGGTCGACAGTAGCAATTTTCAGATCAGGAGTATAACTAGTGATGAACTTGCCGTCCGACAAGCCAGGGTACATCATTTCAGCTATCGGCTGGGTGATGTTGGTGTTGAACCATGCAGGACGGATAGCCGTCCAAGGAAGACCAGAATCGCGTACGAGTTTCTCGACTGCAATCTTACCCTCGACTGCAGGGACAATCAGGGGGTTCCCAAATATCTCTCCAACCCTGGGGTGGCCTAGGCCAAGTTGGGTTGATACCGCAATGTGCTTGATGTCCGCGGCTTTGGCTGCGTCCAGCAGGATGCGTGCTTCGCGTGTTTCCGAATCATCGGTCCAAGAGGGCATCTGGGTTAGGAAAACGGCGCTACAACCTTTGATTGCCGACTCTACACTGATGTGGTTTAGTGATGCATTCAAGATTATAAGATGGGTAAAGTCGACTTACGATGAAATATCGCCGAGACTGCCTTCGTAAAGGGATAATCTCTCTCCAAACTGCTTCAGCGCAATAGCGCGCTCAGATGAGGCATCTGTAACCAATGCGTGGACGTTCCATCCGTTTTTCGCCAAGTGTTTAACGACGGCTTTTCCTTGAGAGCCGGTTGCACGAATGACGAGAGCGGTTTTGGACGTCATGGTAGGTAAAAAAAAAACCGAGAGAAAAGATGGCTATCAGAGTCTTTGAGCTGAACAAGAGTGTGTTCTCAGGAAAAAAAATTAATTTTTTCGTCTTCTTTTATATCTTAATCCCTCACTCGACGTGTCGGAATTCCGCTTGTAAGATGTAGGGAATTCCGCACCATTTCCACTGGGGGTCCGCACTTCTGCGCCTCCGCACCTCCGCAAATGGCGCGGACACGAATAACCCATGCTATAAACGGGAAATCGTTCAGAATATATGTCAGGAAGTATCATAAGCGGAGGGGGCAGCATACGTTCCGCAACGTGATGACTGCATTGTCGATAATACACAGAGTGCGCCAATAGCAGCTTCTATAAACACGAGCGCTATTCGTGTATTGTGGTATTTAGTTTCATATTGTGAAATAGCCAGAGTATCCTCACCTGGGCGGCTTGAATTATTGCCAACGTACTTGAGCATTGGCTTAAGCTGCACCCAATGTTACCGTACCCTGTCGGTATAGCTCTCGTGCATTGGCTCACTAATCAAAAGTGGGCCAGTTAGCCTTACAACAGTGCAGCCAGGGGCGTTTAAACGACCACTTGTCTAGTTTACCATGCCTGCCGACCGTGTGCGGACCTCCAATGCCCAGGGACGTCAAAAATCATGTTCCGAATGTGTTGCAGCCAAAAGGAAGTGCGATTTGCAGAAGCCGATTTGCCTCCGTTGTACTAGGCAAAGACTAAGCTGCACTTATCCATCACAACCGCGCAATCGCATTTCTGCCCTGACTCCTCCCGATCCTGGAGAGACACCTCCCGTTAGCGATTTGTTTGATCATCCGATTCTAGGGCTTCCCTTTGATTTAGACGCCCAAGATCCGGCCACCGTGTTGAACGTGGAGCCGCTGCAGCCGATTCCTGATTTCTCAGTGTCGATGAGTGACCTGGAACAGGTCAACAATCTTGAGCTTTTCGAAAGAACTGAGAACCATTCCGTACCCTCTTCTGCAAAGTCCCTCTCTACTCTGATATCATCCGAGCTCTTTGAATCACGTGTGGGCTACTCCATGGAGCTGTGGAAACAAACCCCTCGTATGATGGTGGAAAAGAATTGCACGCCGTGGAGTCATCCGAATCTCTACGCCGAATCGATGCCACGATCAATGCAAGGTATCTCCTAATTTTTTTGATCTTGACTGCTACCGTGGCTGAAAGATGGACAGATGCTTTTGCCGCTTGTTCGCTATTCATATCCCGCACCGAGACGAATTCCCGATTTGTTCTACGTCATATTACGGACCATGCTAACGAATTAATTGGAAATCCAATTCCATCTCTTCCAGCTGAGCTAATTGCACGAGCGCACGCTACCCTTCTGTACCAAGTCATGCTGATCTGTAGCAATGATGTGAGTTTTCACTACGACGACAATAATCACCCTTTCTCAGCCTGGAGATTCTGGTCCACTCTTTGGTGTAAGTTCTTGTTTCTAACACAAGTGTAGTTCCGTTATTTTGGTCAGACTCAGACACTTCTGTCCCATATGAAAGACCTCTCCAGCTCTTTACAGGCACTCGTCCTCCAAGACCAATCGAAACACGAAGACTACACTGGATTACTGCCGCTCTACCCTAGCGCTGCTGCGCGCGAGGCTTGGCTTTCATTTATCTTCCGAGAATCGTGTCGACGCACTTTTCTTGCCGTGTGCCATGCCGTGTCCATTTGCGCTCTTCTTCAGAACGATGCGTACAGCTGCAACCATGGTACGGCTATCGGAAATCGAGTAACGTTATCTTCTGCGCTTTGGGAAGCCAAATCGCCGCTTGAGTTTGTAATAGCGTGGAATCAGAAAAATCACTATCTGGTCAAGGATATGGATTTTAGCGAAATGCTCAGTTCAGCAGATGCTGACGATGTTGATGCTTTTGGGCGGATGCTACTAGTCGGACTTTTGGGAAAAGACGATGTAAGCGGATGGCTGCACTCTAAAGGAGGTAAACTTTGACTTGCGTGCATCTTCGTCTGCGACCTTTGTAGGGAACGATACCACTCTTCGAACATTGGAATTGAATCGCAAGCCAATGCTGAGACTATAGAACATGATGATCTCTCCTTATGCACTCGCGTTTCATCATCCTTCCTTCCTCGTCGGCGAACAGCTCGACGATCTATATGTCCATAGCCGATGGATGTCCTTCCTCCTACAAGGTTGAATTCATCAGGAGAGCGAAGCAGCCATTGGGAAACATGCTGCGACATACCATGAGCTATTTCTGAGTATGTGAATATCGCCACATATGCCTGAAAGACGCCCGTGCACTGCTACGGTCCTCTCAAGGTTGTAGGCTACGGGCGTTTGCAGCTTCCACTTTCGAGTGCGGCAGTTGCCATCCAAACAGACGTGCTGTTGCAAGACTCGGTTGCGACCTTCCTCCTCACCCCAAACGACTCTTCTTTTCAGGTCTGCTCGGTCACAATTGTAGCAATGGCTAGCATCTACCTTGTCAACGCGCTTTACAAAGACAACACCAGTCCGACAGCAGCCCGTAGTCTACAGCCTACGAACGATACTCGCTACGACCTGCCTGGCACTAGCACTGCTATCGAGCAACCTGCAAGTGCGATCGCGTTTCCCCAGCCTGTTACCGAACCAGAGCAGCCAGCAAAACAAATCTTGGGTCAGCAGTGTAAACAGGAAATCCAGCACGCGGACACGATGCATCCATCCCGTCAGGAAATGGTCGATGTCCTAGGTTTGTCTTGTTAACAGATTCGTGGTTCCTAGACTCACTGTGCACTAGGCCCGCTCAAGGCTAAGCCTGACCTCGTTGTTTACAAGGCTTCTGGGGCCAACAAACAGCCCGTGGGACAGAAGACCCCTGCTACCACGAAGAGGCGTGGCAGGGGTGTAGTAGGCAAGCAAGACATTGCATCTACGCCCACGGGCTCGGAAATGGTCAGAGAGGCATACGAAACTGTGCAATCGGTTGGAACAGCTCGAGAGCGCCTCTCTCAGACTATGCCGTCCTCTACCGCAGCTACAGCGCACCTAGGCCAGGTTCTGGGGGACAATCGTATCGTTTCCTCACGCGATCCTCGCCGCCCCGACCTGGCTGTGAAGGTTCAAGAACCGCTGGACTCTTCTGACCCTCCGATTCACCCATATCCCGGTAGCTGTTCCAGTGTGATCCCCCTTTCTCTATTGAGATTGAGCCGCACTAATCAGGTACAGTCAAGCAAGAGAATGGAGAATGCGAAGCTTTACCAGAGCGGTATGAGCACAAAACGCCCATGCCTGCAACTGAAATGGATTCTTCTCCCCATTGGGCTCGGCCCTTGCCATTTCACCCCATGGTGGGCCGAGACCAAATGCAGAGACCTGTCACGGCACGATCAGACATCCAACATGTTGCCGTCAATCATCGTGAGCCTGACCTGGAATCCGGTTCGGAGATCCGCATTCGAGAACTTGAGGATGAAAACCTCTGTCTTCGCAGAGAAGGCTTTTCCAAGGATCGGGAGATCAGGATGCTCAAGGCTAAGCTGCTCAGCAAAGGAGTACACACTGGCTCTTTCGAGACTGGCATGAAGCGCCCGCGTCGGGATGAGGAAGACTCTATGATGAATTTTATGGGCAGAGAGCAATAGACCTTCACAGAGGCCTTGTCCCGATCCCGATCCCGCGAGTAGGGGTGTCGGGTTGCAGTGATGGGAAGCGTGAACGCAGGGTGGAACAAGCTTCTGTATCGCGATACTATAGGAGTGTTCAAAGCGTATATATATATATGTCAGTATACTGGCCTAAATACGTCAAAATGCCTTTGGAAGCATCGTATTCGCGCAATCAGTGATCGGAATGGAGTGTACTTAGGCACTAAACCTAACAAAGCCTAGCAACAGTATTGTTCTGTACTCTGCGACACTTATCACTGGCAAAGCTGACCGTAAACAGGACAAACATAATACAAGAAGGATACATAGGCTGAAGAGAAAACGTTTCTTTCGGACAGAATTTTCGCGGACGCCATGCATGTCTGAAACGTCACGTCCAATTGTCACCGATGTACATTCCCGGCTCCAGAAATCGAACGGCCACCAGGTCAGCTATTTTTCGGAGTGGGCAATCGCTCTGTGCACAAGTTCTGGTATATTTCACCAGATCAGTATTCCTTCGAGCGAATTTAATAGAGGCTGGTGGATACCCAGGCAAAGTACAGACCCCGATCAAATTGTCGGGCGATACGGAGTCCATGCAATGTGGCACAGCAACCCCTCCGGTTGGCGATGCCGCTAAGCTTATGTAAAATGCTGATTGGCCCTTCTTGGCATGCGATAGGTCTATTTGAGGCTTACTGAGACATGCTGGTATGCTCAGCCTCCTGTGTGTGGACCAATCATCCAGGATAGAGAGCAGCTTACCAGAGCTTACCTTTACCCCACTGGGGTGGTTCAAAACATTTACCCTCTACTTTCAACAATGATCTATATAATTCAAATCACAATTTGCAAGAAGGAGATGAGTTAGATCGTACGATTTCTGATGCTTTTTCGGGCATCGAAAAGGCCAACAAGCTTGACTCTGCTAGATTTTTCCCTAGTGCATTAGGGAATCGAGCGTTCCGGAAAGCAGGGTAATGCACAACACGTGTTATCGGACAGTAGAAGGTCCGATAAGCAAGTTCCGTTACACGTCCAACAACCCCAGGTTTGGCATCGGCAATGCTGAAGCTAGTAATCCTCCAGCAGCCATATATATACAATGGAGGTGGACCATGAGTCGAATCATCAATTCCCACTGCAGAGCAGACCGTCACTCGTTACCAATTAGCTCAGAGATTTTACTGTCATAACTAAACTACACCGTCTTTTACGAATTTTTACAAAATTTTACCAGCCGCAATGATGAGCACCATTCCATACGACATCCTCCCCATGTGTGAGCCCGATTTCGCCCGCATGAAACCCAAACAAAAACAATCGTTTGTTAGTCGGTTTTTCGGCGCTCGTGTGTACGAAAAGAAAGAAGACAATACCCAGGCCATCTGCTCCAGAAACTCTACTCCAGAAACGTATTCCGCGGTGCCTTCAACGAGCAGCTCTTACGTCTCCCTCAACACAAAATCTTCGACAAGCAGCATGCGTATTCCTATGGCTACAAATCGGAGACCCCGCTCCAACACTGCAAATTCATCTACATCCATTGCGTCCTTCGTTTCACAAAGCTCGGTAGACAGCAGAAATTCCTACCGCAGGATTTCTAGTCGCTCTTCAAGTCGCTCAAGACAGGTCTCGCTGGACGATGACTGGACGCCCGTTCATCTGTATTAATTTCTGAGTCTTTGCGCTCACAAGAGGGGGATTACGACTTCTTTCCGCTCGTTACGACCTTATCATCCTCCGGCTTTCTATTCGTGTCTATTCTTTTGGTCTCAGGTTACCATCGGTCTTCGTGTACACTCTTTTCTTCACATACTTTTCTCACTCTCCTTCTTCAGAGCTCTCATTCGCTCTTGTGTATATACGACTGTCTTACCGCCTTCTTGTTTCTACACTTCTCTCTCACATCGAATTATTGTATGACCCTTTGCTTCATCAGCCTCTACTTCCTTTCTTGTATAAAAGTATTACCTAGCGGATAGATTGTTTTTCTGTGACTGTTGATACATTGTGGCGGCTTCTGTCTTTTCTTGATGCTCTCATGAACTGTACATGTTATCACTTACCACCATTGAATGGTGTCTGACCGAATCTTCTGCTTTTACCAGTCTTTTTTTCACTGTACCTACTTTATGGGCATATATATATCGCGTATGAACATTTCTTACGGCCGAGACCGATCATTGCTGACCGCATGGAGACGTGATTGCTGCTTCATGGCATTTGCATTTAGATAAAGATACTGATCCCTATTTGAGTTGCTCCATATATCTCTGATTCCAGAACATCGCTGCAGTATTCAGGTATAGTACTTCTAGGTTACTGCCGCCTCTACTTTTCCACGTCGCATCAAATTACTGTAATACCAGTGCATGGTTTGCATTCAACCGCAACCGAACCATCCATCAATGAAGTTATATTACTTATGGAAGAAAAATATGCAACATCATCTCAAAATCATGACTTGCTGATGCTGATCCCCTGTTGAGCCTTGTCAGAATGTCATCAAAGTACAGATCCTGGACGCAGGCCTACTCACGTTCTTCGTCTCTATTAGCTGCGCGAGATCGATAGCTGTCTATCGTTTACCGCCCTACCTACTAAACTGTATAAGACACCATTATCGTCAAAACGTACGATATCATCCGTGTCGATTTATCTTCAGCGCATGGTCGAACGCTACTCGGTTGCTAATGTGCATAAACAAGCGACGGAACAAGCCGGAGGACCAGGTGATTTGCTACATTAGCCTTTTTTAGTTAGAAATAGCAGACTGCGATGTTGGAATACAACCCCTGCAGCCACAGTGCGGATTTCTGTCCAATCAAGAGCATCGCCTCGTTTATCTTTGCTAGGCGAATGCGGCTGGAAGGGGCCAACAACGTGGTAGGTTAGAGTATGTAAGATACTAGGGTCTGAGAGTACATAGATATAGCGTCAGCAAGTAAGTTATAAAATTGGTGCGCTCGGCAGGGCGTAGGTTGCTTGTCGATTTTTTGCTACAGGACCTTCTTCTACTTATATGGTCTAGTCGTAACTGAGACCTTAAAACACCGCCAAATCTGCAGTAGCCACAACTCGTGATACGCGCAAGCGACACATTCATAGTCAAACTACATTCGTGTGAGGAACTAAGAAAATTGAAGTGGGTGCGTATAGTCATCCATCACCACTGGAAATGAAACTTACATGGCTCGGATTTTAAGCTTTCACTTACGGCACAGCGCATTCTAGCTCCAGATGTCATTCACAAAGTTGTACAAATTGGGTAATAGCCTACTTGCACCAGGATTAGTACCTTCGAGGCTATTAAGGAATATTCTCCGTCACATTGCCGTCTGGATGATAGCGCCTATAATCATCGGATTGCTCAGTACGCTCGGGTCGCTGTATATGTTGAGAGGTGCACCATTGCACACTTCGCCTACTATTGACACGACAAATGCTCAATACGACTGGGAACGAATGGTTTGGATTGTAAACACTACTGACAGGGGGTATCATGCTTTGATATGAAGGGTCGCATCGGGGATGCTGAACCAGAAAAGCAATACCGAGGGAAGATCTTATGATGCCCACAACCAAGGAGTTCCCAAAACACGCCACATTCTCAAGGCCTTGGGGAAATTCCATCAACACATTGTCCGAGCTAGCTGTGGAAGAAGCTTTTGCTATGAATAGCTTCGGCAGACTGCATCAGCCAGGAACCTCTATCTCCGGTAGCCTCCATCTTTCGTCGGAGGCTGTTTCTCATTGGGTAGCGACTTCCCCTTTTCATCGAACATCGAGGAGGATTTCGCTTTCGGACCTTTCGGGACATTCTCCATGTCGAACGTCTGGGATGTGTTCTTCTTCCATACAAAACCCGCAAAGTCTATGCGACGACTGTTAGTAGGATCGTCCGCAGTGCGAGGAGACGTAGAAAAATTATCAGTACCTTGACGATTCGCACCGCTGGACTCCTTGCGGTGAATCGATGAGTGTGGAGTGTACTTATCAGATGCAGAATTGTCGAAAGAGTTGTGTGAACGGTAGCTACCTTCCCGATATGTCTTTCTCTCTCTGCTATCATTTCTGCTTCGGGGTCTGCTACGGTATGAGCGCGGCCACGAGTCTCTACCATGGCCGTGACGGTGGGTTGCTGAACGAGATCTCGAGCGCAGCCTTGGATAACGTTGTCGTGAACGAGACCGCGAAGGAGACCGCGAAGGAGACCTCGAGCGCAGGCTTGGATAACGTTGCCGCGAACGAGACCGCGAGCGACTTCGCTTTCGGTCATCCAGCTGTCTTTCGCATGTCCGAGCTTTGATTTGCTTCTTTAACTGGTCCCGTTCTGTCTTGGTGACATCGTACTCTTTACGATCTTTCTCATCGACCTCTCTCAGCTGCCGCAAACTAGCAACCTCAGTTTGAAGCTCGCTAATTCTGGCCTGGAGTGGATAAACAGTGTTTATAAGGTTTGCATTCTCCTTCTTCAGTTCGGCACTCTCCTGCCCTAAATCCGCATGAATTCGACACAAGTTTGCATTTTCATGGGTCAAAGTTTCAACCTGCTGAATCGCCTCATCCTTCTCTTTGATGCGTTTATGGAGAGACTGGGTCAGTGTATGTAGTTCTTTCTTCCTCTCATTCAAACGCTTGTTGTGGTTCTCTTCCTTGGCGCGCAGTTCATTGAGAAGTTTCACGTGGTCCCCAATGGAAACCTCGTATTTCCCATGCGTATCCTTGTACTTGGTCACGGTCTCGGCATGCCTTTTCTGGATTTGGGCACATTTTTCGATGAGGTGCGCATTTTCCGTTGTCAGTCGAACAATCTCAGTGTGTCTGTCGGCGATATATTTTCCGTATGCAATAGTATTGTTGTCTAGGTCCAGCATGCCATTGTCGCTTTGAGTGACAGGTGGGCTTATTGTTGTCAGTTAGTGTGTCCTTGCACACTTGCACACACGTTTGGTCAAGAGGTAAGTTGCAACCACTGCAGGAAGCACTTACGTCGAATCGATATCACAAACTCCAGGCGTAGTAGCCTTCGCATCTTCCTGAGTGGTATCGGCTTGAGTCATGATGTTTGCCTTCGCATCCATCTTTTCGATGCTAAGTTTTAGCTGTTTAGAGCTCAGTATGTCTGCTTCTGGCGTTTGCTGCTCCACGTTGTGGTGCAGTCTTGCATCAGAAGGATCTAAACGAGAGGAACTCATGCTGTAAAGAAAAAGGGTATCGCAAGTGCAAGGATGTGGGTAGCAGAGTTAAGTTGCGTAGCAGACCGAGAATGGTCTCCAAGCGTTGTGCCTGCCTTGGACCCGCCAGTAGGGACCCTCGTTGCACAACATGACGAATTAGGAAAGACCCACCGAGCACGTGTAGTTGCATTGACCGCTCTTATCTGCGCAATTAATGGCGAGAGTTGAAGCAGCAAAGTAGCATAAGTTGAGAAAGTATCGAAAGTTCACGCGTTGAGGCATCGTTGTCGCTTGCAGCGTAGAAGAAGTCTTACCGTGCTCGTTTTGTTGCCAACCTAAAGATCCTTACACCAGCAAAATCAGATATGCATAACGTTCTGCTATCATGAAAATCCGAGCACTATTCATCAATAATCCAAATTGTGTTGGCGACGAAGTTTCTAGGACGATAATGGTCGGATCTACAAGTCTGAACTGAAAACAAGCAACGCCACAACAGGAATTGAAGCACTGTTTGTGACATATGTAACACTCCTGTACACTGCATAAATACGTAAATGACTACTAGTCAGCCGTCGTGCGACCACCATTCAATCATCTTCCAGTGACGATTCGATACAGTACGCTATAGTGCGTATGTAGTACCAAATGTACTACAGTACAGTGGATGTGGTTCCGTACTTAACAGAATCGTCGGCAAATTCATGTGCTTACTGTCATTACGAAGTCTAAGTTGGGGGATATAGAGTACAAAAGCAATGAAGAAGTGGAATTGGAGCACAAACCGAATCGGTCAAAGGTAGGAATAGGCGACACATCCAGTCCAGAGTTCTAGACAGGCACTGTATATGCTATGGGTGCTACTACACTGCGTTTCTGTCTCTTGTCGAGCCATAAATGGACTCGCTGAAGTTGTGTGACTAGCCCTTTTCTGATTCGGTCGCCTGTCACAGTTCTTTCTTGGGAACAGAATGCCTAGATTGCAAAAATGAGTAGCTGGATTGGATAAGAAATCTGCATATCAATTCTGTTTTGTTCAAATGACGGTGCGGCGATCTTCTTCAACGACAGCCTTAGTAGATCAATGTAAGTGAGCAACCCAAATCGTGTAGCAAACATCGTCGGGTAGCTGACAAAAAGTATTCGTTCCCGGTGCAGCTCTTCCACTCACTGCTCCAGGGCACAAAATGTAACGTGCTCTGGATTTTCTTCACCTCTCGAGCTTTTACGCATGCTAATTTGTTGGAATTCCAATGTCCTTGTCCGAATATCAAGTGTCAAAATCAACCCGACGCCCTCTTTAGAGTGGCCCAAGCGGGCGCGTGACCCGTGAATGATGTTCAACTTGCCGTAGTCGCGTATTTAAGCTGCGTACCAGCTACTATAAAATCGGTACACGCCTCCACGATCAACTCTGTATGTTGTGATAGTAGTCCGATGACAACTCGATCTATGCGGCCCAGCATGCCTAAGAAAACTCCACAAAAGCCGCAGGGCCAGAGTTGTGCGCTTCCGCCAGCTTGGGCGGTTACGACACCCGCAGACTCGCCTATAATGGTATTGACAGCTAATGTCGCAGGTAGACATCCAACGTCACATCATCATGTCCCACGACTGATTGCCCGAGAAGACTTGTTGTTACCTGAGCAAGATCACATGCCAGCATCAAATGCATTCATGCATGCGATGAGGGCCTGGCAGTCTGCATTAGACGAAGCCCGGAGAGTCGACGCCCTCGTAGCACATGTTGAAAATCGCAGACTCAGTGCCTTTGGTCAAGGAATGAGCGACAGCCAAAACCGGAGTCCTGTTTCTATGCAAACAAATACCGGATCATTCCCAAAATTACTGTCGGACACTCACGAACAGAAAAGTCCTCACCTGTCCCTGAGCACTGCAACTAGAACTGACATGGATGCGCTAGAGGAGACGCCAGGGAATGATCAAATCAAGCAGAAAACGGAAGCATTGGCGCATTCAACGAATGTGAGACCTCAAAAAAACGATAACAATCATCACTCAGTTGCAGAAAGTGACAACCCGAATGATGTTTCCGAGAACAACATCAACCTTCCTTCAAAACTCACTGATCACAAAGATCATGACGCGAGCTATGACACAGCAACTCCTATCACGACTCCAGAAGACTCAACTCTGACCGAGTCTAGTGCAGAATCTATTGGCCTCGCTCCTAACCAAGGGCTGAAGATGGGTGTCACGCGAGTGGAAGAACATCTTAGTCTTACTAAAGATCTTCCCAACCCACTCAGCATTAACACGTCTTGTCCTAAATATGGCTGCCCGGTACAAGAAATATCCCCTGATCCACAGAAAGAGCCGTCACTGCCGCATAACCAAGGGGTTGTGCATGACAAGTCACTAGATGAAAATGATAACGTGGTCGCGCTCGCATTGAAGAGCGACACACATAGCGATGAAACAGTGAAATTATCTCTTACAGACGCCCAAGATATTCCAGTTGAAGATGATCCTGGATTGCAAGAAGAGAAAGTGATTGACCAAGGGGATATCCAGACACAGCTGCATGATGGGCAGACAGGGCACGGTCAGTTCATCATGAAAGTCGACGATGCAAATTCAGACTGCCATGTGAGAATCACGGAGACACCAATTACAGAAACTACGTCTATTATTCTAGATGAAGAGATCTTCGATGATAAAGCGCACTTGCCCAAGAATGACTATGTACCAAAAGAGGTCAAGCCAGGTCATTCGTTGGCAAAAGATCCTCTGTCCACGCAAATCGTTACATCGAAGAAAATTGCCGAGACCAAACAATATGTCGCCCTTGAGATATTTCGAGATCTTCTAAAATGCCCGGTGCTAGGGAAAGATGTTTCAAGTAGTCAGGAAATCGTACCGGACGAACTGCTTCAACATCCACCAGATATGTCTCCACGAGATGCCGAGACAACTCATGATCCACAGCCACAACAAGATACTCTCAAATATGAGCAGATAGACACGTGTATACTGGACGATCGCCTACACGAGCAATCGAAACAAGGTGTCGTAGCGCAGTTTGTAGAAAGCCAAGACAACGAGGACGAAAAAGTACAAGATACCAACGATGGAAAGTCTACATACAATCACAGAAATCCGGATAAATACACACAAATGGAGCTCAATGGTGAAGCCAAGAGCTCCTCGCCGCAAGCCTCTGACGCATATGGTATGGACACACCTGGTAGCCAAGTGGAAGACGCTCAGGTACACCATGCTGATACACAAGACGTTATATACGACGCGATCAAAATGACGGGTATACCGCAGAGCCTAGATCAGCTTGAAGCTGTTGCATCGCAATTCATGGAGTTGTTCAAACGGCAGGAACAATCGGACCATGGTTATCGTCATCTCAACCACGACCCAGATGATCCCAACTACTGGTCACAGAGTGACCATATCTACAATACTCTGAAGCAAACTGACGAGTTCATTGATCTCCAAGACCTGCAACGCGCGCTCTCCAAGTCTGCTTCGATCTCTAATGAGGATACTTGGACAACTTTCCATCGCTATCACTCGGTCGACGAAATGTCTTCTCACATCCGCTTGATGGAACAGACTGGTCTGTCTACAGATTTTCAGATGCATCAGAAGGATACTGGCCTTGCCACTCAGAAAACACCCACCGGAACTACTATGGCACCACCAGCACATCTATCTTCGTTTCAAAATGTAGAAGCGCCCGATAAGCAAAAGACGCAGGATGAGAACTTGCTGAGCAAAAGTCTACGTCACCAAGACACTCTTCTCGCTCTTCTCAACTTCAGGGCCTCGCTCCCAGTCGCCCCGCAGAGCTCCTACGTCCAGTCTCTGAACGAGATAACCGAGGTTGCCGTACGTGCCTACAACGCGTCGACACCGTATGTACAAGAAGGCAGCGAATCATGTGCACCACAGGAGGCACCAGACACACAAGGAAGTGCAGCAGACCCCCCGGAGGACACGCGCGAGATTAGATCATTGAGGGACAGAGTGGAGGAGCTGAAGAAGCGCGTTCGTGCACTGGAGATTGAAAATAGGTTTTTGAAGGGGATGCGGTATGGGGAGTTCCAGGAGGAAAGTAGACTGGGTGAGCGGGCGTAGAGAAGGGCTCTAGAGGATGGGGTAAGAATTGGAGTGAAGCACCACGACACGTTGTTTGCGTCACAGTATGGTGTTTGCTACTATGCAGTGTGGCCAGTTGGTATGATCTCTAAGAGAGGGTTCACTCCGCTTATTGCTTTGCGCACTCAAGACTATTAGACAAATCAAACGTGGAGATGAGCTACACAGAGAAATTTACGTGTATGATGACTTCCATTCCTGCTCAGCTCCCCAGCATTTCATCCCCATTTTATAATGGTAGATGGAGACGTAGATATTGCGATTAGCATTTGCCTTGCGAATAGAACTCCTTTGGATATCATTTCTTTCGTCTCGCATTACTCTTTCTGCTTAATATGATACCGTAAGCTATCATGCATAGCGGCCATCTTATTCGTCTGATCTCTTCTCTTCACGTTCAATTGGGGTCGTCGCCCTGTCCACCCAACCCTCCCCTCTCAACACGCCCAAACCCTTTCTCGCGACCCCACTGCTCACGCTCTTCGGTGCCACTTCATACAACGCATTGACCGTAGCCAAACTCACAACAAACAACAGCACATCTCCATTCTTAATCCCACGCCACCAACCCCTCTTGACGCCCACTTTCCATAGCGAATCAATAGACATACGTGCCGAGTACAAGAAGTTCCCACGACCGTTCTTGCGTTCGAGGAATGCCCACATGCCGCCAAGGAACCCGCCCAGGAACCATCTCTGTGTAGGAAGCAGATTCCGTGGAAAGACGTTCTGGAAAAGGCAGATGGAGCCCCACGAGGTGCCGATTGCACCGCATATAAAAAGGGACATGCGTAGGATACTCTTGGCTAACTTGTTCAGCGCGGAGATGGGCGCGTTGAGGAAAGCTTTGTAGCGCGTAACGCTCATTGCGGTGAAGACGATGGTGAAAAAGCGAGCAACTTTAGGAAAGGCCTGAATCCAATAGGAGACATATGTGCGGAGGCAAGAGGGGTCGTTCGGATGGAGAAGCGCGCAAGAGAGATGTTTGATTGCTGGGTGAGCAGGAGATGTGATGGAAGCGATGGCTGTGACGCTCCTGGGGAGAGTCTCCGAATTGGGGAACATTATGGGCGAGGTGAAGGATGGCCATTTCAGTTTTGAGATCTCAGCAAGGTTGTCGACAATGTCGAAAGTCGTGGGCCACTTGAGGTGCTTGGGGTAGCCAGGAGGTCTCGCCTGGATGTATTGTGGAGAATTATCTAAGATGAAGTTTCCGTAAGCGGCAGGGAAGCAGTCGCGATCGAACACGAAGGCATGGAGCAATTGCCCGCACGAAATGGGCATAAGCATCCATGAGCCGAACCAATAGGGGCGGTTGCGGAAGTAGCCCAGCTCTTCCGAGTAGTTGTAGCCGAACTCCAAGGCCCTGGTGAAGATGTAGATTGCAATAGTGATGCGCAGCTGGTCACCGGGGTACACTGCGAGGAAGAAGCCGGCCAGACTGGAACCAATTGCAGGTGCAAGTCTTGAGGTCAGCGTTCGGGATACGCGAGGGTTTCTCTGGCGAAAAGGCTTCGCTTCTTGGGTGAGGAGGCTTTCGCGCAATCGGGTGAAAAAGCGGCGCAGGAGCCGGTGGAAGAGGAGGATGAGGGATAGCGAACACGTCAAGCGGACGTTTGGCGACTTCCATACGGGCAGCCGGGGTGACCTTTGAGGAGTAAGTATCGCGGTGTTGTTTCACACGGCCAACGCCCTACCTCTTGGATGGCGGACCTCGGGAGAGCAGCCTTGTCCTGACAAGCTCCCACGCCTTCAGCCCCGAGAAGGTGACGACTGCCAAACGAAGGCTGGCGCGGACAGCAGCAGCATTGTAATCGTCTCCCTCTTTCACGATCGCGTTGTACTTCTTCGGCGGTGGTGTCCGTTTTCGAACGACAGGAGCGCGTGAAAGGAGATATTGGTGCAGGAGCTGGTACTCTCTTGGAGAGACAGTGTACCGGAGCGCGTTGCGCAGAATCGGATCCATGTCTTTCTGATCGGGCCTACCCGCAGTAGAGGACGACATGCTGGCAGTGGGATGGTCTCTCGTCGTCTCGCATGCTGCTGCTGCGGCGTGTTGTCGAGAGTCGCGACAGAGAAGGACGGACGGGGCGTTCAGGGTCATATCCATGCACCTATGGACCCGGGGAAATGACGTGCCTCGGCTCCCACATGTGGAGCTCCCACGGCCCACGGCTCCAGCTCCAGGGCTGACATGCCCGCACGTGTGTTTACTCCACCCTGCCTTTGACTGCATCTCGAACACTATCTATTAGTGACGACAATTTGCTGTGTCGGTTCAACGCTCCCCGCAAGACACAGTAGAATCAAGCCCCTGTAAGCCAGATATACACACTGTGACTGACGAACACACGATACGGACACGAATGTATCTACATCTAACATTGCAAAATCTACATGGTATAGGGGTATCTAAATGCTATCCAGACATATACATCTACGCATGTGCTTCTTAACGGAAATCTACAATTCAATCTCCCACGCTCAATGCAGCTCATCAGAATCAATGCCACTTGACCTGAATACTAAACAGTCTGTCCCTGTCTTTCCATCCTTAGCGTCAGCATGATCGCAAATGACAGTCTCTAATTCCATGCAAGCCAAAACAAAAAGTCCATCCACCCCTTCATAACCCAGCGATTGCCAGCGATCTTCCCAAGCTTGGTTCAAATTGCAACGCGGGCGCTCATGGGGGCGAATTGCAGCTCGCTGTTGAGATCGACGGCATTGAACGCATCCGCCTCAGCGTCGGTAATCCGTGCGCTCATCGGTTCCAATGCTGGGCTGACAGAGCGCGATACATCTTGCGACGGCACCGAGAGCGTCAGCCCACTAGATTGGGGCACGGACGTTACCGGCGAGAAATCATTTTCATGGACCGAGTCGCGCTTCTTGATCACAGGAAGCATCTGCCTAAAGCCCTGCTCGTTGGAGACCTTTTCGATGCTCTTGAAGTACTAAGCAGCAGTCAGTAATGGAACGGAAGGCACGGGTCTTGCAATCGTACCCTCACGGTCTTGACTTTGAGTTCCAACGTCGCGTCCTCATCAATTACGATGAGGGGATGTGGGTGCAGTTGAAGGCTCGAAAGCGTCCACATGTGATTCACGCCTTCTTCGATACATTTCTGCAGGGCCAAAGCCTTGTGCGCGCCGGTTATGATGATGACTACTTCGCGAGCCTTGGACAGGTCAGTGCTGCAGGTGCAATGCCATTGGATGAGAGCGCTTACATCCAAAACCGTCTGAACTCCGACCGTCAGTGCCATCCTGGGGACCTGGTCCAGGTTATTCCCGAAGAACCTTGAATTTGCCAAAATAGTATCATAGGCGAGAGTCTTGACGCGGGTCCGAGATTTGAGGCTGGAGCCAGGTTCGTTGAAAGCAATATGGCCATCGGGTCCAATGCCACCCAGGAAGAGCTCGATGCCTCCTGCATCGGCAATCTTGTCCTCGTACGCCTGGCATTCAGCCTCCAAATCACGAGCATTGCCGTTGAGAATGTTGATGTTCTCGGGCCTAACGTCTACGTGCGAGAAGAAATGCTTGTACATGAAACTATGATAACTTTCCGGGTGATCGCGGGGGATCCCCACGTACTCATCCTATCGATGGTCAGCTACCTACTGAAACACGGCATGCGACTGTGCGGCTGTGCGCGCGACTGTATCACCCCAGAGCAACAAGGGCGATGGTCGTGCCAATAACTCACCATGTTGAAGGTAATGACATGCTGAAAGGAAAGGTCGCCAGCTTTGTGACGCTGGACCAAACGTTGGTATATCAAGACAGGACTGCTTCCCGTTGGCAAGCCCAGGACGAAAGGTCTCTGGGCAGAAGGACGGAAAGTTTTGATACGCTCTGGCGAGCAGGGTTAGTCTGCGGTTTGTGGGGGCGCAAGGATCGGAAAGGAAGCAAGTACCGACGATGTAGTCCGCAATGTATCTGGACGCAGTCTGCGGGTCGTCTCTGATGATCAGGCGCCTGTGAGGGGGAGTCAGCCGCACGGTAGGACGCGATGGCTGGGCGCATATGCATACATGGTGAAGGTGAGCAAGTGGTGTGTTCTGGGCTGTGCGGCGGGGGCTTTACAAAGAACAGAATCAAAATGTGCAGAAGACGGGCAGGGTGGACTTATCAGCGACTACACAGACGGGATTCACATTCACGTCATGGGCGGGGTGGGCTCAGGGTCTTCTTTGTCAAGCTGGGCAGGGCGAATGAAAGGGGCCGATTGAGCAACGCACTCGCAACGAGCCACGAAACGGCGTCAATTTCCGGCTGCTACGAGTGGAACTTGGAGTGATGCAATGCGGTGGTAGGCAGAGGTGGTAGCACCAGGGGCCAGGGCGGGACTGGTGTTGTGCTGCCATGCTACGGCGCCATGAGGGTGCGGCGCGATGGTGCGAGGATGCGATGGTGCTGGCAAGGTCGAGGGTTGGTAGGAGCATCTGGACAGCGGGAGGGTCAGGCGTTCACGATAAGCTCATACCCGTGGACAGCAATAATGCGGGGAGCGAAGGTCGACGTTACATTCCTCCGCGAGCGGTGGCGGCCGAGAGCGTTGCAAGTGTCGAGCGTGGCGGGCGCTAGAGGTGGTTCGAGGCTGGTGTGGATCGGCGCGCCGGGGGTTGGTGCAGGAAAGTACCCATTGTAGGGTATCTAGTCTATCTGGACCATCTGACTCTATCAGACTATCTCGCCCAGCCATCTGCGAGTACTGTTTTGCACGTAGGCTACTTGCAGTGCGGCAGTGGCGTCGTCCATGCAGCGGTACTTTGCGCCGGCCGATTTTCTACGCCTGCCGCCCGGATACAGTAGATGCCCAAGCAGGACTACCTACCTACCGCCCGCCCGCCCCGCCCCGCCCCAGCCAATCTAACCCAACCCCAGTGCAGCCCCGGCCCGGCAGAGTACACAACACGGCAGAGCTCACAGCGCGGCAGAGCGAGCACACAGCACAGCACAGCACAGCACAAGGCAGCGCAGCGCAGCGCAACCCGGCTCGGCCCAGCGTCGAGGAGGGCGGAAGCGGCGCGCACTGGCTGCAGTGAGGTGGTGCGGTCCATGTACTGTACGTACATACGGGTGGCGGCGTTTTCATTATTGATGGACGGGTGTGAAACGAAACCGAATGGAGCCGGTAGCTGGTATCTCTAGAGTCTAAGCCCTGGGCGGGAGGGGAGGGGGGCAAGGGCCTTTATCGCACAGGGCCCCCAGGGTGTCGCGTGTGATGTGGGCTAGCATGCGCGCCCCCCCACTTGGGCCTAGCCGAGAAGGAGGAGAGAGGAGGAGGAGGAGGAACAGTGAATGCTGGACCCTGGCTGACAGATGCTTAAAATGGGCCTTTTGACCCACTCCACCCTCCTTTCTACGGTTCACGTCTGCGCCCGCAAAACGCGAGCTGATCTGGTCTGACCATACTAATATAGATTGCCAGACCGGGCCAACCTGCTCCTCTTCCACAACACCGCGCCCGTTCCCTCCTCTTCTTCCATCCTCCTCGCACAATGGCTGAAGTCGACCCCAAGGACGTCTCGCACGACGTCTCCACCCCAGAGGCCTCGGTCACGGAGCCCCAGGGCGTGCTCGAGCTGCCGCATTCGTGGAAGTACAAGAAAATCCTCGGTGGCTGGTGGTATGCCTCGCCGCCCGTCCAGCTGCTCATCGTTTCCTTTGTGTGCTTCATGTGTCCTGGCATGTTCAACGCCATCAACGGCATGGGCGGCGGTGGCCAGATGGACGCGACCGCGAACAACCACGCCAACACCGCCCTGTACTCGACCTTCTCCGTTGTTGGATTCTTCGCTGGCACCTTCACCAACAAGCTGGGCATCCGCACCGCCCTTTCCTTTGGCGGCATCGGCTATTCCGTCTACGTCGGTTCCTTCCTCTGCTACAACCACACCAAGAATCTCGGCTTCACCACCTTCGCTGGTGCCCTTCTCGGTACCTGCGCCGGTATTCTGTGGAGCGCCCAGGGTGCAATCATGATGTCCTACCCCCCAGAGAACTCAAAGGGCCGCTACATTTCCTGGTTCTGGATGATCTTCAACTTGGGTGCCGTCATTGGTAGCTTGGTGAGCTCCCCCGAGACCAACACCACCGACTGACAGCCCACGACCAGCTAACACGCTTGCTTTAGATCCCGCTCGGCCAAAGCATTCACAGCCAAGCTGCCGTCAATGTCAGCGACGGCACATATGTCGGCTTCTTGGTCCTCACACTTGTCGGCGCCGCCCTGGCCTGGACTCTAGTCGATGCCAAGGACGTCATTCGTGATGACGGTTCCAAGGTCATCGTGATGAAGCACCCTTCATGGTCATCCGAAATCATGGGTCTTTGGGAATGCTTCCTCACCGACCCATACATTTTGGCCTTGTTCCCAATGTTCCTGTCTTCCAACTGGTTCTACGCTTACCACTTCACCGAGATCAACGGTGCTTACTTCAACACACGAACTCGTGCTCTCAACGGCGTAGTCTACTACTCCATGCAAATTGTCGGCGCCTACGTATTTGGCTTCGCTCTTGATTTCGGAGGCGTGCGCCGCACCACGCGTGCCAGGATTGCTTGGGCTGCCCTGTTTGCCCTGATCATGATTGTTTGGGGATGCGGCTACAAGTTCCAGACCACCTACACCCGTGAATGGGCTTCGGCCATCAAGCCTGGCACCGGTGGCGATACAGGCATCCCCGAAGAATTCCTCCACAAGAAGAAGGACTGGAGCGACCCTGGCTTTGCAGGCCCCTTTGTTTTGTACATGTTCTATGGCTTCGCCGACGCGGCATGGCAGACATGTGTCTACTGGTACGTATTGCACGAGCACAGTTGCATGGGGAAAAGCTCACACTGCATAGGTTCATGGGATCCTTGACCAACAGCGGACGCAAACTTGCCAACTTTGCTGGTTTCTACAAGGGCATCCAGTCGGTTGGCTCGGCTGTTACTTGGGCACTCGATGATCACAAGATTTCTTACATGAACATGTTTGCCTCCAACTGGGGTCTCCTTATTGGAAGCTTGCTGTGCGCCCTCCCGGTGATTCTGTGGAAGGTGGAGGACACGGTGCCATTGGAGAAGGACATCCAGAACACGGACGAGACGATCGAGGAGGTGGCCGCGAAGGCTGTTGTCGTGCCGGCGGGTGAGCATGTAAAGGAGAAGGCGTAGGGGGCCCCAACTTGTCGATAGTATGATAACGTAATGACGGCGCAGGCGGTGGGGAGCAGGTCTGCTTGGAGCATTTCTGTAGATGATTGGGCAGAATTATGTAGCCTTTGTTCTTGCATGGTTTGCACGATATCCCTTCCTTCAATCAAGGCTTTCTTTTCTAGGCTTTCAAGATTCCACATGCTACTACTACTCGTCTACACTGCAAGATGCAAAATGCAAATGCAAAACAATCACGGTGCATGCGCGGAAAGGGGGCTGGGTGGTTACACCAGAGGGTGAGGGTTTCAAAAGGCGGGAGTGCAATCTGACTTGGCCATGGAGCAGCGCCCAGCACGGCCAATGGCGGTGGATGGCCCTGGATGCGACGCGGTGGTGGACAGTGGACAGTGGACAGTGAACACGAGCCACGGCACCAGCCTACCACCAGCCTACCACCAGGCGGCCGTGGCAAGCTCAAGCTCGCGGCGGCGATCGTCAATATGGCTGATTGACTGGGCGTCCGGCACTGGCCACCGGGCTGCGCGAGGGCTCCCGTGTGTTCGGAGCAGGCTAGCGCGTGAAGCTTGAATACCACCGTTGCATCTCGGTCGCGAAACATCCCAAAAAGACCCCACCCAAACCAATTCGCCGTCACGCACCGCTTGCGTGGCCTGCGCTGCGTGCCTGGCAGTCCGCAAGTCCTGTCGCTGCGCTCTCTGGCGTCTGGTCTGCAGCAGCCCCTCGCCCGGCCGTGCCCAGCCCGGCCACCCTGCGCTGCGCTGTGCGGTAAGGACCTGCCCTGCCCTGCTCTGCCGTGCCTCAGCGTGTGTCTGCTCTCGCCGGAGGATTTCCCAAGTGTGCCTCTAGCGGATACAACCTTCTCCCCATCATGCCATAAGCCGTACAACCATGCTTAAGAGCCGTTTGCGACATAGCTCGTCGAATGCCACCGGCCCGCCTGAAGTCTCTGTGGTAGCTTCCTGACGTGCTCGCCGGCCCGCCCTGGAGTTTGATATACGCCTGCAAACGACCCTCCAAGTAAAACCTGGCCCCGCTGTCACCATCATCAATCCACCCTCCCTCCCGCTGGAACGCTTCAAAAGCCGCCGTATGACCCATTCCAAGCCTGGCTGCATCCACAGACACATCCACAGCCACATCCATATACGCATTCACAGACGCATCCAACCCTCCTGCCGCACAGCCTCCTGCCCCTCGGTATAAGAAAGCCCATGTTTGGCTTCTGGCAGCGCCTGCTTGCGGCTCTGGAACGTCTCGCCATGCTCCCCTCACTCATCCACTCGGTGCTCCCCTCGCTCCCTTCGCGGAAGCGAACCCGCGATGCTGTGCGAACCTACGATCGGGCCCTGGACGACCTGTTGCGGGAGATCCAGCGCCTGCTGGAGGCTCCACTGGACCCTGAAAACCTGCTGCGCATGTCCGGAAAGCTGCATGCCCAATTCGCACCAAAGCTCCAGGCGAGCGACATCTGCATGCTGCCTTCATACAACCACAAGCTTCCTACCGGCCATGAGGAGGGCACCTATCTGGCCCTCGACGTTGGCGGTTCCACTTTCCGCGTGGCTGTCGTAGAGTTGAACGGCCACCAGCCCGCTGCCAAGAGCATGCGTATCGTCAGCATGAAGAGCTTCAAAATCGACAACTCGGTACGACACCTCCGCGGTACCCAGTTTTTCGAATGGATGGCCGAGAAAATCGAGACTGCCATTTCCGACCCCCACATCAAAAAGATCAATGGAGCCAGCACCTTCCCCATGGGTCTAGCTTGGTCTTTCCCGGTTGAGTAAGTGCTCGACCACCAACACCCAATGTTCAACCGATTGACAAGACTAGACAAACATCCATTCGCTCTGGCAACCTTCTCGCCATGGGCAAAGGGTTCCGTGCCACAGAGGGTACGCTCGGCCAAGACCTGAGTGAGCTCATCATGGCTCCTTGTAGAAAGAGGGTGAGCTGACCGACATTGATAACACCGAACGCGAAGGCTCATGTGACTCTAGAACCTGCCGGTCCGATTGGATTCAATCGTGAACGATTCGTCTGCTACGTTACTGTCACGTGCATATGAGGACCCAGCAACCCGTTTTGCTGTGATCCTTGGCACTGGTTTTAACATCGCTGTGCATCTTCCCACCACGACTCTGGCCTCCTCCAAATACAAGGGATACCCGCAAAAGTGGCGAGATGAAGCTACCCATGTTCTTGTCAACACGGAACTCAGCATGTTTGGCGGAAAGACCGTGTTTCCAATGACCCGATGGGATGAACAGCTCAACGAAGCCCACGTTCGCCCAGACTTCCAGCCTTTCGAGCATATGATTAGTGGTCGCTACTTAGGGGAGCTTGTTCGACTGATTATTGTAGAGGCAGTACGTACAGCAGGCCTGTTCGGAGGTGAGCTGCCGGGCAAACTTGATGAAGCGTATTCGCTCGATGCCGGTACCATTGCAGCACTGGAACTGGACGAGTCAAAGAATTTAGCCGACGGTATCTCCCTGTTCCATTCGAAACATCCTCTGAGCAGGCCGCCCACCTACAACGATCTGTATTTTGTTCGACAAGTCTCTCAACTTGTTGCTCACCGTGCGGCTGCTTTTCTCGCCGCTGGTATTCATTCGCTTTGGATTCTTCGCACCAAGTCTGAAGGCTTGACGCCTGCAACTGCTGGCAAGATGGCCATCGGCTGCAATGGATCTGTCATTGAGAAATATCCACTCTTCCGTCAGCTCTGCCAGTCACATCTTGATGATCTGACAGCAGCTTCCGGGGCGGCGCCGAAATCGATATCACTGGAGATTGCAGTTGAGTCTGCCATCTTCGGCGCTGCAGTTGCAGTATGTTGCCTCGAGGCTTAAGTTCTTTCTGGCGTCGCTTTATACCCCGTTCAGCGATGATGGTTGTATATACATGTCATGTCCCGTTTTTATTTGCTTCATCTGACTCTGATGCATCGATGGATTGCATATACATTGGTTTTCACTTCATTGTATCACTTCTCACAATTTCTCTTTTTGCATTTCACGAATGAGACGACGAAAAAGACGAAGTACTGCAACACATACAGGTAGCATGTGGGCGCAATAAATGCATATGGGCGAGTTCCCTACGGCGTTGGGATGTGGACTAGGTCTCTTCAACTTTGAGGCCATAATCCGAATGCATCAATATCAATCCTGTTTCACTTGATCTTGCCTATGCTATTACACTCTTCCCAGGGTTTCAAACAGATCCGCCGGAATGTTCCTGCATTCCCTTCGCCGATCGAATGAACCACATCATCATGCAATGTTGCTGGCGTCTAAGTTTAGGCACTGGCGAGTTGAGCTTGGGAAATGCTTCCCTGCAAGGCTCATTGCATGACAGTAGTATCACGATACATGGCGCTAAGAAGCAGCCTTTCACTGCCAATACAACTTGCGTACAGATACTGGCGAGCTCAGTCTGACACCTTCCTCTCTGTAGGATGTTCAAGTGGCTGCGAGGACAGCACCATGACAAGACGCCACGCACTGGACACTGGATGTCACATTGAGACATGGGCATCCTACCGCATGTAGGAACATAAGACAATGGCATTGTTGCATAGAGGCTTCGGTTCCAATACCGGCGGTGCTTACGGACCGCGAAGAAAAAAAGTAGTATGTGGTAGTATGCTTCTGAGCCATCGCAACATGGCATCTGCAGACAGACATGACTGTTATTATCGAAAGTCTGCAGCCTTCTGCTGCAGTGCCAGCGATATAGGCAGGCCCAAGCGAATCTAGGTGCCAACGGCAGAGTAGCATATTTGTACGAGTCCAACGTTGGGGCCTGCAAACATACATGCTAATATTTCGGATACGGTAAGTAGTGCACGATGAAGTAACACCACAATGATGCATTTCCCATCTCGTGCTCTACTCCACCCATCCTTCCTCCAAGTTCCCTAGTCAGATGTAGTAATTTTTTCTTCGGCGTTGAAACGTCTGGAATGACATATCGTGGTTACAGTACCAAAATCGCGCGCTACCACACTCCCGTCTGCAGTGTCATCCGTCCACGACGAACACATCGATCGCACTTCCTAGATAGATAGCAAAGCCTTCACGTGGTCGTCCAGTGCCGGTCCATCGTAAATTTCCTCCCCTCCCCCCCACTGCATGTATCCACACGAACCCACTCATTACCTTTATCTCGCTTCGGCCTGGCCTCGGCTGCGCTAACACCACCTTCCAACCTCCAGTCTACGATAGTATCCATGATGTACACGACTCACGTGCCGTCGCGTCGCGTACAACAATGGACGCCCACGATGCAACCCAACGTAACCACACTCCACTTGTCGCCGAAATCCAACCTTACTATCGGGTCACCGGTTGCCGAGTTCACCCATAGTGATCTCGCAGCGACCACCACAGATCTACCTACATCTTACATGTGCCTGGAGAGGCAGGTGGGAGAGGGGGTCGCTTGGGGGGTGTCGTGGGGATGGATGTTGATTTGTTTATACATAGATGAGACACGGAGCCCTGCATCAAGCCAGTTACATATCAAGCCATTGACACCTGCGGGGTTTCCCATGTGGTGTTAATCCTCCGCGTCGCCTCGAGCTGTACATATGTCCGTCGACCCTGGATACAGAAATATTGACAAGTGACTTTGCGGTGAGACGAGATGAGTTGTTCGTCGACGAGAATGAGTAAAGTGAGAAGGTGGTATATTGCGGACGTCGTAACCGGTGCACGCACGCCAAATCACCCCAGTAACTCGCCATACGCCTGTCAGCGGAGTCAGACGGCACACTGGACGGAGGGAGGAGGGGAGGGTGTCGGTCACAATGCATGATTTAAAGGGCGAGAGGGTGCCAGATCCAAGTAAAACAATACATGTTCGGAACTAAGACTGGGATATAAAGCCGTTTTCAGACCCGACTCTCTGAGTTGGTCAAACGTACAATCAATCCTTATTTGCTCTTTGCCGCTCACTCTTCTCTTCGGGCAGAGGCAGGCCCTCGTTGCACTTCGTGCTGCCCATGCGGTAATAATGGCTTGGCCATTACGGTATCTCTACCCTCCAAGATGCACCACTTTGGAGACACAGAGCCCACGCATCTCGCCGTGGCAACAGATTCCATCGATTGCATGTATGGCCTTGCCGCGTTCTTGCCAAATCTATCCTTTCCAATCCCTTAGAATAATAAACGTGTACGGAACCCGTTTGATGTCTTTGTAGCCAATGCGATGGCCGTATAGGATTATTGGTAGAGCGTAATGTCAGCAACTAGAGGATGTTACAATGTCAACTCCTCGCCGTATACGCCATCATACGCCGCAATAGCAGCCACATCGGCAATAAAGACAGTCGCACCGTTCACCGAAGAATGCCTTGAGCTGTGATATTCAACGAATCGGCGCAACTCGGCGGTCTTGCCAATACCCCAGATATTCAAAACAAGTCGTACAGAAACAAGAAACACCATGGTTCGTAAGTCGTTCGGGAGTCGTCCTTTACCAAGGAAAACGCCAAAGGAGGGGTATCGAGCTAAGAAATGACATCACCAAGCATCAGAAAAGTATCGTTTGGACTTGTTCTTCACAGCTAGTGCCTTTGGATCCGACGGGAGATTGGTGTGATGAACAACGTGCGGTCGGTAGACAGCATCGACGGGCGGCATCCAATCATCCAACCCAAGAGGGAAATATTCGTACAGAAGATCCGCACTCTCGTCTGGACTGCTGATGAGACCCACAGAGAACGAGGGTGGGCGCGCAGGAGTGCCTCGCTTTTTTGGATGCTCCGATGGAGATGTCGGCTTCTTCGGTTCATCTTCAGTCAGTGACAGTGTCACTGGCGCCATACCTGTGTGCTGTGCACCGCCCCGAGAAAGATCGGGAGTTGATCGCGCATAAGGTGTGATCGGTGGAGGCGTTGGGTCTGGTGGAATAGCAGTCATTGCACCAGGGGCAACGGGGACTTTCCAATCCAAAGAGAAATCGGGTGACATGAGAGGGTCGCTCGGATTGAACTCAAACGGAAGATGTAGGGTGTCCATTGGTTTGGCCGTGCCAGGTGTGGTCTGCGCATTGTTGCTGTGGTTAGTTTGCTGGGTGTCGCCTGTTGGTGTTCTGCTTGGATGATGGGGAGCGTGAGCTTTTCGCATAGAGCCACCTGTTCCACTGATTGGCATGTCTTTTCGCGACTGGAAATTTCTCGGACTGCGCCCGCGCACAATGATGGCACCAGAATGCACTTCGCAGACGGGCACTTTGGCGCCATTTGAAAGAATAGCGACGACCTTCAGGCGCACGACGAAGTGTTGCTGCAGTTCCTTGCGACGACCATTGTTCGCAGTAGCAATTCTAAACTGTAACCTCTTCCAGCTGATTGGAAAATTGACGTAATCGGAGTCAATATCTTGCCCGCTGTTGAGGTCGAGAGGGAAGGATGGCGGCTCTTTTTCGGTCTTATCCTCGACTACTGCAGCGGTACTTGCAGGCGTTTTCCAGGGCACGGAGATTATTTTCACTGGGTTTCCCTCGAGCGACTCGGTGGCGGAGATGGTCAGTTCTTGGCCAATGATAGGTAGCTGGTCCCCTTGCTCCGTCATGAGAAATTGCAGGCTCCTCGGCAGCGTGACGGTGCCTGTGATCTGGAAAAGATTACGTCGGTAGCAGGTCAGCTCGGTGGGAGCGCCTACGCCGTCACCAGCAGATGCCCAGGGGGATTCGGCAAGGAAAAACATGCCGTGCAGCTGGGCGGACATGTCTATGGTGACCTGTTGGGCGACATAGTTGAGCAGCGTATAGGGCACATTGGGGCGTGAGAAGCTGAGTAGCTTGTTGTTGCGGTCAATGCTGGGGCTTTCGGGCTGGCCGTTGGGGTCGGGCTGCAAGGGCTGCTCGTAGGTGCTCAGTACGTCGGAGAAGGGGTCGTCGTAGGTGCTGGGGAAGCGCTGCAGTCGTGGCGGGGGCTGGATGTGGTGCTGGGCAAAGGCATCCTCGCTGCTGCGCAGGAAGGTCAGCAGTGAGAGGTTCATAGCGGCGAGCGGCTCACCCAGCGAAGGTCTCAGCGTCGTAATTAGAACGCTGGTCAAACTGGTCCATGGGCATGATGGGGCCTGCCATCTGGTCGGGTCCCGTTACGTTCTGGAGTGACATTGGGGCTGCCAAGTAGGACATGGTAATGGTGTCGAAGCCCTCCATGGCTGCTTGGTTGGCGATAGGCCCGGCTGTCGCTGTGTGGAGAGGACGCGCATGCGCATGGAAGAGCGGACCGGGTGGGTATGAGGAAATTGGGCGAATAGCGGGACGGGCGCGGTCGGCGATAGCCAGCTGCTGGCTTGCACAGGTGTGGGGGGGGGAGGAGAGGACGTGAGGATGCGAGGAAGGCTGGGGTGGTTTGGCGAGGGCGGAGCTCGTCGCAGAGCTCAGTAAGCCGTGATACCTAGCCGGGACGATGCGATAGGCGGTGGCTCACAGCTCTGAGCACGAAGCAATACTGCTGGTCTGCCGCTGAGCCCGTCGCTTTGAAGCTGTGCAACAGGCGGCTTGAGGCCTGAATAGATCACATGCAGCTGGCCAAGCAGCGGAAGTCTAGCACCACGGCGGGGCGCGCCCTGGCACCATGGGTAAATCAAGCGGGCGACAGGTGGAGACGACCCCAGCCTCCATCCACCATGGCGTTGGCGCCGCCGGTGCTGTGTCTGTGTGTCTTGCGCCGTGTGCTGTGTGCTGTGCGTCTGTTGTGACGTGCAATGGCAGCCCCTCTACCCTCCCCCCCGTGGACCTTCCATGCTTCTTCTCGAACAAAGCCGCCGTTGTGATCAGCCGGGTAGGCAGCCAGCCATTCCCGCCCCGGCGCCCACAGCTGGGAATCTATGGGGCCCGCCGTTTGGAAACAAGACCGCCCAGACGACGCCAGCTCTATCTTGACGTCTCGCGCCAACGGTTCTCTGCATCGGCGCTGGACCACCTTCCGACCGCGTGTCGGGAGCGTGCAAATGGATTGCAAAGACAAGACAGCTCACTGCGCGGCTGACATCTGTCCGTCTGGGCAGTTCCGTTCGTATCCGCCAGCCGTCATGTCATGGTGAGCCAGTGGCACCGCACGCCCGACCGCACTGCCATCCCACCAAATTCGGGCTACAACACAAGATGCTCGTGTTTTGGGAAAACGCTCACCAGCCTTGCGTGATGTCTGAAAAAAGCCGTTGTTGGTCGTGCTACATAAGTCCCTAGCGCCCAGCCGGGTATCCAAAACACCTGGCCATCACCCAAACGGGATGTCCTGTTCCCTACCGTACAACGTGCACGTCAAGTCCGCCAAAAAAAGCCACCGAAACAAATCAAGACGGAGGTATCATAGTCCACGTTGCAGCATCACAGCTCACTTCCTCGAAGTTGTGTAGCACCTCGAACCCCATGGCTGAAAAGCCATCAAAATTTCCGTCGCCGTCCATCTGCACATCTATCAGTCCGAAAAAAAAAAAGAACCCCCACGGCAGAAAAATCGGTACTTACATAGTCAAGCAAACACGCATTGCCACCCAGTTTCTTGATTTGTCGCATTCCAAGCAAAACCAGCCCCTGGAGCAACGTCGAATACTCGCCTACACTGGGCGAGATGACGGGCGATGAAATACCCCCCGCAGCTTCTTTGAGATCCTTCAACGGGGGCATGAACTCATACAGAGCTGACCGGTGATCGTAGAGCACAACGGTACCTACGAGTGCCCCATCCTCAGGCCGTTTGGCACGCAGAATACCGCAGGCCGAAGGGTCTGATAGCGCAATTTTGTAGACTTCCGCAAGCCCTTGACGATTACTTGTTTTGATGTGATCTAAGATGGGTATCGCATAATCCCATCCATACACGATGTCAAACTGTGCGCCTGCGCTCGCCAGGCTTTTGGCCATGCCATCTGGTGGTGACCAGGTCTGTAGATTGCGTGCAACCATATTGCATACAGACCGCGAAAGCGCAGCATTCCACCCAAGGTTGGCGAACCAAGAGCGCAGTCGTTTGCGCTCCGTCGTATGACCCATTGGGATCCCAAGGAAAATGCTTGGTAAGCGCGAACCGAGCTGAAATCGTCTGATGCCATCCTTCTGTAGGAGCGTGCGGATGGCTCGATTGTGAAGCGAATGTCCAATAGATAGTTTCCTCCGGCCCGGGTCGACGAAAAGAGCCCCTATCACACCATGGCCTGTGGATTTGAAGAAGTAAGTTGAACAGAAACCATACAGAGCATTGGTGCTACTATTGCGAACCACGAAATGGGTTTCCTCCACCTCTTTATCATGCAGAATAAATGAGTTTGAAGTAGCACTGGAAAGTTCCGATCGCTGGTTTGGTGGTGTGCCCTCCATGACAGCTGTAATGAGATTGTCGAGCGCGTTCGCGTCTCTTTCTTCATTGTAAATCTCAACGAGCCAGTGCTGCTTCGAAGAATGCAGCTTCTGGCTCTTACTGATGGTTCCAGGAAGTGTCCCCGTAGGCGAGATTTCGCCATATAGCACTCTGACAAGTGAGTTCAAAGCAGTCTCTGTAAAATCATAGGTACAAATATATGTACCTATCGACGAGTCCATGGCAAAATCGTATGGGGAACTAACAGCCACGACGATCAAAGGCTTCTCACGTTTCTCGCCGCCAGTCGTATATTGCATGTTACAGATCATCGAGACGTGCTTGGTGAAACCATTTTGGTATAGGTTTCGGTTCGCATCGGCTGTTATGATCACAATAGCGCTTGCACGGTTGATCAGATTTTCGTGGACCGGCCGGACGCCATTTGACGTGTAGGATGTGTGCAGGACGCGACCATTTCGTTGCCTCGCCAATGATCTTCCCAATTCCCGGAACACTCTCTCTCCGCTCATAACAGAGGAGCTTTGTGCCCATGCAGCAGGTTCTGGTGAGTTTGTATTGGCAGATTCCGAGAGCTGTCGAGAGGCAGCAGAGGCAGCCAGCGGCTTGACCAACGGAGTCAAGAGTAATAACTCTTCGTCGTTTTCTAAGATGTTAGAAAGTGGCAGAAGTCGATTCTTGTCGCGAACTACCGAGATAGACCCGTTGTATGCTTTTGTTGACAAGGCAGTATGCAGCGGTTGAAGTGTCTCGAGATAATTGATCCCAGGTGGATTGAGAGCTTTCTCCCAACTAGTACATTTTGACTTCATATTTAGCACCCTTCGGAGGGATTGGTATATTCTTTCTTTGGTGATCATCGCATTCTCAATACCGGTTTTGAGACCCTTCAAAGCTTCCTGTTGGAACGAGAATGAGCGGCAAAGGAGGACGATATCGCAACCGGCATTGACAGCCATGACAGTACCGCCGCCAACTCCGATGTTATGGCTGAGTGCATCCATTTCCAGGCATTCTGAAACCACGACGCCGTCAAAGTTCATTTGTCTGCGAAGTAGATCGTCGACAACTTGTTCCGACAGACAAGCGTGCATTGCATTAAGACCAGCAGACGACATAGCGCAGCCGCCGACCATCATGGAGTCAAGGCCCTGTTGTATGGCCTCTCTGAAAGGTATAAGAGCACTAAGACTCAACTGCTCCAACGATTCAGTGATGATGGGTACATCTAGTGTCGACCCGAGAAACTCAAGGTTGCCATAGGAAGGGAAGTGCTTGCCCAAGGTCACGATTCCCGCGTCTTTGTAACCTTTCATGAAAGCTACACCATATGCAGATACCTCCTGGGGGTCATCACCGGCTGTTCGAACGCCGAGAGGCTGGTTTCGAGCATTTGTCAAAACATCGAGGCACGGGCCAAATATCCAGTTGATGCCGCACGCTGAGATCTCTTGGGCGGTGGCCTTTGCGACCTCATACGCAAGCTCGGTGGAGCCTGCGGCTGCCATGCCCATGCTGCTGGGGTACTGGCGAACATAGATTTCATCATACAGACTATTGACGCCGCCATTCTCCTGGTCTATTCCTATGGCCAGTGGTACTGGATGGCCAGCATCGTGAGCAATCTTTTGAAGTTCATAGCACAGCTTGGTGGTCTCTTCGGCAGCTAGGGAAGGTTAGTGACTTAGTGTTCAGCAGTACCCACATGAGACAATGTCTCATACATTTGAGGTTTTTCGCGGTCAGCAATATCGAGCCCAAGTGGTGTTTCTCGATGAGCGTCTTGATATGGGGCGTGACGGCGGTCCCATCAAAGCCCATCATGAACAATTGGCCCTTTGCGACAGGCTGTTAGCTCGGACCACAGCTTCAGCTTTGACGTGCGCACCATAGTCCTGCATCGCGGGCCGGTTAGCGACTAGTCTTCGAAAGGAACAAAATCCGGGGTAGAGAAGATATTGGCGAACCTATCGAGGTGATCCCATACGGGATCCAGCTTCTCGGGCTTAGCCGCCATGACGAAGGAAGCCGGTCGCGTAGGCGTCAGGACGCGGACCGGATCTGTGATGGTCGGAGAGAGGCGCGAACGTGACTTGTAGCGGATGGTGGATAATGGAAGATGGTGAAGAGGCACCGTTACATTCACGAGGGCCGAGGCGCTTTGAGCTGGGGCCACGCCTGCCTTTCTGGACTGGTGGCGGGTGATAGCAGAGACACCATCCCACACCAGCGACCAGCAGGCACTATCAGGAGCACCCGCACCCAACCCACTCCGATGCCACCCCGAATGCTACCATCAACGGCACTACCTAGATGCCTGCGAGCGGTCGGGGGCTTGGCGATCACAATGCTCTCCGTGCAACGCTGCGATGCCGCTAATCAAATGCCAACGTGCGGCGGCTCGTGGATGTGATGGGCAAGCCACGGGTCGCTGTGATGGTCGGCAGCGTCATCGCAGACTAAGTTGCAGACCAAGTTGCAGACCAAGTCGCATCCTAGGCAACGATTTGTATCCGAGTGTTAAAAAAGAGGCCCTGCGCTGCTTGTAACCAGAGATGTTGAGCTTGTCTCAACCGCATTCGACACATCGTGTCTTCCCATTCCGGTAGTCCAGTGCTTTCTTAATTCCATACTTGACCATCGACCGCTCCTATCCCTGCACGACCGTGAGTTGTACCATGCCGTCTGCCGTGCGTCCCATGGGCACTGCCGCTGTCGCCCAACGCTCGGGCGTTGTCAAGTTCACCAACTGCTTGCTGGCCAAGGGTGCCGACCTTGTGTACGAAGACCTATGGGTCAGTTCGGTAACGGGGAAGATACTGAACGGCCAGGAGATATTGTATGGCCATCTCACCGCTCCGGACGACATCATCGACCTGGGTGGCCGCATCCTATCGCCGGGTCTCATCGACGTGCAACTCAATGGAGCCTATGGCTTCGACTTCTCTGTCATACCGGACGATGGCTCCTTAGCATACACTAAAGGGGTGCAGCGGGTGAACCGCAATCTCGTGAGAGCAGGTGTTACATCGTACTTGCCCACGCTGACCTCGCAACGGCCTGAGGTCTATCATGAGGTATTCCAACTCCATCATTCTGATCCTTACACAACTCCGACAGCTACTTATATACTACCAGGCCCTCCCTTACCTCGGTCCCTCAGGCTCGACACGGGACCCATCTCTGGGCTCCGAGTCTCTCGGTGCCCACTGCGAAGGTCCGTTCATGTCGCCCACTAAGAATGGGATCCACAAGCTCGATGTCCTACAGAGCCCTACCCACGGCTTGTCATCTCTCGCTGCCTGCTATGGTCCTTCCAACCTCAATCCGCACTCTCCTTCGCCCATCAAACTGGTCACCATCGCACCAGAACTTCCAGGTGCCCTCCAAGCGATCCAGTCCCTGACGTCGATGGGTATAATCGCCTCAATCGGTCACTCCGAGGCCACCTATGAAGAAGCCAAAGTGGCCATCAAGGCTGGCGCAACCTCCATTACACACCTCTTCAATGCCATGAAACCGCTGCACCATCGCAACCCAGGCATCTTTGGACTGCTTGGAACCGCTTCTTCTTCTATTGCCAAGCCTTACTTTGGCATCATCGCAGATGGAACCCACCTCCATCCGACCACCATTAAGATCGCATATAACGCGCATCCTGCAGGGTTGGTGTTAGTGACGGATGCGATGAGGCTTGCGGGTATGCCGGACGGCGTGTACGACTGGACGAATGGATCGAGGATTGTAAAGAACGGAGCATTATTGACACTGGAGGAGAATGGGAAAATTGCGGGTAGCAGCATCGAGTTGGTGGATTGCGTAACGAATTTCATGAACTGGACGGGTACGAGTGTGTCTGAGGCATTGAAGGCAGTGACGGAGACGCCGGCAAAGATGTTGGGGTTGGAAGGTGTGAAGGGGAGTCTGAAGGAGGGTGCTGACGCAGATTTAGTGGTGTTGGATGTGCTCGAAAGAGCGGTAGGAGAGGAGAAAAAGATTGTTGTGGATCAGGTGTGGAAGTTCGGAATCAAAGTTCATGACAGAGAGAAAATCAAGTCGGGGGGTTGCGCTTGAGTGCAGAAGTGGTGGGGACAGATCCTCGAGTTAAATTATATAGAAGGATGCTTACCTTTTTGCCAGGGTATTGCTTCTTAGAATGGTGCCAAATGCATGCGGTCTGACATAGATAGAATAGACAGGACTGGAGTAGTCAAGCATGAGCTTCAATGATATTACAGGAGATGCATTCAAGGATGTTGAGTGCATGTACACAACATGGCCTACCCGACAACTCTGATGGCTGCCCGCTCTCGAAAGCTTCCACCGTATGTGACAATATCAACGCCCAAAACATAACATGCTCTGACCTTATCTCCTGAAAACATGCCCCAAGAACGCAAGTCAAAGAGCGACATGATCAAGCACAGAAATAGAACGGATCAGTGGACGTATGGATCCAAAAGGGTATCGCAAATAGGCTGTTGGTATCGTAAATGAATCGGATCGAACAGACAGAAAAAAATGCAATGCAAGATGCAGAGGCTGCGCTCTCCGGTATCTTTACCTGCAGGGTCAGGGGAGCACTAGCAGCAGCTCCCTCCCTTGGTCTTGCGAACCCGCTCATTGTCCTCCTCCAGCCACTGCTGTTGAGCATCTCCAAGATTTGGCGTTGTGGGAAAACCCATCCAGCTTCGCCTTTTGTCGCCGGCTCCCACCCTAAAGCTCCCATTTCCGCTGCCGGGATAATTGAAGTAATCGTTCATGTTACCGTTTCCATTAATGCCTGGTGTCATCCCTGCAAGGGTGAGCATTTCCTGTTCCTGCTGCATTTTTCTCTGCTGTTGCTCAACCAGCTTCCTCGTGATGACGCGGAAAACTTCATCAACGCCCTCTCCGTCCTTGGCGCTGATCTCGTGACAGCAGTCCCAGATGATTTCCTGCCCCCAGATGGCGCTCGAGCGGTTACTTTGAGGTGATGCCATGCCTCCATTCTGCCAGGCTGGCGGCATGGCTTGGCCTGGGGTGGTCTGGTTTGGATAGAGATGTTCTGCAACATATGCTATGCAGCGCTCGAACGGGACCTGACGCTTCGCGGGATCCTCGGCGACGATGTCACTCTTGGTGCCGACGATGTGCAGAATAATGTCGTCGCCCAGGTTCTGCTTTAGCTCCTTGAGCCAGCGGCCCATTTCCTCGAACGACGAGGGATCTGTGATGTCATAGCAAAGAAGGCCTGCATTGGCGCCTGTCGGGCCGGAGTCAGTAGTGTGGTGCGGGTTTTGGTGTGTGTATGTGTGTGCGGGCGACTTGCCTCTGTAGTAAAGTTTGGAGATGGAGCGGAAGCGCTCTTGCCCCGCCGTGTCCCAGATTTGCAGGCGCACGGTGGTGGAGGTGTCGATGTCGACTACTTTTTTGGTCACGAACGAGGCGCCGATGGTCGACTGCGTGGTGGGGGGCGCAAAGGCATTCTTGACGTAGCGGTGCACCAGCGAGGTCTTGCCCACGCCCTGGCTGCCGAGCACGACGATCTTGGCCTCGAGGCTGTTGGACATGGTGGGTGGTGAGGTGCGGGTTCACATGCAGAAGAGCGCGGCGAACGAGATGTTGCGGCGGCCGAGATGGCGGCGAAGGCTGCAGCGGGCTACGTGACACGGTCGCAGCAAAAGAGGATGATGAATGGGATCGCGTGCGGGCGTGTTTGCATGGCGGGTGTGTTTTGCGGTGTCTCGGGGAGTGTCGAGCGACAGGTCTCACGGGGATTGACGTAGGTATGGACTCAGAGTCTCAGACGACTCTGGTGTCAACAAGTGACATCTGAGAGCGAGCGGAGGATCGATCGGTCAGTGCTTGGCCGGAGCAGTCACATGGCCACCCCAACCGGGGATTCCTGTCCATGGCGGGATCGAGGGCGGTTGCAGTGAAGAAGAAGGGCATGCTGCGCGCGTGTGACAGCGCTGGAGGAGGAAGCGGACGTTGGCAGCACTTTGCATCAGTGTTGGTTTATTGGTCTGCACCGTCATCCTCCCCGCAATCGTACCATTGTCCCGAGCCTGCGTGCCAGCAGCAAGGCCGCGCTCTCGACCCGCGCCCTCGACCCGCGCGGACTGCCGTGGCCCCGGGCGGCGGCGGGGGGAGGGGGTCCTGGAGCGGGCCCCGGAATGTTCAATCACGTGACATGCGTTCCGCCTGCGTGCCCGACCTATGGGACGGCCCCGGTGTGCACTTTGTCAGGAGGACGGCCGGGATGCTCCATCTGGCTGGCTGCCGTTGGCCCATGGACGAGGTCCCACTTCCGACGCTGCGCTCTTGCTGGGGGCGGGCGATCAATGACCGAGGCGATTCCAAAAACATGTTGCCGTCACTATCCACCGCGACCGCCCCATCCTCTAGTGCCTTCGAGCACGTCTACCATCCTCAATTGATCCGTGTTTCCTTGTTGGTTCTGCCAGCTTCCGTCCCTTCTCCCTCGTGCTTGCTGTCACACCTGCTCTACCCATCGCCATGAACCACGATAGCAACAACACGCAGAGAGTCAAGCTCACCGGCGAGCAGGTCGCCGAGCACAACTCCAAGGACTCCTGCTGGGTCATTGTCCACGGACGCGCATACGATGTCACCGAGTTCCTGCCAGAACACCCAGGAGGCTCCAAGATCATCCTCAAGTATGCTGGCAAGGACGCCACTGAGGAGTTCGACCCTATCCACCCGCCCGACACCCTCGACAAGTACCTTGACAAGAAGCACCATCTGGGCGAGGTGGACATGAAGACAGTGGAGCAAGAAGAGAAGGAATTCGATCCCGATGAAGAGGAGCGGCAAAAGCGCATCGAGACTATGCCCATCCTCGAACAATGCTACAACCTCATGGACTTTGAGCATGTGGCAAGGCGGGTCATGAAGAAAACAGCTTGGGCATATTATTCAAGCGGTGCCGACGACGAGATCGTAAGCACACGCCAACATCCCGTGTTCACATTGATGCTGAAATACACTAGACAATGCGTGAGAACCATTCCGCCTTCCACAAGATATGGTTCCGACCCCAGATCCTCGTAGACGTCGAGCACATCGACACCTCGACCACTATGCTCGGCGCCAAAACCTCCATGCCTTTTTACGTGACCGCCACCGCTCTCGGCAAGCTGGGCAACCCTGAAGGCGAGGTCATCCTCACACGCGGCGCACACAAGCACGATGTTATTCAGATGATACCCACCCTGGCCTCATGCTCGTTCGATGAGATCGTAGATGCCGCTCAAGATGGACAGGTCCAGTGGCTGCAGCTTTATGTGAACAAAGATCGCGAAGTGACCAAGCGTATCGTCCAGCATGCTGAGAAGCGCGGCTGTAAGGGTCTCTTCATCACTGTAGATGCACCACAGCTCGGACGCCGTGAAAAGGACATGCGCACGAAATTTCAGGATGTAGGATCCAACGTACAGAGCACCGGCGGCAAAGATGTGGACCGGAGCCAGGGTGCTGCTCGGGCCATCTCGTCCTTTATTGACCCGAGCCTTAGCTGGAAGGACATCCCGTGGTTTCAAAGCATTACCAAAATGCCCATCATTCTCAAGGGCGTCCAGCGCGTCGAGGATGTCATCAAGGCTGTTGAAGCCGGTGTGCAAGGCGTCGTGCTCTCCAATCACGGCGGCCGCCAGCTTGACACAGCACCCTCAGGTATAGAGATACTCGCAGAAGTCATGCCTACCCTTCGCGAACGTGGCATGGAAAATAAGATCGAAGTCTTCATTGATGGCGGTATTCGACGGGCTTCCGATATCGTGAAAGCGCTATGTCTAGGTGCAACAGGTGTTGGGATTGGGCGTCCGTTCCTGTACGCCATGTCAGCGTACGGTCTGCCTGGCGTAGATCGAGCGATGCAGTTGCTCAAAGACGAGATGGAGATGAACATGCGACTCATTGGCGCGTCAAAGGTGTCTGACTTGAACCCTACAATGGTGGATGCACGGAACATACATCAACACGTCACCGCCGTGCCCGAAGATACTCTAGGGCGGAAAGTGTACGATCCTTTGGTTGGGCCGAAAGAAAAGGCTGCGGCGAATTATTCCGAGAAGTCGAAGCTGTAAATGGCGATACGGTTAACGTAGAACGGGTGATTGTATTGTACATATGCGTGGCGTTGTAAAGCACCTTGCGATTGCGTTTTTGTCTAGATTTAAATAACGAACATTTACAGTATTTTGTGAGCACTGGCCTCAGATACTCGTTTCGGTAAATCGGGATAGTAGTCTGCTCTTATTCCGAGACACCCTACATCGTTGGGCGCGGTACTTCTGGGTGCCTCGAACAGTTTCGTTAACGCAGGACGCTTTCGCTACATAGATGCATCTCACTAACATATGGGAACAATCATACCTGAGACTCTGCACACAAAATCGTTTCATTTTGATCCTAATCTGAATTTCTTCAGTGGCTCTTCTGTTTCTGCATCCATTTGCTCCAAGTCACACTTAACCATCACGTAACAATTGTTCTTGCAAATCTTCTGATTGGCATTAGGCATGTCATTTCTTGCCCGAATAATAGTCTTAGAATTTGCTATACAGATACGCGCCTAGAATGGATATGCAACATTGGGTCTGAATAACAACATGCCCAGTAACACTTCTACCCACTCCGAGAAAATAATATAAGATATTTCGATCCAATGAAACAAGTACCACTACTTGAGAATTAGCATTCCCTGGTGGAATACCGCCTACTCTGGCTAATTATGAACTGCTAGAAAAATTACATGGCAGCTTTGACGACGTTTTCATTCCTGCCGGTCAAGCTTCAGTCACAGGGATTCTGGCAATCCTCGTAATCTGAGTGCCTTTGGCACAACTAAACGCCTTTGTACACTTGAAAGAGGTTTGTAAGAGACGTTAAGGTGTATATAGCTATTGTTTGGAAACTGTTGATCTTGGCTTCTGTAATCACTCACCACGTCAACAAGACCCATAGTCTCTGGTTCTGATATTTCCCCTTGCAATTTGTCCATGAGAAAAATCTGGCGACAATCAACGAAACTTAAGAATTGTACTTGAATGGTATGTTTGGGCTTGTCAGTAGAAAGAAAAGAGTATAGTTCGCCTGTGTCGCTAGGCCTTGTCTGCCTCCTTGAGAATGTTCGTGTCACACCTGGGTAGCTGGTACTTCTATTACCGGGCATGTCCCAGTGTCGATACAGCATCATTATCATCGCCCCTGTTTGGTGCATTCTTTTGTGCGCCGTTGTGTTTTGATGCATTCGTTGCATTCGACTCGCTGCTCATTCGCGATGGTTGTGCTCTGGTTTAGTCAAGCACGACGGCAATGTAATAGCTTGCTTGATCCATGCCCAACAAGTATAAAATCACTTAGGCTCACTGCAATGTGGGTGAAAGGGATTATATTTTGGGTAACTGAATTAGGGTATCAGGTAGAAGCGGCTTGGCGCCCCACGCTTATTGTGCTGCAGGGCTTCATGGCTATCCAGGTCCATAATAGAACCTCCCCATTCACATCCGTAGCGTCATTTTTACAGTCCAACATTCCATTTAGCTGCTTTGCAAAGTTTCTTTGTCTCTTTGATATATTTGCCGTTATCCTTGCCCGCAGCGTACATCTATCCATACCATGGCTACCGCCGAAGCAGCACAAGCTGTGCCGCCTAGCACAGAGTACGATGAAACACAGTGCATTGCCGCTCTTGCGCAGCTTGAGCGCTTACAAAACCAGGTAGATATCTACAAGCTTGACATATGCATAGCGTTATTGCTTACCTTCCATAGCTCGATGACCTTCGCCTCACCCTTCCACGGATCGTGGAACCTTTTCATATGCCCTCCAAACCCCCCATGTTCCACGCCTTCAAAGACAACCTGAGCAAAGCGCAACGCGACATGAAGAACTTTCGATCGCAGTGGCAGAGTCAAGAGACGCAGACCATGTTCGAGCATACCAGGAGGAGCGTGGCAGCCAACCCGGATCTGGTTCCGGGCGCGCAAGTTCAGCAGTATGGCTGGGTAGAAATGGAGGAGAAGAACAAAGACGCAGCCAAGAAGAAGGGGAATAGTGAAGAAAGAGCGGGTGAGACAAACGTGCATATCTCAAAGGAGGAGCAGGAGAAGATTTTGGGAGACTGGAAGATAGCGCACCCTTCTATCAAAGTGGAAGAGAGAGAGGGAAAAAAAGACCTCTTGATCACATTCGCCGCCGATTCGACCAAATACCGTTTTCGGGTCTTTATTTCCGATGATGCAAATGGAACACAAGTTATCAAAGCTGATTGCGAAGGCGCTCGAGAACCGTTTACAGCCATATCCAGGTGTCTCGCTTCGCGGCCAAATGCTAATGATTTCAAATTTCTACTGGTATGATAGAAGGAATTATACTTCAATGGATATATTTTCGGAGAACTAATCATGTATATAGGATATGATTGCAGCATACAAGGTTGTGGGTGGTCTACGCTGCGCAAAGTGCAAGCGAATGCTTGACGACGACACTACTAGGCCAGTGGCTCGGAGGAGTCGGCAAATCGTTGGCGTCAACGAAACACCTGAAATGATTTGGGAAGCTCTTCATGAGGGATGTCTGAACCAAAACGACGTCGAAGAAGAGACGGTCGCTCAGGTGCCACTCCGATAAGTCAACTCACCGTTTGACCTGGGGCAGACGGATTCCAGTTACGATCTTGTCGCCATGTTCCACGAACGGTCCGGTATTGATCAGGCATGATCTTCTCGTAGGGGCCTTGCCAGATGGCGTCTGTCCACATTTTATGGTGATAAGGCTCGTACTTGCGCGTAGCGAAGTTGTAGAACATGGCTGGATGCCTGCCCCCCAAGCTGGTGTTATTCACCCAGAACGGCCCTTCCAATTCATATTGACCGGCCCACATTTTAGGACCCGGCCTCATTCTGCGATCGAGGTGTTCCCAGCCCGACCATCTTCCATGCAGTGGTCGATTAGTGGCATAATCCTTCTTCCGCGCGCTGTATGCAAGGTGGATGTCAGGGCCTTTGCCCTGGATGATATCCTTCAGGCGTCCAAACATGTTCATTTTTTTGTCTTTGGGCCACACGAGATGGTAGAAGGGCTTGCCGTCCTTTGGTCTTTTCCTCACCCCGTCCTGGAACCATGTTGGCTTTCTGTATTTCGATGTTTGAAGGAGTTCGGGTGGACCCGACCTTCCGTAGTTGGAGAAGCCCACGTTGATGTAAGAAGGATGTGCCATGCTGCGTCTGTTGAGACGGAGGAGTAGATAGCAGGGCAGAGAAGGTCAGACAGGGTGGATGCAAAGACATTAGGTCTACGGTGTCGAGTTCCTTTTGAACATGGCCAGGTCCATGAATGGCAATCGGCGGGCACGGGATTGCTACCGCAAACAACAATGCAAAAAGACAAATAGGCCTGCTCCCATGTGCGCACGACGGGCAAGACGAACAATCAAGAGAGACCCACGCCAGTGCTGCGTGCCCGTCTGGCCAGCACGAGAGGTGGGCGTGTGCATACTTGGTAGACAGTAGCCAGGGCGTGTAGCCTGTAAGCAGGCGCGTTCACAGGTGCAGTTTCTGGTGGCCCGAGCTCCCCCTCGGCGCAACGCGATTTCGTCCATGTTTTCGAGCTGGCGAGGGCAATCAACAAGCAGCACCGCCCACGCCAACACGCAACACACGGCTCCACCAACGCCATGAATCTGTTCGGCAATGCGGGCGCCAGCCAGCCAGCCTCCAGCGCGCCGAGCGCTCCGTTTGGCAGCCTGCCCACCACATCCACCGCCAGCGGCCCCGGCCTGTTCTCCGGCCTGGGAGCATCCACGAGCGCTCCCGCTGGCGCCTCCACGACCACCACTTCCGGTGGCACTGGCCTCTTCGCTGGCCTTGGGGGCGCTGCGTCGTCTACCGCTCCGTCCACCTCGCTGTTCCCTGGAATTGGCGGCGCCGCATCCCAGCCGCAATCGACACAGCAGCCAGCTTCGACGAATCCTTTTGGGGGCAATCACTTTGTCAACATGCAACCAAGGCAATCCACCGCCTTCGATGCGTCCTCCGCCCAGCAACAGCAGCAACAGCAGCAACCGCGGGCAGGTGGACCTCTGTCACAGTCCACCGTAGGCACGTCAGCCCATTTCGATCACCTGCTCGAAAGAGGCCGCAAACGCAACGCCGGCGAGCATGCGTTTGGCAGTTTTGGAGAGCTGCCAACACTGCAGCTGGGCCTGGGAGACATTGCCCGCAAGGTGCGCAATCTGGGACAGGGCGGCCCTTCGGCAGATCAGGCACAAGATCGAACAGCGTGAGTTGTTTGTCGCCGGAAACGTGGACATGACTAACTCAGACTAGGCACTACCTTCTCTCTGCCTCGGGCGTGAAGCTGGGCAGCACCCTCCGCGATCTCAACCATTTCTCGACCCAGGCCGGAGTCACCACCGCCGCGCCTGCATCCACCTTCGTTGAATCAGACGTTGACAGCTACATCGCGAATCTGCACTCACAGTCTACTCTAGCCTTGATACAGGAAGGCTTGGAGCAATCCAAACGCGATTTCGATGCCTTTCTGGAAGACAATGTCCAAATGGAGTGGGACAAACAGCGACAGAAAATATACGAGCATTTTGGCCTCGGGAAACAAAGTGAACTAGCCGCATCTCAGGCTACATTTACTGCTCCTGCAACTCGGGGCGCGTTTGGCCGGTCGACACGCAAGGGGCGCTCAATGGGTGTTAAATCCGTGAATGGTGCGTCGTTTGCAGCCTCCACCAGCACCCCTGTCATTGGGTCTGTCGTATCGCCTCACCAGAGGAGCATCGTTAATGGTGACTCTTCCGAGAAGTCTACCTTGGCTGGACAAGTCAGCTTCGGAGACCGTGCCACGCGTGAGAAACAGGAGAGGTTCATGGGTGCGGTCAATAGGCTCAATGTCAGCAGACAGGCGGAACAACCGTTTCCCATCCTGGGAGAGTTTGCAAAGATTGAAGAGGAATCGACCGGCGAGAGCGTGGACTACATTGTCCAGGCTTATCAGGCTCTTTCTTCGGTCATCACCACCAATCCGTCGAACCCGAACTCGCCCTTCGTCCCTAGGGAGCGTTGCTTCCGAGACGAATACTTGCACAGGGAACCAAATTCCGTTCTCAGTGTCCAGAATCGCAAGCGAATCCTGAATGGTTCGCGTACGTATCTTGAGAAGAAGTTTTTGGAGCATGTACAAGATGTTCTGAAACGTAACGCGGCTGATGCACGTCCCGGCGGTGAGCCAACAATGGTCAGCAGGATCCGCGGTTATGTCAGGGCCAAGATAGCTCAAAAGGAACTTGGTGCTGAGATCGAACATTTGCAAAAGATTGGAGGAGATAGCGATGAATACCCGTGGGTCATTCTATTCTACCTTCTTCGAGGTGGTCTGGTCAACGAAGCCGCCGAGTACGTTGGCGAAAGGCGAAACTTCTTCCAGAATACCGAAAGGAACTTCCAGAATGCCGTGAACCAGTATGCCCAAAGTCCTGACCGTCGCTTGGAACCCGATATGCAGCAAAAGATCAATCACATCCATTCCCAACGCCAGCGAATAGCACCAACAAATGATCCCTACCGCATGGCATGTTATAAGATCATTGGGCGTTGTGAGTTGACTCGCAGGAGCCTGGATTCGATCAATCAGGGTATGGAAGACTGGGCTTGGCTGCAATTCAATCTTGCACGAGAGTCTGATCGCGTGCAAGAATCCGCCTCGGAATCTTATGGACTGGAAGACATACGGGCGACCATTATTGATATAGGGAAACGCCACTTTATGAATGATGACAGCGAAACCGCTGGCGGACATGGCGTCTATTTCTGGCTCGCCACCCTCGCTGGCATGTACGAGTCGGCTATCAGCTTCCTTTATCAGCACAATTATATCACTGCAGTGCATTTTGCGATCGCCTTGGACTACTACGGTCTCTTGCGCGTTTCCAATTTCGATGAAGCAGGCATGGAGATATTGACATACACCCAGGAACAGCAACCACAGCTTAATTTCGCCTGGGTAGTCGGTCGGTACACTGCCGACTTCCGAGCTGCTAGGGCTGACGCTGCTGCTGAGTATCTGATTCTGATCTGTCTAAACGCAGATCTTCCTGATAATAGAGGTCAAATTCAAGCTGGCATATGCCATGAGGCTCTTCGTGAGCTTGTTTTAGAGACACGAGAATTCGCAACACTTTTGGGAGATGTCAGATCAAATGGACATTCCACCAACGGTCTTATCAGGGAACGCATCCGACTCATCAATTTGACCAATGACGACGATCTTATTAATTCGGTCACCATCATGGCGGCCAAGAAGGCCGATGAAGCTGGGCGGACAAACGATGCTGTTTTGTTGAACCACCTTGCTGGACAATTTGAGGCCGTTATCTCGATATTGTGTCGTGCATTATCGGAGGCTCTTTCTGTTGAGATTGGGCAGACACCGCTGCGTCTTGAGCCTTTAAAACCGCGACGTCCTACGCAAGAGCAACAACAGGTTCATCATGATGCAGACTCGAGTTTGAGTCTGCTTGGTACCGACGACCCTGTCGAGCTTACACACAGGGTGAGAGAGATGTACAACCGCAACCAGTTGTGGCACAGGGATATTTCTTCGGCTAGCCGTCAGACGCTGGATATCCTTTTCCAACTTAATCGCGTCAAGCCTATCATTGAAGCTCAACAATACACGCAAGCATTAGACGTAAGTTGTTCGCCTCTTTCCTCGTGCATCATCCGAGATACTAATTCGTACCAAAGGTCATCGGAAGCTTACACATCCTTCCTCTCGATTCTAACGGCAGCCTTGCGGATATCCGCGCCCACGCCAACAATTTCTCACAATATGCCCCCGAGGTCGCACGCAATATCGGGAGTGTACTGCTCTGGTCTATTGGATGTTGTTCGAAATATCGTGAGGTATTACTCAATGGCACCTATGAAGATCCGAATAGGCAAGCGCTGGCTGCGGATCTGTCCCAGAAGGCGAAGGACCTCATGGTCTTTGCAGGTTTGATTAGATACAAGTTACAACCAAGGGTGTTTGAGAGGCTGGCGAGGGAGGGAGGAGATGGCTATTGAACGAACTGGGATTGGTGAAAAGGGGGTGGTTTTGGGAAGAACATCATGTACAACAAGTGGGGTGATTGGGCAGCTATTGTAATGGATCGAGTTGTATGCAGAGGTCCAGGGTCGTTGGATGTTTGTTTTGGTGCATATTGAGTGGTTACGATGAAAACACCGCGAACCAATCCATGCATTGACATTTTATCGGTCGGCAATTCTTACGTGCGTGTACGTAGCTCCCCGCACCCCTTTTTGTCCGTGACACGTAGACATCAGTCATGAGATCGAGTAGGATGAATTCGGCACTGGCAACTCTCAGTCTTGGGAACATAGAAAACCGGCTGTGGTGCTTGAGGTGGCTTCCACGGGTGTCGCTTCGTGGTCAGAAGAGAGGAACTCACTAGGTCTAGTTGGGTGTTGGCTGGGTAGATTTTACCAAAGCGCAAGGCCACCAACCCAAGGCAGCCAAATTGTATAAGAGCCCACGTACACCCAGCTTGATCAGGTCCACCACGTAAAGAGTAATTTCCTCTATCGGATCCTAATTAAGACCTACAAACATGCTGGATTTTGCAGCCCGTCGCAAAATCTGCGAGGATACAATATCTCGATCTGCATTCATTGCATCTGAGACTCCAGGAGGATCCCTGGAAAGCAGTTTCATATCCTCTCAGCTCCCACCGTTGGACCATAGACATTCATCCTTCCCAGATCTGACTCTCAACCCCATAAAAATCTACGACAGCGATGCCTTTGAACTCGCCCGCAAAATTACCTCCAGCAAAGGCAAAATCGGCGTATTGAACCTTGCGAGCGATATTGAGCCTGGTGGTGGCTGGCGTTATACGCTCTCAAAGACTCAGGAAGAAGCACTTTGTTACTCCTCAACTCTATACGCAACTCTGAAGTCAGAGTGGTATCCCTGGCCAAACACCGGACCGGGCTCTTGTGCCGGTATCATCTCGCCAAGTATTGTCGTATTCAGAGATACATTGGACAATGGACTTGCTGAGTTCGATCCGGCGCAGAGACACGTGCTGTCTGTTTTGACGATCGCAGCGCCGTGTTTACCGAGGCTGACAGGTGATAAGAAGCAATTCGCGGACGAAAATGACCTGAAGGACCTAAGACAGAAGATACTGCTTACACTGAGGATGGCGGCGCATAATGGAGTGACGAATTTGGTACTGGGTGCGATGGGATGCGGGGCATACCGATGCCCGCCTGGAGTGGTGGCGGAGGAGATGAAGAGAGCTATTGAGATGGAGGAGTTTACAGGCTGGTTTGAGAACTTGAATTTTGCGGTATATGCCGCGGGTCAGATAGGACAGAGGAATCTCGAGATATTCAAGACTGTATTTGAACAGGAATGATGGATGGATTTCCAAGGGCTTTGGGGTGGTAGAAGTTGACGATAGAAGCTACTGAACAATCTTTCAGTTGGTAACATGGCTCCAGCAATGCACATGCGTCCACTGATTATCATGTATTAAGTTTAACTAAATGTACATCGTACAAGGAGCAATCGCACCAGCAACGGCGTGGCACCAGAAAAAAGACAGAAATGTGACAGATTAAAAGCTCCTTTCGACAATGATCGAAGTGACGCAAGAGGGGTTGCCAGATAAACAACTCTGTGCCAGCATGCGTAGAAAGCTCGCATGGCATCAACGCTGGGCGAAAACATGACCACTACTAGGAAAGATCCCAGTGCATATGGCAATACCAATAAACACCACTTGGTGACTCCTGAACAGTCACACATCGGAATGAACGGACATAATCAACCTCATAACCCTGCAGGTCAGGAGTCCACATCAAAGCCTTTTTCCATAACTAACCAGCGTCTGCAGTGTACAGAATAGCACGACTTGACCTTCTCAAGTGGCAAGAGACACAAAGTGAGCAGAGTATCATCTCCGTGCTTTTTGTTGGTTCCACAACGATAGAACCCGAATGGAAGTCAGGCTATGCTTGAGATTCAATGCCAGGCTCCAAGTGACCGTAATCTTCAGCCATGATATCTTTAAGCGCCTCCATGAACGGACCGTTCCATTCAGGACCTACCCATATGTTTCTACTGCTGTGGAATAGGACGACGTTTCGGACATGTAGGATCTTGAGTGCGGCATACTGATCGTCCTCACGTTGGCCGATGCGCTTGATCCAGACGCGCGCCACATCGTAGAACTTCTGAGCAGCTCCTTCAAGAGTCTTCTCCTTGGTTTCGACGACGATATCAAGCTTCTCCAAATTTGCGAGGCCGGGGTTATCGAGAATGCCTCGGACGTCGGAGGACAAACCGCGCTTCTTATCGATGCGCAGCCAGGCGTTGAGTTGACGAAGATTCGAGATGTGCATGGGATACTGGTCAATGAAGCCCATCAGAGTTTCGTGGAAACAGATCTTGAACAAGTTGTACTGGTACATCAGAGGGGTAGCCTCCTTGTGGATTTGCTTGCAAACACCGAGAAAGTGCCAAGCGATGTCCTTCTGCTTCTTCTGCTTTTGCTTCTGCTTCTGCGTAAGATGCCGAAATGTCTTTCCTGTGAAGAACTGCACGTCGCGTCCCTCGCTAGGATCTCCTTGGTCGCGCATGATGTTGATAGGCAGTTCAGAGGTGAATGCATACCCGTAGATCCTATTGCGGATCTCTCCAGGCCTACTATATATTAGCAAAGACATATTTAACCACACCAAACTATGCAAGTGGCGAATGGAAGGCACACGCAACTAGCAAATGGTTGCACTTACAGCTTGAGAAACTCGAACTTGGTTTCGTCCAACTTCTTTCCCTTGGAAGCCTTCCTCTGCTTCTTCGGAACCGAAGAAACTAGGGCGGATGCGGGTGCTAAAGGATCGATCTTGCGCCGTTTGTTCTGGGCTTGCTCTATCTCAAGAGTCCCCACATCGTCGTTGGAAAGGTCAGGAGGTTCAGCGTAGTTCACAGCGCGCTGAGCATTGTTAGTGGATGCAGCAAAGGCGAGGGCGATAGTTACCCTAGTACGCTTGCTCATGGTGGGGCAGTTCGACTGTCCGAAAGTGCTTATGCGGCTGTCTTGTAAGTGGTATTATCGAAGCAGTGCAAGGGAGATATCGGCGGTCGTGACTGGGTAAAGCTTTTCGGATGTGTTGGACTGGTCGTTGGCAACAAAGCTGTCAGAATCTCGGTACAGGTTCAAAACGGTGAGTGGGCCGAGCACAGCAGAGTGCAGTGTTTAAAAGGACGCGGGTGGAAAGTCCTCGTGCAGTAGCAGCCTAGGCGCACGCGCCTGTTTGCTCGCTTAACGTGAAAGACTGAAAGATTGAAAGGTTGAAAGATTGAGAACCTGACCAAGCGAGCAGTGTGGTGGGGTTGACTACAACCGGCAATCATGCACGCGGAAAGATCCTGCTGTTGACATGTATCGAGTGAGCTTGACTCAAACCAAACGAAGCACAAGTCTCGGATGCAGATGATTTCCAATATGACTTAGAGGACTCACCATACATGATACACGATTGTGATGTATCAATTAAGCCTGGGCGGGGTATATCGATTAATAAGAGACTAGTATTCTACGAAGGCATATCAGATCCCCTGCCATTACGTCCTCCACCTCATTATCTCTGATCATTCCTACGTTGCTTCATTTTTCAGCCCTCGAGCTTCACGCCCTCTCCGATCTCACTCAGTGCACCTTTCTCGCCACCATATTCTTTCGGCAACTTTTTCCCCAGCTCTCCTGCCAACGCATTGCCATAGCTCAGTACGGTGAATTTCTTAGCTGTCTCCTTGCTGACGAGCATCTTAGCCGCCTGGTACACCCATCCCATGACTACCGGTACATTCACGAAGAATTTGCGACTAAGCGTTTCGGGATAGCACCGACCAAGTATCTCGATTGTTTTCTTAGTCGCAGTTTTGACAAGCGGGTCTTGTCGAAAGAAAGAGACTTGCAAGTAGTCATGGACTTGGATACCTTGGTAGGGATCAGGACCTGCGCCGTAGTCAGGGATGGCTTGGGTGGCCGCAGAGAGATTCAGATGTTGAACGGAGCGTTCCATCAGCCCTACACGCCACCGCAGGAATGCCTCGAGGTCGCCGAAGGTCTGCTTGTTGTCCTTTACAGCACCGTAGATGTTGAAGGTGACAACATCGCTCTTATTCACACTTTCTGGCACACCTTCAACTTGCAGAATGTAGCCCAATCCTTCAAATCGGCTCCTTTCGAACGACTCGCCTGCAGCCTTGACCGGGTCAAACTCCTTGCGCCATTTTAGCGTATCCAAAAGCTGCTGCTTCGCCTTTTCCAGATCGCCTTGATTGGCGCGCAAGAATTTCTGAAGTATGAGCTTGGTATGGAACTCATTGGCTGTTGACAGAAGAATCCCGTAGATTTCGCTGTGTTCGGCTTCTTTGGTTAACTCTCCAACTAGGCCGAAAAACTTGGTGAGAGGGTGGTCGGCAGAGGTTTCTGGCCAGATTGGGCTGCTGGAAGGGATGCTGGGATCTTCTCTGGGCTCAGATGTCGTGATAGGCGCAGCGGGTACAGGGTCGGTCACATCTTCTGTGGTTTTGTTCGATAGATCCAGTTTCTTCAGTTCCTCTACGGGGGCATTGCCGACACCTTCTGGCTTTTCGGTGAGCTCGTGGCTCGCCGTGAAATTAGCTGGTGCCTTATCCTGCGGCTCAACAGACTCAGAAGTGGCGTCAGCAGCCAGGGCAGATTGCTCTTCAGGTTTGGTTGACATCCTAATTGATACAGTATCTGTGATGCCGTCGATAGAGAGTTGAAGTGCAGGATGTGGTGTGATCACCATTAAAGTGGAGTCGCGCGCTTATCAGATCTCCAGAGAAAGGGCTCGGCTCCGAATCTCGCCGAATCCCATAGTGTGCTTGGCATACATGGTTTGCGTCTGATGTAGACTACACATCTTTGTGCAATATAGGTGGGCAAGGAGGGCACCTGCTAGCAGGGTAGAATTGGCAGAGTTGTAAATTATGGAACGGATTTCAAGTGGGTTCAAATCGAGTAAGATTATACATGCAGCTATTCAATCGCCCACTATAGTACTAATACCACGAAGTCAGAGCACAGATTTAATACAGATGCAAACATCGACCCACGCAGCATAAGCACAACACTTCGTTCACGAGCTAATGGTTATGGGTGGTGACATCAAGGTGCGGTCAGACTTCACAGGAAATTAACGCCGGATTTATGCAGCACTCTGCTTTGTCATCTGTCGATACGTCGCGTCACCGTTACTATTGTGGAGGTCAGCTTTCGTCCAGGCAGTAAGACAGTGGCTCAACGGAGACGACAGGAGGGCGATCAGTCGAAAGATGAAAAGTAAATTGTTTGATCCAGCATGAGGGTTGCCCCTTCAGTGCTAGCATGGAAATTCGTTCATCAGTGCGGAAAAGGGAAAGAAAACGCAGCAACGTACCACCACTAATGCGACGACTGACATGGGCAGGTCAGTATGAGGTAAGTCTATACTTTGATAAAATTAGCAAGAGTATTATGCCGTCGGGAGTGACGCGGAAGCAATGATAGATTTCTCAGGTAATCGAACCATATTTTGATCCCCAGGATATGTCGGTATTTGATAGTACATATGTTGCTCATCATGAAAAACAGTGTGGAAGGCATGGGCTATGCTTACATGATTATGCTGTCTGAAGACTGCGATGGGCCAGGATTCCTAACACTTGTATACGTCACACTTCTACGGCGCACACAGTGCTGTTCCATTTCTACCGACCGGAGCACCGTCGAGGCCAAAGGATCGCGTCCAACTGACCAACTGGCCTCAACGCATGCCTGGCGTATGCCCGTCGCTCGACCATGAGCGCAGCGCTTGCAAATTCTACAGCATATTGTCCTGATATGGAGTTAGCGTCGCACGTGGAAGCATTCCAGAGAAAAGAAGAGACGAGGGTCTAAAGATCAGAAATCCCGTTTGGCTTGGGGGTCAATCACCACAATAAGTATGATAGGGGCGACACGAATGTTCATCATATCGAGAGAGCGGAAAAGAAAAGCGGGAGCGAACTTACCAAAGGTGTGCTGTGTTGTGGAAGAGCAGCTCAGGTCGCGCGAAGAAGTTTATTTGCTGCGACGCGGCGGTATAGTTTTGCCGGGGTCCGGACAGGACGTGCGGTGTCCGTGCGCGTTCTGCGGACGCGCCGCATTCTTTCGCCTCACGCGCAAGCTCCCGCTCGACGTACCTCATTCCTCCCCCACGCTCACCTCGGTCGATCGCAACCATGGCTGCGCAGAACGCCTCCTTTGCAGACTTCGTCAAAGACGCACGCGAGAAGAAGAGGAACGAGGTTCTTGCCCAGCAGTTTCTGGGGAGCCGCGGGCGCAAGGCCAACGCAGCTGGATCTGGCGCGGCATCTCTCAACGGACGCGCGACCTCACAAAAGCCTACGCTGCTTAGTCGCATGAGCGGCGTCCAGAAACAGCGATCATCTTCAGCGAAACCCGCGGCAAACATTGACGGCAAGTGGCAGCATGACCTTCACAAGCTCAACAACCCAAACGGTCCTCCAAGGAAAGGTCTCAATCGCACCGCATCCACACCACAGGTCGACCGCAATGCGCGGAACTTCGACAAGTTTGCCTCGGCTCTGAACAGAGATGCATTCGGTCGAAACGGGGACATCGGCCTAACCATCAGAGGTGCTGCTGCCAGCGGCAGCCCGCACACCGTCATCGCCTCCAACTTCGCCCCCGGAACTACCGCAGCCGACATCGAGCAGGTTATGGGACAGGTTGGTGGCGAACTTCTTGAGTGCCGGGTCGTTGTTCCCAAGCCCACGGTAATGGCGGAGCTCACCTTTGCGACAAGGGACGGCGCCGAGAATGTCATTGCGACCTTCAACGGCAAAAAGGTGGGTAGAAGAAAGGTTATTCATCTACAACCTGCCCATACTGACATGTTTCCTCCATAGGCGGACGGCAAGACTCTCTACGTATACATGAAAGAAGGTGGCCCTAGTCCGGCCGCCCTTCACCCTCGATCATCCGGCCGTCTAAACCAATCATCCTACGATGACATGGATGTCGACACCAACGGCGGAGCTCGCGCCGGCAATGGCAGCGGCAATGGCAGTTTCCAGGATGGTCGATATGGGTTCAATGACCGCGGAAACCCACCCCGAGGACCTCGCAGACGATACTAGATGTCCATCCCCAAGGCCAACGCTTGACGGTTGTCCTTGTGCCTAAGCACTTTTGGTTGCCAAGAGACCGCAAATACATTCTTTACGAACGATACCCTTTGCCAGCATCAATGTTGCCGCTACATCCCGCACGATGTTTGGGCTTGTTTGAAAGCGCGACAGAATCTGGTAGTTTCATGGCGTCTTCAGGTTAATGAGTAAACGCATAGCCCGGCGTATGTCTTGCGGTCAGCCGGCAGGAAAACGATAAATAATTGGTTTGTGTTTTGATTCTTAGCGAAGAAGATATATATTCATCTGGTCCAGTCCATCCCTGCAAATTGGTCTTGTGTTTGAGATATGAGGAGTCACATTTCTCTGCCATTCCATAAGGAGAATGGTCCAAGAATATTAGTTAGGTGTACGACGGAAGTTGATCCATTTGCCTGTAGTGTGCGAATAGTACTGCCGCCGACCATAAATCATTGGAAATGATTAATCACATCTTCAGGACAGTTGAGCCTACTCTTTTCCGCCTGCTACCAATTGTACAAGAAGGAAAATCGCAATCATCCACCAGTATCTATGCGCTGCGTTAGCATTCCAAATTATGTCTTGCTCTAATATGTATGCACTTACTTCTGAATAAATGTCTTCTCCGGCTCCTTCGTATCAATCTTGCCCTCCGCATTCAACACGATCGGCTTGTTCAGTACCGGCTTGGGTCCAGCCTCCCTCTTTACAATCTCGACTTCCAAGTCCTCCCCTGCACCCTTTTCAACGGCAGTAAATCCAATGTGATACGGTTCACCCTTCTCGTCGACGTGCACGACAAACTTCTTTCTGTACTCGTCCGCAAAGCTCGCAGCTGATGTGAGCACACCTTTCCATGTGTCCGTCTTAGTATCCAAAAGACCTATACGCAGGAGATGATCGCGTGCGTAGGATCCTTGTGGCGGGGTGTATGAAGTTACTGTGCCGGTTGACTGGTCCGCGTCGTAGGAAAACTGGACGAGCGGGATGGGAGACGGAATCACAGCGGTAGACGGAGAGGAGGTTGTAGGGACAGAAGACATGTAAATCGTGACCGAGGAGGCAACTGCTGCAGGGAGCAGGAGTAGTTTGGCGAGCAGCATGGCGAGCAAGAGTGTGCAAGTGTGGTCGAAGGCTGCTGTCGTGCTGCGCAGGAGCCGCTGGTTCACCCCAGAACGTCACCGGCGAAACGTTCCGCCGTTACCGAAACTCTGGAGTACCGAAGTAGGACCTTTGAAGAGTATGTCCACCCATCTGGATTAGCAGGGGTGTGGCTCTTGGTGTGAAGGAATCCGCCACCTCCCGGCAAAGGTTCCGAATACCCGCGGATTAGTATCGTTCATGTGGTGGCGATGTTCGCTCCCATCAGCATCAGCAAGCCAACCCCAAGCAAAAGAGTGGAACCTACATGCTTCACGATCCCCACATGTGAAGCCCCAGACACGGCTCACAAACCAAGTGTGGGAATAGCTCTGGCAGAACATGCACCGCCTTCAATTCATTGGTAGCCCACCCAGCAGGAGGGAATACCCCGCCCCCACCACAAGCAGCTATCAAGGGTCCACGAGCTGCATGAGCTCATGCCGCATGACAGCTATGTTGATACTCTCAACATTTATTTACTTACATCCTCCGAGAGCTGATCATCCCGGGTCTTCATCTCTCGCACCAATTTCTTCTTAGATCTGGTGTTTCTGCCTCCTTTGTTGCGTGAATTTGGAACCATGTCTACCAGTACCCGTGATGAACTCCGACCTCATGTCGAGCATTATATCGGTATCGATGTAGGCACCGGAAGCGCCAGAGCTTGCATCATGAATGATCAGGGCGATATAGTAGGGCTGGCTTCGGAAAACATTGCCTTGTGGCAGCCACAGACGGGGTATTATGTATGCGTCATCCCTACGGCATAGCAGCAAGACACCACAATCTGATGATGCTAGGAACAATCGACAACAGATATCTGGCGCTGTATATGCTCGTCTGTCAGACGTGCCATAGACCAGCACGGCATTGACAAGTCCTCTATCCGCGGTATCGGCTTCGATGCCACTTGTTCCCTCTCTGTCTTCTCCAACGACACAGACGAACCGATTTCCGTTACCGGACCAGATTTTGATAACAGAGATGGACACGACCGCAACGTCATTCTGTGGCTGGATCACCGGCCAGTGGAAGAGACACAGAAGATCAATGCCACCAATCACAATTTGCTACGCTATGTAGGGGGCAAGATGTCGATTGAGATGGAAATTCCAAAAGTCCTGTGGCTAAAGAATAACATGCCGAAAGAGTTGTTTGACCGCTGCAAGTTCTACGACTTGGCCGATGCACTTACACACATTGCTACGGGGAATGAGACTCGAAGCTACTGCAGTGTCGTCTGCAAGCAAGGGTTCGTACCTGTTGGCGTAGACGGGAGTGTGAAGGGGTGGCAGGAGGATTTTTTGAAAAAGATCGGACTTGAAGACCTCTGTGAAGATAACTTCAAACGCATGGGTGGCGTCGACAATGTGGTGATGTGCTTCTGATCATGCACAAAACGCTGGCTAACACACAGTAGAATGGTCGCTACCTCACCGCTGGCGAGCTTGTCGGGACATTGAGCGAAAAAGCAGCCGCTGATATGGGTCTCCAGCCAGGAATAGCCGTAGGTAGTGGTGTCATTGATGCTTACGCCGGCTGGATAGGCACTGTTGGTGCCAAAGTTAAGCTGGACGAGGATACTCTGGACATGGACGCACCGAAGAACGACGTCTCCCAAGCATTTACCCGCCTAGCTGCTGTTGCTGGTACATCTACATGCCACCTCGCCATGTCACGCGATCCTGTATTCGTCAACGGTGTCTGGGGCCCTTACCGTGACGTTTTGCTTCCAGACTTCTGGATGGCTGAAGGTGGCCAAAGTGCGACGGGAGAGCTCCTCAAACATGTCATTGAGACGCATCCCGCGCATCAGGAGGCCATCACAGTCGCCGAGACACTGAATTTGAACATTTACGACTATCTCAACGAACATCTGCGAGAGCTTGCCGAAAAGGAGAATGCACCACACACGTCCTGGTTAGGCCGCCACTTCTTCCTCTACGGCGATCTTTTCGGCAACCGGTCGCCTATAGCAGATCCGGACATGAAAGGCTCGGTGATCGGCTTGAGTTCTGACAAGAGCTTGGATGGCCTGGCACTGTACTACTATGCCACGATGGAATTCATTGCGCTCCAAACCCATCAAATTGTCTCAGCCATGAATAAATCTGGCCACGTTATATCCTCGATATTCATGTCCGGCTCGCAATGTCAGAATGAGATCCTTATGGAGCTCATCGCAGCAGCGTGTGATATGCCCGTTTTGATTCCGCGATATGTTCACGCGGCAGTCGTTCACGGTGCAGCTATGCTTGGAGCGAAGGCTGCGAGCACCGATAACGAAGGACAAAGTGAGCCACTGTGGGATATTATGGACCGTTTGAGCAAAGCAGGCAAGATGGTAAAGCCGAGCACCGACAAGGTCTTGAAGAGCCTGTTGCAGGCGAAGTACAAGGTATTCTTGGAACAGTGCGAAAGTCAGCAGAGATATCGGAGGGAGGTTGATGAGGCTGTATTGGGGTGGCGAAGGTGATCCGATAGACGTGGCACCGTGAGCAGATTGCATTACAAGAGTGAATGTAGTATATCGCACATGTGAATTTGATTTCGAACCGGTCAGTTTGACCACAATCATCTTCTTGTCCGCGTTACAGTCAGTCGAGAAATCACATATAAATCAATAACAGAGGAATATTTTCTACCTTTGGCATCGCTTTTGACATTCCGCCCGTCGAGTTCAATCTGCATGCTCATAACGTTCATTGATAACAACACTAGGTACATACTACCTTGCTCCCCATGACCATCAGCTCAAAACAAGTCCCCTCCCCAACAGATGCCTTACGCTGATACTTAAACACATACACGAAGTAAAAAATACCCGAGCTAAACTGATGTGCTTCAAAGCACGAGGATATCATCTAAGAGGAAGGAGCAGGTGCGGCAGCCTTGTCGGCGAAGGTAGAACCATCCGCCTTCGCGCAGCCTGAACACGAGCATTTACCAGGAGCGCAACCACACTTGCCGCTATCGGAGGAGCAGTTGCATTGAGTCTTGGTGGAGCCAGCGATAGCATGCGGCTCGGCTTTATTGTCAGCGGAGACATCCTTTGCCTTTTCGCAGCCTGAGCAGGCACATTTGCCAGGAGCGCAACCGCACTTGCCGGCATCAGATGTGCAGTTGCACTGGGTCTTGTCTGATCCAGAGATGGAATGTGGGATGGCTTTGTCACCTGCATTCAGGGTCAGTACGCAGTACTTGGTGGAAAGAAAGAAGTCACCAGTACATACCACCTTCTTTCTTGAGATCGGCCAGATGACGAGCTTCGTTGTGGACGTCTAGAACGGTTTTGTTACCAGTCTCATAAAACTGCCTCAGCTTTTGGCCCGTAGGTGTGCTAGTAGCCTTGTCGAAGTATGAAGTGAGGCCACGCCAGCCAGTGGCGACCTTGTCCGAAACACCCAGCTTCGTGTCAACTGCCTGGGCCTTCTGCGTAGCCTGGAAACGCTGGTCGAAGTTCTGGAGAGCGCTTGTAAAGCGAGTAGAAATGCCGTGCTGCTGGTCCAACGCAAGAGCGCGTTCGATGGCCTTGTCGGAGATTGTGTAGCCATGGGCAAGGTACTCAGCTACAATGCGGGCGCGAGGCTTCTCTTCCTGTTCAATATGGTGGTCCTCGTCTTTGGCTCCTTCCGCTGACGCAGCCTTGTCAGCTGCATCGCCGGAGGACTTGGAGGTGACGTGTACAGAGTTCGGTCCGAGCTGGGTGTTGTCTAGCAGAAGCGCGGTTTTGGCGGCGGCGGGCTTCTCAAAGGTTACCGAGGCGGATTGCGTATTATCGCCGGTAGGCTTCACGTCGATGTTGGAGATCTTGCCGCAGAAGCTGAAGAAGGACTTGATCTCGTCCTGGGACGTCTTCGTCGAGATGTTGTCTACGTGCACGGTTGCCATGTTCGATGTGTACGGTGGGTGTTTTGTGAATCGGTAATGAAGGCGATGATTGATCCTGCAGATATGGACTCAAGGAACAGTTGTCAATGTCGTTGGTGGAGGGGCAGTTATAAGTTATAAAGAGAGGGGGGCCTGCAACAGAGCGCGTCGAATGACGTAGATGTGGCTGGAACTGTGGCTGAGCTCCGCATCAGCTTTATCAGTGGCGAACCTTCCAGGCCTTCCGAGGTCACTAACGAAGCTCCGCGGCGAATCACATGCAAGCCTAGCTACCTAGGTAGGTCGTTCCCATTTGGCCCCCATGACAGTCGTCATGATTGCGTGCCAGGTACATTTTAGGTAGGCAGAAACACTAAGGCCTGTCCTGGGGCAAATATGTAGTCTACAGCAAGTCTGAACAGCGCACAGTCTACGTGTCTTAGCTGCCCTTGTAGTCTACCTATACTCGTTGGTCAACTGACAGAGTGCCTATGACCAAGAAATTACATCAGAAAACCCCGAGAAATGTGCAACAAGACTCCTCAGCCTTTGTAGATGATATAACGGGAGTAACATTCGTGCCGCAGCAGAGTAAGGTTGGTCAAGTTCTTCAAACACCTGGGAGGCACGACAAAATTACAGTCATTGCATCATGTTTTTCGAAAATATTTTCGAGTGTGAAATCGCAGACTACACAATCCTCGAGTGCATACCGTAGTCGAAAACCGTAATGTTACGACCACGCTGCTACAATACAGCGGTTCATCTTCTACCTGATTCAGCTTTTTCCACAGCGAGTCAATCTATGTACGATCTCTGGCACCTGGGAGCCATAAACTCTGACTCTACGCTGTGCGTACCCACAGTAAGTATGCCCTTGTACAGTATGGACAGTAGACTACAAAGCTTACATAAGTAAAACAGCTCTGTCGCTACCTTTGTAGAACTGTTTTAGATGTCAGGTCTCCAGGGGTTTAGTGTGGCCCACGTGCCAAGACATGGGTACATATGGGCCACCATAGGTGTAACGAAACAACATTTCTGATGTGTCATACACAGTGGCGGACGTTCAACTAGAATAGAAACATGGGTATAATACGATGCGTGATTCTCAGCGAATGGCCTCATGATTAGAAAAGCTGCTGCTCCACTCTGAAATTTTGAACTCACTTATTGGCGATAACTTTGAAACGATTTACGATCAAACATCTATGCCCTGCACTCTTTCGTGTTTGCGATGCACAATTCTTCTTCCCGCTCCGCAGGATCGGGACATAGCACCCAGATCTGATCGCCGCAGATCATGCCAGGCAAGGCTGAAATAAAACATCCGGACTATCCACTCTATGCTCTGGCCGGATTGCAATTTGGATATGCTGGTAGTCATGTTGCGGGAAGTCTCGGAGGAAATTGTAAGATCTAGATTATTTGTGCTACGTTCACAACTGTTCCACAAAGATGTACGTATAGAAAGAAGTTTGGTCATCAAGTTGCTTTTTGTGAAGTAGAAGCCACATTTCATACACCCCTCTGACTCAAGAGTGAATTTACAGCAGTGACTGGAACGCGCGGTATGCACCGAGACTCAAATGAAAGAGGGCCCCCTTCAGCCCATTAGGCACGAGATAAGGTACATATAGCCAGATTTATCGAGACATTGTCTGTTGCACCGGAAGTGTGCGTTCTTACACTTCTAGGCCATGGTCTAACCGCAGATAAGGTCTAGACGCACAGCCACAACGGGTGCAGATCGATCCCAATGTTCGCTGCTACCACCTCATTTGCTAGGAAGACTTGCTCCATGCGCAGATGGATCCCCACAAGACTCGCGATGCCGGTCATGGACCTCCAGAAATCCTTCCAGACTTTGATTGGGTTTCTGCAACAGTGAACACCAATGCATGCACCGAAAGGCTACTCCAGTTAAATCGCAGTCACCCATTGCTTCACATCTTCCTAGAGCTAGTATTTGGGATGGCCACCGATGCAAGTCCATACAATGGCAAATAGGAAATGGTTCTCTTGCCGCTGCACGCAATTAAAATGTTCCTAGCGGGATCGATGAGAAGGCATGTAGAGGGCTGAGCGGACGTATAGACCCGCGGAGGTCCCCTCTGGGAGCTTGGCGCGTTTAGGGCATCCGTTTACCGGGGGCTGGACTCGCTATTGTACGCTACCAGATATATTTAAATAAAGCGCCACTACGCTGAATGTCATCGCGGGCAACTCAGGCATAATTACGTTTGATTGTCATGTAGTTTTGATGCTTCCTAATCGATTCAATTGTCGTTTCGACTTTTTATCCCGTATGCATCCCTGACACTCTCTTATGGTACAATCAACCGACTTATAAAGACATACCAGGAGCCTTAATACTGGCTCAAACTGCGAACTCCCACACCACAACGCCGGTATAAAACTACCAAAGCCCTGGAAGTATACGTCGAAAACATCATCAGGATCACCAGGCCGTATTAGGAGTGATTATGACGCCTGCCAGAAATGTCTTGCAGAGGTGAGAGCCTAAATTACCTCACAATGGGTACCAAGCCGTCCAAATGAGGCATAAGTTCCAGAGCCTTCGCATCTAATGTCCAGCTATCCAAATCGCTAATATGCGTTTCGAAAAGCGGGGTCAGCCTCGTGCAAGCCGACTCGATCTCCCAGTAATGGCACGCATCGTCCGCGTACGGCCAACTGACCCCTATGAGGCCAAGGAATGCGTCCGAAACAAATTCTCCAGGGTGCTGATACAAATACTGGCGAATTTGAGGCCTGGTAAAGAGTTAGATGCGGACAGTCGGCCAATGTTAAACAGGAACAATACCATGGAATAAGATCGATGAGCAGATCGTATGTTGAGCAGTCTTGCCTTGCCAAAGGCATCAACCAGTCCGGCATAGAATTCATGTTCTCGACACTTGGCCAGATGAGCCACTAGAGCCATTAGCATATAACACCGCAGAATTGGATGCACCACGAAAACGTACTCGCATCATTTTCGTTAGAAGGAATGTAGAAGCCAACCGTATGGACAATGTAGCAGACGGCAGCATTCTATTGACCATTTTGGCCGCCCAAGTCGGAACTGGCAAACTTTCCTGAGGATCTGCGAACCCTAAAAGGAGTGTATCGACGTCTACTTCATTTCTTCCAAAGATTTGGGCTTCATCCCATCCATTCGCAAGCATCTCTCTTTTTGTCCGACGGTAGAAGGCACATTCAAAACTGAACTTCGCATACTCATTCGCTTCATTATAATTTAATGGAGTCACACCAGCTATCCGGTGGTCGGGTGTCGGGAAAGCTATTGCCGGCTGGCTCTGCTCTCTACTGTTTGGATATCAACATTATCTTCTTTGCTTGTTTGTTCGGGTCCTTCTTTACCTCTCGCCCCTCGACGATCCGCCATCATATGAGGAGTCGGCAACACTCAAAGATGGACGACGAAATTGCTCACTGACGGGTGTCTCCATACCATCTTGATCCGAGAGATGACCCGGCTGGCTACCTACTTCCTAAGGTGACATTAAGCATGGGGCAAAAAGCAGCCTATCTGGACAGGCCTACCTGAAGAGCTCTTTTTACTTCTTCTGCTGAATGGTGGGCAAACCCATTTTTTTCCAGTTCACTCGCCCAGGTGGCAGCAGAAGATCGATCCGGAGCCAATGCCAGGAGAGACACAATCGACTTCATGTCGTCCAGTTCCTTCGCTAATCTTCTGACATGGGCTCGTAGTTGTGTGGTCGTCTTTCCATCTTCTGCAACATCGTAAACACAAGAGAGATTCTTGGTTTGACACGTGTTACACTTCGGCCTCACTCCATCGCACTGAATTTTTTAGTCGGACTGCAGTCTCTCCGGCCCAGAAACCTACCTTCGATTTCCGTTTCCTACAGCTTTCGCAAGCTATGGATGTAATTTTCCCCCGCGGCGTACGCAAGGCATAGGTGCCTGATATGGGTGATTGATGCTGATTTCTGGCATTGCCTAGAGCACCTGCGAGGCCCTGTTTCGGCGCCAGAGGCGCTTTGTGATTCGCAGAAGGAGCCACAGATTGTGCGCGAAGCACGGTAGATGTGTCAAGGTGTAGCGGGGCGATGCCGTCCCAGTGCACCTGCACGGTTTCCTGGCTTTGAGAATGTCAGTTCGGAGCACCACTGCATTGTGAAATTGCTAATCTGAAGGCGACCAAATGATCAAGCGCGTATCGTGCTGTGCATGGCTTCAACAGAGGCAACAGTGAAATGATCTCGGAGTCGGTTGACGGGCACCTTCCTCGCTGGCACGTTGCAATCGATCCGACTGTCGACTCTGCGCTCTTGAGATGGGAACCCGCGGAGAAACTGTCGAAGCTCTGCCAGCTGATGATAACAGTGGGCTTGGCGGTAAAACAGACAGTACATTCCGTCGAAACTGGCAGGCACTGCTGCTAAGACACGGCTCCGAATTCCAGGATTGGGGCTTTTCCAACATGTATCGCGGGTCGCTACATGTAAAACTCGATTCCTTGTGGTACCCGGGGTCTTGTTCTCTTGGCAGGAAGCAGTTTTTAAGCCTTTAAAAGGCTTACCCGACAACAACGCTTGCCGACCCCAGCGACAGCCTAAAAAGAGAGGCTCCTTACCTGTGGAACGCGTTCGAATGTATCACAGCTTCCGATGCTCGTCGAAGTATTCGAGGGTTCGTGGGCTCTGATGGCAGCCCGTCCAGACTGCTGGACAAACCATTGGGCACACCATTGGGCAGGCTGTGGCCATACCAGTAATTCGCGCCTGCCAGTTGTAAGATTATGTCCGCAGAGGACTACTCTTCGCATGTTGGCTTACCTGGCGAGGAATTTGCCGATTCGGGAGGCATCAGCGAGATCATATCGATGCTAACAAGCTCGGCTGGATACCTGTATTTGACGGCTATCTTGGGCGAAGAATTCGAGAGATAACCCTTGCAATGAGGCCGTGCGACAATGCAGCCCTGCATGTCCCTTTCCGGGGCTTTTTCTTCTATACCTCGCCGGCTGCTGGGACATTGCGTATGGGAACCACCATTTGACGGGCCAGCCCTTGCGTTCAAGCCGCTGACAAGCGCCTTCAGCTGGAACGGGTTTCAAATGCGCAGCTCACCTAAACACCAGTGTCGAGACGGACCCAAATCGACACTAATGCTTAGCGGACCCAGGCTTGACCGACCGCGGGGAAGCCGGAACAAACATCGAGGCTCGGCCGCCTCCGCATGTCATTTCGAACGGCAAACGCCAACTGAAATCAAGCCCCACGGGATTGGGCCTGTCGATCCCCGGTCTCGCAAACCTGCACGACCTGCGTACACAGCACAGTATCTAGTAGAAACTACGGGCTCACCACTGTAAGGTACTATTGTGAGTCCCTCTTCTCCCTAGAGAGAACACGCCCACGTAGTGCTATATTTTGCAGCTCAAATTAGATGTAGAACGCTCCAACCTCGGCGCTACACATGGACAAGCGCCATGATTGACCACTGCATGGCGTGGCTGTTCGCGCCGAACACTCAACAGCGATCTAGACCTTACAAACGATCAAATCCCGGGCCGTCATTCGGCAAGGAATAGTTGGGCTGTCGTCAGGCACAGCCTCCCGTTAAGCGGGTGCTCATGGCACTCTATGTCAGTGCCAGCAGTACGATCATGTGCAGTTATCGGTCCGAGCCATGGTGGCTCAGCTCGCCCCTCTCATGTCACAGTTGACGATCGGTCTTCTGGTCCCGACCTTTCATAGTTTTAATGCAACGTATGACGTTATTCACGCACCTGGGGAATCCGGGTTGTGGATGGCACTGGATGTTGGAATCTTGTTGCACGAATACAAACTCCGTCCGCGCGGTGAGTTGCAAGGTCCGCCTTCTTCACATGCCTAAGCAGGAAACAATGTTTTGGTAGCCTCTCCTCGGAGTGCTGCAATTCCAGCACAAAAGCAAGTGCTCATCTCGAGTGCCAGAACCCCCGTACCTGAAGCGAGCTAGGCCACTGGTTGATTTAATGATGCAGGGTGCATCGGCCTTTGAGGGACAAATTGTTGTTTTCAGGATCTCAATGCCTGCTTCCAGCTAGTGCCTTTGAGTTTGAGCGAAACCAATGCCCACTGTCTCTCTGATCGACCTTGGGACACGCTACGGAACGGATCCATCACTTGCCCACAAATAGCAGGCGGTTCCAGTCAACCTGGTGTACTTACTCTGTGAGACAAGACAACGGCGATGGACTATACTATCTAGCGGGAGCGCCTCAACTAGCACTGGGAATCTGAAAAGGAATGATGGCAATATAAGCCTCGTCGATGGTCCCTTCCGATTATCTGCCCGGGCTTTAATACATTAGGTAGGAGCTAGTACAAATTTCGACCAAGATCCGCCAAGAGACTGCATTTGGCGAGCAACGAAAATGCTCGGACTCCATGCTGGTCATGCTGGTTGTTACTTGGTAGGGAGGTTTTGAATCTTACGGAAACATCTCCGTGACGTTCAATTGGATGCAAGACCCGTCGCTTCAAGCTCATCACCTTAGACCAGTACCTAGACTACCGATAGGACGTATTGCGCGTCAATTCCATAGCTTTTTTGACATGAAGCTTGAAATGTCGATACATTTGCGGTCTCTGGAGAGCAGATTGATATCCATTTCCCTCTTCTTCTGCTTTGAGTACCGTGATGTGGACTATTCCTCAGGCTGCTGGTACACGCGCACATAAACACGACACTGTTCAGGCCCAAGGTTCTAACTACACTCTTATTGTGACCTACGGGTATCTGCAAGCGGTGATTTATGTCATAGACAGTTGCACATCACGAAACACTGCTTTTCTCTGCTATAAACATATATGTATGTAACGCAGCAGCTAGGCCTTGCTATGTCCAGGTTCGCAAGAGATGCAACCTGAATGGAATTTAAAACAGTCAACTCACAGAAGTTGGGTAAGGTTTATTTTTCATTGGTCCAGTTAGCAGACCACGATAGAGAGCTTGGGAGATTCGAACGTAATTACTAGAAAATTTTGGCCGGACCAACTTGACACGCATATATGTACGCACACACACGCACACACACACAATAAAAAACAAAACGAATTGACTGTCTGAAACCTCAATAGTTGAGTGTAGGTACGCATGTCTATCAACTCTACACATGCTGTGTCGCCAACGGCTTTCAGGGTCCGTATCTGCGGAAAAGTTTCCCACCAATACAACTTAGTCCCGGGATCCCCGGGTCGATTGATCCGCTGCTGCCCAGGCGCGATGGCTGGAAATTCCAAGTTGCAGGGTCTCTTGGTCCTGGGTGACTGTCTGAACCTTCTCTTGTCGCTAACAACAATCGCCTCGGCTATCTTTATAAACCAAATCTTCCAAAGATACTAATGCAGCTTAATGCGCGACCCAATTGTGGCATGCAGCTTTTAGATAATCTATTGCCACCACTTCGTGAACTGGTCGAAGTTTACCGTATTCCAGTATTCACCGCACACATATCTTGCATAATGTCCACGTAGACGGTAATTCCTTGACAAAGTGACTTTGAAGTTTATCAGGACGATCTCTTAACAGTGTCAGATGACGTTGGGCAGCGATGGGCAACGTTCCTTGTCACTGCATCACCATGGGCTCCACCCGAAACAACGTGTCTATGTATCTCCTGGGTGTAATCCTTCATTAATTTCTCCGACGCGATCCGCTGCACGATATAACAGGCCTGTGCTTGCACTACTACTCCCAATGAAGCTTGGAAAAACTGGGCAAGGCGAACTCGGCTCTCTACCCTGCCACGAGATCTTCATAATTTAAACCCGATGATATTCGGTACTGGACTTCAGCAGTACCAGGGCCCAATCTCACCCAGGGCCAGCCGCATTATCGTTCAGCTATGATCAAGGATAGCGTAAGAATGGTGAGCAACGATTCACAATGGACGAGTCGCACACCTTGGATTTTGGGGCGTGTGCATCCTTGCAGTAGGAATACCAAAGTAAGTTTTAGGTGCTGAAGATCACCCCGCCTAGACCATGAAGCTTGCGTTTCCAAGAAACAAACTAGCTCTACGGCAACATCCGGGTCAAGGAACTTGATCACTGATCAAACGGCCATGCACCTCAAGCGAGTGTCTGTCTTGTTCTTTTTTAGACCCAAGTGTAGTTCCATAACATACAAACGCTTGCGTTCACTGGTTCATGTTGATTGTTCTAGTTTACTGCAGGAGTGCAGTGTGAGTTCTGCAGTGGCGCGTTTGCTTCCGTGTTCGAGGTTGATAACTTGAGAATCAATAAAGTATATGTATGTTCTTTTCAGAATTTCTTCTGTTTCGGCTGTGATATCCAACCAGTCAGATGCTCGCTCAGTCACGCACAGCCGACATATGTTATATATTGTTCTAGTCTACCATAGTCTAAGAAACAGCATGTTCAGTTCCCACTCAGGTATATAGTACAACACTGCCAGGTCCTTTGGGTCTTTCTTTTTGACCGGCGCTCTGTGTAGGTAGGGAGGCAGTCCTCTTTCGATGACAGATTTTACTATTCCAAAACACATAAAGTGAGAGTGAGGCGAAGTGGAATATGTACCTTGAAGGGTATGAAAGTGCGTCATTTCTCCACGCAGGAAGTCGAGGCTGAAGGGATGCGTGTCTGTCCTCGGCAACCGTCTTGATTGGCCTCATAATTCACGAACATCCAAAGGAATCTCAATGATGCTGAGCGAACCTATCACTCCAGAGTTCTTATTTCTCTAATGACTGGTACGCAATATTGGATTCGTAATCTGACGGTGAATGTAGTGGGCACGTGAGACGCTCGGAACCTGACGCTCGGGCCATGCTGCCTGGAGCTAAACTCAAACCCTTCACGTCATTCTGGTCGTACGCGATCGCGACTCCCCCACTCCGTCGCGACTCCCCCACCCCTATTGTAGTAATCTGGATCGCGTTATCTCGTGCATGCCCACTTCCTTTACCAGGGTTTGAATTGCTGTAAACTAGGCGGCAACTCGCTCTTGTCTCTTCTCTGCGTGCTCCGACACCCGAAAACAACGGGCAGGTTGGGCAAACACTCTACCTCGGGACACACAGTCAGTGACAAAGGCGCTCAATTGTTGTCGCACCAAGAAGCAAGCTGACGCAAGAACTTCACGAACCTCGTCTTCAGGCGGTTGGCACTGCCAGGCGGCGCCATGGCCTCTCGTGCGGGCTCATCGTCGGAAGGCGAAGTCGTCGAACAGCAACAGAAGGCAAACAGCATCAACCAGTCGCGCAAACGCACGATTAACGACTCCAGCAGGGCATTCGGCATGGATGGAGCTTCAGATGAATATGGTGTGATCTGCTACCATAGCAAGCCCCGTCAAACTATGCTGACCACACAAGGCTACATCCACCGGAAAGCACCTAGCCGTTCGCCATCGCCATACCGCAGGAAACGCGATCGATCGCCTTCGCCATACCGGGCCAAGCGCGGCGATGCACGTCGAGACACACGTCGAGATTCACGGTCGCCCTCCCCGTTTCGCCATGGGAGAGGGGCTGCAAGTCCACGAACCTATGATGCTCGATCGCACAACAAGCGCAAGGCCTCGCCGCCACGCGGCAGCCGTCCGGACAAGCGCCAGCACACTGACCGCAGCAGACATGGCGAGCATAGACCAGATACGCGCTACGATAATACTCGAAATTCGCTCCACCGAGGCGCTTCTTACAATGATCGGAATTCCTCAAAACCTCTGTCGTACGGAGACACGGATCATCCACCCAGTGTCCCTGATTTCCGCGAGCACATTCGTCCTTGGGAAAAATCCACGTCAAACGGTAGCAGCCACGTCCAACGAGATCGCGGTCTGAAGCAAGACAAGCCCTTTCACGATACCGCAGACAGCTCACAAGTCTCTTCTACACGCACACCGGATCGGACCGTGGACAAGAAGAAACACTTGGAGATGTAAGTTTGCCCCTGAGTAACTTGAGGCTTCATGCTAACTGAATTATTAGGACACAAACACAGCACATGTCTGACCTTTCGCTTGAGTCTGAGAATCAGGTGGCGGCGCCGGTACAAGAAACCCGAGAGGAAAAACGTCGCCGGTGGGCTGCTATACGATCACGAGAGGCTGCCGATAAGGATAAAGCCAAGGACAATCTACTCCATCAAGCACTACTGGCTAATGCTTCCGAAAGCACGACTCCGAATGCTATTTCACCTGCTGCGCCCGAAAGCCCAATCTCACCTGCGGGTTCCCCGATGCAAGGTGACTTTGTGTCTGCTCCTGCCTCCCCGGACATCATGATAATCGACAAACAAGGATCATTGGGTGAAGGTGACGGTTCGATGAGAAATAGCCCATCTGCTGCAGATTACGATCCGACAAAAGACATGCTCAACGATCGCGACCGTGCTGCGCAGAAGGCTCGCCGAGCTGAAATTTCTTCGGACGCTTACAACGAGACTGACCCTAAAGTCCTTTCGACGTTGCCTGCCAAAAAGGTAGGGCCGGTGAAGAAGCAAGAGAAGGACTACGACATGTTTGCTTCTGAAGATGAAGAAGACGAAGCTGAAGGAGATATCGCGGAGGTGGCCGACACCGCGAAAGGTACCGTGTTGGACGAAAAGCTGCTCGATAACTGGGACGATGCCGAAGGCTATTACAAGCTGATTGCGAACGAACTTGTTAATCACGGCCGCTATCGCATGATCAAGAACCTTGGACGCGGTGTCTTCGCCAACGTTGCTCAAGCCGAGGATACTTCCATACAAGACGAGAACAATAGCCACAAGCTGGTCGCAATCAAGATGATTCGCAGAAACGACCTTATGAGGAAAGCAAGCCAGAAGGAGATGGACTTTGTCCGTAAGGTCAATGATGCAGATCCGCAGGACAAGCGCCATGTTGTCCGGCTGCTCAGCTCTTTCGACCACAAGGGCCATCTCTGTGCTGTCTTTGAGCACATGTCGAAAAACCTGCGAGACCTCTTGAAGGAAAACACGAATGGTCATGGACTCTCATTGTCGGCCGTCAAATCGTACTCGCGTCAGATGTTTGTTGGTCTCCAGCACCTCCAGAATTGTCAAGTGGTGCATTGCGACTTGAAACCTGACAACATTCTGGTTTCTCAAGACCTGAAAACAATCAAGCTCTGCGATTTCGGTACGGCCGTGGACAAGAGGGATGTTATGGAGCGTACGGAATATCTTGTTAGTCGTTTCTACCGCGCTCCGGAGATCATCCTAGGGTTGGACATAGGGCACGGTATCGATATGTGGGCTGTCGGGTGCACAATTTACGAGCTGTGGACTGCTAAAATTCTGTTCACGGGACGTACAAACAATCAGATGGTCAGGGCTTTCATGGATTGTCTTGGCTGGCCAACTGAGAAACTGCTCAAGAAGGGTTTGTCACAAAATATCCTGGAACATTTCGAGGCTGGCCCACCGCTGAAGTTTATCAGTCAGGAGGTTGATCAACAAGGCAAGGTGAGTAGCGATGGTTGGAGAAAACAAGGCTGCAGACTGATAGCGGACAGATGACGATCCGGAAGATTGAGCAGCAAAAGAAGATTTCTCGGGATCTCAAGAGTCGTATCAACGATGCTACTCGTGGTATGGCGAAAAATGACTTGCCGCCCGAGAAGGAGCTGAACGACTTTGTTGACCTGTTAGGCGCATGTTTGAATTTCAATCCGGAGAAACGCATGCAGCCGAAAGAAGCGCTCGCTCACCGATTCTTTCCTCAGCCTAAGCCCATGTCCAAACCGGGCGTGGTTAAACCTGCCATGGTCAAGCGACCTGGGAGCGTGTTCCGACGTTGAGAAGCATACGTGCATACTCGTCTCGTTTCAATGTTCAAGCCGATGCTGATTGCTTTTCCACGGTAATCGAATATCACATTGACAGGTACGTTATTTATCTGAGCAGAGCTCTTCCCTTGCCCTTGCCCGTTTCCCCTGCCCGTTTCCCCTGCCCGTTTCCCCTGCCCATTTCCCCCAGCCCCTTGCCCTAACCCCCCTACCAATGGCTCAATTTGCCTTCTGTAAGGCTCACCTTCAAAGGAATAAACAGACCGGGTTCGTGCACAGGGTCTCAGGGTTTGGAACCAATGTATAGTACACGTTTTTATGAGAGCAAGGCCGGTGTGAGCCTATGGGAGTTAGTGTACATAATGCTCAGGCGCTCAATCTCTCGAAGCACAGGCTGTGCGTTTGGCCGATGTCCCAAACGAATAATGGTTTCTAATTGATGTCCTGTGTGAGTAATGCTTGTGTGTTGAGCTGGGAAATCAGTGATGTACATGTGCATATGCATATGCGCATGGTCATACCCAAGACGCTAACGGTGACCGTGCTGGGTATGACTTGGCCGGGTCTCCTCCCGGCTCATGAGCGGGGACCGGGGTACCTGCATGCGAGCAGACGGGTGCTAAAAGCCCTTTTGACATGGCTCAGGACATGCAAGCTACAACTACATGATGAGCGAGACGAGTTCTGCACCGGTGACGCGCGTCGCATGCTTCAAATTTCACGCACAGGTGACGGCCGAGCAGAAGGGGGATCGTACGAGAGCGTGTAAGCCGTCTCGAAAGGAGGTCTCTCATCCGCTTGCTTGTGAATTAACGATGATGTCGTACAGTCCTCGGTCTCTACGCGCAGTATGAGCATCTACTGGCAGCGAAGCCAAGGGGCGGGAAGCCGTTGAATACGCCGCTAAACTTGACCAACGTCAAGAGGGAGCAGGGCTGGGACACGGGATTTGTGGTTGTGTTCAAGGTAGGCAGCACGCCAAGAAGGAAAGTCGATGGCGAAAATGCTTACGATTGTGCAGAACGAAGGTGCGAGGAAAGAGTTTGATAAGAGCGAAGGGCACGACAGGTTGAAGGTAGGTCGTCCTGTCAAGAAAGGTTAGCAAGAGGATGGGCTAATATAGTACAGGAAGAGACGGATCCATTGTTGGAACAAGTGTTTGTGTATGATTTTCAGGATGAGGAAGGACTGGGGTGGTGAGAGGGTGGAAGCTCGTCTCGAGCGGTACATGGAGACGTGGTAAGAGTGGAGAGAGTGGTTCCAATGGATTATTTGTTCCTGCGAATTTTACGCTATCTGGGTATCTGTGAAGCCTTTCCCATCCGTACGCCGTTGCTATGCATTAAGAAAGTAGGGGACATGTTCAGGCCGGACCTTGGGCTGCGGAGCGGGCCTGAGAGGCGAGGATACAACCAGGGCAGGTGGCGTGGTCGCAGTCGGACGGCTTGGTGGGGTCGTATTCCTCCCAGGAAATGACATCGTCGTCCTCGATCTCGTCCTCGTCCTCGTCCTCGTCATCGTTTCCGTATCCGTCCTTGAACTCGTATGCGTCCTTGGCCCTGTCCACGTCCTCGTCCACGTCCTCGTCGCCGTTGCCGTTGCCGTTGCCGTAGCCATGGCTGTCACTGTAGCTGTTATGGCCGTCGCCGTTGCCGTCGCTGTCGTCATAGCTGTCGCCCATGACCACGTCCTCGTCCTTGTGCAGGTTGGAAATGGTCTCGACGTGAGCATCGTCGTGCAGCTCGACATTGGCGGCTTCCTGGGCGTTCTTCGTGTTGGCACCTTCCTGTGCGTTCTTGCTGTTGGTGGCACCTTCCTGGGCAGTCGCGACATTAGCATCTCCTTCCTTGGTGCCGACATGTCCACCTTGCTTGCTCGCTGGCTTGCTCGCCTCCTCGGGCTTCGTGTCCCGGACCTGAACACCGACCTTCTTGAAACGACTGCCTCCCGTGGTGGCGGGCCCGACTTTCCTAAAGCGCGGACCGAGTGGCACCTGGGACTGGTCGGCCTGCGGGATGGCGCGCATGTCCAGAGGACCCTTGGACTGGCGCGGGGCATCGCTGGCGTTGGCATTGGCATCGGTGAGCTTCTTCATCTCGGCCAGGCGCTGGCGGTGGTTGTGGTCATAGGACCGGAGGTGGTTCTCATAATCGGTCTGGCGCGGGTAGCCCTTGTCGCAGATGGCGCAGTTGAAGATGTTGACTGCATTGGGAAGGGGCGCGTTGCGCTGTGTGTGAGAGTCAGACGGGCATGCATGGGAAGCGTGGAGAGGGAGCATACCGGAGCCATCTCGCCGGCGGTGGGATGTGCACCCGGGCTGAGGTTGCAAGGTTGTGGAGTCGAGTGTGTATGTACTGTAGAGTCGATGTATGGCGGGACGATGCATCTACTGTACTCGCTTGGGCGGCACCCCCCGGTCGCTGGTCAACTTTTGCCGAACCAACGTCATCCGGGCACCAGGTCCGCCGTCTGCAACACGTACACGTACACGCATCCGTAGTCTACATACTCATACCATTGCATGTACCCGCACACGCGACCCAGCCACAGCATGGCGGAAAAGACACCCGAGCTGCCGCCCATAGCAGACGACGACAGCAGCCTGATGGGCCTCACCCACGTCGAGCCCTCGCCCGTCGACGAGACACCCGTCGAGTTCAAACAAGACTATTTTACGCCCACCACCACCACCGACTCTGCCGCACCGTCCCTTCCACCGTCAACCACCCTCGGCCTGGGCAACCATGGGCCTGCCTACTACCGCATGTCTCTCCAGCACCCTCGAGCCCCCCGCCCACCACGGCTAACCCGCGCCCAGTCACCCGCGTCCAGCGCTACTCCTCGTACGCCTTCACCGTCTTTGCTTCCCTCCACGCGGCAAACACGGCCATAATACCCCTGCTCACGCGATCCGTGCCCGAGAGCAACCGCTACCTCCTCCTCACCCGTCCCTACTACCAGTCCTCCCTGGCCGAGCCCCTGCTCGTCGCCCTCCCGCTCGTCGCCCACATCGCCTCCGGCATTGCTCTGCGCTTCTACCGCCGACACCAGGCCCTGAAGCGCTATGGCGCCGAGACACAACGCGACAGGAAGACCATCCCGTGGCCTGCTCTGAGCTCCACCAGCGCTCTGGGATATGCTCTGGTCCCGCTGGCCGGCTTCCATGTCTGGACCACGCGAATTCTCCCTCCCTACATGCACGGCGACAATTCCATGATAAGCCTGTCGTACATCAGCCACGGCTTTGCCTCGCATCCTCTGGTATCTTTTGGAGGCTTCGTCGCTTTGGTCGGAGTAGGCACATGGCACTTTGTTGGCGGCTGGGCAAAGTGGCTGGCACTGTCACCGTCCCAGGTGTCGCCCACAGAGCCCCGGAGACACTTGACAAGCAAGACGCGGTGGTACGCCATCAACGGAACCTCGGCACTGCTGACCCTCGTCTGGCTTGCAGGTGCCTTGGGCATCGTTGGAAGGGGCGGCAAGACTGGCGGCTGGATAGGCCGGGAGTTTGATGAATTGTACAACGCCATGCCTGTGCTTAGATGGTAGGCCGAGATACCCCTAGTAATTCATGTAGATTCGCCCCTCGTACGATTGCAATGTCCCCTGCGCCGGGCTGGGATAGGAGCTTAGCAGAAGCCTCATGCTGCCTACTTCCGGTAACGCCTGCCGCTCCGCAGTAAAGTTAAGCACTACCAGCCCTGCTTGTCCTCGGAAACGTTTCTTGTACGCAAATATGCTGACGTTGTGAGCATCCAGCAGTTCAAAGCTGCCGTAGATGAAGACGTCCTTGTGCTCCTTGCGCAATCGGAGAAGCTGTTTCCAAAACGAGAGTACACTATTCGCGTCTCCTTCCTGCGTTTCGACATTGATCGCCTTGTAATCATCATGCACACGCATCCACGGCTCCCCTTGGGAGAAGCCACCGTTGGGACTCGGATCCCACTGCAAAGGTAGCCTGGCATGATCTCTAGCCATCAACTGCAGGCCATGCATGATACGCTCCTTGCGCGTTACATCCGTCCCATCCTTCGACAGCCGCACTGCCTCTTTCCAGTACTTCTGCGATTCGACGTCTTTATACTCCGCAATGCCCCATTCAGTAGATGCGTTCACCTTGAACACCGTTTCGTCAGCGTATTTTGTTCTTCTTTAAGCATACTTCCAATTGGCTTACCATTCCCAGCTCTTGGCCCTGGTAGAGGAACAATGTACCTGTCTGCATGGCAAAGCACATGGCGAGCATCTTAGCACTTTTGTCACGCCACTCCATCGCATCATTGCCGAACCTAGAAACACTTCTTCCGTTATCATGGTTCTCACAGAAAACCGTCGTCCACCCATCTGTGCCTTCTATGAATGTTTGCCACTTTTCAACAATTCTCTTCATCTCTGGCAAGTTCCATTCGGAAAAATCGTATTTGTTGTCCGACCCCGGGGGACCCTGTCCCAGGTGTGTGATATCGAATTGAAAGATCATATCGAGCTCCTTTTTCTGCGCACTAACGTACTCTAAAACCCCCTCGGGATTTGGGGTCATCGACAGCTCCCCCACCGTGACAACCGGGAGGCCATCGTACGTTTTGTACTTTGACAACACCTCGACGTTCATCTCCCGAACAAATTCGTGGATCCTGGGTCCGTTGCACCAGAATTGCGCCGCGGGTTGCACCTCACTCGAAGGATCGGTTATTGGTGCGTCTTGAAAATTAACGTACTTTGAATACTTGTTCACTGTGTCCACGCGAAACCCGTCGATGCCTTTGTCCAGCCAGAACCGCATCGCAGAATCGTATATCGCTCTGCGACAATCTTCGTTCTCCCAGTTGAGATCTGGCTGCGATTCGTCGTACAGATGCAGATAATACTCTTGCGTATGCTCGTCCCATGTCCACGTACTACCTGCAAAGTAGCTCCGCCAGTTCGTTGGCGGCTTACGGTTCCCATCTGCATCGTACCGAGCTGGTTGCCAGAAATACCAGTCTCGTTTCGGGTTGTCCTTTGAGCTTCGAGATTCTTTAAACCATGCGTGTTGGTCGCTGGTGTGATTGACGACAAGGTCAAGGATGAGCTTCATGTTGTTATTGTGGCACAGGCTGATCAGCGTTTCTACGTCTGTAACAGTGCCGTAGGGCGCATAGACAGCTTCGTAGTCTGAGATGTCATAGCCCATGTCGATCTGGGGGGAGTCAAACATCGGGGATAGCCATACGGCGTCGACACCTAGTAAGTGATCAGGATATGTCTCTGTGGAAACCCGTCGTGGTTCCCTTTGCCTCCAATGGTTCGTATATGGAGACGTACCCAACGATGCAATGTACGAGATTTTTTCGATTATACCAGGTATATCGCCCCACCCGTCGCCATTGCTATCTTTGAAGGATGCGGGATAGATTTGGTAGAATGTCGCTTCCTTCCACCATACTCGCTGGTGATCGGTAAAATTGGCCATTTCGTAAGCTGTGGAAAGGAATTCAAGTGTAGCAATAGCAATAGCAATGATGTTACACGGAGCGATAGACTACCCAGACTACCTAATGGTATTGCACGAGCATGTCTCCACCAAATTGAACGTGATTTGTCGGGCCGACATTCAGCAAACTAGAAACATGGGGGGCTCGGTTATTGCATCCTCCATGTACTCTACTGTACAGTGACCAACATACTTGGCATTGACGATCAAAGATGTGCGCTTTTGCTGCTACTCAGAAGATTTCGAGACGACATCAGCTGAATTTCTGTCTACTCAAGTGTAGATAGCCCTTGTGCATATCAACAGAGTTGATCCTTGCCATTCCGACTGTGGAGAAGATCTTACCATCCAGAGTTGCAAGATCTTGATTGTAGTCTAGCGGGTAATTTAGCATACCCCAGCTCCCCCAGACGGGAGAGATATAGGGTAGGATTTCCACGAGCAAGGGTCTGTCATCACTTACTTGCTTCGGTTATGCAACCCGTGAGTGCATATAAACTGCACATCACACACTTGTTGAGACGCTCTGTATTTGCTGCCCATCTCACCCTTTCTCGTCCGCTCGACCAGTCTTTCTTGCCATGGCGGAAGAAAAGCATGATATCCATCCTACAGAGGCCCGTCACATGGCGCCCAACAAAGACGCCCAGCATGCTGCAGCAGACGAGAAGCAAATGACTCTCTTCCAAGCCATCAAACTCTACCCAAAGGCAGTCGGATGGTCCGTAGTACTGAGTAGTGCTCTTATCATGGAGGGCTACGATCTCGCTCTTCTAGGAAGCTTATACGGCAACCCCCAATTCAACATGAAGTACGGAAAACAGAACCCAGTGACGGGAAAGTGGAGCGTCCCCGCCAATTGGCAAAGTGCACTGTATGTTTCTCAGCCCCGAAATCCACACCGAAAAGCTCAACCCGTCCACATAGATCCAACGGCGCTCGTGCAGGCGAGGTCATCGGCCTTGTGATCAACGGCTTCGTTTCCGAACGCTATGGATATCGCAAGACCATGGTTGGCGCACTGTTTTTCATGACTGCGTTCATATTCATGCTGTTTTTCGCGCCAAACGTACAGACGCTGGTGATTGGAGAGGTTTTTTGCGGGATCCCGTGGGGCATGTTTCAGACGCTTACAACACAGTATGCGAGCGAGGTTAGTCCTGTACAACTGAGGCCGGTATTGACTACTTTTGTCAACATGTAAGTTTCCCAAAGAGAAGATTGCTTTACGAATACACGTGAAGAATTCTGGTAGAATCATGAAAGGCGACTGATGAGGCACAGGTGTTGGGTCTTTGGGCAGTTTATTGCTGCGGGAGTTAATCGTGGCTGCGTTACCCGTCAGGATCAATGGGCATATCGGATACCATTTGCTATTCAATGGATGTGGCCCATACCTATCGCCATAGGTGTCATGCTTGCGCCAGAAAGTCCGTGGTGGTGCGTAGTTACCCGTTCCGAAGTGGACGTTTTTTTTCTTCTTCCTACAAAGCCTTGTCATCGGGTCAAAGAGAACACAACACAGAGTACACTCCAACCATCTTGACTCAAGCTGACATTATACCCGTTGTTATAGGCACGTTCGCAAAGGAGACCGTGAGGGAGCACGCGCTGCTCTGCTACGCTTAACATCCCCCGAGAAAGACCCTGATTTCAACCCGGATGATACCATTGCTATGATCGAGCATACGAATGAAATGGAAAAGGAGATATCATCGGGCACACGATGGGCTGATTTGTTCAGAGGGACGGATCTGAGGAGGACGGAAATCGTATGCTTTACGTGGATCGCGCAGACTATCTGTGGTCAAAACATCATGGGATATTTGTAAGCCCTCGTTTTCATACATTCGCCAACTCAATCTGTTGCGCCGAAGAGCTGTGTACTTTGCGTTCTGCCAGCATGTGCAATGCGGTGGCCAATTGTGTGCACAATATCTCATAAAAAAAAACCAACTGACTGATCACAGTGCATACTTCATGCAAAAAGCCGGACTTCCTACCGTACAATCTTTTAACATGTCTTTGATATCTCTCGCTCTCGGTCTCGTCGGTACGGCGCTTTCATGGATAGTCATGCAGCGCGTTGGACGCCGCACAATCCACTTGATCGGTTCTACCACACTCTTCATACTCCTCTTAATCGTAGGCTCTTGCTCTTTTGCCGGCACGAAGGCATCGAATTGGGCCATTGGCGGTCTACTTATCGCGTTTGTATTCATGTATGATCTTACGATCGGACCTGTTACATACGCACTTGTCTCCGAACTTTGCTCCACTCGTTTGAAAGCAAAGACCATCGCACTGGCCAGAGCATTGTATAACATTAGTAAGTGGAAAGGGGCCGATCAGGGAGATGTTTCCTAGCTAACACTATCCCCTTTAGGTAACATCGTGGTGAATGTCCTAACGAACTACCAACTGGGAGAGCAGAACTGGGCCTGGGGTGCGAAGACGGCGTACTTCTGGGCCGGAACGTGCGGCTGCGTGATCATTTGGGCGTGGTTCAGGTTGCCAGAGCCGAAAGGGCGGACGTATGGTGAACTGGATATGTTATTCGAAAAGAAAGTCAGGGCAAAAGACTTTGCAAGAACTGCCGTAGATCCATATGGTGGGCATATGGTAGCAGGGGAGGCAGAAAAGGCATAAGTCAAAGATTGAGACGACGCGCTTCCATTTTGTGGCGACGTCTCTCTGCACGTGTATAAGGCGTTTATCCCAGAACAAAAAAATGACAAGGGCAAATGAGGTGAAGCACGGTGCATCGATCGCATTGGAGATGATCTCACGTGAAGAGTGGCCTTGTCATCGGACATGCATGAGGTGTGCCCCTCTTTCAGGCCACCAGCCTTTCAGCCCAGAGGCAAAGAACAGGAGTGCAAGATATGCTGGAGTCGATAAAATAGAAGAGAATGTTGAAGGCATAGAGCTCAGCTGTTAGTGCATAGGCTCTCGAGGTTGCTATGATGATTAGCGGAGTTGGTCAATGCAGGTGTTGGTGCGATCAAGGCATGTTTGCGCGTTGCTTGTCAGAACACGGCCAGACATGCAGCGGACGACGCCCCGTGGCATTATGGGCTGCCAGACGTGCTCATAAAGGGCCTCGAGTATGATTTTGTCGTCTTCTGCAATGGCTGTGTGTTGGGTTTTGCACGTTAGTCCCATGATCTGTCAGGAGTTGTGTTGGTTCTAACCAAAAGCGGACGAATGATGTGTTCATGATATCGCCAATATTGACGTCGATGGAGAAGAATACATGGAAATAGGCTTGATATAAGCGGTACAGAGAGCGTAACAGTCGTGAAAAGAGGCCGTCGTGGTGTGTCCGAAGAAGTGTATCCACCGAAAAGTCGTACAAGTGATTTTAGGCGAGGAAAGGTCCGGAAACAGGATTTTCCCTCAGCCTTCGAAAGGGAGACAGCATGGCGAAGGGACCGAGTCCTCGCGCCCGTCTGCTCCCTTCCCGTGCCGCGTTGGATAGTTGGCGCGTCTGCAGATGCGTTTGCGCCTGTATCCAACTCGCAACGAACAAAAGTGTCGGGAGCGGGGTATCGTGCCAGGCAACAGCGTGCGGGGCAGTCGAGCAGGGCGCGTCCCGCTTCAGAAGTCTCGGATGGGGTCGTATGGGCGCGAGGGAGGGACGTGGTGGTAGGGCGAGGCGGCGGCAGCGGAGGATCGTTTGGGCATGCAGTTCTTGTTGACTGGAGGAGAGGGAGGATGGGTCAGCCATGGTAGGGTAAGCAAAGGGCGGGTGGCAGCATACCGGCCCACTGCTTGACGTCTCGGATGCAGATGGACATTCTCCAGCGGATGATGTCCTCGCCCAGCTCGGGCACGCCCTCGCGGCGCAGCTGGGCGTTGATGCTGTCCCTCACGCGGGACTTCTCGTAGGCAGGCACATTCGTCCAGTTCCACTCCGGGTGCTCGGTGGCCAGACGTCTAGCTTCTTCTTTGGCAAAGGCCTGCAAGTGATTCCGGGTGGTCAGTGCCAGATCAGAGCATGCTCGCGGCGAGCTAGACGGGGACCGAAGGCGCGTCGAGGAGACGCTCAGCCGGGCGCCATGGGTCGCGGGAGGGGCAACATACGTAGAACTTGGCCCATTCTTGCCAATTGAGGCCGCTTTTGGCCCGGGCTTCTTCTGCCGTTGCGGTGGTCAAGAGCCACGACATGGCTACTACATAGGCGGTGCACGGCGCAAGGGTTGTTCGGTGCAAGTCCGATATTAGCGCGCTTAAATTGTCAAACTAGGCTGCATGAGGCGCTGTGGCGCGGTGAGGCGGGGTTGATCCTGTCATCTTCTACACAATTCCCCCACTGCTACTCGATATTATCCGGGGCACCCTTTACCTCGATGCACACAATGCCCCGACTGGCTCCACCCCCCACTCCTCTCCCGCCGCCGCCGCCGCCGCCGCCAATGGACAGGACCGTCTTCGTAAGTCGTACCTCATTACCACGCCTACCTACTGCCTACAGCTACAAGGGGTATATGCAAGTCTACTATACAAGAAGCCAACCCTCGGCCCCGCCAAAGAAAACGAATGCCAGTTAACGCGGTGCCCCCCCTCCTGATCCAGAGGGCCCGTCTGTCTCCGAGACGTCCTGCTCTAACTTTTCGGTTTCCCTTCCATGCTATGCAAATCGACGGCTGAGAAAGAGAGGAAGATGGAAAAAAAGGTTGATGGAAAAAAAAAAAAGGAAAGGAAAAGGTGAGAGATGAATAATGAAGAACGAGAAAGAAAGAAAATTGAAAAAAAAAAAAAAGTGAAGGAACGGAACGAAACGTAAAGTCGCTCCAGCTCATACCACCCAGCTCATACCCAGCTCATACCGCCCTACTCTAGATATGTCCGGTCTCTCTTCCGCAGAAACCTCTTCGAAGCCCGTCGCCGCAGTCCCACCACACCCCTCTTCTCATCATCACCGCCAGCCGTGTCCGGCCTCTCGGCTGGGTGCTGCGGCTGCGGCCTCCTTCTCTGGCTGGCAGTGCGCTCGTTCTGCTCACGCCAAAATTGCCGCTTCTGGTCGATGACGCTCTGCGTCAGGCTGCCGAACCCCTTTTTGACAAAGGCCAAGTCGTGAAGCGTGTTGGGGTCCAGGCACCGACGCGGGAGGTTCTGCACAGTCATAAAGAGCTCGCCATCCCCAGGCCGGTATTTGCGGATTTCCCCCTCGCCGAGCTTGAACACGGCGAGCGCGTAGCGATATAGTGCCCGCGGTCCTTCGTAGAGGAATGCATCCCACACCCGGAGCACCGTCTCTATAGGCAGCACTCCGATGAACACGCTCATGAACCACGAAGTGCACGACAACGCCACAGTTGGCTGACGCTGGAACTTTGATTCCGGGTGCGCCTTGGATCCCGGTCCGCTGTTGACTAGATCCGTATCGTTGATCGATGCCCACACCTTGGGAAGATAGTCGCGAATCAACATCATCAAGACATTGACTTCGGTGTTGGCCAGGTTCCTAGCATGAGCCCCAGGGAGGTGGTTTTGCGTGATGATGGTCAACAGGATAAAGGCTCGCTCCGTATCCTGCTTCAAGAATAGAAGTAACAAACCGGCAATGAAGTTTAAAGACTGGCAGTAGCCGATACCAGGGTTGTTCAGTGCAAAAGCGGACAGAACCTCGCGGAGGTCCCTCACCATTGAGGGTTCATCATCACCGCCATCGCTGAATCTTGCTGACTTGAGATCGGGCCGGAAGTGAATGTTGTCAGGAAACGTTCTATCGAGGTCTCTTTCGATGGCCTCACGATCGTCCTTGTTGAGCTCTCCGTTGTCGACCCGAGCAACAAGGGAACGGTACAGTCCCGACATCTGTCGTGACTTGAACTGCGCACCGGAATAGAACCACCACATTTCGCCACGCCATTCGGGAGGATATCCCTTGCGAGCATATCTTTTGACCTTGTCGTTTGCCTCGGGAAATTGAGTGGGGTTTTTGGTTGAGAGTCCGGATTTTTTCATCAGAGCGGTCCATTTGTTTGATCTACGTGTGATGTAGTCTTCATACTTTCCATGCCACGCGTTGTATTCTTGCACGCTGATCTTGTCAGAAGCCTTCTTGAAACCGTATCGATCCCGTTCAACGCCAGCTGCAGTTGATTTCTTCAGTCCAGTGGAAGGTCTCCCGTGTGGTTGATTACCAAAGTTTGTAGTCAAAGCTTTGGAAGGTGGTGATGGTGTGAACTTTCCAAGCTCAAATAGTGTGCTTTTCCGGTCATAAACGCTGGTAGATGCCCGTCGAGGATAGGCCTCATCTTCGTCGACCTCTGGCAACGGTGAAGACCTCTTGGGCGGTGAAGCGGTCGATGCCTCCGTCAATGCACGCAAGGCAGCACTGGGTCCCTTCGAATGTCGCTTTGCGTATCCTTCAAATTCTGCCCAATCTTGCCGAGACAGACGTGATTTGCTTCGAGGGATTTGTGGGAGATTGGTGAGCTCCTTGTGAATCTCCTGCATCTTGTGGCCATCAGAGCTCATTTTGCTAGATAAGCGCGGTCGAGCAAAGATTTTGCTTCTGCGTTCAGCAGCCATAACGGAAGTCCGTCGGGGCAGTTCCTCGCTTGACCGTTGCATGACCATATCGATGTTGGGGGCCTGATCAATGGACACACGTGTCATGCTGTGATCCAGTTGCAATGTGCCAGTCTGCGTCAAAGGTGGGAGCTGTTCCACCTGTTGAGCTTTGGACATCCTTTGAGCTCCTTGGGTGCCGTTTAAAGCTGGAGCAGAAGCCAAATCAGGTTTTGGGCTGCCAGATGCAAGCATGGACCCCCGATTGGTAGAGCTCTGAACAGACATTCGTGTGGAGTCATTTTGAAAACGGCTTCTTCGTGAAGCAGCAAGTTGTTCAGGTTCCCTTGGGCTAGAAGAAGGTGGTGAGTTCGGGCGGCTAAGATCCTGCGAATAGCTCGAGGACCGATCGTTATTTCCGGCATCTGAATCCAGTGTTGAGGAGCCACGGTCGCCTACAGCATCTGCTGGATATGTGTCAAGGTCGTTCTGGTCCAGATCGTCAAAGTATGCATCGATTACATCTTCGACCGTACTCAAAACGTCTTCTTCGTCTGGCGAGATGCTGGTCGGAAGTGTATCGGTCGAGAGGTCTCGATCTTCGGACAAGTCTCTCGAATAGGTGCTTGCGCGGTTGTCACTGCTCACGACGGAGCTTCTGCCCGTGGCAATGCTACTCCGCTCTGTGCCGCTCTGCTCCACGACGCTGGAAGCATTTGTCCATCCTGATCGGACACTTGCCCGTGACTCCTCACCTCGGAAGAGGCGCGGGGGGTAATGATCGTTATGAGACCAATTGGGGCCGCCGCGGTCTGGCTTGTAGGCGCCGGATCGGTTCGCTCGCTCGCTCGCTCTAACGGGTCCGTAGTCGGGAATGGATGTCGCTGCTCGAAGCGGTGGGTAAGCTTGGGAACTCGACTGGGCCGAGGTGGTCATACCACGATGGCGCTGCTGGGTCGATGGGCTATGGGCTTCGTCCATGAAAGTATCCCAGGCAGGGCCGGTGTGGTTGACTGGGTTGCTGGCCAATGGGTTGAAGATGGTCCGCGGATCGCTCGTGACGCTCTGGTTGCTGATCTGGCGCATCACAGGAGGTAGGGTGGGCGACTGGGGGTATCCGCCGTTGAGCGGCGACGACAAGGCGGCATGGCGGAGGAGGGAGGGTGTTCGTGAGCGTGAGTTGAATTTGGGCGAGACCAACGGGCCCAGCGGCGGGCTGGCGGTGGGCGAGGGGGAGTAGACGGAGCGCTCGTAGGCGGGAGCTACGGCCACATCCATCTGGAGGTGTGCGGGCTGTCGTGATCGTCCAGCACCAAAGCCCTTCCTGACGGCGGCAAGTGCATGTGGGTGGTGGTTTGACGGTTGGGGCGAGGCAGGTGGAGTGTACTCGGCGTGACTCGTGGGGGGGCGGTAGGGCAGGTATTGCGGTTTTGACGAGACAGCGGTTTCGGATTTGGTCCCCAAGGCGCCAGCGCGAGGGCTAGCGGGAGGTGGAGGCTCGCTCATTCTGCGTTTGAGGCGGAGCGGATGCAGGCAGTACAGCGGGGAGTTGCCTCATTCGGCCGGGCGAAAGAATGTCTCGGGCGTGCTGGTCTGCCGCATCGACATGTCGGTACAGCCGGAAATGTAGACGATTGGGTTGCAGATCTGGCGCGCGCGGTGAATGCAGTGAGTGGAGCCCGGGCGGCAACGAAGGCGCGGCGCGGAAGAATTACGTTGTGTACGGCGTCCCGCGAACGTGCAGCAAGCAATGCTAAAGGAATGGATGCGACGGCCTCTGGCACAGAGTCTGGCACAGAGGACAGGCGAAGGGGGGCGCCGGCGGCCTGTACGTACGGTACAGTAAGAGTCGGGGTGAAAAAGGATGCTGGTGAAGAGGCTAAGCGTGTCATCAGCTCGGGGGACCCAGCTATGCGACCGGCGGCCAATTGCGTCCGAAGCCTTCTGCGTTTTGACACGCACCAACGGGCCCTGTCCTCGCCGGGCCGCCCTCTGCTCTAGTGTGCGCGATGGCGCTTGAGCTGGTTCTGGGGGGCGGTTCAAGGTTTAGGAACGCGGCATCACGTGGCATTTCCACGCCGTCGGAACATGGGGATGGCCCAGAGTCGACCTATCTGCGTAAGTAGACTACAGCAGCTATCCACGACTCTGTGAGTGTACGCTCCCGGCTGCTGCTCTGCCCCTGCTGCTGCTGTCATCGCTCTTCGTCATCGTCACCGCCGTCGCATGTATGTTTGCTTGTGGGCATGCATGCATCCAGCGCGTTTCAGGGGGCACGCGCACTCGCAGCCAACCTTGCAACGCCCGCTCCACGATGCCGCTGCCACCATGGAGTCATGGACACCACACACGACGCTCCCGTTCCACCCTGACTCGGCAAGATTAAGCCAACGCGGCAGCAGGCGGTCGCTTGGCGGTAGGGCTGGGGATGCCGGCGACTGTTAAATTGGATACGATCAGAGCTCGCGTCCGGCACGCATCCCCGCCCTTCACTTTGCTGCCTGTCTAGCTCGAAGTAGACATAACGACGACAGGTCATGATTAAGCACCGACGCGCTCTGTGTAAGCATCCTGGACGGGCCTCGACTTCACGGTCAACATGACGACATGGCCCGATGTCGAGTACTCTTTTTTTTTTTTTTTTTTAAACCAGGTCCGAGTGTATAACAGAGTCGCTCTCGGCCGCTACATGTCTAGGTACAGTACAGACCCGCTGTCGTGACAAGCCCGCTCCATCCCGTGCCCAATACATTCCCATCCCTGCTTGCCATGCTGCTCTTATTTCGCAAAATGTGATCGATCGAACGCAAATTCGCCGGACGCCTTGAATGCGCTGAGGTTGCTGAGGTCGCTGATGCCCTCCTAATCCCACCTCGTCACTTTGCATACCGCTTCACCCAGTCTTTGGCATTCTTCTCAAACTCCTTGCGGTTCTCCTTGTATTCGTTTGCAATCGACGGCTCAATCGCGTCGTCAATGTTCGGCTCTACCAACAGCGACTGGATCAAGCGCAGCACCGCAACGACCTTGTTCGGAGGCTTCCACTCGTCGGGTCGGAGTAGCCCTAGACACATAGAACCCTTGTCGTCGTTGCTGACGTTGGGGTGGTATATCTTGGTTCTGAAGCTGACGACCGGAGGCTTGAAAGGGTACTCGTTGGGGAAATTGATTTCGAGCTTGAAATGACCGCCCTGGTGACTGTTTAGCATACATCGCAGTCGCCCACTTGCAGATAGAGAGCATACAGCATACACAGAGCCCTCCGGACCGTCCATCAGAACCTCCCACTTAGTCATGTTCTGCTCGTCGAAATTGATCTTCATGCCCGCAGGTGTCTCCGCCATGCACTCGCCGTACTCCTGTGCAAATGTCAACAAGCGATCAAGACACCTGCATTCTTCTAGCAAGTCCTACCTTCATAATCCTCTTTTTTGCGCTGGCGCTCATTGTGACGGCTATGTACCTGGCTTCGTCACGTCTGCTGAAGTGTGAGTCGAAGCTTAAAGAACTTGGACCACTGCAACTAGACAATGGTAATGGCGCGTTTGCTCGGTCTTTGTTTGACAAGAACAAGTGAAGTTTTCCGAGGCAGTTGTGCTGTGTATCTGAGAGAGGTGGGTGTAGAAGAGCAGTGAAGGTGGGTTGGTGGGGCGCGGCCACCTGGGTCAGGCTGGGCTTGGATGACGCTTAAACTGAAGGGCGCTGTCGCCTGCGCTTGTCTCACTCATCCAGCAAAGCCTCGATCCCTACAGGCAGCACCGACAAATGCCTCTGTGTGATCCAATAATCATCCCCTAGAGACCGTTTGCGAGACATTGCGATTGGTGAAGGATGGCAATTGGGTTGACCACAACCAATCAGCTGTTGGCGGAGTAGCGTGAAGTGAAGCTCACCCCAGCTCACCCCTCAGCTATGCGATCTTCATATCTCTATCAATGTATATGAAAGGCCGAGATCTCTGTATCCAAACTTTCCCATCATCGTTGTTTTTCTGCTGCATCTCCTGCCATCTTCGTACGGCGCACCCATATGTGTATATCATGATGTGACCTTGGGACTGGTTCGGTCAGGCCGTAAGTAAATCGTACTGCTTTATACCATTGTACCATCCTACAAGGCAAGCGTACAACTCTACTTTTTCCCTGCGTATTAGGGCTCGCAAAGTCCGGCCCATGGTTGCGCAGCAGCGCCTCAGGTCATTGATAGGATTTTCCATCATCTCGTTAACAGCGAATCTACCGGCCTGAGATATTCGCCGCAGGGGCTGGCTACCCTCACCGTCTAATACCAAACTGGGTTTCGAGCCCCATAATACTTGTCCAACACATCAACGGGACATCTCTTACAAGTTCCAGACTCCTCCTTAGCAATCGAAACAGTGGGGCCTTGCGCAACCGCAACGACGACAACAAACTTTCCGAAGCAGCGCCCGGCATGATCACGGAACCGCAGCTGTCTCTCCGTGTTTCCCGCGGCATATTTCTGGAGCTGGAGGGCCTGGTCACACGTGCTCCCGTTCCCAAAAGAGATAGTCTTCTGGATGAACACTGTGAACACTGATAGAGGCCGCCCATACAATGCGGGCGCAATCCCTTGTGCTCTGGAGTCTGACCAAGCAACGTCCACCTAAGTAGGTAGCAAGTCTCCGGGATCGCTCTGGTGTGCACATCGTCATCAACTGGTTCCTACAATGGTACGAGGACTACTGCTACGGCTGCGAGGATTGGCCCGACGACGTCAGCCGTGGTGCTTCGCTGTCGCCTACGCATCTGCAGGGATACCGCGTCTTAGCAAGAGGCAGCGTTCCAAGTCTTTCCATCGTGTCCGTACTATCGAATCAAGAGTTGCAGGACAGCGCCTTGTGTCTCTATGCAATCCGCTTACAGGGAACTCGTACAGCCATTGACGAATGGCTGCACGCAACATGCAGGCAGTGTCTGTCGCTTATCACCAGGCTGCAGGCGCCTGACTTGGCATGGTATATAATATGGCTGGCCTTCCCCCCACCGCCTGGTTGGCACGCCTCTCGTCAAGACCCATAGAACCCGACAACCAGCGTGTGCTATCGTCACCCAGCGTGAAGACAACACACAGAGTCGCTTCGGATTTCTCAGCAACTTTATCCCGCAAAGTCGCGTTAAATCTGAAGGGCTTCCGGAGTTCTCCCTCACCCAGCTGCGTCACACTAACCTGTCCACTCTTTACTACTCACTTCGTCGCTCACTCTGTCGCTCTGTCACTCGTTGAACCGATACCGCTCTTCGCCCAACATGTTCGGAAAACGCTCTTTTGCCAGTTCAAAAGACCGTTCGGGCAAGATAACCAAACAGCTGAAGAGGTCGTTTCGCGAAGACTCCAGGCAGAAACAACGCATCGTCGACAAGATGGAATCCGTGCGCATGGACAGTCCCATGGTGGAGCAGGTGTCGCCTTCGCTCACCTCTGCCATCGTCACGATTGTCGTGGGGCCGGACCAGCGCCTGTTCGCTGCACACGAAGATGTCCTCTGCCACTCCCCGTATTTTGCTGAAGCTCTGCGGGGCCAATTCTTCGAGAGCACGAACAGACGCATCGACCTGCCCATCGAGGAGCCCGAAATCTTCTCCTGCATCCTCGAGTACCTCTACAAGGGAGATTACTACCCGCGTCTTGTCCACGACAAGCGTCGCCAGACCTGGATGCTCGAGGGTGCAGTGTCAAGCCCGGACCCAAACAAAGGCGACCGCGTAGCCGCCGTCGAGCCAACCTTTTTTCACTCCACCGTTGGCGACCTGATTCTCCGCGACACAGCCGTGTACTGCGCTGCGGACCGGTACGGCCTCGAAGAGCTCAAGAAGCTCTCCTTGCGCAAGCAAGGCCTGCAGAGCGGGATCGAGGTCGGCACTATCCTGCGTAGCGCACGGTATGCCTACGAGAACACGCCAGACAGTGATTCAAGGCTGCGCGCTCATTATCTCGCTCTCATCATCCGTAGCCGGAAGACATTTAAGCGTAGTGGAACCATGCAGATGGAAATGGAGATGGGGGGAAAGTTGTTCTTTGACCTGTTCGTAGCGATGTGTAACCATGTCGATGATATCGTAGACGCGAGGTACGCCTCTTTCTTTCCTCCAGTCATATCATGCTTGTCGTTCAAACTTGAGTGCAATCGTTAACGTAATACTCCACAGCAACGCTCGTACTCCGAAGACCATCTGAAGGTTGCACCCGCAGCGGGCTCGTTAGCGAGCAGCACACACCATAACACACACGTACACGCACATCCCAACTCACGTGCGCACACACACAAATTGTCAATTCCGCGACGCATGTTCGCTAGCATGCTCGCCTGCGCACTCTCTCCACAGACAAGAAAACACAAAAAAACACATCGGATTGAATAGGATGGACCCTCCTCCTTACTGGCGTTATTAGCCGCCCAAGACTGGATCACATCGTGGCACGGCTGGACTCTCAATTATCTCGCGTTTCGCAGCTCACCTCTTCCTTTATCCGTGGTGTTTATGGCCCAACCCCTATTTCCTCCCCCGTACTGTTTTCGCCCAGGCAAATTTCTCACCCCTCTCGCGTGCGAGAGAGTACAGTCCGACGACTTGTATGAAACCGGGTTTCTTTTGTTGTTGAGCAGTCGGGTGTCATTGCAGCTTTGTAGGATGAGACGGGGGTTCAGGAGGGCTCTGTTTTCAGTGTATGGTTCTGTGATGGTTGTTATGGAAGGCTGGACCGCTTTTACTAGTAGGGGCCTTGAAGGTTGTGAACGGGAAGCGGCAAGATTGTTCTCAGCTGAGACCGCAAGGATGGAAGAATGGCGATGGATAATGAGTTTAGCGGCGAGTAATGAGAAAACCAGTCGCCGCTACCTAACGTGTTTTGTGACGAACGCAGTGTTACGTTGCGACATGGTTATGTGTATTTCATGCAAATCATCTTAGCATGCACTTACCCAGCAGCTCTTGTCCCAGTTTTCGGCTTGAGGAACCCAGCCCAGCTCGGCCTCGGAAGGTGGGTGAACATGTATATCTCAGGTGTGGCCAGGATACTGAGTCGCATGTAAATATACGCGAAACAAGCCAGAACGCGCGACCTGTCTAATCTTGACACCAGAGACATGGGAGCAAGTGTCAAAAAAATCTTTCGTCAAGATAGCTTACAAAATGCAGCATACTAACGATGCGATTAATCATGTATGGGTGAGACCAAATCGAGAGCATATACGCATCTCTCGTCAGTTGCAGCAAGCTACCTCACATTAAGAAACAGGCAAGGGAAGGAAAGCAAACCAAGAAAAAGAATAAAAAAGAACGATGCCTTTACGCAAAGCGAAGTATCAACATGCGAGACCATTAACACGCAGAACAGACCAAGGTTCAAGCAGTGCGAAAACGAGCGCGTACGCCGTACCAAGATGTTAACCGACGTAGGAAATCCAAAAGTCCGTGAACAGATCGTAAAGCGGGTGAAATGAAAATCACGGCTAGATGCCCAACAGGCTAGAAAGAAACGGGTATGTATCCCATGAATCGGGCAAATATAGCGAGTAACCGACCGCCCAGGAAATTTGTTTGCATGGCGGGGTATCATTCTGGGAGACTATGTAGAGAAACTTTTGATGATATGAGAAGCGTATGTGGACATGTGATGTCGGAAGGATTATACGAAGCGAGTATGAGATATGATCCACATGACCAGAAAAGTTATAAATTGCGAAGCAAAGTCGGGAGTCGTAAGGGCCAAGGCTGGGTTATATCCTTCGTGATATGCTCGGCGTAGTGTTACATGAACAAATTGTCCGGATGATCAAATGCTCACTGCATTCGCTTCCGCTTGCGTGCTTCGTCCGGATCATCCTCGTCTGCACGCTCTTGCGTATCTGCAGGATTGAGGAGGGAGTGTACATTAGATGCCATGCTCGAGCGACGCGTAGGTGGTCCGGGAGTATCTAATCCTTTGAAAGGATACCGCGCTCCGGGAAGAGACCAACTGCTGTCCGCGCTTAAAGTCGATGGCGTGGTGTCACTAGTCAGTGGTGGAGTACCGTGACGGGAAGACTGTTGGCGTGGCCCGCGGGGTAGCTGATACGATTCCAAGGCGTTACGGAGCTGCTGATCCTCACCTCCGATAGCTGGCCGATGAGGAGACGAGGGCCATTGCGTCGAGTTCTGACCGGAAGCATATGGTGATTGTGAGGGCGGCTGTGGTTGCCAACCGTGAGTGCGGATATCTGCCGATGTATGCCGCCTGTAGAGATTGTAGGGCGGGGATGAACTAGTCCCCAGATTACTTCCTAGTGTCCCGCCGGGATGCTGAATAGACGGCGGAGGCGGTGGGGGTGGCTGGTGAGCCGCTGGGGTCCTGGCTGATGATGGGGAGTAATTACCCGTGCCAATTGAGCCGTACCGACGTGGAGAAATCGCCAAATGAGCCGGCACGGGAGGTTTAAATGGTGGAGCTTGGCGAGTTGGTAAGCCAGCCAGCGAGCCTCGTCGCGACTCAGGACCGTTGTCTTGTGGCATCTGTCTTGGTGACAATGGGGGCTGATTGTTGTCCAATTGTATGAAAAAGGGTTGACGAGCGGAGAGCGGCTCTTCTGGGACTTCCAAGACACGCAACATCTCGGACTGACGGGCAATCTCCCTCTGCATTGAATAGGCTAGCTACCGTCAGTTGACGTCAAAATAGAGTGCAGGCAAAAGTACGTACCATCCTTGTATACCTGACTCTCCGGGTCTGGTATAAGAGCCATGATATAATTAGTGAGGTCGTGGTTCCACTAGCCGTGCGAGTCAGTCAGAGCAAATCATGTGTGATGGTGAAATACGAACCTGCTGGCACTTGGCCATATTGTCCATCAAGATGTTGTTCTTTTGGCTCAGATAGGCGTAGCTGTCTTCTGAACGTTGCATGCGCGCATGCATGTCATACAAGCCGTGTTCCAGAGCAGCAAGTCTTGCCTCGACAGGATCAGGCATAGACTCGACAGGCGGGCCAGGCGGTGGTCCTGGAGGAACCTTGGGCGTGGAAAACGAATCGCGATGGATGAGCGCATGTCGTGATGCACGACGCTTGATTTCGCGCAAACCAACCAAGTCACCTCGCTTGAAATTACCGTTGCCGTGCTTGAACTCCCATAGCGGCGATTCAGGCGAACCGGTGTGGAAGACGTCGCTGACTGCACGCAAGTTAGCCATGTCTCATAACAAGCAATGACGGTGAAGGCTTGCCTTTGTGAAAGCCGTACATGTTCAATTGGCGGACGAATGAGGAGATATTGGTGTGCTTGAAGTAGGATCTGCGAGCCTGGTTAGGTATATATTAAAAAAGCGGTCAAAGCTCCCGAACCACGTACGACAGGACTTTGGAGAAGTCGCTCGACGGTGACATGACGAAGCTCTCGTTGGTGCTGGACCAGGAGATGAGATGCTGTATGCTCTGGTCTTCAAGCATGCTGCAGGCGCATTAGCAATGGCGGTCTGGTTTTGAGCCAAGGCAGGAGACGACTCACTTGTATAGCTTGTGAATGAAGGCGGTCTGTACCACCTTGGGTTGCTGGGCAGCTGCGGCAGCTCCGACCAGCGCAGAATTGCCAGTGCCATTGGCCATCTTGCCGTCCGCGTCCCCGTTTGCATGCTGCTCTTGACTTGCCATGTTGCGATCGCCAACCGGGGCGTTCAGCATAGGCGGGCCCATGGGAGACGGGGTGATGTCCATTGGATCTCGGGCGGGGTGAGATGCGACGAGGCAGACGAGGACGGCAGGATGGGTATGGACTTGTGCAGGGCCTGGTGGTGTGGGTCGGCAGCAAAAGGACTTCTGCGAGCTTCTGCGACGGAAGCCATGGCTGATGCGGCCCAGGTGTTGGGCTACTAGGAGGACGCAGGGCGCGGGCACCAGCGCAGGAGCGTACGTATAGGGACCCGCACTGGTCAAGCAGGGAGGGGGGCAGCGAGGAGCGGAGGATGAGGTAGGCGGAGGGTGAGGTTGGACGGTGGACGGTGGACGGTGGGCGGTGGGCGTTCAATGGGGCAGCGGTGGTGGTCCGCTATAGACGGGCATGCCAGGGGGCGCAATGCAAGAGGAATGGTTGGTGTTGGGGTAGCATTCGACGACGGCCTCCAAGCTTCGCGGTGGGGAGCGGAAGGGTTCAAGCGGGCGGGCAGCAGAAGGATGGACGACGGGTGGACGGATGGATAGCCCTGGAGCTGGATGGATGCAGGTGGATGGCCAGGCAGGGGCGTTGCAGAGTGCCAGAGTGCCAGAGCGCAGGAGGCAGGGCCGCACGGCGCAAGCAGGCGCAGGGCAAGGAGCAAAGTTGTGGCAGCGAGTGTCTCCAGAGAAGAAGCAGAAGAAGGTCGGCGTGGGCTTAGGCGTGTCGCAAAGTCTCCTTGACGGCGCAGGCACAGACCAACAGGAACAATAATGCGGTCGAGGAGTGCCCAGATGGCCCGGGGAGGAGGCGCACGAGCTGACGGATGCAGGTTACAGCGTCCACGGCGCTGGGGAGGAGCAGCAGCAACACTGCAGCAGTAGCCCTGGCGAGGGTTTAACCCACCGACGGCGGCCATGTCGGCCATGTCGGCAGCCACATCTCTTGGGAGTGTCTGCCTGCCTGTCCTGTCCGGCTCTCTGGCTCTCTGGCTCTCTGGCTCTCTGGCTCTCTGGTTCTCTGGTTCTCTGACGCTCTCCCTGCCAGACATGCCATGCCTCCCTCTTGTTTTCGCCCTCCCCTTTCGCCTGCCATCCAAGCAGAGCTTACGTAGAGGATGAGGGACGGTGCTGTTATGCTGAAACTGCTCCCTCGCTGCCATGTCGCCTGCTGTCCCATGCGCCCGCGCAGCCTCCCGCTGCCCTGCCCTGACCTGCCCTTGCCCTTGCCCTTGCCCTTGCCCTTGCCCTGCCCCTCCGCTAGGTACCTGCTGAGGTCCCCTCCCCTCCGTCCGCCCCCTCCCCCCTCCTCCTCCTCCACGCCCAACGCGGATCCCGGCCTCGGCGCTGTGCGCTCGTGGCGAGCTCCCCCGAAGATGGAGCTTGAGCTTGCCACGCCATGGCTTGCGCTTGCGCTTGCGAGACGGCGACGCCATGGCGCGATGCTTTGTCCATCCGCTTACGCTTCTTCTGCGCCTAGGCCAAGCCGATCTCGCTCGCTCCCACGCGCAGATACCTAGAGTTCCCTGGCCCGCAAACATCCTCGACGCGAGCGCGAGCCTGCTGAGCATCGCTCGCAACCATGACCACGCCGGCCTTTGTCCATGCCTTCCGCGCGCTGCACACTGCTGCTGCCCGCAGAGACGCCCTGCAAGCCCTCACCAACGAGCTCTCTCCATACGAATGGCGCCAGCTGCAGGCCTTGGCCAACGCGAAATCCTTCCAGTTCGACATTGTTGGTGCTTTGCCCGCCGAGCTCGCCTTCCACGTCTTCTCCCACCTGGACACTGCAGCCATCTTTCGCCTGCAAGCAGTAAGTCGCCTTGTGCAGCGTGTCCATGCTTCACATGCCATCTGTGTCCTGTGAGCCACCGTGATTGGCCCGGACAGCACCAGCCCACCATTCACCATTCACCATTCACCATTCACCTGCAACCATGCTTTCTCTGAACAAGCCGCCATTTTAGGTCTCCCGCCGCTGGTGCCATCTGCTGCGGAGCCCAGTTTTGTTGAAACCCACCCTGAGAGACTGGTACGATTATACCGTCGACTTTGAGAATGCAACCTATCAAGACTGTCATCGCGAGGCACAGGTCATCCATAGGGTGCAGACTGGACGCTTCTTGCAACTGTCCGCGTCCAAACCTATTAGCCATCTTCACCCTTACGCCACTGGCCCAGACAGCCCGATCGGCATTGACCGCCTGTGTCTAGAGGGCGACTTTCTCGTTGATTCTCCTTTTCCCTTTCGTCATCTGCGTGTGACCAATCTCCAAACCGGTCAAGACTGGAGAGCTTGCGCTGACGGCCGAGAGTCTATCTCACGCATCGATGCCTCTGACCTGCTGATCGCTTTCTGGACATCGAGCCGCCGGACCTGTTATGTATTCGATTACAAAGGCGCCCGGAAGGCAAAGTTCCAGCTACCACCGTTCATGAACAAAATTGCAACTTGCCGGGGGCACACCGTTGTATGTGGTGGCACCGTCAACGGATGCCTCGAGTTGTATATTTGGGATCTAGACTCCAACAAGGGCAAGTCTTTGCGCTTAGAGCAGTCGCTGTTTAATCGCGACCGCATCCCGTATGTACACCTGTGTAGTCCAAGCATGCGTTAGCCACAGGTCCCAAATCCTCGCACTGCCTGCTTTCTCCCAAAGCGCAGTCTGTAGCAGTAGGGGTTTGACTAGAAAAGCAACACCATGGCTCCAAGAACCGTGCTGACATGGAAAGTGACAATTGCCTGGCCCTCAGCCTCGTTCCAAATCCGGGGGCAAAGACCTTGACTCTTTTCACCACAAGAACGTGTGAATACCGCTGGTGTGGCCACCAAGTCGAGGATCTGTCCATCAATTATTACAACATCACCTTTGATGGACTGGTGCTACAACAGAAGTCATTCACGGTGCCTCTTCCTGGTGAAGCGAGCAATTTGGCAGGAGCAACAATCACTAGTATCACGCCAGTCGACCGAAAAGGCGGCTATTTGATCAAAGTGTTTTGTCGTTATAACCATGATAGCCACATGTGCAGTTTCCGTTTTGATGAGAAGCTTCAGATGGCGAAGATGGTGGAGCATCTGACACAGGCCAATGAGTGTACCAAGACGGCCTGTTGGAAAGACTCTTACTATCGCGTAGAGGAACATACTGAGGAGTGGCTTGTGGGCCGCGGGGATGGCCGAATGCACATTTCCCTGATGCATTTGGGCACTAGGTATGTTCTTATCCCAAAGCTCTCATCCACAGAATGGATTTGCCAATGACACGCGTGCGATAATTAACAAGCTTCAGCGGCGAATGTGGGAAGTTAAAAGATCCGATTTTCATCGACGAAGCTGACATGGTATCACTGATGGGGGGTTCATATATCCAGCTTCTGATCAACGATAAATTCCTGGTGTTGAGAGCCTTGGACAGAACCTATGCGTTCTCGTTCGCGGCCGAGGCAGCAACGGCAGAGTCAATCGAATCTGGGTCAGATGACGAGCAGCAGGGGAAGTTTGTGCTTTGGAAGATAGACGCAAAGATTGTCGCTTAATGTTGTCAATCTGTATCTGTTTTTCGTCCATGAGGGTGTCGGCATGGCTGTTGCTGTGGCCCTGCATATACAAAATTCATAAAAATCCACCCCGCACTAGCATCACCAGTACCAAAAAGGTAGGTGGGGCGCGCGTCGCGACCGCGGCAGCCTCCGAAATCTTTCACAATTCCTTGACTCTCAAAAACCCATCCAACAAATTTTCGAGAGCTTTCGCAGTTCCCTCTACGCCCCGTCCTCAACCCACGACACTCCGGCAACATGGTGCAGAAGATTTACGTCACATACAACCAGGTGCGTGCAATCTCTCGTCTCCGACCATGCACACTTGAAACCGCATGAGCATGAGCACGAGCGCGGGCAAGCATGGCGCATGCAGCTGCGAGTACCTATATGCGTCTACTGGGCGCTCTTCCTGGTGGAAGCGTGTTGCTGTGCTTTGCGAGTGCATCCATCTTGCATCAGGAACCGTCCAACGCCTCCTCCACCCGTCCTATGGCACGAGTGAAGATTGACATTTTTGTTAGGTGCACAAGCTGTGCCAGAACTCGGCCGAGCGCATTCTCGATGACTTCAAGCCGCAGCTCATGGTCGCCATCGGCGGCGGTGGCTACGTCCCAGCACGTATTCTTCGGTATGTGCTTGTCACGACACACCCGCACCCTGCAACTAGCGGCTGATTGCTCTTGCGCAGATCATTCCTGAAGAGGCCCGGATCTCCCAACATTCCCATCCAGGCCATCGGTCTCTCTCTCTACGAGTCTCTCGGTTCCGATGCCGTCGAGCAGCCTGGTACCAAGGTCACCCGCACACAATGGCTCGACCTCTCCTCTCTTGAGATGGCGAACCTGATTGGCAAGGATATCCTCATTGTCGATGAGGTCGACGATACACGAACGACCCTCGAGTATGCTGTCAAGGAGCTCGAAAAGGACGTCATCGAGGCACAGAAGAAGCTGGGGCGTGAGGGCGAGAAGACACGCTTCAGCATCTTTGTATTGCACAACAAGGACAAGGCCAAAAAGGGTCAGCTGCCGGAAGACGTCGTGCAAGGCCGCTATTTGGCCGCTCAGACCGTTGGCGACGAGTGGATCTGCTACCCTTGGGAGGCCACCGACATCGACGAGCATGACCGCCTGTCCAAGGAGCAGGAGCAGAAGTAAAAAGAAGAGGTTGGCAAAAGCCTGAACAATTAGGTGTTGTGTGCATTGATGGGATCATGGAGGGAGCATATGGCATTTGGATGGATTTACGGAGTTCAAGAGTGATTTTGCATATAACAAACCGCAGCCTTTCATCCAGCTGTCACGATAGACGTGCAATATTATTGAGATGACTCATTTCCCATCATGTTGTCTGCTAATGGTCCCGGATTTCACACGTCTCGTAACGCAATCACCTACTTCCCAGTCTGCACCGTTGTGAATGATAGGTGCTTGTTGGGGTTCTGTCCTGTCTACCCATGCACTACCCCTTTATTCTATATGCCAACCTCAAACCTCCCCTGCACCAACCCCCAGAACTCTTCCACGAGCTCTTTCTGTCCATCGCCGCCCCTCACTGCCAGATAGCGCCTCTCGTCGATTCTGGGTGTCCAGTTGCCTGGATTTGCATCCACCACAAGCCCGCCCGCCTCGCTCAATATCACCCATCCAGCACACACATCCCATGCCCAACAACCAGCTTCCCAGTAAACATCAATGTCTCCAGATGCAACGGCGCACAAGTTCAGGGCCGCGCTACCAAGACTGCGCAGCCCATGGACCATGCCGCCATTTTTGTCCTTGGTTTCGGCGAGTTTAGCAAACGTTTGGGACTTTACTGCGAAATCGTTACCCGAGCGGTCGGAACCCCATTCCACGGCTACCAGGCAGCTGTTTAGGGTCTCCAACGGCGTAGCGGGGTAGAGCGGTAACTTCTGCTTCTGGTTCGTGGGCTGGAGGAGGAACTGGGTGAGGTAAGAACCTTGGCCTTTGATGGCAGAGTACAGCGTTTGGGTAAAAGGGTTGTAGACTATGCCGATTGTTGGAATGAGGTTTATCGAGAGACCGAGAGAGATGGCTACGTAAGGATGACGGTGTACAAAGTTGGTCGTGCCATCGATGGGATCGAGAATGACTTGAATGAGTGGTCAGTGTTGCGAGTGAACAGTACAGTCTAGAGTGGGCATACATGTTGGGGCGTCGGTCAATTTGTCTCCGGGTTTGTAAGTCTCCTCGCCCATGAAAGCAAAATCCGGGTACTTTTCGCGTAGTGATGTCGAGATGATCTTTTCCACGGCTTGGTCGGTTTCGGTGACTAGGTCAACCGCTTATTATGTGGTCAGTAAGTTGTTCCATACATTTGCAAGCCACAGTCAGGCTCCTTCCAAAGCGCAATAGCTTACAGTTCTTCTTCGAGCCAGCTGCCCCTGTTGTAGGCTTCGCCGAGGTGATACGTTCTCCCACCTTCCTGGCGATTTCAATCATGAAATCATGGACTGCTTGTAGGTTGATATCGGCCATGACGCGCGCACAGTATGATACTACTAATACAAAGTATGGTTGTTGGATGTCTAGACAGAACTGACCACGTCCTACTGTAGATAAAAGTTGTGTCGCATTGCGTAGGATTTACCCCACAGTGGGGCAGTCGGTATCGATAGGAGCAGGTACAGATACATAGATCTATCTATCCAATCAGTCGCCATGTCCTTAGCGCGTGTTGTTCGTAAAACCTCGGTTACAACATCGTGTCCTGGCGTGATCAACAATCCAACGAGTGATACTACAATCCCTTTTCCTTGTGAACTAATCATGGATGACAACGGGTTCTCGGGTGCAGCCACCATTGGACGTCTCTCTGCAATCCCTTGGTGTCGCACACTTCTGGAGTCTCCAGCGTGGACCAGGACGCATACTTCGTCCCGCATCCCAAAACCCTCAACCGAGGACAGCTTCTTCGCTGAGACGTTGGGAACACAGCGCAACATTCAGTCATGTACGGCGTTGCGACCTACCGAGGAGAGTGATGGCAGTATAGACGAGATATACTACGACGAGCTTAGAGTAATATATGAGCTTGGAGATGGAGTCAACGGATGGCCTGGTAAGTGATCATCTAGTCTGCTCTTCACTTTGAGATATCTACCGATTCAGTGTTCCTTGAGGCTTCCTGCGCGCTTTGGTCATGGCGGTAGCACTCAAAGATAAAGAAAATCAGCATGTTTAGTTGTTCTGCTTGTTTGAGTTGAATTGACATTTAAATTTCGGCTTCAGAAATCGCACATGGTGGATTCGTGGTTACACTGTTGGATGAATCCATGGGGATGCTGCTGCAACTCAACACAGAGGTCAGAGTCACCAAGCGGGTACGACCCCATGACAAAGCCAGTCCATTTACTGCGTGTAAGCTTCCGCGCTCATCATATCGCTACCGTGTCACAAAGGAAACTCATCCTTTCCGCGGAAGGTGTGCTGACATAGGGCAGACCTGAACACAACCTACAAGAAACCTGTGCCGACACCAAGGGCCGTCATGTGTAAGGTCAAGGTTGTTGGACGGGAGAGGAATAAAATATACCTGCATGCTACGATTGAAGATGGTGAGGACTTGGTTTTTACGGAAGCCGAAGCCATGTTTGTCGAAGTAAGGAGCAAATTATGACAAATTCGACGAGACAGTGAGAGAGTCGTGAATCGCAAATGAGTCACGGCTTGCTTGCAACCTTGCTCGAATAGGTAGGTGTGAAGTTTACTGTCGAGAGATACTTCGCTCACTGAACGCAGTTGTCAGTGGTGTTTCTCTCTCTCCCTTCGGGCCGAGTGCGTCGTCCCTAGAAAGGTTCTTTTGTCAACGCTAGCATTCAATGTACCCTAAAATATGCGACATAGAACGGTCGCGTGACGGTTTGTTTCACTAGAGGAGAAATCTCCCAAGTCCGATGCTGGCGTATTTCTGGTATGGGGAAGTGTAACGTCGTGCGGAGCTGCTGTGGAGAGGATACATTGCCGCCCAACATCCGGCCCCTTCTCCCCAGCACGTCTTGGTCCGCACGCCACAACTCCCAGCACATGACTAGAAGTATGCTATTATGGAAGGGTCCTCCGTGTGTCCTCAAGCACAGTATCCACGGAAGAGCGTTGCATCGCATATGCATGTAAAGGAACTGGACGATTCAACCGCAGGGTCGCTTCTATAACGAAGTCATTTTTAGCTAAATTGCTAAAGGTGTAGCAACGTTCCATGAATCGCATGCTTCCTGTTGTCCAAACTTTCCGCGGTACATTGTCAATTTCCCGGTCCTCGGTTGTGATTATCCAATTGGCGCGGGATCTGATTGGTTCTTCTGAGAAAAGAAGGTGAATAAACTGAATCTTCACTGGCTGTAGTTGGCAAAACCGCAATTTCCCCATGTTTCGTGACCCGCCAGCCCTGCTAGAATCTCATGTGATCCGTCCACGGAGACGCGTGCCCAGGATGGCGATTTACGACATGCATTTGCATCCTCCATTCATGATCGACGAAGCACTGCAACATCGCAGAGCAGACACGGATGGGTTCCACCCACGGGAGTTGATCCCGCCTCGGCTTCTAATCAGGGATGTGCATGTACCTGCGTGTTTGGAACAGGATGGGTCCAGTCGAAGTAACAGGGTTTGACAAGGCATACATGTACTCTTGTCCTCGGCTCTTCGCCATGGAGCAACAGGCCATTTGGGGCAAGTCCTAAGACGGGCTGATGCCCTGGCATCTTGATTACTAGTCTGCAGACGTCTCCACGAGACCTCCTGGCCATTATGACGATGCTACAGAGAGACTCTTTACCGTGGGAGGTAAACTCACGCGGGTTCTCAGCGCGCGTGCATCTGCACTCGACCTGCGCACCGGGTCATAGTGCAGTCCTGTACATCTTGCACGAAGGGCATGAGATCTGACTGATGCACCCCGCAAGATTTGTATGCGCCACGAGGCTTGTGAAAGTGAGGGACCCGGGGTGATCTCGGCCAGGGATTGCAAGCAGAGGCCACCTGGGTTCCAGTGGAAGGGCGATTAGGCGACATGTTTGAGGGTAAGTGACCTTTACATGCAGCTAGTATAATGGGAGGGCGGCGATTGGACGAGCGTACTCAAACACCAGGCTAACCCGATAACTGACTTCCAGGCTGCACCAGTGTGGCTAAATGAGGCTAGCCATGGTAATATGCTGAAGTCTGTTTGGCCCTGCGACAAATTCATTTCGGACAACGACGTCTACTTTTCCTTTGTGCTGTCACTACACCCCCTGGACGAGACTTCACCTAGACGCTTGTCTAATTAACATGCACCATCTAGCCTGGGTCCACTTCACCAAGTTTCTTAGTAAATTCCGTGCATGCATCAACTGGGCCACACACCAAGTACGATTTGCCTGCCATATGACCACCACATGGATGATCACTGGGCAGAATATGCCTAGTCACCAGGCAGTGAGTGATGTAGTCTCTGAAACGTGACTGCGGCTATCCAACGCTGTTGATTTGCCCCTTCCGTCTGTCCTCCGTGACTGCCGAGTAAAACGCAGGTTGAAATCATTCCATGAGTAATATAAACTCTGTTGCTGCTGCTGCTGTGCTCTCTTCTTTCCCACACGCTCCTTCGCGCTCTCTTTCTCATCACAATCCTGCATACCTGCAGCGAGTCTTAGTGAGGATTGCAGATTACAATTGTTGACATGCATATACTTTCCTTCCTCTCCTGCCTGTTGGCGGTAGGAGGTCCCGCAGCTGCACTTCGTACGTGTTCTGGAAGCGTTGACATTTGTTTCGCGAACTGACAAGTGCACTATAGCCTCTCCACTCCAACACGACACTACCAGCGCTCCTGAAGCATGTCTCGAGGAACGCCAGGCCAGTCCATACTGGTTGGAGACTATCCAAAAGCAGGGCCGTGCAGCTTTCAACCCCTCTCCCGGCTCTTACAAGGTATTCCGTAATGTCAAAGACTACGGAGCAAAGGGTTTGTGACGCCACGATACTCGACACCATTGATCAAGTCTGCTAACACTGCATAGGTGACGGCGTTACCGACGATTCAGCCGCCATCAATAAGGCCATTACCGATGGAAACCGCTGCGGCCCCTGGGTATGCGAATCTGCCACCGATACCCCTGCGATTGTATACTTTCCCTCTGGGACATACGTCATTGGGAAACCGATCGTCATGTACTATATGACACAACTGCACGGCAACCCCAACGATCGAGCCGTGCTCAAAGCCTCCCCCAACCTCCAAGCTTTGGCATTGATAGATGCCAGCCCCTATCAGGATGGAACAGGAAAACCAGGCTGGACGTCGACAAACGTATTTGCAAGGCAGATCCGTAACTTCGTTATTGATTTGACACCTATCCCAGCTACCAGTGGTGCCCAGGGTATTCACTGGCCGGCATCTCAAGCAACCAGCATTCAGAATGTTAAGATTCAAATGAATGTTGCTTCGAACTCGGTCCATGCTGGTATCTTTATCGAGAATGGTTCAGGTGGACACCTCACAGACATCGAAACTGTAGGTGGCATGTACGGTCTGAATGTTGGTAACCAACAGTTCACCATGAAGAACATCAAGATCTCCAAGGCTGTTGTTGGAATCAGCCAGATCTGGAACTGGGGATGGCTTTGGAAAGGTCTTACGATCAGCGACTGCAGCACTGCCGCGTTCTCCATGAAGTCATTAACAGACAACGGTGTCAACCAAAACGTTGCATCAGTCATAATCATTGACAGCACTATCACAAACTGCCCGGTTTTCGTGGAATCGGTCGGTAATCCCTCCAAACACAATTGGTACCTTGCTAACATATGACAGGCTTGGACGAAAACTTCCAAGGCTTCAGGCGCTGGACAACTCATTCTGGAGAACATTGCGCTCAGCAACGTTCCCGTCGCTGTCAAAGGACCAAGCGGTACAGTTCTCGCAGGCGGTTCGACGACTATTAAAGGCTGGGCACAAGGCAACAAATACGATCCTAGCGGTCCTACCAAGTTCCAAGGTGAAACCACACCGGTCCGCCCTGAGAGTCTCCTTGATGGCAATAAGTACTACGCAAAGACCAAGCCTCAGTATGAGAACTTGGCAGTCAGCGACTTCGTCAGCGCTCGTACCGCTGGCGCTAAGGGTGATGGAAGCACTGATGATACTGCTGCGCTTCAAAATGCGATCAACTCGGTCGCCTCTGGTAAAAAGGTACTCTTTTTGGACCATGGACACTACAAGATCACCAAAACACTCTATCTTCCCCCCGGTACACGGATCGTCGGCGAAACATACCCAATCATCTTGGCAAGTGGTAGTACCTGGGGAAGCAAGACTAACGCAGTTCCTGTCATTCAAATTGGCAAAGCTGGTGAAAGCGGCAGCATCGAGCTTTCTGACTTCCTGATCGGTACCCAAGGACCTACGCCAGGAGCTAAGCTCATTGAATACAACCTGGCCACTACTAAGGGTTCTGGACTTTGGGATGTTCATACCCGAATCGGTGGTGCAAAGGGTACAAAGCTTCAGGTAGCTCAATGCCCTGTCGGCAGTGTCAAGGATGAGTGTATGGCCGCCCACACCAATGTACACATTACCAAGAGCGCAAGCAATGTTTACATGGAGAACAACTGGTTCTGGACAGCCGATCACGACCTCGATGATGCGAAATCAACCCAGATCTCTCTCTTCGTCGGCCGAGGACTTCTTGTAGAGGGTTCTAACGTATGGTTATATGGAAATGGAGTCGAACACCAGGCACTCTACCAATATCAGTTCGCCAACGCTAAGAATGTCTTCGCCGGGTTCATTCAAAGCGAGACCCCTTATTACATGCCAACTCCTGATGCGAAGACTCAACCATACCCTGTCGACAAGTCCCTTTACGACCCTGACTATAACACCATCTGCCCGTCTGGCAAACGCTGCGATGCACTTGGTCTCCGTGTTTTGGACTCGTCGAACGTATTGCTCTACGGTGCGGGCTTCTATTCCTTCTTCGTTTCCAACAACAACACTTGCAGCAAGGACACCAACTCCGTCCGAGACTGCCAAAACCGTATCATCAGCATTGAAGGATCTTCAACTGTGCGCGCATACTCTCTCAATGAGGTCGGTGCTCTGGAGATGATCACTATTGACGGCGTCGACAAAGCGGATTGGACTCCAAACCTCTCCGGATATGCCAACACCATCGGCTATTTCTCCCACAAGATCTAAGTCTGAGACGGACTGCTTGTTAGCAAGCTAGTGACACTAGATTGTTTCTTCTTGTTGTATATATTTGTGACCCCGAGACTCCAGCGAGGTCTTGTATTTAGTCCTTCATCACCCTACTGCAATGGGAGTTGATGGCCTGAGACTGTATCACAAGTGAGGCTAACGTTTTCAGTACCTATAGGTATTGAAAGACGGTCAAGCCTGATTAAGGATTGGGATTTCGGTATCTGATCGAATGTATGTGTACTTATTAATTATTGTCTTCGACATGATCGTGCGCTGCAATATGTCGACTCTCGTCATTATTTTCGACGGCATAGATGAGTGAAATGAATTTCTCATTACAATGTCTGGTGAATGTTGAAATGCGTCTATTATGCAGTCTATCTTCGCGTCCATCTAACAAGTGAGACAACGGCAGATTTACCCTAGTTTAGTTCGGTGTGCCATGCTACCCCCACACCTAACTTATTGAGGTCCAGCTTCGCAGACATGAAATTTTCGTCAGCTGCATTCTCATACAGAAAGCGAGGAGTAGGGTATTTCAATGGCTAGCAAGATTATTAGCGAAGAATAGGGGGCCAAATGCGTACAAACATCTTACCTCTTCGTTTTCGCTGTCATCTTCCCCTTCAGTGTTCGAAACAGTCCAATTGCATCGAATGAGTACTACTCTGTGGAGTTGCTGCACTTCCCCTTCCTCCTTACTTTTATGTATTGCACGCAAGATATTTGAGGCCATCAGCAAGTTCGATGCGCGAATCCAAAGGCTTTTCAGGCGATTTGTGAGAATGTTCAAGATCGATGTATCTAAATGGGGCCAGTCAAGGTCCAGCCTCTGAACAGAACTGTTATTCCTGAGCAGCTCACTCAAGGCATCGCGAGCGTCTTCGTTGGGTGTTTGCGACAAGCGAAAGGATAGCGTTGATAGCGTCTTGTGGTTCTGAAGGGAACCGAGGATGTCCGAGTTGAAGTATAGCGCGGATAACATCGGGCTAGGAATGCGTTCGGCAATCAAGACCGATGAGAGCTGTTTAATCGTACAAAGTACTGACCCATCAAAGGCTGGGGTTGCCAGGGAGAATCTGCTATGCCGGCCTTGCGTTGGTGTGAGCATCGTAGGTTGAGAGACAATTGAAATGCGATTGAGATTGATTCGGGACAGTGTGGCCATGGTCTCAGCAGGATTGGACGCGGAGAATCCGTCGAACGAGAATGCAGTGAGGGCTCCCAAATTCTCTAGAAATCCAAGGCTCTGGTTGTGGGTATTTCCCTCCAAGGTGAGTTCCTGTAGGAAAGTGAAATGAAGTCCAAGCATCTGCAGTACCTTGGCAAGAAAGTCGTCGTACAGGTGTGTATGCCGACTAACAGGAGCTCTTATGGTAATTATTTTCGCATTCGAAAGCGTTTGAAGAGATTGGTCCAGAGCATCGAGTTCTTTCTCATAAAGATCCCACGTACGAAGGCTCGTCGATCCCTTGATTGGACTGTCCAAGGAAGCAGAAACAAGAACAGGGGTGAGGTCGACATCCTGAAGTTCTAGTTGGAATTCTCGAACGCCCTGGAGCACGTCTCTTGATCTTCCACAAAGCCATTGATGCAAGTTCGACTGGCTCCGAAAAATGATGGGTCTCAGATATAGAAATTTTCGTGCTTCTGAGTAGACATTGCGGCACACCCGCAGTATTTCCGGTCCATGGTAGGGGCTGGATAGTATTTCGTCGTATATGAGCTCTCTCAACTCTAGTGGTAGAGCAAGAAAAGAACGGGTTTCCCTGCCACCCATGCTGAAGAGAACAGTGAAGACCGGAATAGAAAGAGGCCAAGATAATAGGAGTAAGTAAGGGTTAGGAGTTTGAATCCCACATACTAAGTCGGATGCGCGTGTACGACCTACGTATAGTACGATAGGTCGTCCTTCGACAGGGACATATCCTAATGGACCAATCGAACTGTTGACGACAATTTCTTTGAGGTTGAGCTTGAATGAGAGGAGTATGGTTCTGAGAGGCGAGAGTGCACGGCTAAGATGTTGCATTTAAACCTGAGTCTCTTTGCACGATTGCCTATATAATTAACCTGTTCTCTGGGTCTGCCAAACGACTGGTTGACTTTCCTCTCGTAGTGTCAGAAATTGCTTCTCCATTCTGTCCGGTCCCCTTTCCGAACCGCTGTACTAAATCCAAATGTCAAATTGATATTATGAGAAAACTGTCTAAATCTAGATCGGTGGCGTTTGCCGTTCTGCAATGAGCACAGGTTTCCGCAGGCACGCGAGAATCTCGTCATTATGCATGAGCGTGCACGGTAGGGGCAAAATGAGTCAAGGGTCTCGAATGTGACTTGAATTTGGTCCACCAGTGAGAGAAGTCCGTTGGGTTACGAATGTCCCTAAACCGGACTGGTAGCCGTACATACTCAGCACGGCTTGTTCGACTAAGACAGTTGAACCTTGCCCCCAAGTCGTACATCGTAGCGTTGGGTGGGTGCCACAGTACAGTAAGTGTTTTTGAAAGATGCGGGGCCTGATCACCTAGCTTGAACTGTCCGGGGCTGACTATGTCACTGCAGCCACATTAGATAGCAGCCACCTTCCTTTGAAATTTGCTTTAAGGGCTAGAAATCGTACGAGAGTCGGATCATCCTTGTTGGAATGGAATCTAGCGGAGAGCTCCCGGGCTCTACCGATAGGCCTTTGAGGTATTTGCTTTTTCCCCCCACTCTGATTCCAACCAGGGCTTGGTTCTCTCTGTAGCCAAGCCGGCACTCGCCAGTACGGGAGAAGGCAAAAGTCAAGGACAGGGGTGTGATATTGATCGATACCGCGTACTGTTAATGATGGATTAGTGCAAAAGGCGCAAATTGAGCTATAGATGTTGCGGCGATGCCCGAATAACGATTTGGCAGCATTGAAGCGTCTGGAACAGGTAGCAGCACGCACCAGATTTGGAAGCCGATTGTTGATCAATGCCTGATGGAGAGCAATGTCATCACTAGCTGTGGTCCGTCTGCTGTCATTGCAGCCGATGATCTCCACCGATGATTGCCAGTGCAGATGCAGAAGAAACGATTAGCGAGGGACGGGACATGATTAGAGCTATTTTGCTCCGAACGGCACGTGGCAAGCCATGGGTGCACCCAGTTATGGTGGCTTGGCAGTTGTCGTTCGAGAATATAGTAATACCTAGCCGCGCTGATAGACCACCAGCTCGATGATCGTATGATGGTGACTCCACACTTAGTGCCTCACAAGCTGGAAGGATCATCAGTCGATATTTGCGAGTCGATCGTCCCATTGATCAGGGTGGTGGAAGATGGTTGGGATACAGTACAGGGTTATGTACACAATAGACTAGCGTTGGGCCTAATACTACATTGGATATGGCGTCGTGTAGGCTCACCGCACATACAGGCAGCGTTCGTAATCCATGTATGTACGTATACAGATGGATCTAGGCCCGCGAACCCTCGATCGATCTGTGTAATTCGTGCATTCCATACTGTCGACGTTTACGCCCCTTGGTACTTTCTGCACAGTTCAGTTCTTGCCTGTCTATGTACCTGTACACCTTTACTGTTCATTCGATGCTGTATGTGTTTGTGCTCTCTGGGCTGGGCTTTCTCTGAAAAGTATATTTAGCGCCCCGAAGCCACTAGCCACATATTTTATGTCACGATCTCTAGGTCATACATTGTCAGCATTCATCGAAATATGTGCTGTTCACTAGCAGACGGATGTTGCAAACATCCGGGTCGGGGCGAGCGTTCAGCTCGCCAACGTCACTGCCCATTAATCACACGATGCTCGGAACGAGATGGTGTGGCTGATCTTTGACAGGCGGGCTGTCAGTCGACTAGGAACTCCTACGCCACAGACTAGTGATTCCAGTCTGAAATATGCTTATTCCTTAACATCCCTGAACTAGGATGATTTTCAACACAACTTTAGGCTACAAGCGCCCGCTACTAGAGAAAATGCGTATATTGATCTGGCGTTGAAGTACTTCCAGATTTGAATTGGCCGGAGAGCTGTCCCGCCTGGTCGGCAACACCCCATTTGAAGGAAAGAAACTTTGATACTCTAGTGAAGAAGCACCACAATGCCGTCAAAGGCTCATGTAGACTACGCTGCAACTGGCCACGACATCTCAAAGGGTGATGCTGTTACCAAAAATAACTCGCACGGCCTTACGTCGTTCGCGTGCTCGATTGCTTCCTGAACCTTCTGGAAGCCAGGGGGGTCCGCACCAGATCCAGGCGAGTGCCACCAAACTCCGCCATAGTCTCCTATGATTTTCTAGAATATTTCCATGACACGTGGGAGCCTGAGGCTGGAACGCCTCACATCTAGCTGAGCCTGGAAGGGCGTTCGAACGCGCCACAGCAAGCTTCCAGATGAACACGAGAACCACAATCTGTGCAGGCGTTGTGAGAATCAAGCCCCAGGATTTTTTTGTAGGCGTGTACTACTGTAACAGCCTTTCACATACACACAATGTACACCTGAAAGAGGCGCGCCCACACGCCTCAATTTTATAGCCAGTATAATCAACCGACTCGCACACCCACGTGGGGCATACGCCAAAGAGCGCTGCCATGGTACATATCGGACCACGGCAAGAATTACAAATTGACCTTGTGCGTGATCACTCTTTTTGTACCCTGTGGTTGTCAAGCATTTCCGCCACAAGTGGAGCTGAAGTGACAGTTTCTAGGCTAACACATTTTCGGTTCACATCAGGTGGTGGTGATTCGCGAACACATATCGTGTCTAAAAGAATGCCAATTATCAGTTTGTTATACTCTGTCTTCTTGTAGCCGTCGGCAAAAATCTTTGGACAATTACAAAGCCACCGAAAATGCGAGCGAGACGGCTGCTCGATGTTGTTGACTTCATTTTATAGTATAGATGGGCAGTATAGATGGCAACTGTACTAATTGCTCGTTTATACAAACCCCATGTAGTAGTCATTGGGTAGAGCCGTAGGCTCATCCATTATCAGGTCAGAAAACTACAGTGTGGTGTATAGCAATCAAAAAATACAGTATCGGTGTTTGTTTTGCAATGGTCAAGTCGTATACGATTCATCCGACCATTTTTTGTAATCGTATGATAGACTTACTCTCGTTATACCACCTAGCGAAGCGACCACAGGTCCACGATGCTTTTGTCAAGTTCTCGATACGACACGAACGCCTGTGACCTGTTTTACGAACCATGCCCATCATCTTAATCTCGCATGTTAAACATAATTCCAGCCATCTTCGCATTGCGACCTCCGTATGTCCATGTCGCAATTCCCGCGTAGAAGCGTAATTCAGCTGTGGAACCCCAGCGTCCTGTGGCTTACCGAACTAGTGCTCGTATGTATAGATTATTCTTCGGTAAGCCATATCATGCAGTACCTATGTTCATGGGTGATGTCAATGCACGTGGTGGTCCAGGCCGCACAAAGCCGCACGCGAGGCAGGTTGCACGACATGGATGGACGCCTAGGTTCCACAGATCCATGAGCTCGGCGTCGAGGCCCCATTAGAAACCTCTGACATGCAGTTAGTTGCCGTGTTTTGCGGGAAATTGCGGACTTGTCAAGTTTTGCTCACGCATGCGAATGGCAGAGCTCCAACCGAAGATTGTGCAACGCCTCCTTCGTTCCACCACGAGTGACAGCTTCACAAGGTAAAGGGCATTTCTGTATGGCCGTGACCCCAACCCAAGAGAGGAGCAAACAATGCACATAATAAGATGATTACTGATCGAATCGCCCACTCTTCTAATCTGACACAAGACTTCCCTAAGAGACACTTGGAAGCGTTTGAAGACATACTTGTACAATGGCAGTACTGCTCCACGCTGACACCAAACAAAAGGCCCATCATCTTTTGATACATATTCAAACTTTCCTTATACGGTGCAATGCCCGTACACGATCTATCATCTACCCCTAGCAGAAAAATCCCCACTGCCCTCGACATCATCAGGCCTCCCAATCCATACGCTTAAGCGCGCACGCGGGGAATCACTTGCTTATACACGCAGGAGCTTGGCCGCGTACGACGTTATTAGCTGCTCAGTTGGGAAGCTCATCTCCTCGAGCTTCTGTGCGTAGGGGGTCGGGACCTCAGCACCGGTGACACGGGCTGGCGGCGCCTCGAGGTAGTCAAAGGCGTACTCGCAGGCGAGAGCCATGATCTCGGAAGCGACACCGAAGGACGGGTATCCCGACTCAACGACGAGGAGGTGACCAGTCTTCTTGACAGACTTGACAATGGATTCAACATCGAGGGGCTTGATCGATCGTAGGTTGATGACCTCAGCCTCGACACCGTACTGCTTCTTAAGCTGCTCAGCAGCGACAAGCGACTGGCCGACGCAACGGGAGAGAGTAACTATGGTGAGGTCCTTGCCGGGGCGTTCGATCTTAGCCTTGCCGAGCTTGAAGGTGTTAGTTATGTACATATACGTGTCGAGAGGGTATGGGGTCGCATACAGGAATGACGAAGTCGTCCTTTTGAGCGGCTTCGCTCATGGGGAAGGACAAACCGTAGAGAAGCCTGTAGCTGAATTAGAATCGGCAAGATTTGATGTTGTGGGTGTACCTACTCGTTCTCCAGGACAACGACGGGGTTGGGGTCACGGATAGCCGCCTTCAACAGACCCTTTGCATCCTCGGCACTGTACGGTGCAACAACCTTCAATCCCGGGATGCTGCCATACCAGGCAGTGTAATCCTGGGAGTGCTGGGCGGCAACACCGGCGGCGAAGCCGTTGGGTCCACGGAAAGTGATGTTGCAGGGCTGGATACCACCGGACATATAGTGGGTCTTCGCGCCGGAGTTGATGATCTGATCAATGGCCTGCATAGCAAAGTTGAAGGTCATGAACTCGCACTAGAGAGAGAGTTGTTAGCGGACGGCGATGGTGTCGGGACAGAGACTCGGCTCACAATGGGGTGCAGGCCTGCCAATGCAGCACCCACGCAGAGACCAGCAAAGCCAGACTCCGTGATGGGGCTGTCGATGACCCTCTTTTCGCCGAAGCGGTCGAGAAGACCCTTTGTGACCTTGTACCTGCAGCCCTCGTCAGCGCGAAATTCGCCGATGGTGCACCACGAAGCGGCGCGGAGCCGTCGAGCACAGCTTCAGCTCCAGGGAGTGCTCAAGCATGTTGGCATAAGTCCCCGATGGCCAATTGGTGCGTGGGGAAGGCGACATACGCTCCGTTGTACTGCGCGACCTCTTCTCCCAGCACGAAGACCTTGTCGTTTGCCTCCATCTCCTCGGCCATAGCCTCGTTGAGTGCCTCTCGCACCGTCATCTCCTTGACTCCACCATCGGACGCATATCTCCTGGCGACAATGGACGGCGTGATAGCGGCAGGGCGGAAGGCGGGTCGGAAGGCAGGAGCTGCTGGGCGGGAAGCCGACAGCAGGCGGGAAGCCGGTCGGAGGAGCCTGGAGGCAGCCATTGAGTTGATCGAGGACGGGAGGAGGAGGACCGCGGGCGTGAGATGCCGGTTTGGAGAGGAGGAGGTATTGTTGTTGACGGTTGTCAAAAGTTCTCTTCACGCTTCGGTCGGCGAGTCGGGATCGGGGCGGTTCTGTCGTCCGTGCACGCAGCTATCTGTCACCTGGAAATGTTGGGCCAACAGTCACCCCAACGAAGGACAGCGATGGCCAAGCAAGGCCTGCTTATACGGGCGCTGCTCAGCGCGGCAAGCGACGCACCTCACAAGCCAGATGCCAGATGCATACATCCATCGCACATATATCGCACATATATCGCACATATATCGCACATATATCGCACATATATCACACACACATCTCTATCAGTAGCATCCATCCATCCATCCATCGCACATCTATCTGGACATGGGGTGCTGCAGTGTGGGTTTGCGCTTGTATGTGTTGGAGCGCAACGTATTAGCTCTATATATGCTCTATGCTAGCCATCACCGCGTTAACTGCACATGGTTTGTTCCTTCCCATATGCCCATATTACAACTACGTATAGATGCAAGTCCGAAAAAAAAACCCGCAGACTCAAGAAGAGAAACGAAGGGGAGTTGCGGCCGTCTATGCGTTGGCGGGCTTGCGGCCGACCATGAGGTACATGGGTGTGAAGAGCTTCTGCTTTCCGCCTGCCACCAGGCAGTCTGCCGCGAGTGCGAGGCTGTCGGCCGTCTTCTGTGTTCCCTGGGGCGCAATGCCGATGGTCTCGAGAGCACCCACGAATCTGTGAACGAAGCCCCGACCAAGCTTGGTCATTCGAAGAATGGTAGGCACATCACCCAGGGTCTGGATGTACTTGAGCTGGCCCGAGAGCGGCCAGTACCACGGAGCCGGGTCCTCATCGCGGTCTGCCAGATCCTCATGGTGCTCCATCTCGAAACCAGCTGCCTTCATGGCCTTGAGAGCCACTTCCACCTTCTCCATGTTTGAGATACCGTCACCGATCTCGATACCGAGACGAATCTCTCGGTGCTCAGGGTTGTCGTTGTCGTACTTGTCCGTCATGAGCCACTCGTACACACCAAACACACCTCCGGGCTTGAGCACACGGAAGATCTCGCTGTAGATACCCTCGAGCGACGGGGCGTGCACAGTAGCTTCGATGGCGTACACAGCATCGAACGAGTTGTCGGGGAAAGACATTTGCTGTAGCGTCGGTCAATTTTTGTTTGCTCCCACGGAGAAAAGGGGCCAGCACGTACCATGAAGTCGCCCTTTGTGAACTTGAGCTTGTGGGAAAGGCCCTCCTTCTCGGCATATCGCGTTGCGCGTTCAATCTGGTAGTCGTTGTTGTTCAGTCCAACGACATTGACGTTGGCGAACTTGACGATCTCTCTAGCAGGTCCTCCAACACCGCAGCCAACATCAAGCACCCGCATGTTATCGTTCAGGCCCATCTTGTGGGCGAGGTAGTGCTCGTGGCGGGCAATGGCCCGGTAGAAGCTCTCGCCATAGGCAAAGCGGCAGAAGTGGAAACTCTGGCCCCACCCATACTCGTAGAGGTCGGTTGCGAGGTTGTAGTAGTGTCTTGTGAGGGTAGCATACTCGTCACGACGAGCCTGGCAGAGGTTAGGAACGAGGGCTGTGATTGGGCGTGGGACTGTCGTACCTTGCGTGTCTCCTCGGTCTCATCCGCGGCAGCTTTGTTGTCCCAGTGCTTGAAGTACTCGTCCACGGCAGCTTGCTGGGCGGCCCGGTCCTTTTTCAACATGGCAGACATGCCGCCCTTGACCTGAGAAGAGGTCCCGTGCATGGCCTTGTTGAAATCGGCATCGCGAGTGTGGTTCTCCTGCTCGAGGGCAACGGGAGACATTTCTGAGGGGGGGATGGGGGTAAGGAAGAGTAAGGGGAGAATTAAAAGCGGAAGGCAATTAGGTCTGAAGAGACTGTGTAATTGTGAAGCAGTGAAGAAACAGCAGAACGCAGCCCTCTTAAGTAAGGAGTCGCAAAGGAGTCGCAAAGGAGAAAGAGTCGGTCAAATATACTGTTCGGACTCAGGGTGATGTGATTGGCTGGAGATGACAGGGTTGCAAAATACGCGGGATACGGCTTTTGACGCTAGTCTACCAAATTCCGCCACCAGCTTGGCCTGCTCCGCTTCGTCACCTCGCCCATCCATTTGAACGCCTTCACATGCGCGACAAACCGCTGCTGCGCCCCACCACAACGACACGTCGCCCGCTGAATCGAGAGCTCGTCGCCGTGCTTTGCAGATAACGTACCATCACCTGAAACAGCGCGCGCCCGCGCCCTTCCTTCCGCCATGGCCACCGGGCAAATCAAGCAAGACCTGAACCGTTCGGGCTGGGAGACGACCGATTTCCCGTCAGTCTGCGAGCGCTGCCTGCCGGACAATCCGTACGTGCAGATGCTCAAGGAGGACTATGGCGCTGTAAGTGTCCATCTCACCCATGCGCTCCAGCCGGATGCCGACTAACAGTCCCGTCTAGGAATGCAAAATATGCACACGTCCATTCACAATCTTCCGATGGAAAGCAGACCGTACTTCTCGTCAGAAGCGTACCAACATCTGCTTGACGTGCGCGCGATTGAAGAATTGCTGCCAGTGCTGCATGTTGGACCTGTCCTTCGGGCTGCCCATCACCGTTCGCGATGCGGCTCTGAAGATGGTCGCCCCTGGTCCGCAGAGTGACATTAACAGACAGTACTACGCACAGGAGCACGAAAAAGAGATCGAGGAGGGTCGAGGAGCAGTCGAGGCTTACGAGAAGACGGACGAAAAGGCGCGGGAGCTTTTGAAGCGTTTGGCACAAAGTGAACCCTTTTATAAAAAGCAGCGGCGCATCGAAGCCGAAGGTGGTGAAGGAATGCAAAAGGCACTTCCTGCGTCTGGAGGAGATGGAGAGACCAGCTCTGCAGGCGGCCGCGCCCCTGGACCGATAAGAACAAGAGACACCAGGGGTCCGATCGGCGGCCGTGGTGGGATGCGATCCGGGCGTGGCGGACGACTGGGAGGAGGGCCAGCAGCGCCGAGCCCAGACGACTGGCTGCCGCCAAAGGACCCCAATGTCGCGTCACTGTTCGTGACGGGTGTCGAGGACGACTTGCCCCAGCACGATATCCAGACGCACTTTGCTCAGTACGGCCAGCTTCGATCCGTCGTATGCTCGCACCGCGCACATTGTGCATACATAAATTATGTGCAGAGGAAAGACGCAGAAAGCGCAGCGGAGGCACTCAAGGGCAGAGTGGTCATCAAAGGCTGTCCGATGAAAGTCACGTGGGGCAAGCCGAAGCAGTTGGACAGCCTGGATCAGAACGTTCGGATGATGTATGCAAGAGAAGGAAGACAGGCGGGCGGGAATGCTAGGCGGGCGCAAGCTGCCGCCGACGCGACCGCCGACGCCAGCGTTGATAGTTTGGCTGCAATTGCCCCGCCGCCGGGGGCAGATGACGAGGTCAACTATGCCAGCCTGGCTGGTAATTGAACGTGACGTGTGTATTGTATGGCATGGGATGGCGTTCTTGGACTGTAAAAGGGACGGGTATCACAGTTTGTATTGGACGGGCAAATCTCAGGACGAGCAGCATTTGGTTCCGGCTAGTGTATTTCCCTTTCCTTTCTTGATATCCTCATTGTTTCCGCGCTCGGTATGTTCATGGATATTGAGCCCTGATAGGCAGCATTAATCAGCAATTGCGAGGCAGCGCAGCTCGAAGAAGACGTACTATAGTTGGCTTCGGCATCTGCGGCTTGCCCTTGGACCACGTTCTCTCTCAGGAACTTTGCAACCTCCTGTGCATGAGCGACCTGTTTTGTGTACTCATCGCTGCCGGCGGCCAATCCGCGGTTGGTCTCGAAGTGCTTGCGGGCCTCGAGGCGGGCGGCGGAGAGCATGCGCGTGTCTCCTACCAGAAAAGGCTTGGTGAGCTGTCGACCGGGTCAACGGGAGAGGATGCACGCACCTCGAAAGGCAATGCGCGCCGATCGCAAGAGATTTCTGTATGCTTCAAGGGCCATGTCGTGCAGGGTGTCGGATGTGGACGGTGGAATAGATGATTGATGGCGAGAAAGTTCGGGGAGGCCAAACTTCGCCGACAGGGATCCATCTAAGACGCGGTCCCTGCAGCCACGGGCACCAGTCAGAGCCGCCAGAGAGCTCTCGCTCAGGCTCGCTGTTTGTGACGTCGCAAAGACACCAGCTTCCCTCTCTCATCCCCCCTCCTTCTTCTGCTTCTCCTCCACCACGCGATCATGTCAAATTGCCCTTGATCTTTCCTTGGCGCCTCCGGTGCGCTGATCAACCTCCCCACACATCAACCATGGTTTCATTCTGGCCTTTCAAGGTGTGCTTGCCAACATAAACAACCCCCCGTTGCCCCCACTGACCAGCCCACAGTCCAGCGAGGACGCCGCCTATTTCGAAAAGACGCTCTCGACACTGACGGGCAAGATCCAGCGCGCCGCCGCTCGCAATGATGCCATGCGCCAGAGGTCCAGGCGTATCCGCGTCATGTGGACGCTCTGGGCCGGATTCGCATACATCTTCGCCGCTCTGTTCTGGTCGCTGGTCGTCGGATACAAGAACTGGGGTCGGACCGAGTATACTGCGGTTGCTGGAGGTCCGCTGCTGTATGCTTCTTCTTGATGGCAAGCAACGTGTGTGCTCCGAGGCTGATTGTACCCAGTATCTACATTGTTCGCACCATCACGACACGCCTTTACGACTGGCGTATATCCAGCACTGACACCTACATCAAGACTCTCTCCAAAGAACGAGATGGCACAATCGAACGCCTGAAGGAGTCTACCAAGTACAACTCCACCCAGCAGCTGCTCGAGAAATATGGAAACCAGCCAAAATCGAAGAGCCCCGCAACGCCGGCAGGCAAAAAATCACAAGACCCTCAAAAGCCCGCTCCCGCACCAGGTTCACGTACAGGTATCGCGCCACCACCGACTGCGAACATACAACGCCCATCCAACCCGCATCCAGGCCCACCGCACCCACCTACATCTCCAGCTGCTTCACCGCAGGGCCCTCCTGCTTTGCCACCCCCACCTCCAACTGAGGCTCCAGGGGCCGAGTTTGCGCCCAATGCCTTCTCCGCTGCTGAGCTCACCAAGCAATACTCATCTGCACCTGCACCTACCTTCACCGAAACCCACTGGTACGACCGCATTATGGACGCCCTCCTTGGCGAAGATGAGACCCAAGCGAAGAATCGTCTGGCTCTTGTCTGCTCTGAATGCCGACTCGTGAACGGACAAGCACCACCGGGTGCCCGCTCTCTGGAAGACGTTGGCCGCTGGCGATGCGGAGAATGTCGTGCTTGGAACGGTAAAGAGAAGGTGGAAGAGGTTGCTGTCTCCAAACTCGTCCAAGGGTGGGAACAAGAGCGCCAAGCTCGTGACACAGAACTTAGCGGTACCGAGGGCGGCATCGATTCTGATGACAGAGTGTTGGAAGACGACGTCGCAGATGAGCGCTCAGGGGTAGAGGTTGTGGAGGAATCAGCTATTGAAGTGCCTGTCGTGGAGCGGACGACGAGAAGCAAAAGCAAAGCAAAAGGGAAGAAATAGTGGGAGCCCTTCAGAGTTTGCAAACATGACCTTGGTAAGGTCTGGATTTATCTGTAGCGCTCCCACGCAAGCAGCTATGTAAGCGGCATTGCTGCTGACGACTGGAGTCTAGCACCAAACGTCTCTTTGACATTCAAAGGTCAATAAGCCAATGCCCAATAATGAATGCTCTTCAGGCCCGTCATTCCCTGTGCAAAACTCTACATGGTCGTGACGAGACGCAAAACACAGTCATTGGTGGTACTAATTTATTGTATTCTCATTGATCACATCACTCAAAAGTTGAATCTGTGACAGACATGTGCGAAGGGTTGGACAGTACGACAACACCCTGTAATCGCCATCAATAACAATGAGAATAGTTGTTTGATGTCAGCCCTTAATTTGACCATGAATGCATAGCATGCAAAACACAAAGGGGCAATTCCCTGACTCACTTTCGGTTCTGTCAATGCTCCAGTCTCGCGATTGGGACATGAGGTGGAACCCAGATGGATTACTAACAACGTAAGCAGGGACTCTGCTGACACGCATACCCATGAAATAATGTGCTGCATAAACCTAGTCTGTTGTGATACATAAACTTCTTTCTACTGATCTGACTAAGACCTAACATATGTTAGGAATAATGTAGAGTTGACATCTGACTGAAGCACGCCCTATGGCCAACATTTATAATGTTCATCCTGCGAACAAGAACCGACTTGGCGAGACCGCGACCTTACATGTCGATATTACGGTTCATCTTTACACATCTCAGCAACTTCAACCATGATACTGATCGTCGGCGCTGGTGTGGCCGGGGTTACGTTAGCAAGATATCTAAACGATAATGACATACCTTTTCGCATCTTCGAGCAGCAGACCAAATACAAATCTCAGGGCTTTGGCCTGACACTTCGCGAAGACACGTGTAAAAAGCTTCTTCCATTGCTGGGTCTCGAGCAGCAGGACTTTCGTACACGCGTTGCTGTGGATCGTAAGCAAGGTCTGAGCAGCCCTTTCTTGGTCAATATCACCACCGGTGAGCGTTTTGGTGCTGGTTCCTTCAAGGCAGGGTATGCAACGCAAGATTTTCGTTCGAACAGAGAACGCTTAAGAGGAATCATCCTGGGAGAAGTGAAGGTAGAATACGGACACAGACTGAAGTCCTTCGCCTCTACTTCATCAGGGGTGGAAGTCCTGTTTGAGAATGGGTTGAAAGTCAAAGGCGATATTCTGGTTGCAGCCGACGGGGTTCACTCTTCCATTCGGGAAAAACTACTCCCGCAATGCGTTCCTCAGGACTGGAACGGCGTTATGATAAACGGTTCATGTCGCTTTTCGCTTGACGAATGGAACCAAAAACTCGAGCCAAGCATTGGAGAACTTGCTGTATATCCAGGGTTTGGGGAGCAGATGGTACTCGCTTGTACGATCTACGATGCCAACTGGGATCCAGTCTCTGGGTACGTCGATATATCCTGGGGATATTCGAGAAGGCGGAGAGGTGATAATGATCCATTGTTCGTATCCTTTGCAGATCGCTCCTTTAACAAGTCTCATGTGGCAGAAGCGCTGTGGAAGGAACTTGAAGTGTTGCCGAAACAGCTCGTGGAGCCATTCAAGACCATCCACAGTGATCTTCCTATCCGCCGAGATCCTACGATTCACCATCGACTCATCAGCTTACTCATCCCGGAAAAAGATTTGCTGGAGAAATTAAACGAGGGCAAGGTAGTGTTCATTGGCGATGCGGTGCATGATTGGAGTAATCACGCAGGTAAGTGATTTTCCCCGCAGGTATTGTGTTACAGAGCTATGCTGATATGCATGCAGGTACCGCAGCAAATGCAGCCATACAGGATGCACTTGCCTTGGGTGAGGCCTTGGCGAAAGGGAAAAAAATAGAACACTACTACGACGAGAGGTATCCGGAATGGTTAAGGAATTATGAGAAAAATGGTGAAGACTTTGAGGCATTGCATCGACCTATGACGGAATGGAGGAGTATGCTAGATAACCAGGAAACGAACGCAGTAAGAGGTGGTCTGAAGCTGTGAGACAATCACATTTCAAGAAAAGGCTTCAATTGGTCATATAACTAGAACAAGTGTCACGTTAAGTATGCGTGTGTATTCTTTTATGAAATTGGACGTCAATAGACGAAGCAGCCATCCAATGAAGACTTCTTAAGTCCATTTATCAAGTGAATTTATTGTACACCTGTAAGCAACCAGTGCGAGCGTTGGTAATATTCCAACAAGGCCCAGCCCATGTCACAACCTTCCATACAACCGGGCAACCAATTCGGCCTAACAACATACTGCTCCGTTGAAATAAACACAGAGGAAATGGGCCATGTTACCATGACTACGCCAACTAAGCTAGTATCCAACCCAAAAACTCAACCACCCTATGGGCCAATGAAACCGAAGTGCATTTGTTCTATCGATCTCTTTGCCGTGAAAATTCTCAAGCTTCTGTTACAGATGGCATGGATTAGCTTCTCGAGGGCTTACACTAGGGTTGACCTACCTATGAACGGTGCAGACGGCCAGTAGTGGACGTACTTTGGCCACCTGTCTTAGCAGTTGCGGTTGCACTATCCTCGACGAAGCCTGCAGTAGACTCATAAATGGTCGACAAGTAAGGTGATCCATCTGTGCGACTGCTAGTTGGTGCTGCACCATGGACGGGTGAATTGATCAAGGTCCAACCATCTTGGACACCTCGGCCAGGAGGGTTTGGCTTCTGCGCACGCTCCTCCTCTTCGTTGACCCCTGTAGATGAATCGTCCTTGAAGTCATTGGTCTCTTGAGTCTTGGTGTCTTTCTTCTCTGAAGTCTTGATGAAAGCCAAGGGATTGACAAGTTTGTAGCTCGATCCTGATTGACCTGCAGTTTGGTACTCACGCTTCTTCGCCTCTGCTTTCCGGCGCCGCTTCTCCTCGTTTGCATCCGCCCATGACTGGACTGAGGTGGGAAGTGAATCCTTATAGCCTGAGTTGATGATAGCCTGCGTCGTCATATGCTTCCCAGCGCGACGTCCAGCATCCAAGGACAAGGCTCCAACCGACCATGCAGCCTTGCCTATCCCAGAAGACACAAGAGCGCTACCGAACTTCTTTGCAGCCGAGCCTATGTTCTTGGCTGCCTCGTATGAATCATGCTTGGCTGCTTCGTATGTACCAGGGTATTGATATGAGGGAAGATTCGCTTTGTCGCCCTCGTGGCAATGAGCCATTTGGTAGTCCGACACATCGCGCGATACGTCTTCGTACTCGTTGCGAATAAGAGTGGCCAGTTTCTTTGCTTCCTCAGCTTCCTTCAAGAATTCAGGGTTAAGTTCAACCTCGTGCAGTTCCTCTGGTGCAACCTCGGACATGAAGGAACTACGCGGACGGGGTGCCTCTGTTTTCGATCGGCGCCGCAAGTTGGTCGAAGCTTGTTGCTGTATCCGCGTAACCGATGGCATAGGAGATACTGCGACAGGAGTCCGCAGTTTAGGAGCCGGTCCTGAGGTAGGCCACGTCGTATCCTCAACCTGTGACTGCGCCTTGGGTGTCCTAGGCGAGACTTTTCCATGCAACTCCTGGGCTTCATTTGTCTCTTGTTCAATGATAAGGGAATCACGAGGGAGGGTGAATGTGCGGCTTTCCAGAGGCTCTGCGTTTGTGTCTGAGTTCATGGACGGAAGTGGTCGGTGATGTGGATCCTTCATCTCGGCGGCAATGGGTTCCTGGTTGGAGAGCTCGCCGACAGACTTCTTTGACTCATTTTCATTCATATTCATATTGGACATGCCCTTCTCAAGCAAAGAATCCGTAGATGATTCTGACGGCACACGAACAGGAGTCTTTGGCAGAGGGGCTTCTCGGTGTGAAGCACCTTCGCTCACCGCAGTCAACTCATCGTTTGTAACGGCACAGGCTGAAGATTGCTCAAAGCAGCCCGATGGTCCTACAGAATATGAGGGAGCTCGCGCTACCGCTTCCTCTGTGCGCCAGATGTCTGTGTCCGTGGTCTCGTTGGCAGTCGTATTTGTTTCCATAACGATTGTGTCCAACACGACAGTGAAGCTTGTTTTGAAGGTAAGCTCTAGTTTATTCCTGAAATTCGAATCCTTTCAGTTTTTCTTAGTAAGTGTCTTGTACAATTTGGTTTGGAGTTTTGTTCTCTTTGTTGGTGTTTTGGAGATCTCAGGTAGGCTTACCAGCGGTGTCAAGTTTCGTATGCAACCTGTTCCGTGAGGGACCACGTTACTGGTGATACAAGTAGGGGAGAGACTCGATTCTTGCCGGTGTTGATAGGTCAAAAGTAGAAGGAGAGGAGATAGGGCAGTGATTGGGTATTATAGGTGCAGGAGACAGGAGTTATAAACACTGCGGGAAGAGTGTTCGAGCTTGCCTCAGAAACGTGAAAGTACAGAGCATTCATTGATTGGCTATAGGTCTGTGAAAAGTTCGCTTTAGTGAAAAGACAATTTCACTCCTTGTGTTACCATAAGGGTGTGCCCAGAAGATAACAATCATCCTCATCACGCCAATCACTTGCATTATATGTCTAGTGAGTAACTCGAAGTTCCCATCTTTCTATCTTTCACTGTGGGATGACGTCTTTTGAGCAGATTTTTCCCATCTGTTGCTTAGCCACATTTTCCTGGTGGATCGTGTAGCGCACCTTCTCAGATTCAGCATTGCTACCAGTCAACTTGAACAACACCAAGGTGGCTTTCGTCCTTTCTCTACTGCATAGGCCCCGCGTGTTTGGAATTGTGAAAGACAGATCTTGCCCCCAATAGATCATTGTAATTCTTCTTAGCTTGTCACCAGGCTAACAGTCCACTACACCCGACTGATAACAAAATTCTCAACTACCAACGTCAAGCAAAGACTTTATCTTATACATGAGCAGTTATCTCTATGCCTAGACTATAGTACTTATCTTTTCAACAACTGCACACAAAATTTCGACCTACACTACAATCACTAAGCATGGTCGACGATCTATCCCAGGCTTCCATTGCGAGTCAACTAAACGGTCCGACTGGCAGTCGCTTGCGATGGTCGGCGGAGTACTTTGAGGAGAACTTCAAGCGCGATAACGGTGTCAGTCTGCTCGAGCTGGTTCGTTCATCATACTTCAAAGGTCTGGAGATAATTCCATCATGCAGTACCCTCCCGGAACTACCGCAGCCAATATTAAAGGAGCCGGCTTCAATTTCTCCTGATGATGCCCGTTCATCTAACCCACAATATATTACAGTATTTCCCAGCTATCGGGTTTGGGTCTCTCACTTCCGACGCTTCAAGCTTGACTCCTTGGTCAACACCCCTAGAACTAGAGTGTATGAATGCACCAAACAGAACGACTCCAGACTAGTCAGAGCGAATGGAGGTACTAGCTAACACCCTATGAAACGTGCGAGCTCAGGCCGACTTAGACGTCGGCTATTGGGAGGAAATGTTGAAAGCGCGGCAAGCAAAGTCCAAGTTTTTGGTGCCTCAAGAGCGCTGGAACTGTGCGGAGATCAAGCCAATCTCACTCGACACGGCTTTCGAAATTGGCCCAGGTCATCCAAATTGGTCTGCTATTATGGCAGCAAAAAAAGATATGGAAGAGGAGAGAGAAATGAACAAGAAGAAGCGGACCTCGAGTGTCGTTGAGGAGGAAGAGCCCGATTGGAAATCGCCAAACAAGCGCCTGAAGAAGGTACATTCGTGGAGACTGCTTGAGAATCCCAGAGAAAAAGTCGGGGTGGTGGCTTACTAAAATATGGACTATGGGAGACATATATGCCTGATAGTCTTCAGAAACCGGTTTGATCACCGCATGATGATGTCCCATTATGCAGCATCACGCGGGAAGACATGTTGCCAGTATACAACGATGACGGAGAACTACATCCAGAGTCGTCGCTTCAGCAAAAAGCATGAGTCACGTTGAACCTTAGTTTCAGATAAGCCAGCCCGGATACCCTGTCCAGATGTATTACTTGGATTCCGATGGACGAAACTCTGATACAAGTAGCCAAGAGGGGCAATCCGAGTGCTGTATTGGTCAGCAGCCCGTCGCTCAATCCATCGATGACCGGGCTACGCGAGAACTGAGAGCTCTGAAGGGTACTGTTGAATGCAGTCGGTATTCATGAAGGCTGGCAGTTGAGAAGCAATCCAATATTTAGGATGGTAATGGTGTGCCCGGATATCAGTAGCCAGCAATTGCCCGCAAACGAGAAGGAAGATTACACAAATGCAACATTATCCTTTTCAAATCTTCTGGTCTGTCGACATGCGTCCAGGGCTCGCTCCTAGAGTAGCAGTTTCTCTAATTGCTCCTCACATACATGGCTTGATGGGTAACGGCGGAGAGTTGCTTCTGCATTACCAGAATTCCCAGTGTTTTTATAAGACTATGAACCGCCGGCCTTCTCGGTTTTCATAATAGCTGTTGGTAAATCAGAGCACACTAGCAGAGTTTGCCCTGTATAAGTGTGCTTTGCGTCGAGTTGGTGGGATTACAACTGCGTCTACTACTTTTTCTACTGCATCTTGTTGCATGCAATAAAGTTTCAAGAACCTTTAGCGAGCAACAGGATACCTAAATCAGTTCATATATGAAATCCAAGCCCTATTCTCACAGTGATAAAGTAGATGCAAGGTATCCGTGGCGCTTTACGCTGTGTCCAAAAACACATGAGGGAATCGAGACAAAGGCATTAATTTGCGAGTACAAAGTGCAGAAATTCTGCCCTCATTTGTCACTCGCCGACTTCTCATCTGCGCCTTTGTATTTATACAATAACATTCTCTAACGATAAAGAAATAGATTGTAGAACTGTTTTGATCAGCTACGATCCCTACGCACGCTTTCCTTTTTTCTCCAGTGTTCCATTGTTGCGCGGTCAATAGCTTTCATTTCTTGACAATCAGAGACTCATACCTGCATTGTCCATTTTGTTGCTCGACTGAATACACAGAACAAAACAGATCTCAATATGTTCAAGTATAAATCTACTCAGATCCCTTCAGCTGTTCTATTCTCTTCTCTGTATTTTGTGTCAGTCAAAGCTTCGCAGTCTGTAGCGATCCTGTTCGTGGCACTCTTGCGAAAGTCTGGAGCTCAATTCGCCACCATGAAATATATTACTACTTTGCTTTTCCTACCCCTCGCGCTTTCGGTATCTCTACATAAGAGGGAACCGATTCTCCTGTCTGCCCTTGAAGACGCACCGCCGGACTCGGATATTGGCTCGGCTGCTGGAAATCCTGGAACCCCAGGGTGTGTCTATGTGTGCCAAGGTCCTAACTTTGCAGGGCCATGCGATTATAAGTGTGTGCCTACGGATACTGAGCCGCTTTGCATCCAGAATGTTCCAACCTTTCTATCTCTTGGTCCAGATGCTGGGACACAATGCAAAGTGTATAGCAGTAGTGATTGTCAAGTGGATACAGAAATCAAGCAGTATACTTGGCCTGGCGAACCTTGTGTGCCCGTGTATGGGAGCTTCTCCTGCTGGGCTGATTGGGGTCAGGGGTAAGGGTTAATCTACCTTTCTTTGCACGGCTGCTAACAATAAATAGGCCGGGTATGCCACTTCCGCCATACAATGGCACGTGTGAAACTGCGGCAACGTCCTCGATCATGTAAGCAATCGGTGGCAAATGAAACAAGAGTAGCATCCCCTGACTCTGCCTATCTAGGTCATCTTCAGCCTCGAGCACTATGCCTACGTCGTCTTTGACCACACCTAGCCCGCCATACCCTATGGGAAATTCTTCGGTTCTGGTCTTGCCAACTTACACCAACCCTACATCCCCGGTAACTTCTTTCAACACAATTACGACGGCGGTGAATTCGACTGTCGTGAACTCTCCTTCTCAAACATCGACCTTGTACGACGAGGATGCTTAAATGTCTCGGCAAAGAATGCTCAATAAAAAAACATCTGTCAGGTGTTACATGTGGATTCAATCAAAGCAAATTCTATAGATTGTGCAACTAAATGGAATAAGAATAAATTCGGCTTTTAGCCCAATATGCATATAGCGACAAGTCAGGTTTCTTTGAAAAGTATTAACGTAAACTTTCATATGCAAAGTATCAAGACATGGTAATCTCGCACAGGATCCAACCTTGAGAGGGTATTCAATGGTGAAGCGTGTGCCCTAGGGAGCCAAACCGAGACGCCAGACAATAAAGAATATGCTCGTAAAGTATTCACATGACGCTGCAGCACGAGTTTTGCTTCTTGGCCTGTGTGTAGAACATCTTGCTGGAGGCGCTCAGATCGTTGCTCTTGGCCACCAGCTGGTCCATCTTCTCCCCACGCTCGAGCATGCTCTCCATGGTCTGGTGCAGGACCTGTTTGGTGGCGTCGAGCTCGTGTTGGATCTTGAGGATCTTGTCCGCCTCTTGCGGGTTTTGGTATTGTGTGATGTAGTCCTTGAGCTCGGGGTAGGGCAGCGAATTCGCGGAGGCGCTGTTGATGGCGGACTGGGCGTGCTTGGTGGAGAACTCGTCGCAGAGCTTCTTGAGGACACCGGTAACGACGAAGTCGGGGTACTCCTTGTTGGTGACGACGACGCCGCACAGTCCTCTTGAGTTGTTGTACGTGTGGATGAGGTAGTCTGGGATCTTGTCCTCCTCGATTGCCAGGCGCTTGCCAGCCGGGGTCCTGTTGGCGGCGGTCTTGACAAAGAGGCTCAACTACGCAACTGTCAGGTCCCTGTTGGCGCGTCGTGGGAGCGGCCCGGACGTACGAACTCCTGGATGCTCCCGCGCGTGAATCGGTTGAAGCTGCTCAGCTCGCGCTGGTGGGCCAGTTCGGTGGCTTCTCCTCCCTCCTGCGGGCGCCAGACCTGGGAAGGGGGGTCAGTTGCAAGCGTCGGGGAGCGGTGAGGGGGCGCTTACACCCATGTACAGGACTTTCATGCTCATGATGGCTGGTGGGCGGAATTCAGGGGAGTCGGGTCAAGGTGAGTTGCTGTGCAGGCGCGGTGTAAAGACAGGCGGGTGTTTGTTGGGCGGTGGAAGTGTGGTGCCTGACCGGCGTCATGACGCTGGTGGTTTCACGTGCAGCGGCGGTGCGGCGGTGCGGCTGATGTAACCAAACGCCACGCGGGGGCGGGGACACGTGCATAGCCTGGAGCCCTGGAGCTCTGCCCTCTCAGAAGTCCTAGAGGTACCACTGCGAGGAGGCTCTTCGTCCATCCGAATCCATCAGGGAAGAAAATAATAAGAATCAAGTCAAAAAGCAAGCGGCAAAGACGGAAAGAGATAAAAACAGAGGAGAGAGGAGAGAAGGAAGAAAAAAGAGATCTATAGTGAACACACCCGCGATCCACTCACTGCTGTCATGTCGCCTGCCATCGAGAATGCCCAGGCACAATGGCTGGAGCAGCTCGAAGCGATGCGCAAGGCAATCGCCGAGCTGAATCTTCCGTCAGAAGACAAGGCGTCGCCTGCCTACGGTGATGATCTTGACCTCGACCAGGACGATCTTTCTGGGACTGCGAGCGGCGACGATATCTGGGACGTGCTCAGCGATGAGTATGCCGACCAGTACAGCAGCGACCTTTTTGAAGAACCAACAGGAACCCTGTACGGCCAGCTTTGGCTCCAGGAAAGGTGCAACGAGGTTGCTCGCAGCAGTTCTGGCCTTGATGCATCCGCCCTGGAAGAGCAGCTATCTGCAGTGCTGGCTAGCGACAGCAATGACGATGAATTGCAGATGATGCTTGCCGACATCGTCGGTTATGAACACCTAGATTTGGTAGCCGACCTTATCTCCCATCGACGAGAAATCACCCAGTCCCTCCATGAACCTTCTACAAAAAACGGGCTCGTGAGTCGTTTGCAAACCCGAGCTGAGCGTGAAGAAGCGCTCTGGCAACAGGATTGGGAGCACAAGAATCGATCGCTCAGTGCCGCGGTCGACCGTACAGGCCCTCAGTATCCGCACGTGTACCGCACACACGAAGCTGGCAACAAGCTGTCGAGCCTCGGAAAAAAGTACGCGTTACCTGTAGGTAGCACCCATGTCGACGAGAAGCACTACGAAGAACACACTATCCCTGCTGCCCGCGTCGGCACTCTGGGTGCCGGTCGGAAGCTGGTTGAGATCGAAAGCATGGATGGCCTATGCAAGCGTACCTTCAAAGGCTACAAGTCCCTGAATCGTATGCAAAGCTTGGTCTATCCTGTCGCATATAACACGAGCGAGAACATGCTTATATGCGCCCCAACAGGTGCCGGTAAAACGGACGCTGCAATGCTTACGATACTGAACACCGTAGCCAAGAACGTGATACCAAATCCCATTGAGAATCCCGATGCGACTGACTTCACTGTCCTGGCTGAAGATTTCAAGATCATCTATGTGGCCCCCATGAAGGCGCTGGCTGCTGAAGTCACCGATAAGTTAGGAAAGCGCCTAGCTTGGCTCGGCATTAAAGCACGCGAACTGACTGGAGATATGCATTTGACCAAAGCCGAGATCTTGGATACACAGATCATCGTGACGACGCCTGAGAAGTGGGACGTTGTCACGAGGAAGAGCACCGGTGACACCGAATTAGTGCAGAAGGTTCGCCTCCTTATCATTGATGAAGTGCACATGTTGCATGACGAACGAGGCGCTGTTCTCGAGAGTTTGGTTGCTAGAACGCAACGACAAGTTGAAAGCACCCAATCTCTGATCCGTATCGTTGGCCTCTCTGCCACCCTGCCCAACTATGTCGATGTGGCAGACTTTCTTCGAGTCAACAAGATGGCTGGTATGTTCTACTTCGACGCGTCGTTCCGTCCAGTACCACTGGAGCAGCACTTCATCGGTGCGAAAGGCAAGGCTGGGACTGCTAAATCTAGGGAAAATATCGACCAGGTAGCTTTTGACAAAGTTATGGACATGCTTAAGCTCGGACATCAGGTCATGGTTTTTGTCCATTCGCGCAAGGACACATTGAAGACCGCCAGAACTCTTTTTGAAAAGGCCGTGGAGGCGCAGTGTTCTGACCTTCTCGATCCGACCATCCATCCAAGATATGAGAACGCGATGCGTGATATGAAGCAGTCCAAGGGACGTGAGCTTCGTGAATTGCTACCCAAAGGCATGGGCACTCATCACGCTGGTATGCCGCGCTCCGATCGAAATCTCATTGAACGTCTTTTCGCCGAGGGCGTGCTCAAAGTTCTCTGCTGTACAGCAACCTTGGCCTGGGGTGTGAACTTGCCGGCTGCCGCGGTTCTCATAAAAGGGACGCAGGTCTACGATGCTCAGCAGGGTCGCTTTACCGATCTCGGCATCCTCGATGTCCTTCAGATATTCGGTCGTGCTGGCCGTCCCCAATTCCAGGACACAGGTATTGGTTTTATCTGTACGACGCAAGACAAACTCGACCATTACCTCAAAGCAGTAACAGAGCAGCAACCGATTGAATCAAGGTTCTCGGCGAAGCTAGTTGATAATCTCAACGCCGAGATTTCCTTGGGTACAGTCACAACAGTACAGGAAGGCGTGCAATGGCTGGGGTACTCTTATCTCTTTGCTCGAATGCAGAAAAGTCCACTAAATTATGGCATCGACTGGGCAGAAATTCGAGACGACCCGCAACTCGTTCTCCGCCGCCGGAAGCTCATCGTTGACGCAGCTCGTGTTTTACAGCAGAGCCAAATGATTGTCTTCAACGAGACAACAGGAGATCTCCGTGCTAAAGATGTTGGCCGTATAGCAAGCCAGTATTACGTGCAACAATCCAGTATTGAGATATTTAACACCATGATGAAGGCTCATGGGTCCGAAGAAGATGCTTTTGCTATGGTCAGCATGAGCGGAGAATTTGATCAGATTACGTCTCGCGATACTGAGGAAAAGGAGCTTTCGTCCCTCATTGAAAACGAATATGCTTTTCACGACATCAAAGGCGGTATCGGTACACCTCACGGCAAGACCAATGTGCTCTTGCAGTCATACATTTCCCGAGCAAGACTGGAAGACTTCACATTGGTTTCCGATACCAACTACATCTCACAGAATGCTGCGCGTATTGCACGTGCACTGTTCATGATCGCACTCAATCGGCGATGGGGGTATCAATGCCAGATTCTCTTGACACTATGCCAATCTATCGAGCATCAAGTCCGATCTGATTTGCATCCGCTGCACCAATTCGATCTTCCTCACCCCGTCTTGCGCCAACTGGACTGGAAATATACCTCGGTAGAAACGCTCCGAGACATGGATGCTACTGAAATAGGAGACTTGGTACACAACAAAAAGATGGGTAACGTCATTACTCGGCTGTTGGATAATTTCCCCACTTTGAGCATCGAAAGCGAGATTGCCCCATTAAATCGAGATGTACTCCGCATACGGCTTTGGCTTACCCCAGAGTTCAAGTGGAATGACCGACATCATGGAACTTCAGAATCGTTCTGGATCTGGGTGGAAAACTCCGAGACGTCCGAGATCTTTCACTACGAATTCTTCATCCTATCACGCAAGAAGCTGTACGATGACCATGAGCTCAACTTCACCATTCCACTATCAGATCCTCTGCCCTCGCAGATATACGTACGGGCAGTGTCGGATAGGTGGCTTGGTGCAGAGACCGTGCATCCTATCTCTTTCCAACATCTCATTAGGCCTGATACCGAGAGTGTATACACCGATTTACTTAATTTACAGCCACTACCAATCTCAGCCCTTGACAATCCAATCTTGCAGGAATTGTACGGGCAACGGTTTCAGTACTTCAATCCTATGCAGACTCAAATATTCCATTGCTTGTATCATACACCAGCAAACGTCCTACTTGGTTCACCTACTGGTAGTGGTAAAACAGTGGCCGCTGAGCTTGCAATGTGGTGGGCTTTCCGCGAGAAACCGGGTTCGAAGGTCGTTTATATCGCTCCCATGAAGGCACTTGTTCGCGAACGTGTTCAAGACTGGGGCAAGCGTCTCGCTGGACCTATGGGTTTGAAACTCGTCGAGCTTACCGGTGACAACACGCCAGATACGCGCACTATTCAAGATGCAGATATCATAATCACGACCCCAGAGAAATGGGATGGTATCAGTCGAAGCTGGCAGACTCGTGGCTACGTCCGCAAAGTCAGTCTCGTCATCATTGACGAGATCCATCTGCTCGGTGGGGATCGAGGCCCCATCCTGGAGATCATTGTCTCTAGGATGAACTACATAGCGTCTCAGAGTAAGGGTTCAGTCCGACTTCTGGGCATGTCAACTGCTTGTGCCAATGCAACGGACCTTGGGAATTGGCTAGGTGTCAAGGAAGGATTGTTCAACTTTCGCCATTCGGTTCGTCCGGTACCCTTGGAAATCTATATTGACGGTTTCCCGGCGCAACGTGGTTTCTGCCCGTTGATGCAATCTATGAACCGTCCGACCTTCCTTGCTATCAAAGCGCACTCTCCTGAGAAGCCTGTCATCGTCTTTGTAGCTTCGCGTCGGCAGACTCGCCTCACTGCTCGCGACTTGATCAATTTCTGCGGGATGGAAGACAATCCTAGGCGATTCCTGCACATGGATGAGGACGATCTAGCCCTGAATTTGTCTCGCGTGAAGGATGATGCTTTACGTGAGGCATTAAGCTTCGGTATCGGTCTTCATCATGCTGGTCTTGTGGAGTCTGACCGCCAACTATCTGAGGAGTTGTTTGCGAACAATCAAATTCAGATCTTGGTCGCGACGAGTACACTCGCCTGGGGTGTAAACTTGCCTGCTCATCTTGTGGTTGTTAAAGGGACGCAATTCTTTGACGCGAAATCGGAAGGTTACAAGGACATGGATCTTACCGACGTTCTGCAGATGCTCGGCCGAGCTGGCCGTCCTCAGTTTGACTCCTCCGGTATAGCTCGTATCTTCACACAGGATGCGAAGAAGGACTTTTACAAGCACTTCTTGCACACAGGTTTTCCAGTCGAGTCTTCTCTCCACAAGGTCCTGGACAACCATCTTGGAGCTGAGATCTCTGCTGGCACTGTGGCGACCAAACAAGATGCGCTGGACTATCTGACCTGGACTTTCTTCTTCCGCCGCCTCCATAAAAACCCTTCTTTCTATGGTCTTGAAATTTCAGCCGAAGATCACAATACTATCGCTGCCCAAACTACGGCCAACGACTTCATGATCAACCTGGTCGAGACCTCACTCAGCGAGCTCGCAGAGTCGTCATGCATCGAGCTCTACGGCACCGGTGATATTGACTCCACTCCTATGGGGAAAATAATGAGTTATTACTACCTCAGCCACAAAACAATACGATACCTCACCAAACACGCAAAACGCGATGCCTCCTTTGCCGACGTACTTACCTGGGTGAGCTCAGCCAGCGAATACGATGAGATTCCCGTGCGTCACAACGAGGACCTCATCAACGAGGAGCTATCCAAGGCGCTCCCCTCAAAGCAGAACAGCACTTCCAACTCCCAATGTGGGATCCGCACGTCAAGGCTTTCCTCCTGTTACAAGCACACTTTTCGCGCGTGGACCTGCCGATTTCAGATTACGTCGGTGATCTGAACAGTGTGCTTGACCAAAGCATTCGTATTGCGCAGGCTTCAATCGACGTTCTCACTGAACTTGGATATCTTTCTTCTTGCGAGCAGATGGTGACGCTCCTCCAAGCAATCAAATCAGGCCGTTGGCCATCCGACGGCCCGCTATCTCTGTTCCCAGGCATAGATGTAGAGAAAGAGAAACAGCGCATCCAGCACCCGAAAGCGGCGCTCAAAACACTCATCGAGGTGTCCACAGCGAGTGCACCTGTCCTGGAGAAGGCGGCACGCTTTGCGGGCGTGGCCAACGCTGCGGTAAAGCGATTCATCGAACCGATAAGCCGCCTCCCTGTTGTCAAACTCGACCTCGCCAACTTGACGGCCGTGAACTTCACGCTCAATCTCACGAGACAGAATCCGGCAAGGAGTGGGCCGGGTGGCGTGCGGATCTACGCGCCGCGTTATCCGAAGCCACAAACAGAGGGATACTTTGTGATTGTGTCGTATGCGGGAACAGATGAGATTATTGCGCTGAAGCGCGTGGGTTGGAACGACTCTGGCAGTGGAAGTGGTCGGGGTGCTGGTAAACGAAACAACGCGGGTGGTGCGAAGCTACAAGGTTCAGCGAGAATCAGCCTACCAAGGGAAGCGCGAGGAAAGAAGGCCGACGTGAGCGTGCTGAGCGATGCATATCTGGGGATGAAGTGGAAATTGGAGGGGGTAGATTTGCCAAGTGCACCAGAAGTAGAGGATGGGAAAGCCAAAGGAGACAAAGCCGAATAGGCTTCGCCAAAGGGTTATTTTCACGTGGCATCGTTTCATAGAAGCCGTGCACAGTATCAATAGAAAAAAACATGTCAACATGGAAATGTGAGAAAAAGACAAATTTGGGCATTGCTAGCAGGCTTATTGCCTTGTGGGTATCTCGCTTTGAGCGCGTGTTGCCTTCCACACGCCCGAATGCAGTATTAACGCCATGTGTGAAATGCAAATCGTACCGAAGATCCGTTCTCCGACACGGGAGACTCTATGCCTCTACTTTTTGACCATGTTGTTATGGTGTTTGAGGCTGCCGTGGAAATCCCTGCGACGAGTCCTGTTCACCATACACCTGAAAACTCCATCCCAATGCAAAGCCCAGTGTACCGGAAGATCGTGCACTTGATGTAGCAAGGCATCTTGCTGGGCTCAATCTTCAAACATGATGAAGTCAGCGCCTTCGACGACGACCTCTTCATACTCAAAGACGATGTAGTCGGCGTCTGTATCGTCATCGTCATAATCGTCGCCTTCATCTTCCGAGTCTTCCTCTTCTTCACTACTCTCGTCCTCGTCCTCCCAGTCGTCCTCGTCATCTTCCTGGTCTCTGGCGTAGTCGTCGCATTGATCCTCTTCGTCCTCGCTCTCGACGCGTGCGGCTGTTGCCTTTGTGACCGCTGTAGCTGGACAAGTCTCGCCACTGCTCTGAACCTCTGTTGTGTCTTGCTCGACATCTTGGTCGTCGCAATCGCTCGAAGATGCATATTTTCCGCCAGCTTCATATCGCGGGGACTTGCGCCAAAAGTAATGCTGGTCTCGGCCAGGTTCGAAACTGGTCTCAGAGCAGAAGACCACGCTGCGTAAAGGCTTTTGCTGTGACGGACGCGATGCAGTTGTGGCAGTGTTGATGGCCTCGATACTATCCCAGTACAGTCGGATGGCTTGGATGGCGGTCTTGGGCTCGACTGCAGTGTCCTCCGAGCATCGAGGGGCTTGATGCTGCTTGTCGTACTCTTGCTCGTCCTGGGCGATGTGTTCAAGCCAGTGAATGTCTCTAATAAATGCCAGCTTGTTAGTGTACCAGGCCTGCAATGCAGGAGCCTCGCGATCGGCTGCCTCCCAACGCTGCGCCACCAAGCCGCCAGCATCCTCGAGCGCAACAGTGAGCACCTTCATGAACGTGTTGTGCATCTCCACTATGCACACAGGACATCGCTCTGCCTTATCTTTGTACGACGGGTGCAAGGCGTGTCCGCAGATGGTGGCTTTTCCTTTCTCCTCCTTTGTGCCCGAGGCGCGCTCCACATAGGACGCAATGTCTGCGAGCGGGGTGTCGGAGAGGTAGCCCGAGTCGCGCTTTGCAAGCCATGCTTGGAAGTCGGCATACTCTGCAGCTGAGGGCAGGAAGCCCTGGTCCTTCGGTTTGAGCAGCGTGGTCTGAGCTTGGAAGCGGCGATATTGCTTGAGCTCGCGCGGGGTGAAGATGAGGCTCGCCGGGAGGGTCGTGGTGGGCGGACGGGCGCGGGCGATCATCTTAGCGGATGTCTGGATGTGTGGTGTTATGCGCTGTTAGGTGCGGCACGAAGGAAATCGGCGTGGGGCAGGCGGGTGAAGAGCGTTGAGTGTGGGTGTGGGTGGGTGCGGGTAAAGCAGTCGAAGGCGCGGAGGCTGCCCTTTTTATACAAGTTGTGCGGGTTGCGCAGAATGGGTGAAAGTGAATAACAGGCGCAGGCCATAATAGCACTTTGTGCCTTCACTGGACGCGCAATTCCACTCTGGCCTCGGCGGGCGTAGTGGGGTTGAGCGGCGTGACGGAGTTTGGAGGTGGAGCGCGGGCCGTCAGTCTCGGATGCTGACGCGTGTCGAGCGATCGGGTGGTTGAAGGGCTGTTGTTGTTGTTGTCGTTGTTGTCGTTGTTGCTGTTGCTGCTGCTGTGTGCAGAGCTGCGAGGCAGGAGAAGGGCAAATTCTCCGAATTGTGGGTGTGAAGGCGAGGCAAAGTTCGGCGTTTGTGGGGAAGAATCAGGCAGCACGGGCGGCGGGGAGGTCGGGCGCGCTCGGCTTTAAGCGGGGCCTTCAGATGCTGTGTACTTCTGGACCTAGAGTCGACCTCTGCAGGGCTGTAAGGCTGAATAGGACGATAATTCATGTACGTGGGGTTGTACGTGTTCATGCACGGAGAGATATATACGTTCGGCTTCGACGGGAAACCACTGGGGTGTTCTATATATGCGCTGGTCCTGACGTCACTGTTGAGCAATGCGTGAACGCAGTCAGGGTCGCAATCGCTTGCACAGTGTGACCGGCCAGGACACAAACCATATTCACACACTCACACATGGGCAGAGTGTTCACATAGGTATACTCATGGGTATATACATGGAGACCACCTATGCGCTACCTTTCTACATACAGTAGACTCTCCTCGGCCCCTTCAAATAGAGTAGTGGCCTGCGCATTCCAAGAGTTCTGGGCCTGAGCGCGTCCCGTTCCATCCACGGGTACTCAACAGCCACGTGACGCCAAGTAGTCAACGCTGCCACACTGAAACACCGACATCTCGTCGTAGCCAGCCTCGGGACGGCGGCATCGCCTGTGTCTGACCTCTGCTGGTCCCTATCCGTCTCGACTAGCTGCCTTTGAAACGTTGCGCCATGCCCTGTCCGCCTCTGCTCGCTACAGCTACAGACTGACCTCGCGCGCTACTCTGACTTGACACCATGTCTCCTGCTGTCTAGATGACACTTCTCCACCCTGCAAGATGCATCCTCGAATACCTCTATTGCGATCGCCCTCGCTACTGCTGTGCATTCTACTGCTAGCCAGCTGTGCCGTAGCATACAAGCCGCTCTCGGACAGCTTTCTTCGTGCCATTCCCGCCCCTGGCACCGAATTCGATATCGACAACACCACCGGTCTCCTCGCGCCCCTCCTTATACCTCGAGTCCCCGGGACTCCTGGTCAGATAGCTGCCCAGCGCCACCTTGTCGATTATTTCCAGCGCGAGCTCCCCAAATGGTCCATCACATGGCAGAACAGCACCCAAAAGACACCCACGTCCAAGGGCAAAAAGCTCCCCTTTGCGAACCTCATCATCAGGCGCGAGCCGCCATGGGTCCAGCCTGGACAGGCCAATTTCCTCACCCTGGTCGCGCATTACGATAGCAAGCTAAAGCCAGACGGCTTCATTGGAGCAACTGACAGCGCCGCTCCATGCGCAATGCTCATGTGGGCTGCAAAAGTCGTCGACAGCTACGCCCAGCAGATGTACGATGAGATGTCTGCACTGGGCGAAGGTGGAACCGTCGAGATGGACATGGGCATACAGATCCTGTTTCTCGACGGCGAAGAAGCATTCGATACATGGACCGACACGGATTCCTTATATGGCTCAAGGTATGAATGTACTCTGCGTGTCCTCAGGCCGTTTGTCCAAGATTGACCGTATTGACGTACACATCAGGTCACTTTCCAACTTCTGGGTCAATTCCCCTAATCCACCGTCCCAGAAATTCTACAAATACGTAACGCCGCTTTCTCAAAGTACGACCCCCCCCCCTCCCTGAACTCCCGATCAGAGGCCCAGTAGCTGACTTTGCTTTCAGTATCACTCTTCATGCTCCTCGATCTCCTCGGCTCTTCCTCACCTTCGGTTCCCTCCTACTATACGACTACACATTGGGCCTACCGTGCCTTCTCCGCCGTCGAATCACGCATGCGATCTCTCAACCTGCTCGAATCCTCCAATTCGATGCGCTTCCTCCCCGATGTAAACAAAACAATGGCATTTGGTGGTATATCGGACGACCATCTCCCCTTCATTTGGAGGGGCGTTGAGACGCTGCATGTGATACCGCAGCCGTTTCCACGTGTATGGCATACGGAAGATGACGATGGAGCGCATTTGGACATGAAGGTCGTGCGAGACTGGGCGAGGATCGTAGCGGGATTTATGCTGGAGTGGTTGGATATGATGGAGGTATGGAATGGAGACGCACAGGAAACCTCCGGTGAGGATGCACCGGGGCGAATATGACCTTTACTTTACGATGCGAAGTAGATTACGATGCACTGGCCAGATATACCACAATCTGGAAGAGAACTAAAAATGAAAACCGAGTTTCGCTTTGCTTGTGTGGTAGGGATTCTTGTCTTGCCTTGCATGCATTATGGTGACTATTGATCTTGCGGTGGAAGCGAGCCATGTCATCTTTGAACGTGAGGTGATCGGAGCAGTGACAGAATGGTATGCAAAAAGATGTCCCCGACGTCATGCGACATACACTTGCAATAGGACAAGTACAACGCAAGGGTCTGCCATTGACATACCCACAAGGTGGGGGTCACAGGATGACAGCGCAGCGAAATTGGGGGCAGCACTCTGTGACCGATCTGCAGCCACGATAAGCTTTTCTATCAATGACTATGACGAGGAAGAGCTGCGTGAGCTTGTTAAATTAATCCACTGCCCAAGTCCAGTTTTCCAGCGCACATTCAAAGGACTCATCGGGCTTACCGCTCACAGCGCCAGGCCAGCAACACTCACAGATGAGACACCTACACCCCTTATCGGCCCTACTAGCCCGCCTAGCCCAATGCCACAGGTCAATAGGTAGGTAGTCTACAGTACGAGTTGCGTCTCTGCCGCCAGGACATTCCTCGCTGAGTCCGAGCACGGATGACCGAGACGATCTAGCGACTGCTTGTGTACAGACGGGCATCGGCAAAGTGAACGGAGGTCATCGAGGGGGACGTTGGCTCTGTGCGTACATGCTTGGGTAGTCCACACCCACCAAATAGTCTGTCTGGTGTTGTGGGCCAGTCGCGTGAAGTGATACGCATGGTCAGTGCCGGAAGCGGAAGGTGATGCAACTTTGCGAAATCCGGGAGGACCCGGTGGTCATAGTGGGTAAACGGAGTTTGGAAGCACGACCGCGGTAGACCCTCGGCGAATAATGCGATAAACAAGTCGGTCAATATTTGTAGATAGGATGCGATAATGGAAAGGAGTATGCGAGGAAAACAGGTTCATTCGGCGCCGTGTCGCTGGATCGTATAGTCGGGTATGCGCCCTGTCATTGGTGGATCTTGAAGAACAACAGTCCAAACGCGGTTCCTCGCTCTTGTGTCTACATTGAGTAGGATGCTCAACATACATACATACTTCAAACGTGTGTGCGTCCTATTACCTTCTTTAGCTTCCATAGTCTTCCAAGGTTCTGTCCCTGTCATGTGCTTTCTTTTCAGGCTATCGCGGTACCTGATCATGCTTGAAGTAAATAGTACTCGGGGTCGATACTGAGTGAGCACACTATAATGGGCTCATGATAGGCTATGTAGAGGGCAGTGAGATTAGGGGTTTACCCCGGAAATCGGAGATTATGCATCTATGCGGTCGTACGTAGGTCTCATACCGTCTTCACTACCACTTTCGACTCGATGACTTGTCTAGTAAGCTAAACTGCTCCAAGACGATATAACGGTCTGACTTACCCCCCTGGAGGTCTGCCGACACTCTCCCTTCTTGCGCAATCAAAGCTGCATCTAGACGCCAATCAGCGAGACTGCACACGGTGTCAAGCAGTTGTTGTGCATACTAGCAAACTTGATTTGATATGTGTCGCCATCCTCGTGGGCACTGACAGGGTGCACCGGGAGCTTGTCGTCCTCTGCGCTGGCTTTGTACCACCGTACGGGCTTTGGTGCGAAGCTTCTGTCCTCTCTTGTCGGTCGTGCAAGAACCCAATCACCAGACCGCAATCTGCCATCCTTCAAGGTGACTAAACATGCAAATGAAGCGTCAGCCGAGAGAGGTGCAATTCATGCTCGAGGCTACGTACACACAGCGGCATCGGGACCTGTAGTGGCCTGGGCGCGGTCCTCGGCGTCAGGCCCGACTTTGGCAATAGGCGTGCCGTCGACCTCAATGGTGAAGGATGCGGTGAGGGTGTCCATGGTGGCTCTGCGAGCAAGTTTGAGAGACAAAATTGGCAAGAGGACCGCGAGTATGGAGAAGCTGGGGGGGAGGAGGGGTTATTTCTCGGCCGCAGCTAGAGTGTGTATAGCAGGTGAAACGCTGGGGTCGTTGGGCATACTGTAAAGTGCAGGTCCATATCTAATGGCCCCTAGAGACTGATCATTGACCCACCCGCTGCGCATCTCGCGGGTGCCCGCAGGCGGTTGTACAGCCCCCCCCCCCCGAGCGCCCCCCGAGCGCCTGCGGAGAGCCCCGGCGACTGGCAGGGCAACGAGTAAGCCAGCTGCCGCGTGTGTCTACTTAGTTAGACTACTGTTAGACTACCGCAAGTGCTATGACTGCAGTGTGTGTACTGTAGGCTCGCGCTCGCGCTCGCTTCGCTAGCCAGATGCAGGTGATCTTCATACACAGCTCCCAGATAGTCCTGCGGAGGCTAAGTGAGACTCTAGCCCCAAGATAGAATGCGCATCTGGCTGCTCCGCGAATCATGCTCCGATTCAAGGCGATGGTGTGCGAATTAATCTACGCACCCCGGCCGTGTAGATGCAGATCATGCGGCTAGCTACCACTCCTCGCTCCTTCGTGGGCACCAAGATAACCCAAGCCGTTTCAAAAGCTTATGACAAGCCCATCTTATTGTGATACGCGTGAGCTCCGCCATACGCACCCACACTGGGGCCGTGGCTTTGACTCGTGTGCCACAACGACCTAAACGCTGTCGGATGGCAAACTTGCGCCCTGAACAAATGAGCGAGGCTGAATTCACCATCGCAGAGCTGCTCCATTGCCTAGGATCGGAAGCAGTGCCCAGGGGTGAGATAAGCCTAGGACAAGCTTCCTGTTTGGAAACGCCCGCCAGGTACGAAGCGCCGGCTATGCACAGCGCATAGGCAGATAACAAACCCATCCCCACTAGACTGCAGTGCACCCCGATCACACATGACCTATAGCTGATGGGCAGCTGCCTGCATTGGGAAGGCAAATTGACAGCGTCGCCTTGGCTGTCTTGGATCCTCCACAGCGACCGGTCGGGAAGGTTGTTGTCCATCATGTCGACAGCGAGGCCAGGCCGGCAAGTCGTATAAGTATGCACCCAAAGTACTCTTCCTTGTGAACCATCCGCTCGCTGCATCTTCAATTCAATACCTGCCACTCAATCACTCAGTCCGGGAGCCGTATCAAGTCACCCCAGGAAGCCACACAATGGGTATCAAGTCGTTCGCCACCGCTGCCCTCGCGGCCACCGTTGCTGCTGCTCCTGCCATCCCTCCCGTTGATGCCGGAACTTCGAGTGTCAACATCGTCGGCGGAGAGGCTGCATCTGCTGGAGACTTCCCCTTCATCGTCTCCCTGCAGGTTAGTGGCTCGCACTTCTGCGGTGGCTCCCTCCTCAACGCCAACACCGTTGTCACCGCAGGTCACTGCGGTGTAGCATACTCTGCTTCGCAGGTCTCTGTCCGCGCTGGATCCCTTGTAGGTTACCCCAATAATTACCGTTCCCGAAGAATTCCTACTAATCCTCTACCAGAACAGGAACTCTGGCGGAACAGTTGTCAAGGTCTCCTCCATCAAGACCTACTCTGGTTTCAACCAGAACACTCTTGACGGCGATGTCTCCATCATCAAGCTTGCGACCTCCATTCCCACAAGCTCGACCATCGGCTACGCGACTCTGGCGGCTGCTGGTTCTGACCCCGCTTCTGGTTCTACCCTGACCGTTGCCGGATGGTAAGTCAAATTTAAATCACTTTCGAGCGCAGCTCACTGACTCGCTACCAGGGGAACCACTTCCTCGGGCGGATCTTCGCTTCCTACCGCTCTCCGCAAGGTCAGCGTCCCGGTAGTTGCCCGCACCACTTGTGCCTCGCAGTACAAGTCCATCGACCCCAGCTACCAGATCACCACCAACATGTTCTGTGCTGGTCTTACCCAGGGTGGAAAGGACTCTTGCCAGGGTGACTCTGGAGGCCCCATTGTCGACTCCTCCAAGACCCTTGTTGGTCTCGTTTCCTGGGGTGATGGTTGCGCTGAGCCCAACGCTCCTGGTGTCTACACCCGTGTTGGTGCCTCCCCGGTCCGCACCTTCATCACCTCCAACTCGTAAAAGTGTGGAGAATATGATCAGATCGAACAGTATCCTGGAACCCAATGAAATGGGTTCGATACAATGATTGAGTGGCAGTGTACTTGATTGATCTTGATGAGTCATGAAGGGTTGGTTTGCATATAGGTAGTCGAAATAAGATTCGGCAAATGTTCATAACGCACATGCTCTCCTCTCATCCGTGACCCTGACATGCATATTGGAGCCCCACCGAGGTCTGTGCCCAACTGCCAACCTCCATGATAATGCATAATGCAATCACGTCCTGAGATAATGTATCAAGTTAACACAATCCCTAACCAATGTCAAAGACGTTTTGAAACCTTGCGTTGGTATAAGATCTAATTAACATAGCACTTACCATATATACACATACATGTATACACACTTATTTGTTCAGATTGCTTACATACTGGCACGTACGGCAGCCTCAAAAGCTCCATATCGATATTATTATAGGTTATGCCTGAGACCACCCTACCTTGGCATTGTTAAATTTGGGATTTTTCTGAAATTTTAGTCTCTTGTGGCAATTCTTTTTTTACTCGAAGCAGCACACACTCTAATGGTGTCAAGGAGGAAGAAAATAATTGAATAATATTTAAGGGAATATCCCACACTGTTCACCATGCTCAGATAATGGTTTACTACAGAGATATAACTCTCTCTCTCTATTTGTCTGCACAGGACTGCAAGAGCCTACGTGTTGCATATCTTGTTCATGTCTGCTGCTTTTGAACAAGGGACATGATTAGTATTCTTACCATGCCGATTGTCACAAATTGGTTAGTATTTGTTTGCGATGAATTTTCGGAGGGTGCAAAGCTGTGGCAATTTCATCTCACGTCTGTCATTTCCAATTCGAACCCCATAAAGGCTACAAAAACGACAGATACATGGGATTGTATATGGAAAGACCTGCGTAACGGCCATATGTTAAGGGTGTATTATATGGAGAGAAAGACGTAGTCAAAGTCTAAAGACCGATTAGCAGCGTATTGCATATATACAACAGGTGCCGCCACTATGTGACAAAAGAAGTGGTTTAATACCTTTATGATGATGCTGGAAAGAATACCGAGCTATAGTGCATACTATTAGTCTTACCTTTGGACCCCCTCACGCGTTAATTAACATTCTAGGGCAACGACAACACTGAATTAGGCTAAACAACCAGAGTTAGGTTACACGTTGAGTAGCTTTTCAAATGTTATACAGTAGTGATTATAGAAAATTATATATACACTTTTATAAAAAAACCCGTCGTGCCCTCACACATGTGCAAGATAGTGCAGGCCTAAATTAATTAAAGTAAGGTAACCACACCACAGCTTTGCACATTACTAGTATATATAGTAGGGCTATTGCTTTTCACATCGTGTCTTCTAGCTCCTAGGTCGTTGCATAGGCGAAAAAAAATGGACTTGCTGGGAATCGAACCCAGGACCTTTCGCAGACACGCACAATAATGCGAAGCGAACATTATACCCCTAAACCACAAGCCCGTTTGAATCAAATCAAATGATTAGTCGTTGTTTAAACGATGACATTGACAGATGATTTCAAATTGAAAAATATATATAGAATATTGAAATAGTTACACAGCACTCACCAGCTTCTCCGATTACCGGAGATGTCAATTTTACTTTATTCCATCAGCTGATAAAGTGACAGGCATGGCTGTGCTGACTCGACAATGTGGGGCGTCAAATTAGGGGTGGGGCCTGGGTTGGGTCACCAAGCACGCAACGGTATTTAGGTACCTAGTAATGCTGGTTGCGGATGTCATCGTACTCAAACATGGATCTTGCATAAGTATATAATAAACAGGAAATTAATTAGCGATGTATTCATGGCGATCAATGCAGTGGGATACGACCTGAAGAGAGGTACGTGCACTTGCATGAAGGGCTTAATGTTGGGATGTAGAGCATCCTTTCCAACACAACACCAGCCGGTCCTGGAAACTTAGCAACGATTTTTATCTCAGATTGAATCAACATCCGAGGCTTTCCTTTTCTTCAATTTCGACAGCGCAAGCCGAGTTCATCGTATAAAATCACGCCATATCAAACGAACATTTTTACATGACGTCAATCATAACATTTCATTTCAATATTATCGGTATATCCGAATAGCCATGCCTCGACCTCAACAGCTTGTCGCCTATCGATTTAGCTGTTAGATGGAGATGATCCAACAGCTACTCGTGTCGGACAATCCTTTCAACTCCCATTACATTACTGCTTCTTGCTCGTTGTCTCCTCAGCGTGCTTCTGCAGCGGGTGAGACGGGTTGTCGCTCAGGCCAGACTTGGAATCCTCATTCGCCTGCTTGGTGCCTTGCGAAGGCTCGGCGCCCTGGTCGTTGATGTTGGAAGCAGGGACATCCTGCTGTTGAGCACCAGTCTGGTTCTCAGGCTCGGGGGACTGGCGACCGGCGTTGGGGGCAGACATTGTGATCTGGTCAACTGTTAATCTCGAACCACATATAAAGACTCCTTGGTGGAAGCATACGGTTTGGGTATGTAGGTTTGGTTGAGGGGGACTGCAGAGTTGTCAACTGATTTGTTTATATGAATACCTGGGTGATAGTGCGAGGATCGAGGCTGGTAGCCCACGTTCCTGACTCCGAGGTATGCTTACAGGCGTGGAACTTTTAGATGGTATTTCGGAAATTGTTCAAATGTCGATGAAGCTTGAGGACAACGCGCGAAGCCCCGCGCTTTTCACCTATTGCCTGCCCCACGACATACGTCATGTACATACAGTCTTGGCGAAACCCACCAGATCAGATCGGGACTTGCCTACGTCAATCTTCAATCAATCTGCGCTGACAATGCTGCGGGCTTTTGCTGATCGAGCATGCAAAATACGCAACCTCCATATCCATAGCCAGTTCGGAGCCTATGGTGGCGTTTGGAACCATCAGAAGGTAGTTATTCAATAGGTCTACTACGATCCAACTTCTGGGACCTATTGCAGCGTAATCTAGCTCATGATTCTTCGCTTCAGATAGAATAAGCTATGTAAATGAACATATTCGATGTACTGCATATACTACATACAAGAGTGAATTCAGCAGTCTTAGATAACAATGCATGGCAAGAAAACATGTATTGAAAATATCTTGATGAGCAGAATTGCATAGTCTACCGGGTATTTGTGCACCATACATAATCTACTAATAAGTCGCCTGAAATAAACAAAGGAGCACTTGTGATTCGATTAATTCAGCTTCCCCATTTCCAGATCTCCCTCTCCAACCTCATCATCATCATCCCATCCCTGCCCTTTTAGGCGCTTTCCTGACCACAGGCCGATGGCTGTCATAAGACTCGCCATCAGGAACCATCCCTCAAACCATCGTTCTGTGAATGCCGGCTCAAGCGGGGCACCTAGTGCCTCGGATATGGCGCTTTTCATTTCTGCGGGCAAGTTGCTCCTCAGCATGAGCGCAGAGCTTATCACATATGTCGCCGCGATTTGTGATAGAAGTAAGGCAAAGTTGGCTCGTGCATGGTGCAGCACACCCGGAAGGACACGAGCAAAGAGATAGAAGGTCTGCACGACGCTATTGAAAGAGGCGAGAAGCATGATTCCGGAGAGTAGAAACGATATCGTACGGCTCCATGCCACTCGATCTATTGTAGGGTCCCAATGCTTCGCCAGTATGGCGAGAAAGTTATTGATGGGATCGGTGTTTGAGAAACTGGTATTTGGCGATGAGAAGCGTCTCAGGGTCGTAAAGGTCGTCGCCGTGATTCTATAAAAACAATACATGGAAAAGAAGAGCGACACAAGATTGAGTAGACGACCATGCACCGTGTGTGAGCGAAGTTGCATCTGCCGTCGGTTCTGGAGAACTGATAGAGAGTTCTGTAGGGTGTTGCGCATTGTTTCGAGACCCTGAATTTCGAGCTGTAAGGTGTTGCGTTCTACGACTTCGGGATTCCCTCTTAGGCTGCCCACAACACGGGTCACGAATCCGTCCTGAGGTGTATCCGACAACTTTCTTTGTACAGCACGCAGTCTGCTCGACTTAGTGGCGAGCATGTCGTTAGTAGCATCCAAGCCGGTTTGTTTTCGAGCGATATCTGACTCGGTGACCTATCGATAGCCGTTAGCCTTCTCCACATGTTTGGCGTTATTCTGCGACAGTCACCCACCAGACGATACTTTGCACCAAATGTCTGCCAGAGCGAACTGACAGCAGCAAATCCGGCCAAGGAAGCCATCAAGCTAATGCCGATGACCCCGATCCGCTCCAAGCATCCTTCGCTGAATGTGTGGTCATGAATGTATGTCGCTTCGTGGAGATATGTTCCCAACAGTCCTCTCCCCAGGTACCAGAATCCCGCAAGCCATCCGACCAGGCCCGCGGTTCCCAGAAGCCATGCAAGCCTGCGCTGGCGTCTTTGCGAGGTGCTCAAGTTCCATCCCGACACCACCGAGTGTATTATGAGTGCCGGGGTGAGAACGATGATCAAGAACAGTAACGATGGCAGAGTGATTTTGAGGGCCAAGGTCCGCGTTGCGCGATTGACGGTGTTTGAAATCTCGCAGAGGATCAGCTCGACGAGGACGGTGGACAGGGCGATGTTGGTCGAGAAGGTGGCGCTTGCGATGGAACGCGCCGTGAAGCGCAGCTTCCTAAAGATGGACGTCTTCTCGCGCCATGAGAAGTCTGGCAGCTGCGCTTCGTGGTGGCTCTTGTAGTGCCCGTGTCCCGAAAGCAGTGGGAATAGCTTATGCGACACGGCGACGGCGACAATGAAGAAGGTCGCCACAAACGGCAGGGCGGAAATCGCCATGGCGGACGGGCTTCGTCTCGTCACCCAGTCGGGGCTGCAGGCATCGCAATCGTCCTGGAGCGGGAGCGGGAGCATCGAGTACAAGTGTACGTGGATGTGGTACAGGCAGTCACGTTGCTGCCACTACGTCTGCGTTGAAAGGATACGTGCGCGGTCGGTAAATTCACCATGCGGGCTGGATCGCTGGGTCACCTGGGCATGACAGTGTTCCCACAAGCCAACGGCCAAGCATGTCTACTCTCACGTCGGGGGCTGTCAGAAGGAACGCGCGGAAGGTGTTTCGGGGAAGTCGCCAAGGCCTCCCACACCATCGGCAGTGGACGTCACTCAGGGCCCGTCTTGCAGATCCCGGCAGGGTTCGCCGACGGGTCGTGCGGGACCCTCCGTTCCTGTACGTAGACTGAGTGTAGGTACACTGTAGAGTATCTCGGCATACTGTACATATTGTTGATGGACTACAAGGTACTTGGACCCATGTTCTCGATTGATCACTTGAATGACGCTAGTCTATCTATTCATGTCTTGCAATTCATAGTCTCATTAATTCATGTGTCCATGCCAATGATACGCGAGACTGCCATGCTGTGAACTCTGACCACCAGGGACAATTCGCATGGCGAGGCAATGTTGCTGCTAGCCTTGTGTTGCCGGAGTGACCTTTGGCGACGCTTCTGGTAGTAGAGCTACTTCATCCTTCGAGTCCGATCCCGTCCTGGTTGACGACACATCCTGTGCAGAACCACTGTTGGTACTATTTGACTCTCCGATGTCGGACGCAGCTTTTGATGAACCCTCTTCCTTCTTTCCACCTTGGTCTGCGTCTGTATCATGTTCCAGACCGAGGCCTGCAGCTGAAGCATCCATAGGAACGCCGCCTTCGTCTTCATCCTCGCTACTGCTTGAATCGGAAATTTCAGGGCTGTCGAGGTTTTGCAGCTCGGGACTCTTCATGACGATTCCAGGGCTTTTCAGATTCTGGTCTTCGATGGCCGCATCCAGATTGATGGGTACAGTCTGGCTCTGGACCAATGGGCTTCCTCCTCGTGGTCTATACCCGATGGCTGCGGCAACAGCAGCCGCCTCGTCTTCGGAGGCTTGCCGTGAATGAGGCCGTGAGTCTTCGGTATAGATATTGCGAGCGTCAGTGTCAATGAGGCTGCCACTCTTTTCCAGTATGTCTTTGTAAGCATGTCTATTCGGGTCCAGAGCGCGTTTGTTCCTCGCCTTGTCACGCTTCGATGAAGGACGTACGACAATGACCGGTACTGGTGAATGTTGCAGGCAATACTTCGAGACACTGCCCGGAAGCAGTCCTTGGAAACCACCTAGACTCCGGCCTCTTGTACCTACCACGAGAATCGCTGGTTCGTACAGATTGATCTTGTTATGATGAGCGTGGGATGTAACAGTGCGTGATGCTTCGACTCACCATATCATCGATGACCGTGTTGACCTTGCCCATGGCAAATTCCAAGATCAGGTTTATTGCCTTGTTTTCGTGGTTCTTTCCTTGAACGGACTTCATCAAAGCCTCCGCCTCTGCACGGTAACGGCCTTTCTCCACACTCCTGTCGCTAGCAATGGTATCATCTTTCTCTACTACGCGCAGACACACGACCTCGTCTCCATCGTCCACCAGCTCGTCTATCAACCACTGTAGCGCGTAGTCCGAGTAGTCGTTGTCGTCGCATCCGCAAAGGAACGTGCGTGAGCGTTTCGTGTATTCATAGTCTTTGTGCTTTGCTATAAGGGTAAAAGACGTCTCTTCAATGAAATCAGCTGGCTTGTCAAAGGTATCGAATGACACACGCGGCTGGAATACCCTAAGAGGATGTTAGCAAATTTACTATACCGTCCGCCAGCAGTGGTGATACCCGGCCATGGTGGTTTCGCTAGATTGGAGATTGAGGTTGTGGGGAACACCAAAGGCAGCGAATGGTAGAGCCAGATACAGCAACGTGCTGTTTGGCTGGGGCTGCCTGCGAGGGCCAATGTAACGAGCCAATACTTACGGCGGTGGAGGTGGTGACGATATCCGGCGTCTAGGTTGGCCACGACGAGGGCTTCCTCTGGGGCGCGTTGCGTTTGCATGGGCTTTGAATTGAATGGACGGGCGCCGCAACACGTCTTCTGCATCTGCTCCCGCCGAGGGCAGCAGCAGTGGGCTGACGGTTTGGCGAGGCGTCAAGCTTCTGGATGGCGCTGGAGAGCCATTCCGAGCATGCGACGTGGGGGAGATGCCGCTCATCCTAGTACTATGGATCGAAAAGAGCACGAGGCCACGCGGGCAGACGAATGCAAAGCCAGACCAAGAATCCTTGCGGGCAATCGTGCGCTCCGATAAGTGACGATGCTGCTGTGCTCGTTCCCGCAACGCTTGGCGCGGGGTGCAATAGGCGGGGATCGTGTGGTTAGCGACTGAGAGGGGCGCCGTGGAAGTTGGCCGGGGGAGCTGGTTGTGGTGCTTCGACGGCGGAGCAATGTGAAAGATCGAGGATTCGTAAGAGCAGGTGCAGTGGCTTCCGTGCTGGCTGTTCCATCTCGCGCGCCCAGTACGCCTGCTGCGCCGAGAGTTCCAAACGAACGGCTCGAGCGTGGAGCCCATGGACACGGCCCACGGGCATGCAGCCAGCACGTGAACGCCTAGCTCCCGAGGCCCCGTCCTCTGGTCCGCGTCAATCAATGTCGGCCCAAGATGCCATGTAGACTTACTGCCAGCAGTGAAGGACGCTTGCTTGTCACAGGTGCGCGATCGAACAAATATGGCACGTTATCGGTATTCAGCAGCAACAGTTGCCATGTCAGTGGCGACAAAAGTGTAAACATTCCACACGTCTATCTACGTAGCCAAAAGAACAGCCGTGCCATCTACGACAATGACTTAAGCTCTCCCTCCTTCACCTTGCCTGCGCCAACCAGCTGCTTGACCTCATCCTGGTAGATCTGCTTGATCGCGTCCGCGCCCTTTGCACCGTTGAGCTTGGCCGTGAGCGTAGCAATCTCCTCATTGTCAAGCTTGGCAATGATAACGTCAACATCATTCAGGGCACTGTCGACCTGAGAAGCCGGAGCGTCTCCAGCACCGTGGAAGTAGTTGGCATCCTTGACAGCCCCACGGATGACACGCTTGTTTTTCTTCGCAGCATTCTTGGCAGCCTCCTTCGCCTTCTTGCCCTCAGCCTTTTGTGCCTTCTCAGCGGCTTCCTTCTCAGCCTGAAGCCTGGCCTCCTCTTCCTTGGCCTTGGCAGCCTCCTCGGCGATACGCTTCTGCTCTGCCTCCTTATCCAGACGGCGCTTGTTCTTCTGGGCATTGGCCTGTTGACGGAAAAGCTTGATGCGCTCGTCGAGAGCCAGACAGTCGTCCACGAGCTTCCTTAGACGTGCAGTGTCCTCGGTCTTCTTCTTGCGTCTCGCATTCTGGTTCTTGCGCTCGACGTGACGCTTCTGGTCACGGTTCTCGTTGTCATCGGGAACATCCTCGTCGAGGTACTCAAAGGTTCGCCAGCTGTCGAAGTTGTAGAAGAAGTTGTAGAAGTTCTCGACCTCTTCCTGGCTGCTCTTCTCATTTCCAAGCTTCGGCACGGGTTGCTTGTGCGAGAAACGGCCTTCAGCCTCAAACACCTTGCCCCATAGCTTGTAGAAGTTGCCCTTCTTCGTCTCCGACTTGCTCGGCGGCTCGACGTCAGCCGCTTCATCAACAGAATCAAACTGCCTCCTCTTGACAGGGTCAAGCAAGACCTCGGTAGCCTTTTGGATACACTTGAAGAACTGGTCATCTTCGGTTCCTCCCTTGGCAGCCTTCTTGTCGGGGTGGTGCTTCAGAACCTTCTTGCGGTGGGCGCGCTTGATCTGATCTTCGGTGGCGCGCCATCTGTACCTGGTAATGCCGAGAACAGCATAATGGTCCTGGCCCTTCCAGTCCTTGGCCTCGCGCTGCAGCATCAGCGGGTCCTCGGGCTCGCTGATCTCGCCCTCGTCATCATCCTCAATCTTCTTCACGTTCGCCTGGGCCTGGATGCGATCGTCCTCAGAGAAGGTGCGCTTGTGACGCTTCTACATAGTGACTGAAATTAGCATACGGCAACACAGCAGGGACATGAGGATGCTACGTACCCTGCGTGCATGGGCGAGGAAATGGGGCCCGACGGGCTCGATGTTGCGGTCTGTTGCATTGCCGAGCTGGCCGATGGACTTGAAGTCTTTCTCGGCGGTCCAGCCCGCAGGGAGAACCGGGAGTGGGAGGTTGATCTGTACAGATGCCGACGCCATGATATTTGTAGCGGGGTGGGTGGAGGAAGAGCCTCTCGCGAAGAAATATTAGTGTTCGGTCCGCACCAAGAATCGAGCCCTTTCCCAACGCGTCGTTAGCGCCAGAATCCCTGCACCCCAGGAACGTCTCACCCACGGCTCAGTCTGGCTGTGCACCGTGGACACCTGGATCATGGCATTGGCATAGGTGTTATCAGGTCTAATTCTTCCTTTCCCTAATTTTGACCCTATAATATATCGCAAACATGTTCCAGGGCTTCCAGGTAATCCAGGCTGTCCAAATTCCTTTCCATAGCTGACCAGAGACTCAAGCGCATCAAAGGCGCTCTAGATGCCCGCATTGCAGAAGAGCAGGCAAAGCAACGCGCTTCCGCCCAAGCGTCGCGGTCACGATCCGGGTCGACTCCGAAACGGTCGAGTTCGCGCAATCTGTCGCCTTCGAAGCGTCAACCCAAAGGCAAGGATGGCGATGCCTCGGGCAAGGTCGCACCCACAGGCAAGGGTCCTGATCCCTCAGAATTCGATCCGGAATTTGTCATAGGCGAAGACGAGGACCAGCCGAGCCGAACAGGAACACCGCGTCCTAAAGAAAAGGCGGCAGAGGGTAGCGAAGGGGCAGGAGCGAGTGAAGAACAAGGGAAGGAGGAGGGCAAGACCGAGGGTGCCGAAGAGAAGGCATCGCCCGTGTCCGACATATCCCCAGAAATCAAGGCACGACTACGCAAGCTCGACAAGCTGGAGCCTAAGTATTCTGGTGAGTGGATGTGATTCGCGCCGTGCGTCTGTGTCTGACCGCCGCTACAGAGTTGCTCCGCTCCTATCGCATCGCTCACGCTCGAGTTGGTCTTATAGAAGCCTTCGAAGCGTCTCTTCGCGAAAACACCCCTCTGACATCGATCAGCGAACCAGCCGCATTTGTAGAATACCTTGGTCAGCTCAACGTCAAGAGCGACATGTTGATGGAGGAGTTGAAGAGAGTTTCCAAAGAACGAGACGACATGAACAAGAAGCTAGAAGAAGCCGAGGTGAAGGCAAAGGAAGTTTCAGAAGAGATGGAGAAACTGCAAGCGCAGATGACAGCCAACGAAACGTCCAAGGACGAGTCAGCGGACCAGGCAGACTCTGGGGCCCCATCGTCTACTTCTAAATCTACCAAGGATACCGAGGCGACGGAAGACGACGAAGAGTTCTTCTCCTACGATAGCGAGCTGCCTAGAGTGCAATCGCAGCTTAAAGAAAGCGAGGAAAAGGCGGAGAGGCTTGGGGAAGAGAATGAATCTTTGAAGAAAGAGCTTTCCGTGGCTCAAGAATCAGCAGAATCGTTCATGAAGAATCTCGAAACCACTACGAATGACTTCCTTACTTTCAAGGATCAATATACACGTGCGCAGAAAGAGAACGTGGAGCGGCAGCAACAATTGGACTCCACGATTGTAGACCTACAGAGCAAGCTGCAAAGCGCTGAAGAAGATCTGACAAAGCACAAAAACGACTATGGCGTTCAAGGAGAGGCTCTAACAGAGCTCACAGAGAAGCTGAATGTGACCTCCAAAGAACTAGAAGAGATGCATGCTACTCAAGGCGAGCGGCTTGTGGAAAGCCACGGTCAAGAAACTCTCAAGGCCGAAGTGGAACAACTGGAAAGCGAGCTAGCAAAACTTCGCGAGACCCATACGAAGGCAGAAAAGCGAAGTGAAACACTCAACGGCCTGGTAAACAACTTGCGCGACCAACTCAAGGATGCTGAGTCCAAACGGGACAGCGCGTTAAAAGATCTAGAACTTGTCAAGAAAGAGCTCGAGACCGCATCGAATGAAAAATTTGTAAAGCCAACTGAGGCATCTACACCGGTACTGACGCCTACTATCGAATCTGCGCCATCTTCCAAGAAGAAGAACAAGAAGAAGAAGAAGGGTGGCAAAGGCGGTGATGGGGCAAATGTGGAGAAGACGCCAAGCGAGGCTGGCGATGCCAACGGGCTTCTCAGTCCCAGCGCTGCCGAGTTCTCACCATCGCAACTGGAAGATGCACAAAAAACTGTCGCGCAGCTTCAGTCTGATCTAGAAGCGAAGGTTGCCGCAATCGAACGTCTGGAAAATGAGGTTGTAGAGAAGGGCAACTCCATTGAGACCTTGAAGCAGAGGTTGAAGGACGAAGAGGCAATGGCGGAGGAGATTGAGACGTTGAGACTAGACTTGCTGCACTTTGGTGCTGAGCATACAGAGGCGAAAGACAAGGTCAAGCAATTGCAAACGGAGAAAACGGCATTGAAGGAAAACCTCGCTTTATTGGAGAAGGAGATTGCGGAGCTGCGCACCGGCAAGTCTGTGCAAGAAAATTCCGAACAGGAGCAGAAAGCGTTGGCAGCGGAATTCGAAGAACTCAAAGTCAAAGCCGACTCATTGCAGACCGATCTATCCGTGGCAGAGCAGCTCGCTGCATCGCGGTTCAAGGAGCTCACAGATATGAGAGAAATTCTGCAAAAAGCGCAACCAGAACTTGGTTCTCTACGTAAGGAGGTCACCGAGTTGCGAAGCACCAGAGAAGAACTGTCCACAAAATCTGCGGAGCTGCGTCGTCTGGAAGGACGAGAAAAGGATCTCAGATCGGAAATTTCGACATATCGGTCTCAAGTGTCCGACCGAGACGGCGACATAAAGTCGTTGAACGATAGGATCAAACAGGAGACGACACAGAGACTTGCCCTAGAAGAGACGAATCGCAAGATTCAACGAGATCTTCAGAAATCGGAAAGCGATCGCAACGACGCCATCGAAAGTCGCGAGAAGTTGGCGAAGGACCTTAGCAAGGCACAGGAAAATGTAAAGAAGGCGCGTAACACGATTCGGGATATGGAACAGGAGGTGGCCAAACTGGAACGCGAAGCTAGCGGTCTTCGCGACGAGATCCAGCTCAAATCCGCGCAGTATGCCAGTGCACAAGACCTCATGAACAGTATGCAGGATCAGACGCAAGAAATGGGAACGCAGATGAAGGAGGTACGGGCTCGAAGTGAAAGTCTGGAAGAAGAGTTGGCGGACGCGCACCGACTACTTAGCGAGCGCAGCCGTGAAGCCGAGACGATGAGGCGACTGCTCGCGGATGCCCAAGGCCGAGCGGATGCGCGGGTCAGGGAGATGCAAGAACGGCTTGACCTTGCCATTGAGGAGAGGGAGCGGGCGGAGGAGCAGGCCAGCTCGTTCGGTCGGCGACGCGCACGTGAGCTGGAAGAGCTCAAGCAAAAGGTTCGCGATGCGGAACGGGCAGTTACACGGGCACAGGAAGACAAGGAGGATCTTGCGTCGTCGGAGAAAGAGCTCAGACGGCAGAGAGAAGACTACGAACGACGGGCAGCACAAGCCAACGAGGAAGCCAACGAGGTACGGGCAGCGCTCAGTCAGCTGCGTGACGCGCTGGATGAAAGCGAGAAGCAAGCGCGCGAATTGGAGAAGGAGAAGGCCGAATTGCGGCGTGCTTTTGACGAGACGCAGACGCGGCTTGAGAAGCTACAAAAATCGAGCAAGACCATGTCGGACGAGCTCCGCACGCTGAAGACACGAGGAGCGGATTTGACGGCGCAATCGTCGAGGTCGTCGCTGGAGTCGTCACGGTCACGCATCGCATCGCCGACACCCAAGGGGGCGGCGTCCGGGCAGGCGGGCGAGGGGGCGGTGGACTATGTGTACCTGAAGAACGTGCTGCTGCAGTTCCTGGAGCAAAAAGACAAGAAGTACCAGCAGCAACTCATCCCCGTGCTGGGGATGCTGCTACACTTTGACAAGTAGGTATCGCAAGCTGGTGTGGATGATGCAACGGCTAACCGCAGACAGGAAGGACGAGCAGCGGTGGACGGCGGCCGTGTCGGCCAAGTAAAGCCAGGCGGGGCGTTTGTGAGTGTGTGGATGCGTGGATGTGTGGATGGATGGATGCTTTGCATACATAGCGATGGACGGAATGTTGTATACTATTTGTACTGGATGGACCATGGATGGGGGTTGGGTTGGACGGCGCATGGAAGGACGGTTTGCATGTATCTTGCAGGTAGTCTAGATGGTTACTTTGGGACTGGCGCGGCGTGGCGCGGCGTGGCGGAGAATGAATGCATGTGTAGGTACATGTGTATCTACTCTGCCTTGGACAGATGGGTGAGGTAGTCTAGTCTACTAGAGTAAGCAAGTATCTATCTAGCGACAAGCGTGGCTCGACCGGAAGCCAGGCGAAAACAGGTGTTTCAAGCGCGGCGTGATGGCATCATGGCCGTGTAGGCGGTGCCATGGAGGCCCATCCCCCCCCCCCGCCGCCGCCGCCCCAGCCATCCGCGCTGCAGCAGTGTCCTCGCCGCCCTCTCTCCTGTAGAGTAGTAGGTCTAACTGAGGCTGCACGCAACGCCACGCCACGCAACACAACGTGACGTGACTCTCCGGCCCCGTTCGCCAGGCTTCCCTCGGCGCACAAAGGCAGCACCAAGAGAAGGCCCCCAGGGCGTCCACGGCTCCACGCACCAGCCCAGGTGCACAGAGGCTCGCAGGTGAAGAGGGCCAACCCCGCCATCCCGCGCCCAAGATTGGCCGAGCAAACGAGCGCTAGAAGCAATTCAAGTGCAGCGACGCATTACAGCGAGGGCTGCGCGCGCTGGCCTTGCCTCCCGTCATAAAACCCCCCTCCCAGCTTCCCATCGACGACCGCCTCGACGAACCTGGACCGCCCCGGCCACCCATGAGCCTGCGCCGTCCACGCGCCCGTTGATCGCATCGCACCCATCCTCGACACCCCCCCTCCCCGACTCTTCCCCCGACTCTTCCCCCGACTCCTCCCCCGACATCCCCCGGAACGCCCTCGTTCGCAGCAGGCGCTTGCGGCGGGGAGACACACTATGAACGGCGCCGACATCAAGAAGGCGGCCATCAACAAGGCGAAGCAGGTCGCGCACGCCGCGAATGGCAGCGCGGGCAAGAAGCGCCGAAAGGGCCAGGACCTCAAGCCCATCATCACCACCGAGGCGCAGAAATCCCAGGACGCCTCCCCCGCCTCCACCGGCTCCTTTCACTACAAGTGCGTGTCTTCCCTCCTGCCCTCCTCCCCTCCTGCCCCCACCATCTGCCCCCAACCCGTGCAGCCCGCGCTTTTTTTCTTCCTCGCTGACCAGACACCAGTGTGCAGCAGCCCAACACGGCCTCGCCCCTGGCCCACCACAAAATGTACGCGAACCAGCTGAGCCACTCGCCCTCGAGCTCGTCAGAGTCGGTCGACGAGGCCGACAACACCGCCGACGAGGAGGACAGCGAGGACTACTGCAAGGGCGGCTACCACCCCGTCCAGGTTGGCGAGGAGTACAAGGACGGCAAGTACACAATCGTGCGCAAGCTGGGCTGGGGCCACTTCTCCACCGTCTGGCTGTCCCGCGACAACACCACCGGCAAGCACGTCGCCCTCAAGGTCGTGCGCTCTGCCGCCCACTACACCGAGACCGCCCTCGACGAGATCAAGCTCCTGAAGAAGGTCGTCGACGCGAACAAGGACCACCCTGGCCGCGCTCACGTCGTCAGTCTGCTCGACTCCTTCAACCACAAAGGACCCAATGGCGTCCACGTCTGCATGGTCTTCGAAGTTTTGGGCGAGAACTTGCTGGGCTTGATCAAGCGCTGGAACCACCGCGGTATTCCTATGCCCCTCGTCAAGCAGATCACAAAGCAGGTCTTGCTGGGCCTCGACTATCTCCACCGCGAATGCGGCATCATCCACACCGACCTGAAGCCCGAGAACGTCCTCATCGAGATTGGCGATGTCGAGCAAATCGTCAAAACATATGTCAAAGATGACCCCAAGAAGGACAGCGAGCGGAGTAACCCGAATGGGCGCCGAAGACGCAGGACCCTCATCACCGGCAGCCAGCCGCTCCCCAGTCCCCTCAATGCCAGCTTCAACCACGCCGATCTGGCCAATTTTCCCGGTAGCGCGCAGAGTCTTAACAAGATAGTGAGCGAAAACGCCGGCGCCGAGTCTTTACGCCCTCCCGCGCAGGACGGTGCTTTGGGCACATCGTCACCGTCGTCCACCCTGTCCATGTCGGAACGCCTTGGACTTAAGCCCCCTGCAAACGAAGATGACGTACAGAAACAGCGGGAAAAGACTGCGTAAGCTGAACATCCCACCTTGACCATGCCATTCGAACTGACGTGCTCGACAGTGATCTTCTGACCAAGGAAGTCTCCGGCATCAGCCTGGACAAATCAACTGGCAGCTCGTCCAAGAATGAGACATCGGCTGAAAAGATTGCCGAGGACGTGTCTTTTGAGACCATTTCCGTCAAGATTGCAGATCTTGGTAACGCGTGTTGGGTCGGCCACCACTTCACCAACGACATCCAGACCCGACAATACAGATCTCCTGAAGTCATTCTAGGCGGAAAGTGGGGCGCGAGCACCGATGTGTGGAGTATGGCAGCTATGGTACGATATTCTCGATGCCAATGGGCCTTTTTACCCGAGCTAACGCTTTGTCAGGTATTTGAGCTTATAACGGGCGACTATCTTTTCGATCCGCAATCAGGCACAAAGTACGGCAAGGATGACGACCACATCGCACAGATCATCGAGCTCCTCGGTGCTTTCCCAAAAACTCTCTGCATGTCCGGCAAATGGTCGCAAGAAATTTTTAATAGAAAGGGCGAGCTGCGCAACATCCACCGGTTACGCCACTGGGCGCTTCCCGATGTGCTTCACGAGAAATACCACTTTTCAAGCGAGGAGAGCAAAAAGGTTGCCGAATTCCTCCTGCCAATGTTAGAATTGCTACCTGTGGACCGTGCGAACGCGGGAGGAATGGCGGGCCATGATTTCCTGAAGGACACCAAGGGGATGGAGGGTTTGAACTTGGACATTGCAGTGGGCAGCAAGGGGGAGGGAATCGAAGGGTGGGCGACCGAGGTGAAGAAGACGCGGTAGGCTGTTGGTTGGGGAAGCACGATGTTAAATTGTCCCATCCATGGAGTAAGCTTAGCCACGCACGCGGTAGGCTTGGTCGAGCGTGTCGGGATACATGTGTGACGACGAAACGATCAATTGCATGGCGGTCTGTCTTTGCGGTACTTTTACTATGAGAGTTGTGTAGGTACATTGAGCATAGGCCAAGAGGGTGAAACTTTGTTACTGTTACTTTCTTGGGTTTATTGTTGGTAAAGGACGACTGCAAGGCGTCTTTCTATACGAAGGGGTTCTTGCAACATGTTGATTTTATGGACAGTCGTTGCTGAGCACTCGGTTTTAGATTGGGAATGTGTTGGGGTTCAATGTCAATCGTCGGTGCAGGCTCTTGTTTCGAGACTCTGGATTGGATTGGATTGGATTGGATTGGATTGGATTGGATTGAATATGGGTCATTCAGCATCGATAGGGTATGTGTGAATGGGCTGGTTTGACCACACTCCGCCATCGTCATCAACGTTCAATATGGGAGATGGGATACCCAAAATAAGCTTCGCCATGTATGCATTGTCACACAGGTCTGCGGGCTGCGTTTGCCAGCAGGGCTGAGCAATTGGCTCCTGCGTTACGCGCATAGAGCAGTGGTGATTCCTGTGAATGCCAGAGATAGGCACCCGGACAACAGCGGTAAAGGTAACCAGATTAGTGCGCGGACCGTACGTGAAAGATTGAAGCCAACCTTCAGGGACTCTGCGCATACATAAACAACTCCTGTTGTGTTTATCCATCTATACTATAAATTTGACCCGCACTCGACAGTCAAAAACACTCAACTCGTTACTACAATCCAGATCGTACCCATTCATTCTATTACCTGCAGGCCTATCGACTGAGCCCGTCAACATGGGCAGCCATCATAGCAAGCCTAAGCCCCCGAACAACACCAACCTGCCTGGAGACTGCCCCAACATCTTCGAATGTCACTGGAAGCGCGCTCAAGGTTCGTCGTTTTCCTTTCTATTGAGATTGCATACCACACAACCACATGGTTTCAGACCGTCGTTGTCTGAATGCACTCACATCCATCAACCAAGTGGCACTAATACCGAGTAGTCTCCGCACGCACGATCCACAACACTTACAAGCAAGATCCGATGGCTTTCCACATTCTCATGTGCTTCCTCATCTTCATGTTCGCTGTCGTTCTTGGTGTCACTTACTACCGTGTGCGCCGTCTCGGGAAGAATGTCCGCGTACTCAAGCAGGGCGGTGCTCACCACATCGAAGAGGAGAAGGGTTACACCATGGCCTTCTCCGAGAACGTCTACATCTGCTAGCAGACAGACGTACGGGGAATGAATGGATTACTCTACATTTTGGGTAATTACCACCGTGTTGGCTATCTTTGGTATACTTGGCCGGCATACTCGCTCATCTGAGAATGTCTTTTGTAATGCGGAGATTCACTCTACCTACATGGCATGGGTGGGATGATATCGTGGGATCTATGTAGCCAAAGTCGTGAATTTCATGTTTTGCGGCAATAGCTTATATCATTGCATGTGCAGTACAGAGCCACACGACGTGCCGTCTTTCGGTACGAATGCGAAAAAATCACAGATACCAAATCGAAATCATTCACACCTAAATGCAATGCTAAATCTCCAAGAACGAACCTAGTTGCCTAGCTGCTAGCATTTCCTCGCAAATATGCAGCAACCTTTTTTCCCCACACCACCTGTCTCTTGTACACGGTAATTTCGGGAACATTGCCCTTTCCCAACCCCTCGATCGCATCTGCAAGCTCTTCTCCACTCCCTTCATTACGCAACTCCTCGATCGGATACGTGTACGTCTTGAAAGCAAATACCAGGGCTTTGGTGCCTGGCAATCGGTGTAGTGTCTGCCTTTCGCACCGCAACACTGTCTGGCTCATGTTGATTTCTTCGTCCTCGACACCCCCAGCATGCTCTTCCTCAGTCATGTGGTTCCCAGCGAGAGCGTGAAGACGCGGATGCGTAGTGATGCTCCAGTTGTGACGTTTGATTATGCGGCCAACAGGAAGAGATGCGAAGAACCGGTCCATTGATTTCTGCAACTTGCTTTTGTAACCTGGGACCGGGTCATGGATGTCTGCCAAAGAGAGCCCGAGCTTGGACCGCGTATTGAAGCCAGATGGGAAGCAGGTTATGAAGCCTTCGAGTCTGTATTTGATACCTTCTTCTGTAGGATAGTCTTTATCTCCGGTGGGTATGGGGAGTAGGAAGAGGAAATCGCAGTCGACATTTGAGCCAAGAAGAGAGAGAGCTGTCTCAACGTCTGCCGTAGTAGCTGGAAGAGTGAGGTTCGTTACTTTGTTATAGAGCCCGGTAGGCGTTATGGAAAACACAGTGGGGAAGCGCCGAGGAAGATACGTGGAAGTCATCCATGAGTAGAATTCTAGCACTGAAGTTTTGACAACTGGACGATGCGCTAAGACGTCGTGCCTGCTGTCTTTGATCAATTCTGAGCGAAGAGCGATGCGTGACTGGTAGGTATGATCCATGGTAATAAATTCAGACATGCTGGTATTCTCGATGGCCATGGTGAGGTTGTACTTCGATTTGAAGGTTCGCAGCTTGATTGGCTGTTCTATGGAGATATCAAGCGCGGGGAGTGATTCTATGGAGTTGTAGACATCTTCGAAGTACTCCTTTTGGGACTTTGTAGACGGAAAGAAGAAGTACGTACTACGCTGCAAGATGGATTAATTTAAAGTCAATGCTATACGGGATGAACAGTGAATCTTTGCTAGCTCACCCTTCCAAGCTTTCGCCTTACAAACTTCTGTATCACTAATGCTATGATACTGAAGAATAGAAGGATCCACGAAGAAGAAGTCTTGATCATCCTGAGGTGAAAATGATGCCTTTCAAAAATTTGGAGTGACCAAGAATGAACGTCGTGCGATCGTTGATTTTTAGTGTTTTTATGGAAAGTAGATTTTCTATCGAGACGCACTTGGATTGGCGGCAATGCGTCTGGGGCGTGTAGAGCGCGGGCTACAAGTGGAGAAGTCATGTAATACAGCGAGAGGATGGAGGAAGCCTTTGCCCGTTCTGGCAAGTGGCGATTAGATAGGGTGCGGGGACGTCAGGTAGGGTAAATACAAAGGACGACGGGAACAACGATAGATACCTCGTTCATAGAAGCCGAGGAGGATCACATTTATACAACAATTACTAGCCGAAATGGTGCAATTTAAACACGCTTCATTCCACTGTAAATGCGCGATAAAGCCCATTCACCTCCTCAGAATCTTCCCTACCACCCTCATGCATCTGTAATCTGACATCAGGTATGTATATACCAAGCTATTGGTACGATATCCCATTGTTTCTCTTGACCCTCTGACGTTCGGATATTTGCGTCGCTCCCAGAAAGTTAAACAGCGTACATAACTTCCCTTGGTGAGTTGTCCTTGGATGAATCTTGTTGGGTGGTGTTGCGCGGAAGGAGCGAAGGTCAGTTGGAAGGTTGTAGGCACGCAAGACTCTGTCCACGGAAGATGCTGATTCAGAGTCAATAAGCAGTCTCCACCAGAACACCCATGGTACACATACGATCCATAGCCCTCAATTCATTCACTGTTTTGCCGACTCGAAACTCAGTTGGGAATTTTCCATCGTGACCCATCTTCGGTTGTAATTCGCAGTATCGTGAGTTGGGCGAAATCTGACTATTGACGAATTGTACCATCAGATTGGTTCTGAAAAGAATGAGAATTGTCTATCCTTTTGTAACATAGTCGTCTCACCTTCGAACCATTTCATCCACATACTGCTCCGGGCCACTCGATATCGATACAGGTTCAAAAGCAGGCGGGAAAAGGGTTCTTTGACCAGACCCTAAGACCCTAATCCCATAGATGGAGCCATTGCAGAGAAATAATCTACGCCATCCATTCCCAATTAGCCTCGAACGGCGTACTCATAAGTCGCGTGTCTCGCGGGTCTCGCGTTCCTATATCAAGGAAGGACGGCCCTGACATCCAACGATGTAAATGTTCTTCCATGGGTACCGCCATTGGCGGTCGAGGCAGGCCAGACACCTGTGAAGGGCGACAATGATAGGGCAGCCCGGACCTTTCGGGGGAGGTTGAGAGACACCTGCGTGTGAAGGTGCACGGCAATAAGTAGGACCTGATTCTTCTACTGAGAGCTAGGTGGTGATCAGTTGTCTGGACAGCAAAGTCAAAAATCAAAAGCGGAACAGAGTGGAGGATCTAGAAGATAAGCTGGCAGTCAGTCTGAAGGTGTGCCACTGGGTGACCATCACCGCCTATCAGTAATTACACGAGTTCTGTGCTATTCTAATGTTACTACATGAGGTCAATGACTAGCTCGCATGGCACGTCGGGTCTCTGTGGCGAACGGCAAGATATCCGCTAATTCTAGCATCTACTGAGGGCCGTGCAACACTGAAGCAAACAATGGTGAAATGGTGCGCCAAAGCTAGGAGAAGACGCAGTGTCAACATGGTGTATCAGAAGCGTCCTCGTGCCAGCAATTGCGGTCAATGGACTACTATGCTGCAGCTACACAGACCGGATTCCTGGTAGAACCGGTTTGTGAGTGCAGAAGACCATCCAGTGTGTTGCCTGGGAGGTTGAGTGCTTTATTAGATCGCTTGGGTTGGAGAATTCTTCTTCCCATGACAGGGCTGAGGAGGTGCACCGATGTCTATATCAACGAATAGTTGCAATGAACCGGTTGGGATATCCGACTTCGGCGAGAGTGTACAGCATTTGAGCGTGTGCGTGCTTCGCCACTAGATGCACGATATCAAACGTGCGACTGGAGCATGGAATGCTATTGCCAGCACCCTTGCAGCCGGTAAGACAATTGAAGTCTTTGCTATGACGACGATGAAGCAGAAGCGCTGCCGATACACAGACTGGTCCCGAGTGCGTCTACATGCGGGCACAGCGTGTCTGCAGCAAACACGATACGGCTTGCACAGACAGACAATCATCATCGGACACGCTCATGTCCAACCGTGGCCGGCCCATTCGCTCCATCTGCCCCTATTCCGCATGCGAAGCGATCTCTGCGGAGAATCCATGTGTTTCCTCGTTTAGATGTCGCCACCGGGTGTCGGTAGAGCCTGTTTTCACAGCACTGCTGCTGGGACTCATTGGAGGCTCGCGCCGTCGAGCAAGACTGAAGTTCCGCCGATGGCCGCTGGGTCTCTCGGTGAGGCTTGGGGCGCGGGGACGGGCCTTGCCGCGCGCACGACCACCCACCACAGGTACTTCATAAGCGATGGAGCGGACGATGTACAGCACGAGGTCGTAGATGACCAGGAAGACCCACGGGCCGATCATGACAAGGCCAAAGAAGAACTGCAGGGTTGTCAGAAGGCCGACGTGGGGATGCTGGGTCGAGCAAAGCCTTACAAATGTCCTCTTGAGCCATGTCTCCACTGACGCATACTCATCAGGGAGCAAGGAGAGCAGCCCCATGGCAGACACGACGAGCGACACACACCCGGATCCGAGAGGCAGACAGGCACAGACACGGTGGAGAAGCTGAAGGCTCTCTCCGAATGGCGGGGCAGGCGGAGATTGGAAGGGTAGAGCCAGAGCAGAGCCAGAGCAGAGCCAGAGCAGAGCCAAAGCAGCAATGGCACCGAGGGTCTGTTGAGGAAATGTACAGTCGGTAGCAGCGAATCCACGCCATCGCTCCGACATCCCTGCAGCCTCTGGTGGCGCTCTGTGGCTTATGCGCAACCCGGGTGCATCTAGGTATCTTCCACCCTGCTAAAGTAGACTAGACCAGACTACTCTAGACGTGGGTGCCATCAGTCAATTGCTCCCGCTGCCATGCAGCATTGAGCAATCCAGACCAGACGTCAGAGGCCCTTTGGGAGGGTGGCTGAAGCATGAGCTCCCGGCGCACTGCTTCATAAACCGAAACCTACGCACGAACCAAACCAACCCAAGGGCTCAACACTTCTTCGTCATCGAAGCGATCATGGCCCCATTCATGCCTAGGCCACTGGGCATCTACCAGGCAAATGGGTTGGCCAGTCGATGCCTGCCCACTGCTCCAGGGCTGTCCTGGTGTCACCAGACTTCTTCAGCTTCCCCGCAAAGCGTGTTATCATCGTGTGGCATTCCACTCAGCCCGCATTACATTCACCGCATCTGTGAACTCACTCTAAACTACCTGCCCCACCCATAGAGCTGCCATCCAGGTCGCGTCTTACTCACGTGTACGAGTCGACGTTGGAGCCTAGTTAGAGGACAAGGCTGGCGAATCAGCTTCATCACGAGGTTGCCGCGCTGACCATCGGCCTACATCTTGTCACGTCGCATCTCGCTGTCACTGTGCAAAGGCTTCGCTGCCGTTGTTGCTTTCTCCCCAATTCCGCTACGATATGGACGACGTCGGGTTCTTGGAGCAGCATGGTGCGACCGGCTTCAGTATGCCCGCAACGCTCATGGTGCTGTTGCCTGATGGCTCCGTCACCCACATCTCAGATATCAACCATTTCAAACTACTCGATGAATGCCCGCTTCTGTTTCACGCATTTGAGTTTCGCGAGTCTGGTCAAGTGCAGCAAGCTAACATAGAGGTAAGAGGCCATCAAAGCAGGCCTGCATCTGCTCACTGCTGGCAAGGCTACATCACGCACCGCTGTCGTCTCACTGCTCCGATTCCTGTACACTGGTGCATATCTCATTGACCAGAAAGAGTGCTCGGGATTACTTCTCTTACACGCCGAGGTCTTTAAAATCGCCGGAGACTGTGCGTATTCACCAAGTGCAAGGTCGAAGAGTCTTCATTGCTACACATTAGGATTCTTCTCATGTAGTGAAGACACGACACCTGGTACATCCCCAGAACTGTACTTGATTGGTGCTGACTTTGTATCCGTTCCTCTAGTCGATGTTCCTGAGTTACAGGTTCAAGCCTATGCCAACTTCACTCGAGAGACTGAATTCTCATGTTGCTTAGCTACACCGCCACCAGACATCTGTGCCACGATTAAATTCCTTTATCGATATCCAGGTGATGAAAATTGCGAAGGGAGACATCCTCTCCTAGATACATTGCTCAATTACTGCATCTCTGTTTTCCAATACCAGTCGCTGGGTGTGCGAGAAGACTTCCGCACTGTCGTTTTCGAAAACCCCACTTTCCATCAAGATCTGTGTAAGACCAGCCTGAGGCGGGGCTTCGACGCCGATGGAGCCTCAGAGATCATGCAACTGCCGGTTTGCTACCCGATTCCGCATTCTCAGGTTCTTCTATCGAAGCACGCACTTGGCGATTTCCAATACGAATTATGGGTAGGGGGTGGAGAGCCCGTCTTTGGAACAGATGGTCTCGAGAATGAAATCGGATTCACCAAGAAGCGGAAGCCATCACATGGAGCCTTTACCCTTGTCCACAGACCGAAGGATACTGACGGAATGGTCACATGTGTCTCCGGCGAAAGCGATTCGGAAAGCTCGAGCGAGGAGTGCACGCTTGTACACAGACCCAAAAAGACCATTGGTGGGCGCAGATTTTTCAGCGACGAACGTGAAATCGAGAGCTTCGATGACCAGGAAGGGTACCACCTGATCCATCATCCTGAGCTTGAGCGTGGAGACGAGCCGACATCTAGTGCTCTGTCCACCTCTTGCGACACATTGAACACTCTCGTCGCATACCATTCTCCCCCAGTCATGGAAGAAGCAAAAGCCAAGGATGAACCTAATTATCTGAGCTCTGATAGCGAGTGGGATCTCATTTAGTGTGATATCTACAATCTACAGTCTCAAGAATTGGTCTGTGATCATTTTACCCTATACCCAGTAGAGAAAAACAGTGCTACAGATTCCAGTCTCCGGTGTAGACGTGGGTCTCTCTTCATGCTCTTCTCTTGCAAAAGCACTTCTTTTTAAGGAGCAAATATTGATGTGGCAATACAATATCCATGAAGATACAAACGATGTGCCGTTAAAAATCATTGTTATTTCAGGGTAGTCAGAACGAAGGGCATGTGATTAAGTATCTCACATTCGAACCTATTTTTTAATCTCAAAGGCTTTACTTTTTCCCTAAACAACACATGGAACCAGAGCCACAGCGATGGTATATGCTGTTCTGTTCAACTCACCTTACAATGATGAATCTGGAAAGGCATTTGGAAAGGTAAGTTCCCAAGGAAAAAAAGGGCCGTGAAGGGCTGTTTCTGGTAATAGAACAGGCGCTGCGAAAGTCTGTGCATAAGCATTGATTTTGCATTTGTTGATTTAAGAACTTTTCCAAACCGGTTGGGACATTTCAGATGCAGCTTCCCTCAACCCCAGCCGTGCTATTTTTGATATATCCATTCAAAAACCCACCTCCATCACAAAGCAAAGCCTTGACAAATGCCTTGCTCACGATATCTGCGCCTGCTGGACTCGTATGCGTATGATCATTCGGGAACAACGCATCTACTTTTGCCTTTCCCATAGTCTTCCAAATGTTGGCCGTATACTGCCCATGATCTACGAACATAGCATTACTTCCTATGTTACTCGCAGAATCCTTGCTATACGTTGTAAACCTGCTTGGGGTATACGAGCAAGTCCCTGACTCGCAAATGTTATTCGGCGTCGGCGAAGATATTATGACTTTGGCTCCTTTTGCCACGAGCAATTTGCCTGCATTGACAAGATATGCGGGATATGTGAGTACGGTAACAGTTTGGCCGTTGTACGTGGATGTGCACGTTTCGTTGCCAGCGCCCGGGCAAGGTGTGCGTCCATTGTCGGTGGGTTTGAGGCTGCCGCCATCGTTGTGTCCGAACTCAATGATGACGATATCATTCGGTTGAACAAGTGAGGCAATCTCGTCGAAACGGCCTTCAACAGTGAAAGAGCGGGCGCTGCGGCCGCTGATAGCCTTGTTGACCACGGGAATGTTGAGCGAATAGGGGAGGTATACGCCCCAACCTTAGAAGTCAATAGAGAATTTTACGTGTGAAACAATAGAAGTACCTTGGATGTTACTGCTCTGTTTCGCCATGGTCGAGTCCCCAGCTAGATAGACGGTCTGAGCTCGTTTAACATGTGGGGCGCTGGTCGCGAGAGCAGCGCAACTAAATACGGTAAACAGTATAGACAGTGGTGACATGTTTCTTCTCATTGATGTCTGATCAAGAGAGTCTCGGAAGAGAAATGAATAGGGTCACCGTTGTATGAATCGATGTTCCTATGCTTATCTTCACCCATAAAGCATAAACTGTAGCATCCGAAAAATCACCCGTTTATATTGTTCATTATAACGAAGACAAAGATGCCGCACACCCAGAACTTCCGCATTGATTAGGCTCGATTCCGTTAGTGGACCATAATTTGTAGTCATTCGTATATTAAGGCTAAATTAATATGATCGGCTCTATGCTGTCGGAAAAAATACCATTCGAACAACGCACTGCGAAACCGCCTACCTTGGTTCCCAGATCCTCATTGCTAAAAGAATCGGGCTTTTAGTTATGGAAAAAATTATACCGATGCGCGCAAGGCCAATCTACAATGTGTATGCGCGACCAATCTCTGGTTGCATGATCAAGGGAGGGCTTGGAGTCTTGACTCCAGCTCATACGTACTGCCAGGTGTCAGATGTTTGGGATCCATGTGTCGCCATGTAACCGAGAAGCAGAAACAAGGATCGAGTTGTAACTTAGACATGATAAAAGATACATTCAAATGATATACAACAACAGGAAGCGCAGTAGACGAACGGGATTTAAGGAAGTTGATAATGATGACCATGTCCCACGCTATGCAAATGCCCTTCCCAGTGAACAAGAACCAAGAGCAGAAATCAAGAAAAAAAAACGAGAAAAAGAAGATGAAAAAAAAAAAAAAAAAATCAAAGCCAACCAGCCTGATTCACATACGGGCCAACAGCACGTGCATGCGACTGACCCATCCGAGCATAACGCACGAAAATGCGTAGGAATGCGTCAGAATTTGACATACCGATCGAACGCATCTCCACTGCGCATCAGATAATTCACTCCAATCTGGCGGTCCGCCATATTGACGCTTACGAAGACATCCTGCACTCGTTTCTTTTCCTCGACGTTGCTACTTTCTTTGCACTTCGTTGTGAGCGGGAGCCAATTATCGGTTCCCAATTCTACGCCGGGATCCATACCTTCCTCGAGCTTGATGCATTGCAGTGCGACCATTGCAGCCCCATACGAATCCCAGACTCCCTCGCGGCGTCGACAATTCATCAATATGACGATAGCACGACGGCGAAGAACAGGATCGCGGCAACGGCAAGCTGTGACGAATAGCGGAACAATAGGCGAGAGCTCAAAGGACGGAGAAAAAGAAGGCGGTTTTCGCTTGGACGCTGATGGTAATGTAAAATCGGTCGGGCTTGTGGTGATGGGAACTGCAGTAGGTGAAGTGTTGGAGAATAGAGGTGTGCTTGAGGAGCCTGGAGGCGAGGGAACAGGTGGTGTAGCAGGGTTCGGAGCAATCGAGCGGTGTCTCGAGGATGGCGGCTGGGGCGTGGGGTTACGCGATGATGGAGGTGTTGATGTCTCCGGCGAATGTGGCAGAATATCCGCTGTGAGAATAGGTAGCGTTTCTGCCAAATCGACAATCGTCTTGAAAGAATCTCTGAACATATCCCAGGCCATCTCTGTTCGTAATCCGGTACCTGCAGCCATGATGATACGGGTCATTATGAACGACATCTTCAATAAAGTGTTGCCAGCGTATATCTTTGGATCGCCCTGCTCGTTTGGAGGCATGTTCCTCTGGTACGAATCAAATGCTCGCTCCCAGGGATCAAATAAGGTTACAATCTGAGTATAAATTCGCAGCCACACCGGGTTATCAGTCGCATTAGGGTTTATGTTGGCTATACCAGACACCCACATCATGCATCTCATCAATCCTACGAGATCGTTTCTCGCGCATGAAGTTTTCCTGTATACGTCTGGTATTTGCGGGACGTCTGGTGGATTATCGAAACCATAATCGTAAGGTGAAGTGTTGTCGGAGAAAGTCATGGCTTGCAAATCAAACCGATAGAGAACGTTGCCAATCGATTCTTGCGATTCTGTTTGTACGTCTGGTGCGACACCACGCTTGTGCTGGTTAAGTATAAGCAGACCGTTTCGTAAATGCATGTTTGCAGCCCTATAGTTGCCTGCTAAATTTTCGTAACAGGTAAATATGATACATGCTATTAGCACTTTTTCAACATCGACTCTGCCTTGGCTGTGTGCTCTAAGTAATTCGTTTGAATGCTTCACCGCTTGCATGTATTGTACGAATGCAAAGTCATTTGATTTGCTGGTGAAGACAGGTGAAGTGTTTTCAAAGCGTTCATGCATAGTACTCAAGGCCAATAGCCCATGTTTTATCGCAGGCTCAACATGGCTCAACTGCATGACTTTCTGACTCCAAAGATCAGAATCGAAGAACTCCGTCCATTTCGGAAGCGTATGGGTCTGGAAATAATAGAAAGAGCGATTTTCCATTGCATCTGGTGATAGACTTCGTTCAGGAGGCCTGGGTATGCAGGACGATGTAGGTTTTTGGGGCACGACTAAGAATGCCGAATTCCTAAACGAAGCAGCAGCCGCAGGAGAATCATGTCGTGCTGTGTTGACGTGCTTGTATCCCTCGCACTTGCGACCAGTCTTGGTGCAGCGCAGACACTCTGGCTTCGTTTCGTCGCATTTAACTCGACGAGTCCTGATTGCAGGTTAGAATTAGCCTTCCTTTGCACTAAAATGGGGAGGATGAGGCTTACCTGCAAGTCTCACAGCCAGTCTTCACTCGCAATTTGTGCTGACGTTCGAGCTGACGCAGCTGGTGTTCGTCCATGGCCAACAAAGGATATCTTTCAGATGCCACAGATATACAGTAGTAGTGTATCGTTCCTCATGCGACTCATGATGTGTTAATAGATTATCACATCCAAATATGGTGTCTGCTTGGCGTCTGACAGCGGAGGGATCGAGGGGAACCTGTGTGGTCCATGCTTATTAGCAGCCCCGCCAGGTTTTGCCTCGCATAATTGGCATACTTAACTTGATTCGAAAGTGGCGGGCCAAATGATGGCCTCTGCATCAACGGAGCAGAAGGGATGAGATAAGCCAGCTGAATCCTTCGTGTATTGTCGTCTTCGTGTAACGAAGGTACCTGACGGCGCTTAGCCACATGACTCGTAATACACCTGCATGCCCATATGGAATCGTCAGGTGTCGTCCATTCTCTATAGAGTACTAGACCAGTGCTCTTGTAAGCAGGTGTTGCACATATCCTGTAATATAGTCTACCACGCATACATCGTGCGGGTTACAAGCATATTTTTTTCTTTTATTTCGGGGCTCGGTTCTGTTTTTACCTTACGGTAGGTTTGGGTTGTGGTTCACATCGCTTCTAATTGGCGCGATTCATGGTGAAAGTCCCAGCTTGAACCTTCCAAGGTTCCAATTGACCAAAGTCATGTGATAAGGCCGGGCCTGGGCCTGGGTCCCGGCTGGATTTGGTTTAGACAATCTGATCGTGAAGGAAATAAACATTTGTGTTTGACTCCTAAGGATGATGTAACAATAAGAGACCTCGAATTTATTATTAAGATGCAGTGACTTTTTGTACACTGATTTCCCTTGATCGCTGTCCGTAAGTGTAAATAGTAACCTCGAGACAAGCCTGTTTAGGTTGGCATGGTATTGGTTGGCATAAGGCAATACCATGGACTTTAAGCCACGTTGTTTTATATTTGTTCAATAATGACTGTTCTGCAGTCTACGTTTATTGAAGAATTTGTCGCTCGTAATACAATAGCAACGAGCCAAACCATAGCCGTGTGTTCTATGTACTCCCTAAAGATTTCTACATTTGTGGTGACCCTGTCCTGTTGTGTCCATACCTCCGTTTCGAAGGCTCTTATATAATCCTGAAGGTAGTTCCTAACACCCGAGGAACACTCCTGCCCAAAAGGATAACTCAATACTATGCAAGCATGCTCTACACAACGAAAAGTAGACAAGAACGCCGGGGGAGCTCAAGATCCGATATGCGCATGAGCTCCGTATGCAAAAAAAAAAAAACCTGATAACAAAAAGAAGATCTAAACAAACATTGGTATCAGTCCTGCCGAAGACCCAAAACGGACTCAATTATGTATGAGTTGCAAGTACCGTCTCGATGCCTGTACAACTGAATATGCACGTGAAAGGCCGCTTAAACAACATCAACAAAGGTGCAATGCGAATAGAGCAACAAAAAAATAACCGATCAGCCAGGGCGTCTAAAAGCTTCCACGGCGAGTGTAGGTGTTTCGACATGTTTGTTAGAAGGAACGCCTTCGTTCTTTCGTCGATCAAAGAAGTTTTGGCATTCATGCGAGATAAATGTCCACTCCGCAAGGGCTCGACCGGCGTAGCGACTGGACGTTGCGGCGGGCCCACTAGGTTGCGAACTGAGGACTGAATTGATATTGATACCTTTCCCTTGAAGGAGCATCTGTGCTGGTAGTGGCAGGCGAGGTGGGTTGAGGCGCATGTTTTGATACGTGCCAAAGCGCTTATCCACCCATTCCAACGAAAATCGAAAGCTATAACTGCGATGTGTAGGTTGCGGAGGAGTTGGTGAGGTAGAACTATCCGTGGTCTGCGATTGATGCACCGAGTCGGACGCATTGTTAGACGCAGTAGCACTGCTTGATTTTGAGTTCTCTTTGTCTTTCTTGGGCACGTCACCGCCTTTCGACTTTGAAGCCTGTTTCGGAGCAGCACCCATGAAACTGCGCAGGATGTTCCATCGCCCTTTTGTTGCGCTTTCATCCGGGAAATCCTGAGAATCAATCGAAGCAGACGACAGGGGACGTTCGGGTGGAGTTTTTGAAGAAGCTGAAGCTCTTCTCGCCGCAGGCGACTGAACGACTCCATCGAAAGAGAGGAATGGTTGGGTATTTGTGACAACAGGATTGTCGTTACGTATAATAAGAAAACGTCTACCAGGCGCGGGATTGCAAGCTTGCGTCGAAGGAGGAAGAGCCTGATTACGCTCCGCTTGCTCGCGAAGCCAAAGGTAGTGCGACCAGACTACACGTAGGCGATCACTCAATGCCTTCATAATATTGCTAAGAAGATGTCAGCATGATACATGCAGTAGAAAATCCATACTTACACCTCAATGTTTGATTCCCCTCCGTCAAAGCGAGCGACCCTCCAGCATAGTATGCGCATGTAATAAGCGCGAACCATCGGGCACCAATGATTGAATCTGCTCTCGAAGAATTCCGGCTCCAGAAGAAAGTCCAGACAAAGGCTCTGTTTGCGACGCTCGTCCGAGACAATAACCGACCACGTACTGTACAGGAAGGCGAATAGCTTGATCTCCGTGGCGGTGTTATGGCTCGAGGCCATTAATTTGCAAACAGACATCCAGAATGGCCAATCCAAAACTGAGTGCTCGTCGTCCAGGATCTGTTCATAGCGCGCCAGAATAATAAAAGCTTCTTCAAGGAAGTCACAGAGGGTATAGCAAGCGTTATTGTCGTATACTGACACCCTTCGAGCTGCTGCCTTGAGCAAGCAGGTGAAACTTTCTGCAAATATATGCCTAGCGGAAGCAATGTGAGAATTGCGTTCAGCAAGGAAATCGCGGAGTAACATAATAAGCCGATTTTCGGCCATTTGTCTGGTAGCGTTTGCCGGTGGTATGGGCACGGTGGAGGCAGATGCATCAGGATCGCCTAATACATCGTCAAAAGTAACTGCAGATGCACTGTTCGAACTGTCTTCGGGCTGCTGAGGAGCAGCGTGACGGTTGATCGTTGCGTCCAAGTTTACTAAAATTTGACTGTGCACCATTATCAAACCCGGAGCACAGAGGCGCTGAGCACTCGTTGGAGATTCTGGGAGAAAGTCTGAGATGAGTATGTGGTAGTGCTTCACAAAAACGTAAAACAGATCACTCTCTGCACCAGACCAACGCTTGACCCAGGCTCCATACCAGTCCAAGTTGACGGTGCCAAGCGGCATAACTGCTGAACGACGGAGCGTGCGGGACATGGTAGCCAGAGATTTGAATCTCAAAGAATGAAGTGTCGGTGGAAAAGCGGAGATAACGTGCTCAGATACGTCGTCTAGCTGATCCAGCTTTGAGAGACCTGATTCCTCCAACACTCGCCTCATCATGTCGTGGGATGGAGTCCAAAGACGCACCATAATGTCAGCAACTCCAGGGCAGAAGCAGAATGCATATGCACATGTTTTACCGCAAAATGTGACCAAGCTGGCGGCTGCATTTCGGAGAGCCATTTTGTCGATTGCAAAGGCCATCTGAGAAAGCAGGTTTTGTGTAAAGATGTTTCGAACGTTGTGATGAACTGATTCAGCAAGAAAGTCGGAGGTCGAGGATGAAGCCGAGCCCGCGGATTTAGTAGTCGTAGTAGAAGCAGTCTCGATACGATCTGCAAGGGCACAAAATGGTGATGGTGACAATCTCCATTCTGGACGTTCCATGATACCCGCGATACCTTCCAGAATTGCAGGACGATCGGTCCCAGAGATTGACTGGTTATTGCGTCCAGAAAGCAGCTCCAAAAGACCAGTCCACCAGCCATTCAAGATGTTAGCCCGTCGATCTAGATCTTCAGGCCGTAGCTTGTGGTTCGAGGGATGCGTAGCATAGGAACGGAGAAATGGTAGAAGCGTGGTGCGCACAACATTTGCTTTGAAAGCAATAGACTTGTGCTGGAACCTGGGAAGGACATTAGCTTGATATATGAGAGAGCAAGTATGCCTTACTTGCGAAGGTCCCCCTCGAGCGTCCGGAACACAGTCCAGAGCTCATCTTTCTTGCGCGGCTCCGTCTTGAGGCCTTTGAGCTTGTCGGGAGATATGGTCTGCGGCAAGGGAGGAATGTGGGCCGGACTGGTGGGCGATCGCACATAAGAAGGAAGTTTGTCGGTAGAAAAAGATTTCGGAAGCGGAGGAACAGGAGGCTCGTTTGCGGTCGCAGGCGATGTTACGGATTCCGAGGATGAGGTAGTGAAGAAGCCGCTGAGTCTTTTGTTCTTCTTGGTGAGAAGGCGACTTTTGTGGGTTGTGGGGCTATCGGTTGTGTCTTTGGACGATCTCGATTCTTCAGGAATACTGGCCGTCACTGTCAGTCCCTTCCGCTTGGTGGCCTCGACACTCAGTGAAGCTGCGCGCGATTCGCCCTCCTTCACAGGGTCGGCCGTTTCTTTGCTGGGGGAGGACGACCTTGACCCAACGAAGCTCTTCCTCCGCAGGCGTGTCAGCGAACGCACCGGGGAAATGGCACTCGGGTTTTCGGAACGCTTAAGACTGCTGCTGCGGGTGCGCCCAGACTTGCGCTCTTTGGAAGGCTCGCGGCTCTTGCTAGAGAAGGGCAGGAATCTCGACGACCGGCGCGAGTTGTTGGGTCTCAGCTGAGGCATTTCCGGCATGCGCTCTTCGTGCGACGCTTCCTCGTCTGGGCTGGTGCCATCCGAGGACGTGTACGGGTCATCTGGACTGATGCCTGTCTTCAGTTCTTCTTCGGAGATGGTGCCCTTCAGTTCCAGCAGCTGCGGATCGTCCAGGTCCTTCACCTTGGGAAAGTAGGTGTAGCTGGCAGCTTTCGGCAGCTTGGGCTTCTCCGGCTGGCGGTCGGGCGGCGGTGGGAGGACCTCGGAAACAGCGCGGCTGCGACCTCGAAGGGCGTTGGAGAGTAAGTCATGGCCGCGCTGGACCGGGGCAACTGCGTGCATGGTGGTGGACAGGGAAGACGGCGTAAGCGTAGCTTCCCTACGAGCGTCCTCGTAGTCTTGGTGCGGAGTTCTCTAAGGGCTCATGTTTCCCGACAGGAGCGAGTGCTGCGGATGGTGGGTTCTGGGGGCAGCGAGTGGAAGTCTCTCGAGGCAACGAGGGCGTCGGGGCGGAGACGTCAGCGGGGCGTGCAGGGTGAGAGAGAGAGTGTGTGTGAGGCAGAGTGAGGGAGGGTCGAGAAGCAGGATGGGCGGAGGATGCAGCGGCGTGTGAAGAGACAGCGAGCGTGGAGGGGCGGCAAGGTAGCGACCGACGGGGACTTGGGACGGAGACACAGATTTCTGAGCACTAGGAGAGGCGGAGCTGTATGCGATGGAGCGTTGACGCTCGAAGTCGGTAAAATTGGCGCTGTCGCAGATGCGAAGAAGCCGGGCGAGCTAGACCAGGGTGATACCAAGTTTATCTTCGGTGGCTTCGCCTACGGCGATCACGGCTGAGGACCCAAGTCGGCGCGTGTCGGTCGGGGATTTCCATCTGCCTGCGGCCATGTCCAATTCCCATGGCGGGCATCGCGGGCGCCTGCCGCCTCTGCACCGGGGCGCGGCGTGTGACAGCAGGCATGCCCGCCCCCGGTGCCCAGGTGGCCTGGCAAGCTTCGCATCGAGCGTTGGAGAACATGGCTCGTGCGATATGCCAGTGGTTTAGCGGAAGTGGCCCTGGAAGCGGAGCCACCTTGGTGCTGGCCTTTGCCTCCAGTTAATCTCGAACGTGCTTGGGACCTGGCCATAACGGTGCAAGTAAGTAAGCATCTGTGTAGGCATGTACATATCTAGCCATGTAGCCATGTAATGTTAGGTATTCGCTTGCATGACGTACTCGCACGAGCGGCCTATCACGTATACCGCGGACCCTTCACCACCGCCCGACTCCTCAGCTGAACAACGCTGTCCGCCATGTGGGTAGCACGCTAAGTAGTGCATTTGCGGACCTCCCTCCTCCTTGTCTTGTGCAACAGCCGCGCGCTGGGGCTCGGCGTGGGGCGTGCCAGCCTTGTATATGCGATGGTCCACGTAGTGTGCCCTCACCAGACCGTGCAAAACCAGCTCTACACCCGATATACCCGGGACGGATTACGGGTGGACGAGCGCCGGAGCCCTCAGCGACATGCATGAGCTCGACCCGTCGTCCATGCCCGCCAATCTGTTCCACAGCATCGCCGAAGCTCACGCCTACTGCTAGGCGCAGTAGCAAGCAACAAAACATAACAGCGTCACAAATGCATGATGTTCTGGTAATCCTGGTCCCCAGCAGCTCGTCAATCCGCCCACGGCTCGCACGGGCGGACCGGGCGGATACACGGTCACGTGATGCATTTTGGCGCGGATCTGAACACTGGACATATGGATGGCTGGTTCACGCTCTCTGGATGCAGCTGTATTGCCCGATAATGACACATCCGACTATTTTGTACACGTTGGTCCTACTTGCTAGCCTTCTAATGAGCAGCAGGGGTCGTCTCCTCCTCCTCCTCGAACCAGTCCTCCTCAACTGGAGCCGCGCCCGATTCCGAGCTTGTCGTGCCCTCAAGCTCCACCTGCTGCGTCTCGTACGCCTGCAAGTCGTTTGCAAGGTCGCTCTCTTCGGGGGACGCGGGGGTCTTGGGGAGAGTGAACTTCTGGACGTGACCCTCGGCGTCGGAGGCCTTGACTTGGGGCACCTTGTAGTTCTTAAGTTCGCGGAGGTACAGGTCCTGCACAAGATCGGCTGAGAAGCGCCAATTCCATCAGCAGAGTCCTCTCGCATGCTGAAAAAGATGATATACCTTGTCGGACGGCTGTCGGGACGATGAAGGTACGGCGAGCGACCAAGGCGGGTTGCTGCCGGGCGACGCGGGCGAGCGTCTGGCGCTGCATTGAGTCAGTAGAAGCCCCGAGCCAATCTGCGGGTCTCACGCACCGAAGCCCTGATGGATTGCGCGAACATGGTGTCGGAGGTGTGGATGGAGCTGTATGGGAGCTTCGGAGAGGTGAAGTCGTCGGCTGTTTTTCTCAGGGAAGAGCGCTTCCCGATGGGGACTGGCGTGCTTGCAGGTATTCAACGTCACGTGTGTATTATGTCAGCATCAGTGCGGCTGCCTTGTCCCCAACGCACTTGTTCTCTCTCTTTCTCCCAGCAGGCCGCCACTCTCGACCCATACTCGCCGTCTCGACAACTCCTCCCGATCTCCGAACGCTGCAGTAATCTCTTGCCCGAAGAACGCCGTGTCAAGGACCTGGGTATCCTGCGTGGTTTAGGAAGATCCGATCGAGGCCGATAGTACCCAGAAGTTCGGCTCAACCCAGCACGAGGATGTCGCTCGTTCCTACGTCAACACCTGCGTTCGCGCCCGACGGTCGTCAGCTGTCGCCTGGCGAAGTCTGGGAAGAGGATGCGCCTGTCGTTAAGAAGGAGCAAGAGTGGCGAGAGGATCTCAATGTGCTTCTCATCTGTCCCGACTGCCGGGAGGTGCCGCCAAACCTCGTCGAGAACTTCTCTCGAGGCGACACTGTGTGCGGTGATTGCGGACGGGTCCTCTCGGAGAAAAACTTAGACTTCCGCTCCGAGTGGCGTACTTTCTCCAACGACGACCAGGGCAACGATGACCCTTCGCGTATAGGAGAAGCAGCCAATCCGCTGCTTCATGGCTCTCAGCTACACACAGAGATTGCATTCGGCGATGCAAGCAACCGTCATCGTGAACTTTCCCGTGCCCAGAACAAGTCCAATGCAGACAAGACCAACAAGTCTTTATCTGCTGCCTATGCTTCCATCAGCACACTTTGCGAACAGAATTCCATGAACAAGACGATAGCAGAGTCTGCAAAGTTGATGTACAAGATGACCGATGACGAGAAGCTCTTCAAGGGCAAATCGCAAGATGCTGTCATTGCAGGATGCATCTTCATCGCTTGTCGCCAACATGGCTATGGCCGATCATTCCGCGAAATTTACAAACTTACGCGCATTTCTAAAAAGGAGATTGGTCGAACGTTCAAGATTCTAGACGCTTTCATTGGCAAGAAGAAGAAAGAGCAAGCAGGTGCCAAGGCAGCCGGCAATGGTGCTGTCATCAGTGCAGGCAATTTCAATCAATCGAAAGCTACCACAGCATCCGAGCTTATCGGTCGAGCATGTTCGCGTCTACACATTGGCAAGCTGGAGATGATTGCGAAAGAGTGTGCCAGCAAGGTGAACCAGCTTGGAGTTGCTGCCGGGCGCTCTCCTCTGTCTATCACAGGAGCTGTTCTATACCTTGTGTCACACCTCATGGGCACGGCAAAGACTCCCAAAGAAATTGGCGCGGTTGTTGATGTTTCCGATGGCACTATTCGAACCGCTTACAAGCTCATGTACGCTCGTCTGGACGACATCGTCGAGCCCGCTTGGATTGAAAAGGGCGGTGACAAGTCTCGCGTGCCTGTGGCCTAGCCTACCAACCAGATGCTATGGGTGAGGTTTCACATTGAGATCTTCGGATGTTCAAGGTTCGGAAGGTCGTTCTTTGGTGAGGTGGCAGTGGTGGTTTCAGATTTATCTTTGGCTTTTTTATTTTCACACTGGAGTTTAAGAGTTTGGGCATTTGCGTCGGCGTAAGGTGAGCATGATTGCTCTTGGTTGCGCCTACGGAGGGCCTACTCAGTCTCTAAATTGCCCCCTTCGATACCCCTCGCATACGGTGCGACAGATGGAAACACTCAGCTATAGACTGCGCCACATGGGCAAAGTAATCATTAACAAGTTTGCCTCTACAGTTCTCTGTCCCCCGTCGTGTAACCTCACTCTAGTGATGACATTTGCCGCGCTGCCTGCAATGCTACAGGCAGAGGTGGATGATACGTTGCCTATGCATGTTTCTCCTGTGAATTGGTGCAAAGTGAGCTTGTTGAGAAGTGAGTAGGTAACCCTCAAGCTTATGTATCCAATGAATATGTCACCATTATCTTTGTCTCGTCACTTCAATTCTGTTTTTGGTTTGAAGAGTGACGTGTCTACAGAGCAATTTCCCTATTAATGGCGCACCAGTCATTGGCCGCAACTGATAGTTGCATACGTGTGGGAAAGCGGCACTACTGTCGTTGACAGACTACCTTCCTCTCAGCAAAACTTGATCCGGGTCTTCTTGCTCGCATGTCGATGATTGCTAAGTGCATTTCCAATGCATGTTTCAATACTGTGGTTGTTGATCAGGATGAGTTCAAACAGCCTTCCCAACACATGAATCCACCGTAGCTCTGCCCCCATTGTTGTTGACGCAGATACACACTGAGCAATCGGTAGGCGCCTTAAAAGTAGCTATATGGTGCCCCCCGCCAGCTCTTTACTGTGCATCACTTCTTCTACCTCGAATTTTGCAAATTCTCCATGTGTCTTATCGAGCCGATTTGGACATCTTGACAGCACACAACGATTTGATAGGGCAGATTCTGAGTCGAAGATCACCCCAACAAGGCTTCCCTATACGTCACCATCACCATGGTTCGTCTCTCTTCCCTTTCTGGTGCACTCGTTCTCTTCACTGGTCCTCGTCTCATCTTTGGGGCCAACAACGTTATTTGGAAGAACCACTGTGACTACGATCTCTTCTTTTGGATCGTCGGTACTAAGCAACACGAGAGTGACGATGCCTACACCCGCGTTCCTGCTCGGGGTGAGTTAGTCGACAGCATGAAAGAGTTGGGTGGGTCAGGCGCGGCTATCAAAATCCGAGATGTCCCTTACTACACTGTGGCACCTGCCGGTATTTTGCAACTGGAATATTTTGTCGACCATGTGCAAAACAAAGTATTTTACGATTCCAGCATCATCAACTGCGATATCAATGCAGGGCCCCAGAGTCCGTGGTATTGTCCATTTGCACATGGAGGTGTGAAATTGTCCGTTCCTGAGAAACTGGAGCCTTTGATCGAGTGCAAAGATGCCTACTGCAGGCTTGGAGGCAAGTGCAATCGGGAAACGTACTTGGTACCTGGGGGTTATCCAGGCGAGCCGAGTCTATCGTGTGGTATTGGTATCGATATTATCTTCGAGACTTGTGTTGAAGCCTCTGTGGAGAGGACGTGGGAGGACGGCAAGCCTGGCCCAGCACCAGTCCATCCACTCCCGCCTCCGCCTCCGCCTCCGCCTCCATCTCCTCCTTCGCCTCCTTCGCCTCCTTCTCCACAACCGCCGCCACCACCAGGACAGTGGCAGCCCCCAACGCCCGTGGCAGAAAGCTTCGTCACCGTCACAAAGGTAGTCACTCAATTCCCTCTACACACTGGCTACCCTACCACGTATCCGGTCCCGCCAGGATTTCCAGAGGACGCAGTCTGCTTCGATTCGAAATGCTGGTGTCATGGGACGTACAGCGACCCCAACGCAGGACGAGCCAACTGCAGTGGCATGGAGGGTGCGTTCGAGTGCTATTACTCGGGGGATTGTGATACCTGGTTCCAGGGTGGGCGGTAGGAAAAGAAGGGCGTAGCGGTTTGATCCAGGCGTGCAGCAAGTGACCCTCCCTGTAGTAGCAGAGTAAGTGGTCAAGGGTCAGTAAAGTCTACTATGTTGATGGTCCACTACATGTGCATGGTGTTTTGCTGCTAGCCGTGGAGGCCGGGGCTGCTGCTGACTCGGATGCAGGGTGAGGGTCCCCCATTGGCCCGGCTCGTGGCACGCGCAGGGTCCAAAGGCTGCGGCGTGTCGTGGCGTGGCGTGGCGGCAGCTCGTCCGTGTTGTGAATTCTGGAAAGGAAACAAGGCCTCTCTCGCAACCAGGCCGTTGCTTCGCGGGGCTGCTGGCATTCATCTTTTCCTCCCCGGATTCGCACGCTTCAATTGCACGGCGGCAGCGGTCTAGTTCCACAAGGCCCGCCATTGTGCACCCAGCCGCTTCGACCATCTGGCTCGTCCGGACGCTCGCAACTCCGCAGCACGGCTCAACTCCTGAAGCCATTTAGCCCTGCGAGCTGCAAGCTCCAGATCGCCCGTTTTCCGCGATTCTGCTGTGTCCTCCCATCATCGGCCGTTGACCGCTGATTGCTGACCGCTGACCGCTGACCGCTGACCGTTGACCGCTGACCGTTAACCGTTAACCGTTGACCGTCGCCATGGCCGTGGGCAAATACCAGCCCCTCACCCTGAAGCCCATCAACTTCTCCCTCACCGAGGGCACGTCGATCCCGGCGCCTGCAGACACGCCTCCGGACACGCCGCGCCCGCCGACGCCTGGGAAGGGCCCGCTTTCGTCGCACCCAACGCCCAAATCCGCCGTCTTTCCTCACCGCGAATCTGAAAACACGCCGCCGAACAAGGACTCGTCCGAGTCGAATCTCGACCAGACGGCCACCAACGACGCCTCCAGCACCGTGTCTCCCTCGAGCCCGTCGAGCAGACGCCCGTCGTCGGTGCGCAAGTTCCTGGGACTGCGCCCGCTCTCGTCGCACGACAGCCTCTATCCAGACAGGCCGGGCTCGCCGGCCACAATCGGCAGCCAGCCAAGCTTGAGGCGGAAGAAGAGCGGCAGCTGGTTCGGCAAGAGCAAGAGGCAAAGCTCCTTTGTCATTGGGTCGCTGCCCGAAGGCAAGGAGAGCGGTGCAGCGCAGGCGAACGGCACGAGGCCCACGCCTGCCTCACTGCCCCCGCCGAAGAAGAAGGGCCCGCCGCCACCGGCGCTGCCAGAGCTCAAGTCGTTCGGGTTCAGTTCAGACCTGGGGGCGGACGACATGTTCAAGGGCATAAACTGAGGACGGGGACACGGGGACACGGGAACGAGGGAACGAGAGAGAAGACAGAGGAACGGTATACGCTTACGATGGATTCAGACGGACCGAGTTTAATGACGCTTGTTGATTGTTTTTGTGCTGGGTGGGTGCGGTCGAGACTTCTACCAGCCTGTGGATATTTTTTTTGATTGCATTGATTGCTGCACACGATACCCCCAGTCGGAGGATGGGCGATGGAAACCCCAGAGGCAGAAGCGTCTTTGGTGGACACGAGAGGGCAGAGAGCAGATTGGTGAGGGACGAGGTCCCAGAGCACCGTGTGCATCGCCCACACCGGTCTTGTCTGCCGCCTTCTATGTATCTTCTTCCGCTGCCGGAGACAGCTCCGAGCGCATACTATATCTGACATATTTTCTCCTTTGTCACCCTATCAACTTTCTGCTTGCACGTGCATTGTTGTGTTCCAAGGTTTCACTGCAAAGGTTATGTAGGTATGTATGTATACCTCCTGCATGCAAGGTGGATGGTCCAATCAGCGCCCTGGCCGTTGCTGGGGCGCTAGCCACGAAAGCGGCGCCCACAACAAACAAGAGACACCTGAAGACGCTCCCGACATCATCACGCACGTCGCACGCACGCACACCCGCCCGCCCTGCAGCCGAACCACCATCGCATCTTACAACTCTCCCTCCCCCGTGCCCTTTTTGTCCTTTTGGATACCCGCTCCCATCGCGACGCCTTTTCCCATGGCCAACGAGCCGGGCCTCTTCTCGGTCCGCCGCCAGGTACGTCGGCCTGCCTCGCCCTTTGCATGCAGTCCTATTCTGACCACGCGCGCAGACGCTGGCACCCATGAACACGAATCTCACATCTATTCCCATGCCCTCGTCCGCCATGAAGCGCACGAGCTCCATCAACGGCATGCAACAGGCCGGCGCGCCTTTTGCTGCGAACCACGCGCGATCCCAGTCCGGCTCCAGAATGTCGCTGGCCCCTGGCCGTCCCAGCCAGCCCATCTTCCAGCGCTCGTCCTCCGGCACAAACCTTGCCGACCAGGGCTTCCAGTCTGCTCATCGCAACTCGACCAGCAACATGTTCGCCGCAGCCAGCACAGGGGGCAGGAAAAGCTTCGCTCCGGGCGCCTCCATCTTCACAACCCCCGCCCCCGCCCCAAACTTCCACCAAGAGTCGCAGCGGAGAAGCAGCGTCTTCAAGTCGCGCGCCTCGCACGTGCCTGGCCAGAATGGCATTAAGCAGTCCTTCTTCCAGATGGCACCGCAGCCCGCTACTCTGCCAAACGACCCGCGCCGTCTCAAGGACGCAAGCACCCGAAGGCAGTTTGCGGATGAACTGCTCGAGTACCTGACCCAAAACAACTTCGAAATGGAAGCCAAGCACACGCTCTCACCAAAGTGCATGACCTCGCCAACACAGAAGGACTTCGATTGTATGTTCAAGTGGCTTTACCACCGCATTGACCCCTCGTACAAGTTTCAAGGAAAAGTCGACCAGGAAGCTCCCATTCTGCTCAAACAACTTCGCTACCCATGGGAAAAAGGCATCTTGAAGTCGCAGCTTGCCTCTGTCGGTGGCAACAACTGGCCGACATTCCTCGGCATGTTGCATTGGATGATGCAGTTATCAAAGATGATCAATTCGTATGAGCAGGGTTCCTACGACGATGCCTGTTTTGCAGCCGGCCACGACGTTTCTGGAGACAGAATTATCTTTGACTTCCTTTCCGACGCATACCAGACTTGGCTGACTGCAGAGGAGCCTGACGACGGAGAAGATGAGGATGAAGCACTGCGCAAGTCAATTGAGCCTCACGTTCACGCCATGGCACGGCGCTTCGATGAAGCCAACGCGCAACACGTCGAGGAGGTTAAGCTCTTGGAAGCTGAGCACAAGGCGCTTCAGGACCAAATCGATAAACTATCCGAAGCGGGCCCCCGAATTCAGGAACTCACAGCCCAGATCAAGACTTTGGAAGAAGACCGTACCAAATTTGAATCATATAACGCCAACTTAGGACAGAGGATGCAGAAGTACACTGACCGGAGTAATCTTCTCCAGGAAGAGATGGAGAAGATAGAAGCTGAGCTGGAGTCTACGGACAAAGAGCGGCAGGACCTCCAAGCTATCATTGATGGTCGTGGGATGACCATTGCCGACATAGATCGCATGTCTTCCGAGAAGGAACGCCTGGACACTTCTCTCCAGACCGCCTCCACTCGTGTCGAAGAATCTAAGAAGCGCGTCGCGGAAAAGGAACTCGCCGCCTCTCGTAAACTAGACGAACTCGAGCACACGATTGAGCGTTTCAACAACCTCGGCTACCAGATTGGTGTCATTCCATCCACAGCGGCCAACGCAAAAGGGATAGAGTACGAACTCGTCCTCACCATCAACGATGGTCCCAACTTCTCAGGCAGCCAAATGGGCTCATCCGCCAGAGAAGCATCAGATCGGTTGCTCGCGGACTCCGGTACGGGTTACTCACCACACCATCTGCTCAACCTCGACCTTCGCGGTACTGTCAAATCCAACATCCTTACTCTGCGCAAGGAGATTGCAGAGCGCCGCAATGCTGCGCTGGAAGCAGATATGAGCAATCACGACATGCTTGACAAGGTCAAGGAGGCCATTGACGACAAGCAGGCCGAAGTCGAAGCACTAGGCCATCGTGTTGCGCAGGCAGAAGAAGAACTTGAGAAGCTACGTGAGATCACTTCAACGCAGAAGACATCATCCGACGCGCAGATCGAGAAGATGGAGAAAGAACTAGGCCGCATGCGCAGCGGACTCGGGGAATCAGTACAGCTCATGGTACAGCGTGAGATGGCTGTGAATATCGAGTAAGTACCATCGTGCAGGCGGAGAAGACTCAGCTAACGAGTGCAACAGATACGAACAACTCCAGCTCCGCGCCAACACGCTGCGCGAAGAGCTCCACACCGAGATCGAGCGCATGCTCGATGACATTGTGCGCTTCAAGCTACACATTCAAAAGTCGCTCGAGGAGTACGAACAGTTCATTGCCGACGAGGTCGAGCGCAGCTGTGAGGAAGAAGATCAGCTTGGGGACGTCGAGGACGTTGATGAGGCGTAGTTCGTGCGCACTCCATGTTCAAGAGTCACGAAGATCAATGATGTTGAATTGGATAATGATTATGAGGGATGGTCGAGGCGTTTCGGGGTTTTGGGATCGCCATTTTGAATCTGACATGCTTGGGCGGAGCGAACTTGGGTGGGGATTGGCTAAGCGGTCTGTCTGTCTACCTGCGAATGATACCTCTTCTTGCACTTCACTTCGTCTATATAGCCTAGGATCTGGAATAGTCTACATGCGCTACATACTTTGTCGGACGTCTCTTTGGTGTGTAGTCAGCCTCAATATGATCGGGTCCAGACAGTGTTCAATCTGTCCTGGTTCACTGGAAACTAAGGGGTAGCACGCAGCACCGCCGAACTTTGACACCGTTTTGGTAAATACATTGCATGCTTCCATTCAAGTCATTCTACATGAAGATTGTCGTCACCTAGGTTTGTATACGGAGAAGTGCATGTTCACGAAACCAAAATACTGCCATAACCCGCCATTATAACACCCGTTCTGGTAAAACAGAGCACACTAAAGCCTATAGGTCCTTACTATTGATGTGGAGACACGGTAGCTCGTCGTCCCGACTGAAGAATCCTATTTCTTGGCCTTGTTGTTCGGTGGACGCCCGCTGAGGATGTCGACGTACTCCTTCAGGTCCATCCAGAATTCCTTCTTTGGTCGTCGTCGGTGCCAATCAGTCTCCTATAACATGTCAGCATGCCGCAGTGCGATTTGGGTAGACATTGTCACGTACCTTCTTCTCGATCGCTTCCATGGGTGAAAACAACACCTTCGCCCCCTTAATACCAATGACAACTGTGCTCATGGGATCGTCATCGATGTCGTCTGGGTCCATACCGGCAAACTGCTCAATGTGTTCCATGCTTCGGAATGCGAATCGCACCGCCCTCACGCGGTCCATCGGACTCGGTATCGTTCCCTGTTGGAAGTGTCCAGGCACACCGTGCCTGGATTCAAACTTGCCCTTGCCAGCCTCGGCGATCATGTCGGCAATGATTTGCACAGAGTATGTCTTCGAAGCCTTTTCATTGACGAGAATAACCTTTCCTGCACGGTTTTGGCCCTTGTCCTGGACGAAGGCATCACGCAGAGCATCAATGTCGTGATCCAGCATCTTGAGTGAGACGCCGTCTTCTGGGGTATAAACTGCAAACGCACCGATGGAAAGACCCGCAATGGTGGCTATGTATCCGGACTCTCCACCTTGTGTTTCGACAACGAAAACGCGGCGACGCGAGGCAGAGGCAGACTGACGACAAGCATCGCAGTATTGGATGAGCGCGTTGAGGCAGGTATCTGAGCCGATGGAGTACTCTGTTCCAGGAACGTTGTTGGAGATTGTCGCGGGGAGGATGACCATGGGAATTTTGAAAGACTTGTAGTGCTCCCTGCCTTGGCGAAGCTCGCTGACTGCGGTGAAGGCTTCAAACCCACCTACTACGAACAGAGCCTCGATCTTGTGTTCCTTGAAGACGTATGCCACTGTCTCCAGATCCTCACTTGGAAGACCACGGTTTGTGCCGATTTCCGATCCGCCCTTGTTCGCCCAGGTTTCAGCGTCGAGCCAGTCAATGTCTCGTACTGCCCCAAGGGGTTTATCTGAATGGTGTCGGATGAGTCCAGGGAAGCCGTTGTGGAGAGCAACAGGTGTATGACCACGTGCCAGGCAGTAGGCGACTGCGGCGCGCGTCGCAGCGTTCATGCCACCCGCAGGAGCACCAACGTGGATGATGCCAACACGCATCCGTTTTTCTTGCGGTAACTTCAAGTCTGGCTGCTCTGAAGATGTGGTGATCTGGTAGGCCTTGAAGTATTCGGAAAACTCGGCATCGCGTAAGTCCATGGCCGTCTTGAAATCTTTCTTTTCAATCGCCTCGGCGACCTTCTTCGTTTGCGCAACAGCCTCTAACAGTGGACGACGCACAATCTTGTTCTCAATCATGCAAATGACAGGTGAAGGGGTCTCGGGGGTGGCTTCTAGGACGGCCTTGACTGCCTCAACACCCTGAAGCGTCGAAAGCATCCGGTCGTATGCAGCAGGCTGTCCTCCCCGCTGGACGTGTCCGAGTGTCGTGACACGGGTATCCAGGCCAGCCCCGGAAAGAATTTCCTTGATCTGGTGTGGGGTGATCTTGTTGAGGTGTTCGTCAATGGCTCCTTCGGCAACGATGACAATGGTCTTCCGCTTGCCCATGGCACGATGCTTTCTGATGATGTTGAGCATGCTGCCTTCCCAGCCCTCCTTGGCAGGCTGCTCTGGGATGAAGATGAAGTCACTGCCGGTAGCCACACCAGCCATGAGTGTGAGCCAACCGCAATGCCTACCCATGGTCTCGACAACGAAGGCGCGCTGGTGGCTTGTGGCTGTCGTGTCGACGGAATCAATTGCCTCGCAGATGCGGGCGAGGGAGCTGTAGCAGCCAATGGTGGCATCCGTCATGCTGAGGTCGTTGTCGATGGAGCCAACGAGGCCGACAATGTTGAGATGCTTGAAGGGGTCGACTTGGGCTTGGGTGAGCTCTTTCCTCTGCACCAACTCTTCCAGGAGGCTGGGCCACTCGTCGCGGAACCTGTCTGCTCCGGTGAGACTGCCGTCACCGCCGCAAATGACCAGGGCGTCGATGCCCTTGATGATCATGTTCTTGGCGGCGGTTCTCCGGCCGTCTCGCTGCATGAACTCCATGCATCGTGCCTAGCAATGGGTCAGTATGGGCTGGGCAGGGTGGGGTGTGCCGACACAATGGCGTACCGTTCCGATCAGTGTGCCGCCCTCGGAGAGGAAACCTCGCACATCCTCCCACTTCATCTCCTTGATCATGTCGCCTCCCTTGACAAGGCCGTCGTAACCCTCGTAGATGGCGTAGGCCTCGCAATTGCTGTGCAGGGCCATGCGGACGACGGCGCGCACGCTTCCGTTCATGCCCGGGGCGTCACCGCCGGAAGTCATGACGCCAATTCTCCTCTTCTTGCCCTCGAGGGGCTTGGGGACGTCTGCAGGTGCCATTGTGGGCGGGGTGCTGGTGTGGGTGCGGGTGCGGGTGCGGAGTGGTGGTGGAGGTAGCAAAGGCTGCGGGTGGCAGCTTCCTGGGTCGGGCACCGATCAGTGGAAGGCGTGTTGGTTGAGCAAGCCGGGAAGACACAAAAGGGCAGAGCCAAGGGGTGATTGGTTGGCAGCGAAGGAAGTCGAGGTCGAGTGTTGGCGGGGAGAGTCAGACGGGTCTCCGCAGATTGTTGGGAGGGGTGAAGCTGAGGGCAAGCTCGAGGGTTAAGTAGCAGTGGATGGTCGCGGGGTGACAATGGCGAGGGCGTGAGGAGACTTGGACTGGGGCAGGATCAGGATCAGGGTCAGGATACCAATGCTGAGCGCGGCTTTCTCAAATAAGAGTCTGCACGATAAGGTAGTCTGCCTCTTCGTCCAACAGCTTGCAATGACGTGGGGTTGCGAAAAACAAAGCTCCCTGGTCCCACTTGACCAACGCGCCGGCGGCGGGGCAGCTTCTCGTGCGCGGGCCGACCTTGGATCGAGAGACTACGCGGAGAGACTAGGTAAGGTATTCTGCCAGTAGAGTAGTAGACTACCCTTGTAGAGACCATCTATTCTGCCAGCAGAGAGACTAGATATTCTACCAGTCGAGAGATGGTGCTCGGTGCTCGGTGCTCAGTGCTCACCACCCGTCGTGGACCTCACCACCTCACCACCTCACCACCTCACCACCTCACGCCACGAACGAGCCGCATGCCATGCACCAGTGGCCAAGCCCCGACCCCCAAGCCCTCCAAGGGCTCACCACCTCGCACGTGGGAGAGGCTAGGGCTTCCAAGGTAGGTTGACTACCTCCTTGCCCGTCTGCGACTCTCCGCCACCGGGGCCCGGGACCTACGTTAGGTACCGCAGCATGCACGTGATCTCGGGGGTGCCCACCCCAGGTGCAGGTGCCCGCCCAGGTGCCTAGGTGTCCACCTGGGCAGGTGCAGCACCGGCGAGCTATCTGATGTGCTGTGCATGCAGACCGAAATTCGCTCCTACTCTGCGCCTAGTCTACGCCAGCCGCGCAACCCGTTCACAGGTCCAGTCCCCCCGTTTGACTGGACATGCCAAACTTGCCGCTAGTGTGCCATCCATAGTGTATATGTACCATTGTAGCTTGTAGATACTCTGCCTTGCCTCGCATGAGGCGCCATAACCCAATGCCACCGCATTGGCCATGCGCAGCTATAGGTACAAAACCAACCCGTCGCACTCTTGATTGCAAACACGAACCGAGTCAACGAGATTATTGCTGTATAAAACTCAAGCCCGACAACCACGCCGTGGGATGCGAAACCGCTACGCTCAACAAGTGCCATTCAATGTCTGTTCAAAAAAACAATTCCTTCACTTCCACTGCAACCCTTCCTGCTTTCCCTCCGCCGCCGTGACTACACCCGCCGCCATAACTTGGCCCTGCTTCCCACTCCCCCGTGACATCGTCAATTCCCGTCAGCCATTCGTGTGCATCCTCATCGTACTCGTCTGCGGCCTCGCGATTCCGATCCGGTCTCAGATCATAAACAATCTCACTCTTCAGGTTGCCCAAGAACCCCCGATGGTCTTTTCTAGGCGGATGTTTTCTAGAGGGTCCACGATCTTCACAGCCATGTATGGATTTCGACGTGCGGCAACGATTCGGGCCTGTGCTGCGAGTCGCGATCGCACAGGTGTACGCCCAACAGCAAGCCATGTCTCCTGATCATGGCTGCTCAATGACATGGACGAGGGGGATTCAATCACCGAATCGGTTCGTTCGCCTGGCGCGGTGCTGAGGAACTGCTTCAGCGAGTATGTGGATCCTTCGTCAGAACAGCTCGAGATCCACGGTGAATACCCCTCGAGGTTTACACTGATCAAAGTCAGTATACTGCATCTCGTCTTGTCAGTTTCGGAGCTGAAAACAACAACGTACCCAGGATTCTGGCCCAACGCCACAGAACGTGACACTGTCGTAAAGAACGACAGGTCTGATCGTAGGAGTGCATTGCCAAGTGGTTTACAAAGCGCTTGAAGGGTACCTTGTGGATCGTGAGGGGCACGGATCCGTTTGAGAGCCGGCAGATTGCCCTCTTCGATACTGGCAGCAAGAACCTTCGTCGCGAGGCAAGTGACCGGTTCATCGTTCGGAAATGGGAATACGTCTCCACTTTTTACATCGAGCAAAGATGCAGGAGGCAGTGGTGGGTCAACCTGTGATCTTAGTTCCCAATGGATTCTCTCCAATGTGGATGAGAGGAAGACTGGGGTGCGAAAACCTGTGCACAAGTCGGGGGCTATGTGTTGAGACAGAGAGAAGCTTTTCAAGAGAGGCATGTGGGGTGACAAGAAGCCGGCTAAAACGTCCAAATCGCACACTTCGAGGTCAACCAGAACGAGGCTCTCCAACGATGTTATGATGGAAGACGTCGATAGACGTCGAAGACCTTTGTCGTTGATGCCAGGGAGGTTCTCAAGCCGCAGCGACTGTAAATTAGATGGAAGCGAGTTTAGAGCCAGATTCGAGAAGGAGGAAGCGGAGAGTCCGGACAACGACAAGTGACGGAGCGCTGGTAGTTTTCTAATGGTACCGACAATAGCTCTATATGTGAGGTCGATTGCTGGTTGAGCCGACTCTTGATTTATGACAAGCGTCGATAGATTGCCATGATTTGAATTCAGTTCGAGAAATCTCTCCATGGGATCGCAGGCTGCATGATAGTAGTCTTCAGACGAGTCTGTTTCATTCTCATCTTCCTCCACAAGTGCATTTGCCAGGACCCATACCCTCTCTTTCAAAGCGGTTCTGGTCGACAGTGCATGCGACAGACGATTGAAGGAATGCGTGAAAGGTATGTGGAATCCAACAAGGCGTTCCAGATTCGGACAAGCCATGACGAGCGATGCAACCAGGTTGACAATCTCTTCTCTCTCGATGGAGGCGGTCAAGTAGAGTGCCTGGAAATCAGGTATATGTACTTCCCGTACCATGTTTGCAAGAGCTCTGCGCTCCCGAAGCGTTCTCCGGAGCAACTTTAGTCGGCTTGTACCTGGGACCCGGACCTTTGGCAACCTGCAGCTCGAATCGTCGCCGAGGACTCGCACTTTGCTATACCTTTGCGCAAAAATCAGTTGACCATGTAGAAATACAGTGCTGGCTTTGCAATCCAGTTCCATCATGTGGATATCACAAATAAAGCGCCCCGATAGACTGCATCAGAGTACTTTGGATTGGTATGTTGCAACCCATACATGTCGTATTTTCAAGGGTCATGCTATGACGCTCCCGCGGAGGTTGTGCATACGAGCAACGTCCTTGGACCCATACACTCTGGTACATGCCAAGCGCCAATATATCAGAAAGGAATGAAACGTACATGTGAAGGGTAGCTGCTCGGTCCCATGCTCGGCTCGTCAACGAGAGACTGTGGAGGTCTTTTATATAACATGCTGGACACGGCTGATTTTGTGAAAGGTGAATCAACTCCAGCTGTGTCAAAACACAGTCATACACCTCTCGAGGGAGTTGTTCGAAAACGCGACGCGGAAACAAAGTCTCGTTCGGTGTGCGCCTCCAAATTGAATTCCTCTTGTAGCGTTCCATCTCCCATGGGGTTTTCGTGAGCCGCGGGATCTCGTAGATGGCATGGACCGGTGGCCTCATAACTGCAGACGCTTTGCGAAAGGCATACGATTGTTCAATTCGGGCGCCGTCGAGTTTCACACCATGGGGATGGTAAAGGTAATCTGCATCGGCCGCTGCAGCAGGTGATGGATTGGATCGGTGCCTATCTAGCGCATCAGAATAGCGTCTAAACCTACCATGATCATGTCCACCGCAGAAAACAGCTCATGGCATTTGGTCGACTGACCAAGCCAAGGACAGCCCCACCCTTTATGGATTTGGTGGTCCAGAGATATGGAAATGTGGAGGGACTCACGATTCAAGCGCATGGCGAGAAGGATGGTGTGATCTTGAGGTATGTGGTTGCAACATGGTCGATTTGACAATATGTGTGCTGTCAGAAACCGTGGGAATCACAGTCTTTGGGAGATTGTAGGGGAAAGGACAAAAGAGTCATTATTACTCGGGGAAGAAAGAAGGAAATTACGACAGGGTCTGGGATGGCGATACGATAGCCCTCCATTTCGAAGAAACATGCCGGAAGGCTAGATGCCATAGGCAAGACCGGCCTACAGGAACCCAAAACCGATTCAGGGTCTACCCAGTCGATCACTGCCTCCAATCAAGCTTGCGGACCCCAGAAGTGCAGCAAATGAAAAGCCAATGGATGAGGAGCGGCCGGGCTAGGCGAATGTCAGAGGCAGAGTATAGTGGTTCACCATGTACAAAGTGCGGAGCCGTGGTCAAGCCCGCTACGCAAATCGTCGCCGACGAGCTGTCGTGCTATCTGTTGTTCCGCAGTTCCGCAGTCCCGCAGCGCATGTGTACATATGTAGGGGAGCTGGGATGCGGGGGCTGAGGCACCTGTCGTGGTTTTCGTCGTGTATCATGATTGCAAGACAGTCATTCCCGAGTGGTAACAGCTGGGGACCCTGTACAATGAGCAAGTATGCACTCATGGCGTCAATGTGAGCCTGTGAGATGGGAGGCTTGGGCGGACCAAGCTGGACCGAACGAGATTGGCGAGGAGACGTGGGGATAGTCCGCCGATCTTACAGCCATCCCATAGGGAATAGCGCTGAAGCTTGGAACGTGCACATCTGCTTAGTGTGGTGAGCATCATCATAATAACTTTGTAATCGTGATTAAGATTCATATGATACCGACAGGAATGCAGTAGCACGGCTATAGCGTTTGTTTCCAAAAGACAAAACAACCAGAGACCCCTTTGTCTTTTTCCTGCGACGCCGAACTCGTATCATTGTGCCATCTCAGCCTTGGTCAGGTGGCGCATCTGACAGCTCACGGTACGAGACGCGACGTTGCTGTCTATCGCACCCAAGAGGAAGAAAAACAAGTTACACCTGTAATTGCTTACGGTCGTGCCGCTGCGCACAGTCCCATACTTGCTTTTGCCGTGCTATCTTCGAGATGCTCCCTGCGTGCTTGTCGGTGGCTTCGATAAGCAAAGCTTGAGAAACATGTCGTGCCTCGATGATGCGATGCTGTGGGCAAAAAGGCCAAGCCATAAGGCTGGTATTGGTTTCAGGTACCAGACATGAATGCATGGGCGCAGCTCATGTGTCCCCCATAACTTCTCTATCGCACCCTCACTATGTCGTGACTAATTGGCAAGCTACAACATGTGCACATTGACCTAGTCATGATGGAGAGCATGATGCGGAAAGCAAAAGAGAAAAGTATCCGCTTGAGGTGCGAACCGAGTAGAAAAACAACATATCAGCAGACAAACGACAACCCGACGGGACCTTCCTAAAGTAGGCAGGTGGGTGACATCCCCAGGAATGAGCGGCCCGCGGAGCACACTTCGAACAATAGTATTTCTTCCTTCAACGACCAGCTGCTCTTCTTGCGATGCTCTTCACCCGCCCGCAACCATCCGATGGCTGTTCGGACAACTCATTGCCCCCTTACCATGTCGCCGACAAGCCTAAAACAATCTTCACCAAAAGAAACCAAAACCCACACCTTGACGTGCACGAAATTATTCTTTTATTGATTGGTATCTTTACAATTGTACATTGGATGGAAAAAGAATTGATAAACGCTAAAAATCATGTCTCATGGTTTTTGGTGTTGGCGAACCTGGTCTCGACCGGCCAGGTACCTGCCAGCCGGCAATCATTGTACACATCGACCGAATCATCGTACAACCCAACCTCTCTACTCCTCCTCTGGCCAGACATTGTATCCGAATGTATCCTTCATGTTGACAAAACGCGTGTGGCGTCCCTTAGCAACGCTCTGGATAGCCTCGAAGTCCTCATCGCTGAGCTCTGGGATCAACCAGTTGCTCTCGATACGCTTTGGCGTCGAGCTCTTTGGGAGCACGACGTAGCCCCTGCGGAGACCCCAAGCGAGCAATACCTGAGCAAGGTCATGTCCGCTCCTCTCGGCGACTTCTTTGAGCGTTTTGTTCTCTCGCACCGTCTCACCAGTCGTCGGGACCTGGTTCTGGCTGCCAAGGGGCGAGTATGCCTCGGGAATGATATCGTTCTTGATGCAGAATTGGACGAGGTCTTCGTTGGGTAGGAAAGGGTGGCATTCAATCTGGTTGACCATCGGCTTGACCTTGGCGTACGAGAGTGTCTTCTTGAGGCCCTCGATTGTCCAATTCGACGTACCGATGGACTTCGCCTTGCCCGACTCGTAAAGTTCCTCTAGCGCTCGCCACGAAGGTTCCAAATTGTTCGTCAAATCCTTCTTGAGGACATATTTGCCATCGGCGCCAATCTTGGGCATGTTGTTGTCATCGCTCTCCACAGCGAATGGCCAATGAAGGAGGAAGAGGTCGATGTAATCCATGCGAAGCTTCTCTAGAGAGTTGTTGAAGCTCCATTTGATCTGGTCGGGCTCCATCAGGTGAGGCCACACCTTGGTGCAGATGAAGATATCTGAGCGTTTGACGGAAGGATTTGTCTTGAGGAAATCGTGTACGGCATCTCCTACTTCGGCTTCATTCTGGTAGAACCAGGCACAGTCCAGGTGCCGGTATCCAGTGTTCAAAGCGTGTGTGACGGCCTTGTACGTCTCGCCAGTAGCGCCTTCGTTGGCAAAGGTTCCGAAGCCAACAGCTGGGATGGTAACGCCATTGGAGAGCTTGTACGTCTTGGTATTTGCGAGGGGTGCCATGTTGATGATTTGCTAAGGCGCAGTGTGTGTGGTCAAGAAGATACAGATGGGTGTGCTAGGTATGTGTCGAGGATTTGCTCAGCTAATGATTGTTCAGTGGTAATGATGATATGCCGAGCTCTCGCGCGGGGTCGATGCAAAGTCACATATATCCTCTACCATGGCTCCAACAGAAGACCATCGATGCTTCTACGCCATAACATCACTCTCGGACGTATCGCACGCTCTTCCACGGCCGGCTCCGGATATTCCTCGTCCCAGCACACTCTACTTACAATTTCTGCTGCGCCAAACCTGATCAACCCCATAAAACATCATCCAACAGTTTCATCGACGAGCAGATTCCTGGCAGTACCTGCTAAAGCATTACATCATTACGGTGGACCTCGGTGGACCCCTTCGTCTAGCGACCATCCGATGCAAGCCAGCGATGCTCTGTAATGATTCGCGAAGCGTGGGAAATCATTCTCGGAATCCGGCAAAGCCTGGCATTGCTGGTGCTGTCTTGCCCATTCCGGGGTAACGTAGCGTACCAATGCTAATTGCTGGCATCGCAGCTTTGCCGACTCTTCCACATGGCCAGGGCCGTCTTTGGCTGGCAACAAGACGTCAAGTGCGATCAGCAGGAACGGACCGCCGGAAAAGTGGGTCTTCCAGAGTTGGGCCGAACACTCGGCGAACCCATGCATCACTCTCTTTCGCATACCCACTTTTCGGCAAATTTTCCCACCCATGTCACCAATAATGAGGCTCTTCGCTTGAGGTGCAGACTGGCAACCTACAGTATCTACATCGATGCTTGTTGTTTCGGCGTTGCATTCGGCGTTGCATCGCGGCGATTGCCGTTCTTGAGGAAGGTATGGCCCCTCGATTGGTGTATCCATGTATGCATGCTGGGCACTGCTTGAGCCATCGTGCAAAGGTGCGTGCAGTGACTTCTTCAGGCTTGAATACGAGAGCCGTAGCGGTGAGTGTGGATATCGTGGTGGGGTACACTCGCATGAAGCTGGCACCACGTTGAGAGGTGGTGATAGCAGCTGTGGACCTCAGTTAAGCTTTGTGGCAAGTAAATCTGCCACGTTCAAATCCAACAGCCATTTTTACCCGCTTTTCTGGCACGACCAAGTATGCCAGCCTGGTCCGCCGGCTTTAGCTCGACCTTGGAGCGATAAGGGTCTTTCAGATGCGGCAACCGAGCGGCGAAGTGCTGAGCACAAACCATGGCTCCGGTCAAAGCGACATGCTGCGTCATGATGCTTGGTCTGTGGAGTACCTTAGTGGAGTCCAATCGAGGTTTCAGTGTAGCAAGTATGGAGCTTATCGGAAGGGTACGGGCAAGGCAGCGGCCGAAAGAACAGCCCAAGACTGCGACTAGAAGGTTGGAATGGTGTTACGTCGTAACGAGTGATGATGGCTGACATCAGTTATATACCCATCCCTCCGCAATCCCAAGACGTACTATTCCCATCCTCTCCAACTCCTCAACCTCTGCAAAGTGATCATCTTCCAGAACCCCTTAGCAGCTCTTCTTACATCCATTCGGTTTTGATACCTCAACTTCCTCAAGGCCATCACCATGCCTGCCTTTGACGACTCTGATTTTGGAGTCGATGCTTCCGTCGCTCCCGTCAAGACAAACGGCAGCACGAATGCAGCCACCGACAGCTCATCATACAAGGAAACACTCAGCATTCCCGCTGATGCCAATGGCCAGGGCCACAACTCTATCGAGGTTCCTGCAACTCGTTCTTCCATCTCAGACGCTTCTGCCTACATGCACAACCTCTCTCTGTCGCCCAGCATGAGGGACCGTCGCGGATCTCGCAACTCTTTCGGAACATCTCTCCCCATCCCTCGCTCTAAGCGTCAATCGAGGTTGTCCAGCGTACACTATGCCGAGGATGGAAAGCCTACACGTCCTGGTATGCCCCCGATCCAGCCTACGCGAGACATCCTGGCTGCGCAGGTGCAGGATCTCAGCAGCGAGAAGGTCAAGGCGGCCAAGGATATGGCATTCGTCTTTGACATTGACGGTGTGCTCGTCCATGGTGACCGTTTGATCCCCGAGGGCAAGCGTGTCCTCGAGATCCTCAATGGCGACAATGAACTTGGTATCAAGATCCCACACATCTTCCTCACGAACGGATCCGGAAAGGTCGAAACTCAGCGTGTTGCGCAGCTGAGCAAGATTCTCCACAACCCCATTTCCACCGATCAGTTCATCCAATCGCACACTCCCATGCGTGCTTTGGCCGAATACTACAAGACTGTCCTTGTTGTCGGTGGTGAAGGTTACAAGTGCCGCGAGGTCGCTGAAGAGTACGGTTTCCAGGACATCGTTGTTCCCAACGACATCATCGCTTGGGACCCCACTATCGCCCCCTACCGTGTCTTCACTGAGGAGGAGCGCAAGACCAGCCGGCCGCGTGATTTCTCAAAGACCAACATTGATGCTATCATGGTCTTCTCTGACAGCCGCGACTACGCTACCGACATGCAAATCATCATGGATCTCCTCCAATCTGAGGACGGCCGCTTTGGCACCAGGGCCAAGGATCCTGTATCCCAGCGTATTCCCATCTACTTCTCTCAGGGTGATCTGCTCTGCCCCACTGAGCACCCCTACCCCCGCATGTCTCAGGGTGCCTTCCGCATTGGCCTCGAAGCCATGTACAAGGCTCTTACCGGCGTTGACCTCGAGCGTGTAGTCTACGGCAAGCCCGAGCTTGCTACCTACAAGTATGCCGACGAGGTGATCGCGTCTTGGATGGAGACGATCCACAATGACGAGAAGCTGCCAAAGAACATCTACATGATCGGTGACAACCCCGCCTCTGACATCATCGGTGGTAACATGTACGGCTGGAACACGTGCTTGGTTCGCACAGGTGTGTACCAGGGCGAGGGTAACGACAAGGAGAACCCTGCAAGCTTCGGCGTTTTCATCAACGTGCTTGAGGCAGTGCAGACGGCTATCAAGAAGGAGCTTGGTCAGGACTTTAGGTTCCAGTTTGATGAGTCGATCAACCCGGTGCTAGGCAATGGCGGTGTATCAGCTATCGAGTAAAGCGACTATGGCTCAAGTGCTGAGTCGGGTTGTTGATGTTGTTGATGACATTATATGGCATACCTCTGGCGTTTGGGTTATGAGCTTTTAATTACTTCTTCTTTATTATGCATAGCTTGCCTGAACACATGAACAGCTGTGCTGCATAGATCAGACGATTTCCATATGAACAAGATACCAAAAAGCATATTCCACTTCTCCTACCTGATCCCAGTCTACCTGATTATGATGTAATGCAACCCTAAAGTGAATGTGCGGAGAACACTCATCACATGCAAATAGAGGTGTGGCTGCAGTCTAGCGTAGTCGATCAATAATGTGTCATGACGAATAGCCGGATGTATTAGACTACTATAGTCGTACAGATCTTACAACTACTCTGATCTGTATTTTTGCAACGCCCATCGATTCCAACGCGCGTTGGGAGACAGAGCGATCGATCGCGTTGTGAATGGTCGACGATCCTAAGCTACTTCAAACTCCGCTACGTTCGAAATAACCTCCGAATATCTCGGCAAAGTTTCCTCACCATCGCTGGCAGACGCATCATGACGTGCAAGCTACTCCGCTCAAAAGTACGAGTAAGCAATTTGCTCCCGTCCGCCGCGGTTACCAAGGGTGAAAAAGGTTAGTGATCTATTGGCATTTGGACCTTGCCAAAATCCTGGTTCAATTCCAAGCATTGATGATCATTTTCCTGCTGATCGATGTCGGTACAAAGGTAGCATCAAACCAGTGAGAATGAATATATGTGATCAGGTCGGTTAGTGTTGGGTGCACGCATCTTTCTTGTTAAGGCAGTAGGCTATCCGTATCATCTGCTCAAGTGAGCAAGAGTCGATCCAGCAATGCCACGTTCTTCTTCTCTTCCGCCATTTTCTTCTGAACTGAAGCCTTCTGGTTTGCGGGGCGGTATTTCATCAATACCATGTCGGAAAAGTGTTCCTTGGTAAATTCCATAGCGAGCTGGGCGTCGGAAAATTTCTCTTCCTTGATCAGCTGTTGTGCTGCTGCCAAACACATGCGCACCATGAACTTCTGCCTGCTCTGCTTTAGCGTGGTTGGCCCGATAATGCTATCTGGATGCCGTATAAGTCCGAGCGCTGGTTGCGGGTCAGGCTGAGTTGGGTGGCAGAGGCACAGCATGGCTTGGACGACGGGTTTCCATGTCAATAGCCATGACTGGGTGGACAATGCAAATTCTTCGTAGAGTGCAGGCGTGCAAGGAACCTGGGTGTTAGCAACGATTTGGTTGACAAGATGACTGCCAACGACTTGGAGGCTCTTGAGCCGTGGCCCGGTCACGGGTGATTCGTCGGCCCCCACTTGACGACATGCTTGCAGGAACACGGTCAAGGCTTCGTCGCGGGTGTGCGTCGACGCGACCATTTGCTTCAGCAGCTGCGACTTGAACTCGGCCACTTGGGCTGCAGTCAGAGTGTTGTTCTGCGTACACTCGCAGGAGTACCACCGCCACAAGGGGGTCTGGTTGCCCTCTGCTAGCAGCATTGGGACGAGTGTGTGCACGAGGGATTCTTTCGGAAGGCCGTTCGCGGTCATGGGGATAGCCATGAAGTCTTTCGACGCCTCTGCACCGCTCGTGCGCAGCCACTCTGCGATGATGGACGCGGGCCTTGCACCGGGGTTCGACGGTGACAGCGACCGTCGCCGGGCATTCGGCTTGCTCTGCGTCTTGTGCAGCATGTGGATGCACAGACTGGCTTTGGCCACATCGGCGGTGCCGAGGGCGACGTGGTCGAGGAACCAGGCGAGGGGGTCTTTCAGGACGTCTGCGGCGACAGCGGCGGAGGCATCGGATGCTCGCCGCTGCGGTCGGCGTGCAAAGAGCGGGTTGGCGAGGATGGAGGCGATGTGGTCGGCAGCCGAGTCGTAGGAGGACGGGAGGCGCGTGGGCTGCTCGACGCAGGCAAGCTCGGTGGAGGTGGTGGGCAGGAGGCGGTCGGAGGGCGCGGTGGGGTGCTCGCGGTCCAGGTGGGAGCGGAACGAGGTGGTCAGCAGGTTGAGCAGCTGCTGGCTCTCGCGGGGCGTCAGGGGCAGCTGGGGGTGGATCTTGGAGGCCAGCGAGCCGAAGGCGCGGCGGGCGGCGAGGGCGTGCATGGCGGGCGAGGCAGCGGTGCAGCGGTGCAGCAGTGCAGCAGGTGGTGTCGAGTGCCCGGGCGGGTGCGCAGCCAGCAGCGCACTGCCTGCACTGCTGGAGGGCGAGCCAGCGGCCCAGCCTGGGGCGTGCCCGCCCAGAGCACTTGCCACGGGGCACGTGACGGGCTCAGCCTTGATCGCACGCAGCCTGCGCATAGCCAGCACGCGCCGCCTTGCACACATCTCACAACCTCTTCACCGCGCATGCCATCCCCTCACACGTAGACTCGACTCTGCGCGAAAGCCCCGCGCCTGCCTGTTCCGCCCGCCAGCGCGCCAAGCGTTTGCTGCTTCTTTTAGTGCACCCTCCACCCACTCCCTAACGACATCATCTCCCACCCGCACACCTTCTCGTCCTCGCCCACTTTTGCAGAGGCACACACACACACCACACCACATGTCTGACATACAGTCCCGGCCTGCGCGCGGCAGGAGCACCGCCCGCGGCGGCAGAGGAGGAGGAGCCCAGGGCTCGCGCGGCCCACGCCCGACCAAGCAGACAAACGGCGATGCTGCCGTCGACACATGGGCAGACCAGGGCGAGCTGGGCGAGCTCAAGAAGCAGTACTCGTCCCAATTGAGCACCCTGAAGGAGCTCTTCCCCGATTGGGCCGACGTCGATCTGGTCTTTGCCCTACAAGACTCTGACGGCGACCTTGCATCCACCATCGAAAAGATCACAGAGGGTGAGTGCCCCAGACTCCACCCTCCGCCTGCCTGCCCCGCCGCCTGCACGACCACTGCCCTTGCTAACCCTCCTCCCAGGCCACGTCTCGCAGTTCGCCGAGGTCAAGAAGGCCAACGACCGCTCCCGCTCAAAGGTCAAGGACACGACCACCGCAACTGACTCCACCCTGCCGCCGCGGGGGCTAGTGGCCGTGCCCGTGGAGGTGACAGCGTCCGTGGCCGTGGGCGTGGCACAGACCGTGGACGGGGAGGATATCGTGGCAGTCGCGGCGGCGCCGCAGCTACAAATGGTACCCGCACCGGCGCTGCCGCCGAACCAACCTCAGTGCCCACAGCTGAATCAAACGCATGGAACCTTCCTGCCACCACCAACGAAGCAAATGAAGATGCACAGCCGAAACCCGTCGATGCTCCTGCTGCTGCGAAGCCGGAGCCACCCAAGCCTGCCGCACCTGCTGCTAAGACTTGGGCCAGCATGTTCGCGCCCATCCCCAAGCCAGTGGTCCCCAAGCCCGTCGCGAAGCCTGCACCGCCTCCAGAGGAGCCCGCGCCGGCCCCTGTGGAGCCATCGGTCCCAGAAGTTGCACAAGAACCTGTCGTCGAAGCAGAACAGCTGCCCGTTCCAGACGAAGCTATCGAAGAAGCCCCAGTCGTAGCCGAAGACTCGTCCAAAGCGACCAGCGACAAGGAGGAAGGGACCGCGCCCGAGCTTACTCTCACACCTTCCAAGGATGAATTGACGAAGGAGAACATCGAGCACTTACCTGATACTTCGCACGGTCCGGCCACAGAGACCGTTGCTAGCACTGTTGCTAGCTCCAAGGACATCGGAAGTCTTGCGAGCGTTGCGACACCGCTAAGCACCGGAGGACAGGCGCCAATTGGACGCCCTGGCATTGGAGGATACCAGACTACCGCTCTCAAGGCCACTACTGCCACTCACCGTAGTACTAGTTTCCAGAGGAGAATCTTGGAACAGCAGGAGGCAGTCGTCATGCCCGGAAATCACGCCGTAAACCAGGCAGCAGTTCAGTTTGGAAGTTTGGGCTTGAACGAGGATGACGATGCGGATAATCTTGACGTTGATGAAGACAGGGAAGATGCTGAGACCCGAACTCAACCCCCGCAGCACTCGCCAGTCGCACAGCCTAGGGCAGCCCTTCCTCCTGCTCCTCGACAGGCACCTACTGCCGAGCCCCAGCCGCAGGAGTCAACGCCCAAGCAGGCTCCTGGACTGCCTCCAGTGCCCCAGCAACAGCCGCTGGCACAACATTCGCCCTCGAACCCTCTCACTGCACAGGCGATGCAGAACCAAGGCTCACAAAGCCAGCATTCTTACAACCAGTTCGGCCGCTACGGTCAGGCCGAAGCTGCGGCACCCCCGCAGAAGCCCTACGACCCATTTGGTCAGCAGGCACCGCAAACAAATCAGTACGACTACCCCGGTCAACAGTCCCAGCAGCAACAGTCCCAGGCTCAGGTTGGCGGTTTTTCGTCTGCTCCCGAGGCTTTTGGGTCCCAATATCCCACTTCCGAGCAACAGCGCACTGCAGCATACCAGCAGTACTATGGCAGCTATGCCCAGCAGGGCACACCCAGCCAGCAAGAAGCTGGCGTAGCCCAGCAGCGAACAGGCAGTGCATTCGGTACTGGGCCTAATGAGTCGCCTTTCTCTCAAGGACAGTCGCAGTCTCACTCTCGCTACAACGAATCCCAGAACAGCGGACACAACACACCCAACCCGACCTTGAGCGGCCAGCAGCCAACTGGGCCTGCATCGCAGCAGCAGGGCCAGCACATGCAGCAACAACCACATGGTCAGCCGGGGCATGCGGGCAACTACCCATATACCCACCCGTATTATGCAAACAACCCGTACTACACCAACTACGCGAGTCAGTACGGAGCCTACGGCCAAGGTTACGGTAACTTTGGCAAAAACATGTACGGACAGTCCCACCACTACGGTGGAATGCCCCCACAAGGGTCTTTCGACCAACATTCCTCCTCTCCTGCTAATGTTGGCGCTTTCGGTGGTTCTTCCATCCATGGTCGTGACTCCGGACTGGGGGGAGGGCTGGGTGGCGATTATGGGAGGTCAGTATCTGGAGCTGGCCAGAACCAGCACAATGCTACAGCAGGATCTGGCGCCTTTGGCGGACTTCCTGAGTCTTATCGACAGCCCCAAGGGGCCTACAGTGGCCAGAATTCGTATGGTCAGCAGCAGCTCGGTCAGCAAGGCCCTGCTGAGGATTCATTGAAGCCTTTCAGCGACAGTAAGAGCGGTGGACCTAGTCCTTCTGCTCTTGGGGCCCAGCCCGGACGTCCAGGATCTGCCACCAACAACCCGCAAAGCCAGGGTAGCCAAGGTGGTCTACCGCAGCAACAGGGTTTTGGTGGCTATCCTGGCCATCTCGGTCAGGGCAACCAGTATGGCGGCCTTGGTGGATTGGGACACCAAGGTGCCGGTAGCCACCAGAACAATTTTGGACAGTACGGTGGATTTGGTGGTGGATACGGATCGTACAGCCGCGGTGGTTGGGGTACAAACTATCAGCAGCATTAGAGATGCCCTTTACAACCCATCATACTGAGTTGAATTTGGAGAATGGCATGCTAGCTGCTCATTGGCACCCCACGACGTAGCTGGACGTGGAAAAGGGTTACCATGTAGTATCACCTTTTTCCCTTTACCTCTTTTCTCCTCACTCTGTCTGCATGTCTGATTGATTAACGGCTTCAAAAGTGGCCTAACTTGTATTATGATGGGAAAGTCTTGTTCATTTTTTGCTCTACTCTGGAATCACTGGCTTTTGCGACTGCATCCTCTCACTCTTCTGGATCGGATCAGATATGGCGTTATCACTGCCTGTTTTGCGTCTTGGTTTGAGCAAGGGAGGGTCACTTCATAAGCATCGATGCAAAAAACTCGTCATTGCTTTGTCTTATTTCTTGGTTTGGTTTAGGTTAGGGGTGGGAAATGTTTTCACGCCAGTATCTGGATGGCTAGGATATGGAGTTTGCACTGGGTGGCAATGAGATGATGGACCGTGCAATGAAAGTGTCTGAACGGGGATACATTCGTCTTTGTGCTGCGTGACTGTGACAAATAGTGTGATGATCTGATGGTTGGGGAGCGCAGCATTTTCATCACAAGCCTCATTTTCCTCTGACGATAAATCACGATGCTCGGTGAGGTATGCAATTGGACAAGTTCACTATTTAGTATGTGACTGTTATAACATGCTGCTAGGGTAACTTGAAATTGCAGTAAAGATAGACAGCAAGTCAAACGTTCAAGGGCCGAGTTAATGTGTGTGTAGCTACAAGGGGTAGTATTGATCATGGTATGGCAGCTGATGTCGCTCCAAAGTTCGTATTCACTAGACAGTTCAGCATTGCCTGCCTGCCTGTCATCCTACACAGCGATCTAGGTCGCCGGCAAGTCCTTTCTCGACATGTGCCAAATTAGCCCTTACAGTACATCACAGGCCATTAATGAAAAACATGGTGTATGGATAACTTTGTCGCGAGATATCTTTAGGTGGGTTTAAACGATGTTTGTCAATGTGATACATATCCAAACAGCAACTTTGACTTGATTGAACATATCACCTGAGCTCGACGTTATAATGCTATCGGAATGGAAAGAATAGATCGCAGACCAACCACAACCAGTTGAGTGGAGCCAGGATGCATACATGCAGGTACAGGCCATTCCTAGCTAGCATATAATACCCAGAACAGCGGAGGTGAGGTAGATTACCCAGGCAAGTAATATTGTATTTTCTACACACGATGAAGCGACGCGTACAGATTTTCGTATGGTGTTGGCAGCGTCAAGAACATCACTGGGTGAGAAATGCGCATGGCGTGTTTTGTCTAGATCAATATGTCGCCATGAAACCCGATTTCGGCATCGACTAATCGTTCCGTGCTCAGCATCCATGTCAAAAACAATCCTCGGAGCTTAGTCACGTAGAAAGACGCACTGTCTAGCTTCAGCTGGCACCTTTTCACCGCCATAGATTCTCTTTCGAGAGGTTGAAGATTCATGCGCAAACGTCATCCTGGGCTAGATCCACGCTATGCACACTCGGCAGACGCAACGGCGAAGCTACTGCATGTCGCAGAGCGGAACTGGGCTATATGAAGATTAGGCTATCGGATCGGTGTAAGTCGGGGAATTGAAAAAAAGTTCAGCTCATCGGTACCACGGCGGCCAGAGCGAGGGAGGGTACAAAAGGGAGCAAGGCCCGATTGCGCAGAGCGTTCTGGCCAAATTCGTTCGTGGACGTCAAGAGGTGGTAATCAAAGCTGATGTAGCAACATAAATTCAGCCTTCATCGTGTAAGAAGCAAGGTTCTGAGTCGCTTTTCTGGTGTGAGTAGGGAGTACCTCGATGGACGATACACTATTAACTGGATCCGAAGGCCATCTCCCTCACAACAATTCCTACACTATCTATGTGCAACCATCTTCAAGCGAGACTACAATCTCAAAATAATTTCCTGAATGCAATCAATATGGCTGAATCAATCTCACCACTGCTTCGTCTCCCATTGGAGATCAGGCTTATGATTTACGAGTATCTATTGCTCCCTTCACAGATACCTTCTGCTTCACACGCAACATCGGTGGCAAATCTCCTCCCGGACTTCCATACATACCATTTCGACGATACCAATGATGCGATATTTACGCTTGCTGTTCGAACGATGGACCCATACGCAGGCGCACAGAGTTCGCGCAGTTGGAAACGCAGATCGACATACCACGTCCGCACAGGTAAGCTACGCTCTTCCCCACCAATCTTGTGTTTTTGCGAGCGTACCTGATAGAGTTTTTCTCCGTAAAAACGAAGGCCTAATAACAGGAGTATTAGGCCCCTTTCTCACCACCACTACTCCAACGACATACCGCGTTCTCCTCTCGCCATATACCGCGCATCTACGTCATACGGTACCCTCACTCCTAGCTCTGAATCACCAGATCCATGCCGAGGCCGCCAAGGTGCTTTATTCTACCTACACATTCAGCTTCCACACCAGTATCGAGGCCGCTGTGCCTTTCTTTAGTGATCTGACGCCGATTGCCCGTGGCTCGATACGACAGCTTGCGCTTACGAAGAAGGGCCTGCCGTACACGAAGGAATTCGACCGCTCGGAATGGGCCGCCCTTTGCGCCTATCTATCCAAGAACCTCTACCTGTCCAGTCTCGATTTATCGGTTGCTGCAGGCAAGCCTGGTGACCATGGATGGGATGACGTGACACCCATCTCGAAGGAGGCATTTGAGCTGATGCAAAGGATGAGGAAGGATTGGGGCAGTACTGTTGGCGGTGCGGATCTACTATGGGTGGAGCAAATGTTCGAGTTGAAAGGGCTACAAAAGATGAACATCAAGGCTTTGGTAGAACACTGTCCTGGAGCGGTGAGCGAGACGATGGCTTTTTGGATTGCGTTTGGTAAGAGCGTTGAAGGCGGGTTTAAGGAGTGGGTTAAGAGTATCATGATTGATGGTGCGGCCTAGCTAGTTAGGCCGTAGTGTCCTGCATTAATATAGGGTCTGCACGACACGCTGGTATCAGACTGAATGCAGGGTTGGGGTGCAGTCTCTCAGTAAGTAGCAAGTAGAGTAGCAGTAGCGTGAACTGGTACGCAGCATCCTTGCTAAGCTCACAAGCTTGAGATGCTTTGTAACAGGGAACATCTCGAAGTAATCGACTGATGCATATGGATAATGAGTATAAACAAGAAGTGCATTTTTCACAAGCTGTTGTTGATCTTATTATCTATTTTGGTCGAGAAAAAATAACGATAGATTGGTGCTCTCTGGCAACAGTTGTATTAGACATGGGCATAAGAACCGTGTATTGACGTGAGAGAGTGCTGTATTTGCAGAAAGCAAATCGAAGACATGAAGAGGCTTTTTCATCGCAGAGACACGAGTTTCGCAAGTTTTGCCCGTATAAAAATAAGTAGATTCATTCAACTACATGTGTCTTTGGTACCTTGAGCATCCAGTCATCGGACAAACCGCAAACATGGAACCATGAGTCTTGAAAACCTGGATGATCAGGAAGCAGGCTGCACACATCTTTAGCACCATACCATTATCAGGTCTTGCTGGCAAATTACAAAGGTGTTCGGGCACAAGTTTAGCAGATTTGTTGATCTGAAAACAGCATGTCTGCAGAACGATCAACCCAGTTAATGGTTCGTACCATATACGTCATGACATGTATTGATACGGCGTACAACTGTTTCTGGTCTGGGGCTGGGCGATAGACGGAAGAAAACTGGCTGCCTGATGATACCAAGGTGAGATTATGGCGCGCATTTAGATCATGTCTTGGAGGCAAGGTGGCTGTTGGACAATGAAGTTAGCTTCTCTCGGGGAGATGGACTCAGAGTCACACTCCACTCCAGGGTGGCGGATGACGAGGGATGAGGGTGACGCGACTGTGCTAGCACGGCGAAGGTGTTGCCAGGTGGGTTCTCGAAGTCTGCTCGTGAACAATGTTGAATTGGAGATGTTGGTGGATGACGAAAGCGAAGTCCAGGCAGCTAAGTTTGAGCGACGGTCATACATACGTTGTAGGGTGGGATAGAGTTGGGTTCGAACGCGCGTTTCGGTCGATAGCGCCGAGTTTGAGGCAAGCGATGGCGAAGTGGTGTCTGGGTGTCTTTGCTGTGGGTACACTCGGCTCGGTTATCAGGTACGCAAGCATGTACCGATATGTATGGCAGACTACGGCACACAGCTGCCTAATGCAGTCGGCGCATCACATTACCGGGAGCCGTGGCGGAAATTCCCACTGCCCTGCATGCATGCACGGGTACGAGTCCTGCTTCTCTACCAGAAGTTTTCCCAAACACCCATGCAGAGTGATGCGACATGGGCGGTTCGGCGGCCCTTTGCAGGGTCCGCGTGGTACGGCAGCAGGGTTTCTACCCCAGAAAAGACGCAAATGTCCCGGTTGTTGTACCGTAGTCGATGGCAATACTGTATGCACAACCGGCGGTATATATTGCACGGGTGTGCGGGGAGATTGGATGCCCCGGACAAATAGATTAAGACTATGGGGTAGAGGGTTCGAGAATTGTTCGCGTGGTGCTTCCATGCATGCAGGCGGAGCCGAGGCCGGTGCACATATGAATTTTTGATAAGGTTCGGAGCGTGACTTGCCAGGACTTTGGAGGTGCTTTAGGCGGAAGGCAGAGAGGGAGGGAGCAGTCCTGTTGAGCTTTGGGGTGGTGGCAGGTCGGGGCAGGTTGGGGCAGGTTGGGACGCCACTGCTACTGCCGCAATGGCACTGCGTCACCGAGTGGTGCTGACGCTGTGGGTATCGATGTGTGTAAGGACTCCAGGCTAAGTGGTCTACTGTGCTGGCACCATGTACTCTACATACTCTATCTACAGCACTATCCAAGGACCCATCCACACGCCGTGTCGAGGTGGAAACAAAACGGCAAAGCGTGCCACCGACGACCCCACCGCGACGAGGCGTAGCTGGTAACTGCTGGTCGAAGGGCTCACGGGAATGTACCAGAACACCCCTGGGGCCGTGCAGGAGTTGCCTCCTTGGGCGAGGCGGGCTCCGAGTGTGAAACGCTGTTGGCCCGTCCACCCAAGGGATTGTGGGGCGGCGTTCGCGGCCTCCACCCACGCCAGCACGCCAGCCGGCCCAGCCCATCAGCCCACCAGCACAGGGGGTCGGCGGCGACGGCGACGGCGACGAGTGTGTCGACGCAGCCCTCTCCTCCCAGCAGCGCCCAGGCAGCGTATTGCCGTCGCGGGCCCAGGCGTAGGCGTAGGCGTTCCAGGGAGAGCGCGAGACGCAAACACAGGCAAAAAGGCCCAGGCGGCGGTTTGAATGTGCGTTACAGCTCGACGATCAGGTCACGGGCCCGTGCACGATCGGGGTAGGAGCGCTCCCCAAATTAGATTAAGCGTCCTTGCCGTAAGGGACAAAGCGGCAGCTGCGCCCCTGTCGCTCCACGGCCTGCCGCCTGGCATAAAGGCCACCGTGTCTACTCGACTGGCCGCTTATCATCCACCATTTTCCTCCCCTCTGCCTAGATGCACTAGCACTCACCGCATCGACAACAATCACACTAGACGGGGATGGACTCTCTTTACTGCTCCTCTTCATCACTCCCAGACACAACCACAGACCTGATGGCATCGCTGACCCCGCCGCCCACCATGGACCCCGCAACCACAACCATCAAGATGGAAGACCTCCATCAGCCCTCATTCACATCTCCCTCGTCACCCTCACATTCGGCGGCCGACATGAGCCCCGCACCCCACAGCCATGACGGCAAGGCGGTGAAGAAGCGCAAGTCGTGGGGGCAGGTGCTCCCCGAGCCCAAGACGAACCTGCCCCCGCGGAAACGCGCAAAGACCGAGGACGAGAAGGAGCAGCGCCGCATCGAGCGTGTCAAGCGGAATCGCTTGGCCGCTCACAACTCGCGCGAGCGCAAGCGGCAGGAGTATGAGCTCCTCCAGGCCGAAAAGGACCAGATGGAGCAAGACCTCATCGCCGCCCGGCGCCAGATCGCCCACATGACCACGGAGCTCAAGGCCTATCGCCAAAAGTACCCCGGCCAGGTCCCTGAGGCCTCTCTCGACATTGACGTCGACACCACTCCCGCTTCCGACTACACCCCAGACACCATCAACCCAGCCAAGACAACCTCGTCGACAGGCTTCCCCAGCCCAGACTCGATGACCATGGACAGTTTCGACTCCCCGCGTGATTCTTCATGTGCCCCCGAGACGCCCAACTTCAGCGAGGCCGCCGTTGACTTCGACCAGACACGATATCCTGCTGAGATATTGTGCGACCTGCAGTGTCGGTCGAACTCAACGCCCCCGGCCTCCCTGTTGGCGACTTGGGCTTTCCTCTCGCTTTTCAACCTCACGCTGCCATGGACAAGCAGCCTCTTGACGACCTTTTTGATTTCGACCAGTTCACCAACAACGAAATGGGAACTGCTACGGGCCTTGTTGACCATGACCCCTTCTTCACTACCGGCCTCTTCGATGGCACCCACTCTCCCGACTTTGACCTTTCTGACCACCTTGATGCAAAGCATTTCGACTTGCAGACAGCCTCTGGCGCAGCCCTTGCTAGCGACGAGGCTCTCGCAGCGTAGTGCTACCATCGGGAAGGTCGCTCGGTCATCCGACGGAGTGCGGCGGGTCAGCCTAGATGGCGGCTTGAAAAGGCGTTCACGGTCACACTATGGTTCTAGACTATCACATCGGAGGCGTCAAGGTTCTGGGGCACTACAAGGCGGGGTTTTTCGATTACTCAACAGCGTTGGTTCATGAAATGATTTCTTCCGGGATTGGACCTGGACGTGTTTGACTACTGTAAAACAGACAGTTGTCGAGGTGGTGGGCGACATGGCTGGGAAGGACCAAGGGCTGGCTCTTTCACAAATAGCGAATCAACCACACTTCACATCACTTCACATCACTTCACATGACTACCATCTTCTTCTGCTTTGTCGTGACCTACTTGTTGATCGACTCTTAACTGACACTGCCCTGCTGTGTTCTCATCCACCCCCACCGATTCATTGTCTGGCGTCACGGAATTCGCGTTGCAGCCTTTTCTTAGCTCATGTGGGGTTGTCTCGCTTGTTGTGATGTGGCCCGCATATGTATGGTCGCGTCAGCTCAGCCACAAGAATCCTTCGCTCAACCTGGCTTACTCGGGATGATGTAAGGGAGCATCATATACGTTTCTAATCATAGCTCGTAGAGCATGTACGGTGAGGATTGGTTTCAACGTAATGGCATCTATAGCACCGTAACTTGAGTCGTATAACACAATAATAGGACAGGTCACATGTAAGCAGATGGTAGGTAGTGCAGACAATCAAGGTCATTCGTTATTCATTCGTTCATGGATATCTCTATTCGTACGGATGGTTTCGTTCCAGGCTCCCCCAACCACGTCGCACCCAGCCTTACTTGCACTCGTTGGCAAAGACTAAGAACATTCTCCTCGTAGGTCCGGCCGCATTTACGACTTGGTGACCTGGTCGACCACAGGAGGCTTGTTTCCATCGTTGGAATGTGCGCCCTGGTGTTCGCCTGCGGAACCGCCCCCCGATGCGTTCAAGCCCTCGAGGGCTGCACCCTTCTCGCCTTCGGGCATGGGGGCGACTTTCTGGGCGTGCTTGAGTGTGGTCTACCTCGGTCAGTAAGATTGTTTGACATAATTGAGGGCTTGCTTGGTAGTCGGCGTCAATGGACCGGCTGAAGTGTGTGTGTGTGCCACGATAAAATGACGTGTGCTTGCAAAGTCGGGATTGCGAAATAACTCACATCTCCAGAAGCGCCATGGATGAGGTTCTCGCCTGCCTCAATGGGGCCGTTGTCGCTGGATCCGTCACCGTTGCGGGGCATAGTGATTGCTGTTGAAAGTGTAAAGGGAAGAAGAGATTGAGAGTTGGATGAAGTTGCTGATGTTGATGCTCTCCAGCTTCGTTCTCTGCGAAGCTTTCTTATAGCTCGTGTGTTGAGCAACAAACGTGTGACGTCAGTATGATGTTAAAGAGCCGCACCGATCAAATGGTACCCACAAAGCCTCCGCGATATTGACCGGATGGGAAAAAAAGACACGGTGACCTGAGATGTTGGGGCGGGGTATGCAGCTCGCATGATCGTGTGCCATGGTTACTGCTGTCCCAGCCATCAGATCCAGGACCTGGTGGACTTGGGTAGTAATCAGGCGCATCGTCAAAAAATGCATTGGCGCCCTAAGCTCTATCGTACGATAAGATACCCTTGAAGAAGCATCTTCTGCTTGTGTATAACACGTAATTTTTGGTGAGCTCACCGCTGCTTGTGTCTCCGCTGAAAACTTCAAGATGGTAATACCATAGCCGCAATGTTTGCAGAAACAGGCCTTCCTTCGATCAATTCTGCCATGACCAGTCCGGTACCAGGCGCCTGACATATTCCCCATGCACCGTGCCCACCTGCAAGAAATACACCGCCTTCGCTTCCTTCTTGGGTCTTCAAACCGCCCCCTAGTTTGCTGTCTGGTATACGGCATACCAGTGGACGGCCACTAGCCGTCACAGGTCTAAAACACTGCATTTCTGGTCAACCAAAATACCCTACCCTTAGAATGCCAAGTGAAAACGACCTACCAAGGACTCTCTCAAGACTTCCATCTCTTTGCCTTCTACTGTACCAACCATTCTTGCAGCACATTGCTTCATCTGCTCAATTGCTTCGGGGTTGACCTTCACATCTCCCGGTCGCTCGGGCAGAGGAATCATTGTACTATTCAGGCCAGCAAGATACAATTCCCCCCCGACCCGCGAGAAAAGTTCTGGGGAGAAACCAATGTCGTCGGTCGCGAAGAGGGCGTGGCAGATTTCCGAATCTGCCTGCTTGGAAGATGGGTCGTGGAAGGGGTTGCGTACAAGGAGAGAGTGGCCGGCAAGCGAGGAGATGGGTATTCGGGTTGTAGATTCTGGGAAGAGAGAGATGAAGACATGGGGGGACCAGGCGCCCGAGGTGATGACAAGACGGGTGCATGGTACTGTTGTTTGTGTGCGTTAGAAGAATAAAATGGGCCGTAGAGGCGATGTGACTGACGTTCTGTCTCGGTTCCATCTCTGGATATCCGTACCCCATTGAGCCGATCAGATGCATCTCTTGACACAGATATAGCTCTCGCTGGATGGCTGACCTGGACGCCTTTCTCGGTACATTGTCGCAGCAGCCATTGGCAGAATCTTAGCGGATCACTTCCGTGCGTCAGTTTGGTTGTTCTGTGGCGGGTTTGTAGTATTAGCCTCACATTTGGGCCACGGTCCCCTCCTGACTGATGACTTCCAACCCTTCCTTTGGCCTTAACCATACTGGCCCTTGCTGGCCGATAACCCTGTCCTCTTTCGCTGCCTGTGCTCGACTGGTCCCGTCTGCCAGCCAATCTTCTCCACTTCCTCCCACCGCAGATTCGGTGTCCTGGCTCAACGAGAAGCCCGTACTCGCACAGTATCCCCACTTCCTTCGGCCGTCGTGGGCATCGGCCAGCTGCTTGTGCAGTTTGAACGACAGGGTACCGAGAGAAGCACTGGAAGGGGCAAACCCTATGGTCGCATGAGCGAAGGTGAATGGTTTCAAAGGGATTGGTCCAACAACATACAGTCGGCGGCCAGGAAGCCGCCGGCGAAGCCACTGGCGCAGCGGAACAGGTCCGCACTTGAGTCGACGAGATGGATGCTCTGCGGCTTCGTCCTACCGCTCGTGGACAAGTAATATGCGGTACACAGGCCAATTATTCCCGCTCCAACAATGACCGTGTTGCCTTCCTTCTCCGAGGGTTGCCTGGTGCTCATCTTTCTGGGTTGCAGGCGCGCGGGGCAAAGAGGGGCTTTGTGCCCTTTCCACCCCAATGCGCCCTGCCTGTAGACTTATAGCAACATTTGAACCGACCGCATCCATCATCTGACCCGGTGCGTCTTGTGAACGCGAGTGTTTTTGGTACTAGGGGAAAAGACAGTCCATGCAGAAGGCATCGTACGAGGTTACCATTGCGGATGCGCGCGATTCGCCCGCAGCCTCCTCTGGAACACGCCTGACTAACGATGTTGGGGGCGGTGGCCTGACTTCTCGACTGACATGCCACTTTGGAACCATCTTCCGTTATGCGCCGTCATATGTCTACAGGATATAGTCTACCTACACACTTCCATGCATGCCTACATACAATATCCATGCAGTGCCGCGGCAGATGTGAGCCAGGGGTGTGCGGGAGTCGTGCCGTCCAATGCAACATGGCGACATGGCGACATGGCGACATGGTTGAACAACGACTGGGCCGACAACGATGGCTTTCTACCGGCCATGGCTGTTGTACATACACGTAAGACAACCGACAAGAGTGGACCTTTTGATGTTCTTCGCCCCTGCAATACAATCATGTCCCCCATGTTTCCCAAAGAATATCAAACTCCATCAACACGCCACCATGCCTTGCAGTAATCGCCACAGCTGTACCACCCGGCTATCCAACACCACTGGCTAAGTACTATATACTATGACCATACTCCATCCATGCTCAACCGCCTAAGCTTCTGTTCATAAGACGTATCGACGTCTCCACCTCTTCAAGCATCTCCTGGGTCACAGCAGGCTGCTCAATCGCGATACCACCTCTATCGTCCTCGCTGCCCGCACCGTATCGGAGACGGGAATAGGCACGAACAATTTCCTGCAACTCCTGCTCGTTGTCCATGGCTGGTGATTGGGCCACCTGTGTGGTGCCATCCAGATTCTGGATAGCAGCTCGCAATTTAGATTCAGCAGCTACTTCATCTATCATGGTTCCTGCATTATCGTATACAACGTATCCTGGTCCTTCACCGTAGCTGTTCATGTTCGACAAAGTCATGGGTTTGGCTAAGAGGTCATAAGAGTCCGAAACAGACCCAAAAGGCTCGTCGAGAGAAGCTGCATCAGGTTCGGCATCCACAGCCGCAGTGATTGGCAGATCAGCTTGATCGAATCCCTTCATGCTGTCCCTTGAATCATGTGGAGATCGGCGCTGTTCACTTGAAGTATTGGATAGGGGGACTGGAAACCCGCTTTCTGTGTCTAGGGTCCTGGTGCGCTCGTAGCCGTTCGCACCAACCTCCATAAACATGGCAAATTGACTCGATTGGCTCTCACGTTGGATATAGGGCGCGGAAGGAGATGTTACCATGATATCTGGAGGCGATATATCACTAAGTGGAAGGTTGGTGCCGGGCATTGGAGTAGGTGGTGGGCTGATCTCGACGGCAAGACCAGACGGGGCAAAGTGAGGGCTTGCCTTCGTAACATTGTTGGCGGTCGTCTCTTGCGCATAGAGCCTTTGAAGTGGAGCAGGCGAGTCTGGTATCGTACCAAAGACAACATCTTCCACTCCAGATGGAGCCCCTGGTGCCATCGGGGTCGTGTTGCGACTCGCTGGCAGAACACTGATGGGCGATGAATGATGGACCCTGAGACTGGAAGATTCGGATGTCGTACGTGTCATAGACCCGAACATGGGCTCGTCTACCGGAGAGGCCTCAAAGTTGAGCGAGACGGATGGAGTCTCCCTTACCTAAATATTGTGGGCGTAAGTAAGTAAAGCAGACTCAAGCATGTAGGTGGTAAAATGCCTCGCGCCTGTGATCGCAGGATATAGCGACTAGTGATACAGATTATGTACACGGCATTCAAATGTTACGTACCGGCGTCTGCGGAGACTCTGACTTTGCATGTTCTTCTTCGCTCTTCTTGGAGCTACTGTGGCTTGAGCGGAGGCTGCGCAAGGACTTCATACTCCGCAGTGAACCTAGGAGACGGTGGCGTCTGGAAGGAGACTCCCGGTCGGATGGAGGAGTGTTGTCTCCGTTTCGCAAGACACCGAAATCATCGACGAATGAGCACATGGTCTTGGGAGGAGTGATGGTGAGCTTTTTGGGGGTCTCCCTTCCAACGGCACTGCGTGAGTCAGCGTGTAGCAATGCATTGGACGAACAGCTCGTACTCAGGGGAAGTACAATCACAATTCACGTCGTTGTGGGAAGAATAGAGACCAGAGAGACTCTTTTTGGTCCTGATGGCCAGGCGATGGAATGCCATGCTGGCTCCGCTGCTTTGATGGTCCCACGGGTGCGTAGCCGTACGGAGGGCGAGGAAGCACAGTATGGAAAGCGGATAGGAGCCCTTGAGCGTCAAAGATTAAGGCATACTTTGTTTGGCAACACGCTGGCTGCGCTTGCATCTGCTGTCACGACGGAAAATGGCAACAGCAGATGCCTGGCGGCAGTAGCGACGAGGAGCCACGAACGCACCGAGGTACCCGCACACGTAGAGTAGTTATCACGGCGGAGTCAACGCAGTAAGGTAAGTGCAGCCAGCCAGGCGTTGCTCTGTCATCGAGCCTCCCCATCGCTGGCGATGGACACGGTCGTGGTGGGCAAAGCTAGCGCAAGGCGGCCCGAGAGCAGATGAGACGAAGGCAGTCTACGTAGACTAAGGCGCTACATCCGCCTCGGAAAATTGGAGTTGGGGGTGAAGTGAGATCGCACGTGATGCGTTGAGACCCATTGGGGATCCATGCATGCCTGCATGGATGGATCAGGCCAGGGATGGATTTCGGTCCGAGCTCCAGTCGCGTTCGCGGCTTGGGGCGCATCCCAATCCACCTGCATCATTCTCTCATTGCGCGCGCTCGTCTCCATCTCCACCCGCAGCACATTCGCACTCACCTACTCACCCTTTCGCGCCTGCCAAGGCTCGCTTCCCGTTCATAATGGCGCGTGGCCGGCCTTCACGCGCAGCCGCCCGTCGCAGCACACCCGCGACACCCATTCACTTTGACGACGACGACGAAGAAATGGACGACGTGGTCGAGGCCCCCGAGTCGCGCGCTGAGACGCCTGCCGAAGAGGAAGAGGCCGGCACGCCTGCACCAGAATCTGACGAGGAAGAGAAGGCAGCCTCGGAACGCTCTGCTACGCCTGTCGTCCAGGTGCCTCGCAGAAAGCGTCTAGGACGCCCGCCCAAGAACCGCCCGCCCGACTGGAACATGCTTCCCGAAGACGGCTCCCAGTCCGGCACCCCTGTGAAGCGCAAGCGCGGTCGTCCTGCCGGCGGAGGTTTCCGAGGTCGTCCTCGAGGCGGCCCCATGCAAGCTACTCGAGTGGCAATCGACAAGGAGGGCACCATGATGGATGTGGTCAACGATGAGGTCGATCTTCCCGAGGATCCCCAAGGCGAAACCAAGGTCGACAAACTGGGCAACTTACAGCATGGCCGCGACTATCGCGTGCGTGTCTTCACCATCAGCGGCCGGGGCGAGAGGCTCTACATGTTGTCCACCGAGCCTGCGCGATGCTGTGGCTTCCGCGACAGCTACCTGTTCTTCACAAAGCACATGAAGCTCCACAAGATCATCATAGACGACGCCGAAAAAAGGGATTTGATTGACCGCGACATCATCCCCCATTCGTACAAGGGCCGAGCTATCGGTGTCGTCACCGCTCGCTCCGTCTTCCGCGAATTCGGAGCTCGCATCATCATCGGCGGAAAGAAGGTCATTGACGACTACTACGAGACGGATGCGCGAGAGAGGGGTGATGTTGAGGGCGAGCTAGCAGAACCGCACGACAAGCTGCCGCCGCCTGGCGAACCCTACAACAAAAACCAATACGTCGCCTGGCATGGCGCTAGCAGTGTCTATCATACTGGAGCCCCCAGCGTGCCCACTGCCAATGGCAAGCCGGTGCCCGGAAAGCGCAAGGTCAACATTACATCCGCCAATTGGCAATTCGAGCATTCTAGCTCTGCTAGGTAGGCGAAAAATTCGTGTACGAGGGGATATTGGAAAGTCATACTGACATCAGACAGTCGCTTCAACTCGAGCCTCTCTGCATTGCGAAGGGCGAACATGCAAGGCATATACGACCCGCACACAAACTTGATGTGTTATCCCAGGACAACGCAGCCGACCCATGCGAAGTGGGAAGAGGTTCCACAGGAGGAAAGCGATGTGCCTCCACTGGTGCGCAAAAATTACTTTGTCGTCGACACGCACGTGCAGAAACCGCCTTATGCAAGTCTGGGACTGCCAGGCCCTGATGCCGATTTCCTTGACGTGGGTACCAACGGACTACCTGATCTGGAGGATGATGATGTCCAATCCATGACGCCTGAAGCACGAGAGAATTATCTGCAAGCGAAGGAGGATGAGAAGTGGTGGAAGGATCAGTTCCACTCAGAAGCGGTGGACGGTGCCAGGCCAAAGCTGAAGATTGGGTTTACAGGCGTTCCGGTATGATTTGAGTCAATGATCAGAGGGGTGTTTGTTTAGTTGTTTGATACCAAATACCAACACAGGGTGGATGGCGTTCGTAGAATACACCCTGTGGCAGATGCTGCACGCTGACAGCGTGCCCAACCCCAGCATCCTTAGCTCCTTGTTTTGTTTAGTGGCTTTACTACGAATGAAATGTCTTGTTCTCATGTCTCCAGCCCCAGCCATGTCCATACGGGGATGTTCCTCCGTGCGGCGCACCCACTGACTTCTTTGTCCACCTGATTACGTTATCTTCCTGGCTCTCCCGGCATTTTTATGACATACGAGTCGACCACGCGCATGTACGCCACTTATCCTGAGCAACAAAGCTCAACGCACGAGTTTACAGCCATACGCCGCGGTAGACAGAACTTCGGGAGGGGTCTCGAGAACCCGCAAAACAAAGGCTAAGTCACTGATATCATGGCCTCGTGTAGGTCAGAGCCGCAACCAGCTGCTCACAAATACATGATACAGCTGTGTCAGTCTCAGAACTGAAACCTACTACATAATGCCGCTGGGCCAGTTTGCAAATCAGACGCAAGTCAACTGCACCGCACCTCTCCTTGACCTAGCCACGTTTTCAAGAACCGGCGGATGTACGCAATTACTTGACCAGTATACAATACACCGCTGATATTATCCCAGATACGGCCGGAAGGTACTGCGGGCTTGGATCTTTTGAGGATGGAACCACCTGCTGCTTCCCCTGTCCCATCCAGGACTGGCTCTACCCTCCAGGTAGTATTTCTACCCTTACACACGCGGCATATGCTAAGGTACGATTTAGAATGGAAGTCTCATCTCCGTATCCCAAACTATCTCTCTATATTCTCGGTAATACTCTGCTTGTTTCTATTGCTATCTTTTGCCTTGCTGCCACCAGAGACATCGCATCGCCACTATCTCTCTGTTGGACTCCTCTTTCCCGTACTCTTTATATCGCTCTCCTTCGCCATTCCAGTAACAACAGACCCCCCTATGTGCTACGATGCCATCACACCCCACGACATGAAATCTTCTCTGTCATGCGCATGGACCGGCTCTCTTGTTACACTTGGTGGTGTGGGTAGTGTTGTCTGGGTTTTCCTCCGGAGCTTGTGGTTACACATTCGGATTTTCTGGGACCGCGATCCAGGAAAGATCTTCAAAATCGGAAGTATCGTTGTTGGAACCATAATACCATTGGTATATTTGATTGCGGTTCTTTCCGTAACGGGATTCAGCTATCGCATGGGGCAGACCTGTCTACCCAACCACGAGCACGCTATCGTCACTTTCTGGATCTGGCTCGTCATATTCGCTGTTCTCGCCTTCCTTTTACAGACATTCACCTCGGCTTACTGCTTTTATGTCTACGTCCGTTCGCTGCGGCGAGTACGGCGCGAATCCGCGATTAACTCATTCGAGAGGGGCCAAGTGCGTCGAAAATTAGAGACTTGGACGAACGTAAGGAAGCTGTTCTTATTACAGTGGAGAAATATCCTGGTCAGTGTGTTTGTTATAGTTGGGAGTATCAGCTTCTTTATTGTGTTTTGGACCCAGGACTCGAAGCTGGGTGGGGTATTCAACGATCCGAACAACATCAAACCGGTGAAGACATGGATAATATGTCAGACACTTTCCATGGGTGATAAAGAAGAATGCCGCAAATACGTTAAGAACTTTACTGTAGACCAGGCTGCGGTGCTGGTCTCGCTAATCCTGGCATCTGTAAGTTGGCTGTCCCGAGCCTAGGTATGGGGCTTTGGAACAACAATATTTGATACTGACATGGACAAGCTCGTCGGAATTTCCATATTCATTTTGCTTTTTCGAACTACCATGCTCCATGCATGGGTCTCTCTCATCCAACGCTTCTACCGGGCCACTCGACACCGTCTTGCTCATCGCGGCCGTCCACCCACACCGCAGCTCACAAATCTTGAGAATGCAGACAAATATATGCCTTCCGAATCGCCTAGTAAAATCATATCAATATTCAGTAATGAAGCAGGATCAGGGTCCCATTTCTCGAAGGAGCGAAGTGCTGGGACTGCAGTAGAGACGAGGGCTGTGGGCACAGAGCTGAACAACGTTTCCAGAGAGGACAAGCGTCCGACGTTCGAGAGGATTACGAGCGAAACAGGGCTTCTGACACCACCAGATATCAACCGATTCAACTCTAAACTCTGCGAAAGTGAGATATCGCAGGGTACGTCCCGCGCAGAAACCCCAGAGACAGATGACATTGCACCTGAGGCGCCTTCAATGCAATCACATGTTCGGCCTTCGACACGACGCCTTTCACAAATTCAACCCGATTTCTCATCCGGCGCTTCTCGATCATATATACCTTCGCGTGAGGCACCGTCTCCGCCGCCACGCCAGGCGTCGGTGAAGGTGCAGTCGATCGAGAGGTCTGGCAATGTGCGAACAGTAGTAGACAAGACATCAGATACGAATCTGGATGGGAAAAATAATCCGAATTTCCAGCGGACAAAGAGTGGTAAGCTTCGTGGGCGGATCAGTGCCCCAGTGCCCCAGAGCTTTGTACATGTCAATGGGGCATTTGTGGAACAGGATGGAAGAAGAGAGGATACAGGCAAGATAAATTAGTACGAATAGTATCGAAAGGGAATCCGATTAGACATATTCCGGTTTTATATTCTTTCTAAGGTAGGGAGTCGCTGTGGGAAGTTACCTTCAGGTGAACACTAGGGCGTGCAGACGAGCATAGTACTTTGCCACCGTTATCGCCAGAGAGCTCAGTTTTCACCCGTTTCTTCCTTCGCAGCCCACATAATGCCTCTTGTCACGATGCCCATAAACCATCGATCGTTGTACGCGCTCTCAAAATGTCCCAAGGCGATATATGCACATTTCCCACCCTCAAACTCTTGACACCATGCGAGCGGGTGGTCTTCCCCATGTTTTCCCCCTTTAAAACTCTTCGTGTCGCCCCTCAGCAGTATCCTTAGATTTTGGTTCTTGGCTGGATGTGACTTGAAGTTGTACCACTCATCCATCCATCCTGCCGGTGGATCTTCCCCAAACGTAATAGGGTGTGTAGGATCCGATACCAGGAGAGACCCAGCCTCGGGATTAGGGTGCATGTCGAAGTGGGCGCCAATCAACTTTCCGTACCACTCTGATGAGAGCATCCCTAAACGTGGAAGTATCAAGTCAGCTTGACGAATAAATTTTTGTCCCTTTCTTTTCGGAGCGTTGTGTTGCTCTTGGATAAGGTGATGCTGTGGTGCATGAACAAAAATTTGTCTTTTACTCACCAGCTGCAGCGCCGTGAATGGCATAGATACCGCCACCTGCCATCACATATTCTTTCAAAGCATTCAATTGGGAAGAAGTGAGGAAATCGCCAGATGTTTGGAGGAGGATGACTATTTGGAATTGCGAAAGTATTCTGTCTGCGAAGAATGCTTCTGCATCCTCACTAGCGGTGACGTCAAAGAGTCCCGTTAAAGCCGTGGCGATGGTGGCTACACCAGCGGAGATGGAGTCGTGACGGTACCCAGCTGTCTTGCTAAAGATCAGAGCTTTCTTGGGAAAGAATACCATGATATTTTGAGGATATGTTTGCTTCTTGTTCCTTCCCAATTCGAAGTTACCTTGCCAGATCACCATGAGGTTACTTCAAATTATACCCCACACAGCCACCGCTTAATCACCAAATGGCACAGGATTACTCTACACTTTGTCTCGCCTAGCTTTCCACATCGAAATTCACGTTACTGAACAGCTAATCTGATACGGAACCTGGGTATAGACTCAGTTGGTAATCTTGTAATGTATCTCAAAACAACAGTAGCACGAGACTGAGCGTCCAAACCTAACATGCTTGCACTACGATTGATCTTTATCTACACCAAGAGGCAATGGCAATGGCTCTTCTCAACCACATGGAGGTCCATTTAGCCTTTCACGTACTCTTATGATCTCGTCTCTTGCTTATTCCTTACCATCCAATGTCCAGCACCTATCTTTTCCTTTTGCAAGCTCAGCAATTTTCACGCTCCCGAAACATTACATTGGAAAATACAGTGCAGAATTTAACGCTGAAGACCTGATATGTGCTGCAGCCGAAGCCTGGCAACGTTCGGGAAACCCTCGCTTAGAGTCTCTAATAGACGCAACAGCAAAAACAAAGAAAGCAAACTTATTGGCGAAAACAGCACGCATGCGAGAGCAAAGAAAGAACTCCAAACGCCCGAATGTATTTTCATGAAAGTGCAAGACCCCTTCCCATGGTATCGTAGATGACCGTGTCCCTGAAATGCTGAAATGCAGTTGCGCCGCTCATTTGTTGAGATTGAAGACCTGGAAAGAAATTCTTTACTGAAACATCCACTGGCAGTGGCAGGCGTCAGACGGATCCGACCTCTTTCCCATTCCTCGTGCCGCTCGCTTCTCCGATGCTTCTTGACTCGCCGAAGGTAACGGCGGACCTGGGGATGCGCCGAAAAACTCAACCATGCTCGGGTCCGACTCCTGAAGGCGAACAATGACACTTCCACCATTGCTACCAGACGCTGGGGCAATCTGTCCATTATCGAGCAATTGCATCTTCTGACAGTACGGTTGTTCTGCTCCAGGAAGACGTCTTTCTTCAATCTTGACAATCCGTGGATAGGGAAAAGGGAAACGGAAGCTCGTACCATCCTGACGGTTGTGAAGAGTTCCTCGCGAAGAGAGAGAGGTAGGAAAAGCGGTGTCAATTACGGTTTCGGCTTTGACTTCGGAGGCTAATATTGTGGCAGTTGGTGTCATCAACCCAACGAACGGATCAGAAGTGTTGGGTGTCGGAGAGGTAGTCATGGTAGCAGCAGTAGAATTGTCGGAGACATAGATATATCCTTCGATGTATGTTGCATTCCAAATGCAATACCAAGGGTTATCGCCGGGTTGAACCTGGAACCGGTGACGAAAAGACGGTTTAATCGAGTCATCATCGCGTTTACGAACACCTTGACCGGCAATGAACTCCTCTGCCTGCAACACAACAACTTTGTCGTACCGAGTCGAAAAATGCCATGCAGGTCCATAACCTTTGTAATCTAAATCGTTGACAAGTTGCAGTGGTGCTGGAGGTACAACAGGTGCTTGGAGACCGTATTGTATGCTTCCATCTGGAGGAATCCAGGTTTGTAACGAGGCCACGTAACCCTCGGTTGTGTAGTTAACAATAACTTGCAAAGGAGCAAAGGACATTTTACAAGACCAAGCCGAGTACTGATTTCCTACCATCAGGCAACCAGGGCTGCTTTCCTGAGCATAACCCAAAGGTAGCGAGAATTGACCTGTGGGTAGTGGAGGGAGTGAGCTTGGTGTTGCGATTGGTGTCGCTCCAAAGAGCGTGTTACCAGTGACTTGATATTCACTGCCATTGTTAGCTTGAACAAAACAGCCACGCATTGGCACTTACGGTTTTTCATGGGGTGGAGGATGGGATTCTTGATCCTCTGGCGGCTTATCTTTGTTCTTGGTAAGAAAGGTGCCAATTGCAGCGCCGATGACCACGGCGAATATAAGCAGCAGCACCAGCAGGATCAGGGCTACAGTAACGGGTATTTTACCCCAGAGACGCTTAGAGCGCCAGTTTGCTTTCTTAATACTGGGCTCCTGTTCACTTTTCTCCATGACGGGTGATTCCTCAGTAGTCAACAGCGAGGCAGACTCAGAGGTAGTTGCGGGTCGCGGTGCCACGTTGCCCGTCTGAGTTTCTGGACGTTGTTGCGGCAGGAAAGCGGGTGCAATAGGAGCCAGTGGCGAGACGGGCGAGACGGGAGATGGCGGTGACAGAGGATCGGCATCTGGCGGAAGGGTATTATTCGACGCAGCCATGGGGTTTGGTCTCGGTTCATTGGGTGTTGCACTCGCTTCGGCAGCCATGGAAGCCTTGGTGGGTCCCTCATCCGGATAGCGCGAATATGGTGGGAGCTGCTCCGTGTGCCCAAATGGGTCAAGAATGTCTTGCTCTTCCCCATCGGGTCCGATCTGCCTGTGGAAACTTGTGTTGATGCCTGGAAAACCAACAGGTATACCTGTCTGGGCCACTGGGGCCGGCGGTTCGTCCTCTACCACGTTCTGGGGGTACATGGCATACGGATGGCTGGGGCCTGTTTGAAGAGGGGGCGATGCAGACGGCTGCGGGGTTTGCTGGGTGGATGCGGTGGAGATGCTGGCATTGCGGGCCATTGTGTTTTGCTGGTACATGGCGTAGGGGTGGCTGGGGCCCGAGCCAAAGGCCGTGTCCGAGTTGGCCATGGTCGCAAAAGAGGCGGTGGAGCTGAAGGACTCGCGATGCTGCGAGGGCGTCGCCTGCGAACTGGGCCCTCGTTGATGCGGGTCGCGCTGGTGGTCGGGTCCGTAGGGCACCTTCGCTATGCTGTTGCGCGTGGCCATCCTCCGCAGGTCGGCGGGGTCGGCTGGCTTGGGTAGGGCAGGCTTGGGACGGAAGGGGTCGTACTCTTCGTGGGACACGGCCGGGTGGTCGTGGCGACGCTGGTCGTGGTGGGCGGGACGGAAGCCATCCGAGACAGAGGGCATGAAGTCATCCTCATCCGGGTCCACGGCGTACTCGTCGTCGAAGACGTCGGGGTTCTGGGGCGGCGGCGGCGGCGGCGGCGGCGGCTTCTTGCCCTCGTTGCTGTTGCTGCGTCGGTCCATCGCGTCGTCCCTCGACAGCCCGGGCGGCCGCCAATGGATGCCAAGGGCGTGCGTGCACTCAGCGAGTGCAGTGCGCGATCGGGACGGTCGCCTGGGGAGCGGGTGGCGGGATGCAGTCGTGGGGAGCGGGCGTGGTCGTGGTCGTGGTCGTGGTCGTGGGTGTTGGGGGCGTGGGAGGCTCAGAGAGAGGGTTGGCGCTGGCACTGGCACTGGCACTGGCACTGGCACTCGAATCAAGGCTTGAGACGGGAGGCATTAGCCCGTTGTGAAGCCAGTAGAGTGCCCAGGACCCAGGTGCTGCGCTAGTCAGGGGCCAGTGAGGCCCTGTCCGTTTCAGCACCGCGCGCCCTCAACAGCCTCGCACCGCCTCGAGAAAGGCCCTTCCTCCGCGCCCGAGGCCAATGAAGTCATGCCCTCCACGGCCTCCATGGCCTCCACGCGCCTCCACGCCTGCTGCCCTCCACTGCCCTTCCGAGTCTGCCCCCCCTCGGCCCTGCCCTCTGGAGCTGCCCTTTGGAAGCCAGCGCATTTAGCCAGCTGAACGGCAGATTCGCACTCACTCCCCTTGCCCACTATCGGGGCCACCTTTGCATCTCCACCTCGGCCGGCTTTTCCCGTGTTAATATCGAGCGTGTCCGGGTCTTCACTGAGGTATATAGATTGCACCTTTGGACGTGCGCTTGAGTTCCGCGTGACTGAATCTTGCGGCGGCTCCGACGACCATGGCGCATCTCCAGGGCTCCAGGGCTCCAGGGCTCCAGGTTTCGAATGCAGGGTCAGGTCACGGGAAGGTCACGGGACAGACTACCTTAGGTACCTACCCAAGTACCTGGGCACAGCCCGTTTCCAAGACATCGTTCGAGTAACATGGCAAGACAAATCTTCTTCGTGTCTTGTAGCTGTGCTGGGTTACATTGTGTATTCATGCATTCATGTCGTAGGTGCTCGGGGCGGCGGCGTGATTTATCTACACGACCTTGGGAGCCGCCATACAGGCTAGTTATTTGGTAGTTGGCCATGAACGAGAGCTTGGAGAGAGACCCGTGCACAATAGCCGAGCACGTGTGCGGTTGTATCAGGTGTATGTAGCAGGACAGACATTGGGTTGCAACTAGAATGGTCCTTGTCAACACGTAGTCCAGCTAGGATGGCAAAAGGGTTCTGGAGTCGGATACCGATGGCTGACAGTGGACGTAGGTGCCATGAGACAGTGACGCCAACAATGCCAGGCAGTTGGTGCAGCACTTCACATCTCTTGCAGCAGCGGGTTAGGGTTAAGGGTTAGGGTTAGACGGGTTAGGGTATTCGCCTTGAGCTGAACAGACAGTGAACAAACCCACCCAGTCAAGTGTGCGAGCTAGAGCAAGAGTCGAGTCGGATACCGATGGTCGCAAACCGTAGTGTGTGAGCTCAGGCAACCACGGGCGTGCGTGCCATGCCAACAGGTCGTGCTGTACCTACCACCTAGCGTGGCAGTGAGTCGAAAGAGGCATCGGAGCAATGGAGGGGCTTCGCATACTGACGCAGCTAGAGGCACACAGCAAGCAGACGATCCTCCTGCAAAGACGTTTGCGGGTGCAGCGTCGTGGGTGCAGCGCGTGGTGTTCGACACATGCCTGTTCCTGAACTAAGCCGTAGTGGGACAGCGCGCACTCGCCCTGCAGCAGCAGATGCGCGTGATGTCTGATAGGTGCCAGGAGAGCGATAAGTAACCAGCACCGCACGGTCCGAATTCGGGTGCAGATCTAGTGAGGCCGCCGAGCCAGAGAACAAAAAAAATTCCCAAAAGGGGGGAACAAGAACAATATCAAGTTCGGCGTTGAAGGTCCCCCGCGGTTTGGACCAGTGGCACCCCGCCAAAAGACCACCAGCAGTAAGAATTTGGCGTTTGTTGAGAAGCAGAGAACCCGCACGCTCAAGAAGCGTCACGTACATACAACCCGCACCAACTCAGCTTAAACCGCTTCCTGTCAGGCCTAGAGGACCAGCAGGCTCGGCTGTTGCCACTTGCAGAGATCGCCGCTACCAGACCGCAATTTGCTTGCTCGCGACATAGTCCTTGCTACTACTTAACCAGCGGTGTACCCCGCCAGCCACGCCTCCTCTCTCGTCCTGCCCACCACTCTGCCCTCTCTATATCCTCCTGCAACACGCTCACAAATGGCTTCCCGCCCCACCAACATCGGCATCAAGGCCATTGAGCTGTACTTTCCCAGCCAGGCAAGTAGCCGCCCGCCCACGCCAGGAGGAGGGGTTGTAGCAACCTTGCTGCTACTGCTGCTGCTACTGCTGCTGCTGCTGCTTGCCGTGCTAACAGACAGTAGTGTGTCGACCAGGCCGAGCTTGAAAAGTTCGATGGCGTCTCCCAGGGAAAGTACACCATTGGTCTCGGCCAGACCAAGATGTCCTTCTGCGACGACCGCGAGGGTACGCCCCCTGTTCACGTCGACATGCTAGCACCCGAGCTGATGAACCCCACCCAGACATGTACTCGATCGCCCTAACCACCGTCTCCTCTCTATTCAAGAAGTACAGCATCGACCCAAAGTCTATTGGCCGCCTCGAGGTCGGTACCGAGACACTGCTGGATAAGTCCAAATCCGTCAAGTCCGTCCTCATGCAGTTGTTTGAGGAGTCCGGCAATTTCAACGTCGAAGGCATAGACACAGTAAACGCATGCTACGGCGGCACCAATGCCCTGTTCAACAGCGTCAACTGGATCGAGTCGTCTGCATGGGACGGCCGTGACGCAGTCGTCGTGGCCGGTGACATTGCTTTGTATAAGAAGGGCAACGCCCGTCCCACGGGCGGAGCCGGCTGTGTGGCTATGCTTGTCGGCCCTGACGCTCCTGTCGTCATGGACCCGGGCCTCCGTGGCAGCTACATCACCCACGCTTATGACTTCTACAAGCCCGACTTGGCCAGCGAATACCCTGTCGTTGACGGTCACTTCTCCATCCGCTGCTACACCGAGGCCGTAGATGCTTGTTACAAGGCATACAATGCTCGCGAGCAGACACTCAAGAGCCAACAGGCCAACGGCATCAACGGCCATTCCCAGGAGCAGGAGACCCCATTGGATCGCTTCGACTACATGTGCTTCCACGCCCCTACATGCAAGCTTGTAGCCAAGTCGTACGCCCGCCTCTTGTACAACGACTTCCTAACAAACCCCTCCAACCCCATTTTTGCCGAAGTGCCCGCCGAACTTCGGGACCTTGACTACGCCGCATCTATCACGGATAAGGCGGTCGAGAAGACCTTCATGGGTCTTGCCAAGAAGCGTTTCAATGCTCGTGTTCAGCCGAGCATCGAGGTCCCCACCATGTGCGGAAACATGTACTGCGGCAGTGTGTATGGCAGCCTGTGCTCTCTCCTTTCCAACCTAGATGGCGAGAACTCCATCGGCAAGCGGGTTGCCCTATTCAGTTATGGCAGTGGTCTCGCTTCCTCCATGTTTACGTTCAAGATCAAGGGAAGCATCGCCGATATTCAGAAGAAACTTGACGTCAAGAACCGCCTGGAGAACCGCCGCGTTGTTGCTCCTGAAGTCTACGATGAGGTAAGTTCGATTTCATCATGATCACCAATTTCGCTAACCATAACATAGATGTGCAACCTTCGCGAGCGTGCCCATTTGAAGAAGAACTACAAACCGGAAGGCAAGGTCGATGATCTCTTCCCTGGTACCTACTACCTCACTGGAATTGATGACATGTTCCGACGAACATATGCAATTAAGCAGTAAATATTGCGCTTTCGCTTCTTGGGTCCGCTGCATGTGAGCATTTGCAGGAGTCTGTGTTCATGATTCGGCTATCTCGTTCGATGCAAGATCTGTATACCCTTTGGTGGCTTTCAGAGCTCTTTGCGAAGAAAAACGTAAGGACAGTGACGGTTAGACGATTTGACGTTTGGTATGGCCGGCATGGGAGGATATAATGATGGTTTTTGGAAATAGTATACAGATGGCTGTTGCCATCTTGCTGCATTTAATAGATGCCTCTGTGGCTTGCAATGGAATTATTCCCTCGGTTAATATGGGGTATCTTTCCGTGTCGTGAACACTTCTCTCGTCTCGAAGGCATTGCTGAAAGCGCTCCTGGGTCTAGCCAGGAACAAAGTTGCGATGACCAGCCCGTAGGGTTACCAAGCTGGCGCTTCTTCAAATCCTATCCTGAGAACATGAGATGTACAATACCTGCTGTGCCATGCGCCCTCGACGCTACGCTGATTTTATATTGGCATGCTACATGCACTGGTCACTCCAGTATACCGTCGACCTCGCCCGGCAATCGCTTCACTCTTCGCTGCTCCCAATTTTCGAGATCTTTCGCTTGTAGTCGCTGTACAGGTTTTAGCAATCTTCTCCTGATCCACAGTTTGCTACAACTATGCCGGCAATCCGTTCTCTTTCCATCTGTTTGTCTCCTTAACGAACCAGTCGAGAAGTCTACTCACATAATATTCATCCTTCATGTTCACCTTTCTTCTGTCCTGTCCCAATCCCATGGCTTGCTCATGCGTGATTTGTTGGTTTTTGCGGTCGTGGCGCTCGTATCGAAGGGCAGTGGCAGGCGTCAGAAGGAACGAGCCGGCGACGATGGTGGTGATGAATGGGAGTCCAAAGAGGAGGAACGGGTGCTTGGTGAGGGCTTTGCGATATTTGGCGGCAAGAGAGTTGGGAAGCGTAGCAGAGAAAGACTTGGAGGCGAAAGGCGCCATGACGAGGGACGGGCGTGGGCAATTCCAGACGCTACTTGAAGTAACAATCTGTGTAGCAAGCTGTCGTGTTATAGAACAGTGGATTGTGCCTTTGATGGGCCGATCGACAAGTGGAGCATTTGGAAGAGCAACTAGCTCGCCCCGAGGGCTTGGCACTATCACGGGACTAGGCGACGTGTGGCGCGTCCTGGTAGTCGCGCCGCGAAACCGTTACGGCCTATCGGTTCCATCCATACTTTCCCACTTTCCCACCTCTGCGTGACGCTCCACTGCAAGTTTCAATCCACCGTGTCCCTTTACGATAGGTATTGAAAGGGGTCAGTCATACTGAACCTCTGGTGTCTGAGCAGCCCCTCCTGGATATGAGCACCTAGTAAATCTCCACCATGGCCCGTAGAGGCGGGGGTTCGATACAGCGGCAAACGCCTCAGATTTCCAATGGCCTTCCGCCACCGTCCACCATCCCCGCTCAGATCGTCCAAGGTGCGGCACATGTCCGAGCGCACCAGAATTCTATCAATAAACAGCCCTTCATCGAGCTTGTGAAAGAATTTCTGTCGAACCCAGTCTTGGAAGATCCAGACTCGGTATGCATCGCTTTTATTCTCGCCATCACCGAGGGCGGGATAGACCCGTTTTTCAAGGAAGACCCATTCGCTTCAAAACATCTTGAGGAGCAGGGCACTCAGTGTATTGCTGCTCTCATCATCATCTTCCAACAAAAGTCGTATCTACTACTAGCCCAGATCCACCTCGACAAAGAACATGGAGGCCCGCAACCTCCTGTCGTTATTTGGCTATTCTCAAAGTTACTGGGCTTATTGATGCAGCAAGGACTCATCGGCATTCACGCCACAGTTCTAGAGTTGCTGCGTACATGTCTTGAATCGTTTGTCCAGTCTTCCAGCAAAAGCCGTCAAGCCCAGTCAATCTTTCGATTGTACAGGTCATGTGTTGAGAGTGCGTATGCCTTACCCATCCCATGTGTATGCTAATTGCCTCATAGGTATCCTTGATGCAACTGAATTGACAGAAGATCTTTCTGAGCTCCGTTTGCCATCTTTCAAAATCACCCTGCCCTCTTCGGAGAATATTGGGGCAATCTGGCCGGACAGTCAGCAACTCGTTGCATTACCCCAAGGTTTACAAAGAACTGTTTCGTCTCCAGCCAGTGCGTTATACATGGGATTCCGACTCCTTGGGACCCTTGTCGAATGCTGTTTTTCTTCTCCGCAGGGCGTCGCCAACTGTTCAGTTTTCGAACCCTTGCGACCGTGGGCTCTGAGTAGTTGTCTCCTTCTATGGAGCAGCTTCACTAACTGGACAGCTGACGTCAAGCGAGAACCCCTTGACGACGATATTGAGGCATCGTATATGCAATCACTAAGCATACTTGCTCTACCAAATACCGATTGGGATCAATATTGGTCTTCAAATGCTATGGCTCTCTTTACTTCTGGACTGATCGATGCTATACGGACCTGCTTGTCACGGCCATTTTCTCAAGCAAATCAGGCACGCTTAGCGTATGTCTTGATTCGACTGCAAAGTATTGTCCAAGACATGGAAGAGGGCGGAATAGAAAAGTCAAGGTGCGTTGTGATGTTTCTGGCCAGGAATCAAGAGAAAAATTTACTGAAGATTGTATACAGTGAATGCAACCTCCAGCAGAAATCGAAGCTTATATTTCTGGTCAAAGATGTCATGGTTCCAGAGATTTCTCAAATATGCTACGACACCACACATTTCATAGCGTTGCAGAAAGACCTTCAAGTACGTGTTGTCGCCGAACTCGCCTATGATCGCAGGCTATACAAGCTCTTCTTTATGCTCCTCCACTCATCTGACTTCAAATAGGTAGCAATATGCCTTTGGACCAAATCTGGAGATTGGCCAGTTGCAATCCAAGAACTTCGGGCTCACCTATGCTCAGAACTAGTGGAACCATTTTTGAACAACGAACTCAACGAAGCATCGACCAGGGTTGTCAGTTTTTTCCGTGAAAAGCACAAGTCGAGCGAAGAACCGCCTGCGAAGCGCCGTCGTACAGTACCTGAACAAAACAACAGTCAATCTGACATTCTCAATCATCTGGTGATGACTCTCAACGGTAGCTCTTCAGACTCCCCAGTGTTGGACCTTAAGGACTTTCATCTTTTGATTCAGTAAGAGGATTTCTTCATGCATCCCCTGGAATAACATATTAATGAAATCGCTAGATCCACCTATGCCAAATTTCCTGAAGATCCGCATGCTTCGGAAGAAAAACAGTCCGAAATATTGGCAGTACTGAGCAGGATCGCTTGTGCAGGGTCAATGTGCTTGAGGTCAATCAAACCTGGTGAAGTCAATTGGAAATCTGCAACTTGCACATTGTGCGACACGCCAGGCTCTTTAGCACGCGAATCAACAATTCACTGGAACCAACAAGCTCTTGAGGGAATATGGAAAGACGTCATTGCCGGATTGATTACGATAACCCTAGAAAAGAAATTTCAGCAGTCTTCTCGGCCACGAGTTTTGATGGCTGTTGCTATCGGACGAATCTTCAATCACATTTCTGATGCTGAGTATCTCAGCCTGGAAGTGAGCCCTTTGGGAGAGTGGCTCTTGAAATCGATGCAGAGATCTTTGCGTGAATTGAGAATAGCAGCTTCTCGATCGCTCATGACCTTTCTCCGAGACGACATCCCTCGGCATGTCCGTGACAAAAACCGCAGGGCGACGATGCAGTTTCTAGCTGAGCTCACTAGGCGTAATGTCCCGGCACAACAGGAGACATTGATTATGGCATACGGTCAAGCAGCACGAACCTGTAGTGGAGAAGAGCTCCACATCATCCTAGGCCAACTAGTACGTACCATGTTTCTTTTTTCTAATTACGATCATATTCCCTTCATTACACAATTCGGGGGCAGGGGTGTCGCAACTATACATCGGCCTATGCGTCTTTAGTATCTCTTCTTACCCAAATGACGAGATAGTAAAAGGCCAGAGGAGCATGTTGCATCACAAGGTCAAAGCTTTTCGCGCGACTTATACTGACTCCATTTGTGCATCTAGGTGGAATATCTAGGTCACACGAACACAGTCATTTATGGGGCTGCATTCAATGAGCTCTGTTCTCTGTCTGACGACCTCCGCACGTCGCCTCGGGAATTACTGCGTCCATACTGGAAAACAATAGGATTTTCAATCGTAAACGATCTGCATACCAATCCGCAGAAGGCCAAATTGGTCGTAGAATTCATCGGCGAGATCTCGTACGTTAATCAGTTATTGATTCTGATACATGAAGACGTTCTACCGGTCCTTGTTCTCAACAAAAGGACGGATATTCTGCAACGAATCGCGAACGCGAAGAAAACATCGATTGAAGAGATATGTTTACAACCTCGCACTCACCTCGCCCGGATTATAGCCCTCCTACTGTGCCAGCCTGGTCCTGATGTTGAAAAACGGGCCATGGATACCTTAATAGCAGTTGCACCAGGCTTTGGGCAAACTGGACAAAATCTACACGATCTGATTCAATTGGACGCCGCTGCCATGGCCAGCGAAGTATTCAAATTGGCAGCAGATCGGGATGTCAATGAGAAAACATTGGTAAGTACAAATCATGCATATTATGTGTCTCTGACAATTGTAGTTTTACGAAGGGATAAGGCGTTTGGCCGCGCTAGATGACATCAAAAGCGACCTGGAGCTCAAGAAGCAGAAAGACGGAAAACGCAAAGCCACGATGAGAAAGAAGACGAAAGACCTCGTGGAGAGCTTCATACTCAAACACGTCCTTGGTGTAATGGCCGACTTCACGAATCCAATTGAAAATCAACTCGGCAATCATCACCTAAGTGAACGGAGGCGGTGTGTTGGAGCAATCAAGGAGCTTATTTTGTTCGCACGAGAAGATTCGTGTCATGCTCTCACTCAGGTCAGTCATGAACCTGCATTTTTGCATCTCATGTTTTACCCCAGGATATGCAATACCAAGTCCAAAGATACAGACTATTGGTATTGATATGGCTCATTAAATGATCTACGATTCCGTCACGATGGTGTATTTCCATTGTCGAAACATGTACAATTTGGATTGATGACTAATTTTTTGTAGATTCGAGCCTGTCTTCAATCTGCCATGGCCGACCCCCATCTTTGCGACCAGGCCTTCGATGTTTGGTCGCTTCTACTCGTGGCACTTGAGGAGGTCCATCTGGGGCTTCTCTTGGGCCAAACCTTCGCCTTGATTGTGCACAACTGGTCTTCCTTTTCCGAAGAGACACGTCTCAAGGCCAGCGCCGCTTTAGAACTTCTACGATCAAAACACAATCAGCTATTACAGAGCCACATTGGACAATTGGCTTCATTATCTTCCATCCCAATGTTAGCGAAGCTGGAGGCAGAGATAGCTCGTTTGAAGGCCAAGAAAGATCCCATAACGCTCTTGAACCACCTCAGCGATCGATGCAATGACGAAAATTCGGTAGTGGTGCAACACGCTCTGAAAGAACTCATTCCCTTCTTAGAAGAGCACCAAAAGATTCTCCATCAATCGGCTATTAGTCAGAAACCATTACCTGCGCTCATTACCTTAAGCCGGTCTTTACTCGATATCTGCATGCGGTTTCCCGGGCAACACACCGAATTACGAAGCCTCTGTGCTCAATGTCTAGGCCTTGTTGGCGGTCTTGACCCATATCGTGTCGAGACAGTACGGGAAAAGAAGCAAGTCCTTGTTCTCCACAATTTTGAACAGGCAGCAGAGGTGATTCAATTTGTGGCATTTATGCTAGAGGAAGTCCTTGTGAAAGTTTTCCTCTCGACCACAAATGCCAGATCTCAAGGCTGGCTAGCATGGTTGATGCAGGAACTATGCGCGCTCTGCGGATTTAATGATATAACGGAGTCGGGTCGGGCTTCACAGTCTACCCCTGCTACTCAGCGATGGGACGAATTCCCAGAGCCTGTTCAAAAGGTTTTGACACCTTTCCTAGACTCCAAGTATAGGTTCACAACCAATGAGGAGGTTCCGGCAGCACAGTACCCTATATTTAGTCTTCACATCAGTCATTCTGCTTGGCTCCGCACCTTTACCTACGATGTCCTGCAGAAAGCGAAAGTGCAGAATGCGAAGATGTTTTTCCCTACTATAGGCAGGGTGGCCAGACGAGAAGACCTGTCCATCGCCTCATTCATTCTGCCATATGCCATCCTTAGCGTCGTCGTGGGTGGAGATGAAGCAGATGTTCGTAATGTCGGGCTTGAGCTTCTGTCTGTCCTACAAAACGATCTGCAAAAACTCAATCACGCTAATGTCATGAACACTAAACAATGTAGCGAGGTATGTAGCGTTTCGCTGTCATTGTCACCGTCACTAATTGGCTACACACAGAACGTCTTCCAGGTACTTGATTACCTTTCTTTATGGTTGCAAGAAAAAAGAAAAGCGATGTCTGACGCACGACTTATGGCTGGCAAAACTGGTCGAGGGATCTCGGAAGTTGAAGAGATCGAAGCGATGAAGCAGTTCAGTGCCGTGGAACAGTTGCTTCAACTAATCCCAGCAAAGGTGATATCCAAGAGAGCAGTTGAATGCGGCTCCTATGCGCGCGCGCTATTTCATTGGGAGCAGTATTATAGGGAAGAGAAAACCAAAGCTGATACGTCAGGGGGGGCTTTGTTCAGGATGAAATGCTGCAGCACCTCCAACACATATATGCGCAGATCGATGAGCCGGACAGCATAGAGGGTATTTCCGCCCATCTGCTCGTACTAAACCCGGAACAGCAGATCATGGAGCACAGGAAAGCTGGACGGTGGACAGCTGCCCAAACCTGGTATGAACTTGCACTTGCAGAAAAACCAAACGATCCGGACACGCAGATCAATCTGTTGACTTGCCTGAAAGAATCGGGACAGTATGGTAGGTGCAAAAAAATTGAAAAGGGATGACCATTGTCTGACGTGCACCTGTAGATGCGATTTTGAATTATGTGGACGGATTTCATGCTTCGCAATTTGTCTCGTCGAACACTTTACCCTTCGCTGTAGAGGCGGCATGGTCGACAGGGAAATGGGATCAACTAGAACGAATATTGACTGAAACCTCGGGGCAACTTGCGGCCTCTTCTGTGGATTTCAATGTCGGCATAGGTAAAGCTTTGATTGCATTGCGCTATGGCAAAGCCAATACCTTCAAGCAGACGGTGGACGAGCTACGAGTAACCATGGCGAATGGATTATCAGCATCAATCACCGCATCACTACACAATTCCCATGATCATCTTGTCAAGCTGCATACACTTTATGAGCTTGAGGCCATTAGTGGTCTCGCGAACAATATGCCAGACCGGGATTCGTTATTTGAGAATTTAGAGAGACGGCTAGATCTCCTTGGCGCATACACGTCTGACAAACAGTATTTGCTCGGGATCCGGCGAGCTGTCATGCGTCTGTCACAGTAAGTTTGTAGGTATACTATTCGTTGATAGAAAACTAATGCAGTGCAGACTCGAATTCAGTAACCTCGATGTAGCTTCTGCTTGGTTGACTACTGCTCGATTAGCGCGGAAAGGAGATTTTGCGTCAGCAGCATTCAATTCTATCATGCATGCCGCACAGTTAGGGGACGATGCCTCCAAGATCGAATACTCCAAGATGCTTTGGAAGGAGGGGCATCACCGGAAAGCTATACAGAACCTTCGAGGCGCCCTTGCCACCAATTCGTTTGCAACGAGAGACATGCCACCTATGGACGTTAGTGTTTCTGTGTCTACAACCACCACGGGCGACCTTCTGCAATCAGCAAATAGGGTAAAGTGCCATGCTCAGCTCCTGCTGGCTAAATGGCTGGATAGAGCGGGACAAACTCAAAGCTTGGTACTCAAAGAGGAATACGCAAGAGGAATCATGACTTTTCCCAAGTGGGACAAGGGACATTATTACCTTGGCAGGTATTATCTCAAGCTATATGAAACAGAGAAAGCACTTCCAGTCACTAAACAAGCAAGCAATTTCTTGGCTGGGGAATTAACGAAATTGGTCATTGAAAATTACATACGATCCACGGTGTACGGGTCCAAGTACTATTATCAGACCATCCCAAAGATCCTTACCCTTTGGTTGGACATGGGCATGGAAATGACGAACGCACAGTCTAGGCCGCCAAAGGACAAGGACCTCCAACAACACAGGGTAAAGCATCTCGAACATATCAATGGCTATGTCAAACGATATGCGAGTGAACGCATGCCCGCCTACCCGTGGTATACCGCGTTTCCTCAGATCATCACTCGAATCAGTCACCCAAATAAGAGTGTGTGGGATGTTCTCCAACTCATAATCATCAGAGTCACCGCACAGTACCCACAACAAGCCTTGTGGGGGCTTCTGGCTGTCCAGAACTCTCAACAGGACGATCGGCGTGCCAGAGGTGGCGGCATACTCCAGAAACTCCGAGTAAGTACTAATCATCTCCCTAAATCAAACGCTATAATTCCTCTGCCGATGCAAGAGACTTGGAGGATTAGAATAGTACAGACCGAGACCAGCCTTTGTGGACTTTATTGCTCTAGACTTTGCTGCATCAGCCAGAAGAACGTATCAAGGTTTTCGGCTGCAGCCACAAACCCTGAAACTTGCTAACTAACTATAGGATCACTCTAAGCGTAAGAATGGAGCCATTGAGCTCAAAAGCTTAATCACACATGGACAGCGTCTCGCCGATGCTCTACTTTCAGCCTGTGACACCCCGGTCGAGCAAAGGATCTCGCATGTAAGTCTGTCAAAAGACTTGCGTTTCAACACGAAACTTGCACCATGTGCTCTAGTCGTACCCATTGAATCCGCCATGACCCCTAGTCTCCCTTCTACCAACGACAGCCGATTGATTCGTGCACACAATCCCTTCCCATCAGATGTTGTTACGATAGCTGAATTCAAAGACGATGTTCTTGTCTTGTCATCGTTACAACGCCCCCGCAAGATTACCGTGCGAGGTTCTGATGGGCGCTCGTACGGTCTTCTCTGCAAACCGAAAGACGATCTTCGCAAAGACCAGCGCCTCATGGAGTTTAATGCCATGATCAATCGCGCTTTGACGAAAAATATCGAGGCTAGCAAACGCCGACTTTACATTAAAACGTATGCAGTTACGCCACTCAACGAAGAGTGCGGGACTATCGAATGGGTCGAAGGTTTGAAGCCGATGCGTGACATTATTATTCGCCTTTACCGCCAAAAGCGCGTCAGCATTGATTATCAAGAGATCCGCATGCTGTTAAATGAAGCATGTGCAGACCCTAAAAACACTCATATCTTCACGCACAAGATTCTTGCAAAGTTTCAGCCTGTGCTACACCAATGGTTCGTTGAGTCGTTCCCCGAGCCTGAGGCTTGGTTCGCTGCAAGATTGCGGTACACCAGATCTTGCGCTGTCATGAGCATTGTAGGCCATGTGCTCGGCCTGGGCGATCGCCATGGCGAAAACGTCCTCCTCGAAGAAGGCAACGGCGGTACATTCCATGTCGATTTCAATTGTCTATTTGACAAAGGCCTCACATTCGAGAAACCTGAACTAGTACCGTTTCGACTCACGCATAACATGGTCAACGCCATGGGTCCTGCGGGTATCGAAGGCCCTTTCCGGAAGACAGCCGAACTTACATACTCATTGTTGCGTCAACATGAAGACGCACTTATCACGATACTTGAAACATTTGTGCACGATCCCACAGCAGATTTCCTAGGTGGTAAAAAAAAGAAAAGGATACCCGGTGTCCCCGAGAGCCCACAAGAAGTCTTGGAAATCGTGAGAGGGAAGCTAGGTGGATTTGTTAGAGGTGAAAGTGTTCCATTGAGTGTGGAAGGTTACGTGGATAGTCTGATCAGGCAGGCGACAGATCCTATGAACCTGGCTGCAATGTATATTGGGTGGTGTGCGTTCTTCTAGAGGTCGCGAGGATATAGTCCCAGAAGTACAGTTGAACCATTGCCTTCTGTTCTTGCAATATGGACGCTAATTACCTTTGCGTCGCGCAACAAACTTAACTTGCACGTTCCACGTCCTCCCTGGCTCGTCCTTTGTGCGAATGTTTAATGTTTCCTGCCATGCCGGTGCCTCAACCTCAAGTTCCCATCCTGGAAACCGTTCACTTGCTTCCGTGAAAAGTTTTCGGAAAGAATGAGCATTATGTCGATAAAAGCTCTCCTTGTTCCCCTTGGACTCAAAAACGTAGTCGCCTGGTTCAGTAAATCCCATGAAGCGCCCCGCAATCAATGGATTTGGAGCCCTTTCCAAGAGCGAAAACATAGCTGAAAGAGCTTCACGCTGCTTGGTCCAGCCCCAGAGATGAATCACACTAGCGGTCCATATAATGTCAATGTCACCCACCAATGCTCCAAGGCGTAGATTTTTGTCGAAGATGTCAGCTTGCAACAACCTTCCGTCAAAGACAGACTTATCGCGGAACAGTGCATATCCTACATCGAAAAACTCCGGACAGATGTCTGCACCATAGAGGGAAGAAGGAGGGGCACCATCCGAAGCCAATTGTCGCAGTTCTTGGCCTATGCAGCAGCCAAGATCGAGAAAGGTGGCGCCGTGGATGATGCGGGAAAGAATTTCAGAGTAGGCAGAGGAACGAACAGTTTGAACGTCCAGAAATCGGTAATGGCCCAAGCACGGGTAGGGATACTGGAAGCAAATGTGAGTTGGTAGGTTGATAGATCAATAGACCGCATACCAATTTTAAAGCTTTTGCTCTCTTTTCGAGGGTCAGTATCAGCGCCATCGCGCAACGTGGTGCTTTACTCACGACTTCATTGATATGACTCATGAGCTCTGTCGAAGAGATACCAGAGTAATCCTCGAGCAAATGCCGAGCTCGCTCCGGGATCTCGAGCAACTCAGCATCTTTGATCCAGTCGACTGGATAGCCGAATGGTTTGAGGTCATCCATGTTCCTCCGCGTTAACACGTACTGTGCTGGAATGAATACTCGTAAGTTCTAGAGCGATTTGGTTATTGTTGAGGTTGACTCTGGCACTGGGCAAATAACGCTGTGGTATCAACTGCGTATCTATAGTAGTAAGCAAGAACATCCTTTCCTCGAACTACCGAGCAAGGCGGTCTCTGACCTTGGAATTCTGCGATGTAACCTTGGGGACAATTCAGACCACTATGTAGAGCCAGCATCACGCATGCATCGGTAAAGCGATGTGTCTTGTATGCATATGCGTGCTGTACTTTTCTGCTGTCACTTTCAGTTGTTGGTAGGTGGGGCAGCCCGTTTCTCGAGGAAGTATGAGCCGAGAATAGCGGAACCGGCTATTGGTGGCCGACCAATCCGTCTGACACGGTACAACAGACCGTGAATGACGAACATTGCTCAAGAAAGTGAACTTCCTAATGCAGGAATCTGGAGAAAAACTACTTTCTCTTGTCGTTTGCTGAGGGATGGGTTCCGGACAAATCATAGAACCTCCTGGCATTCCTACTGTAGACCGAGCACATGTGTGGGTGTGGTCCTACGCCAAGCTGTCACTCTGCGTCTATGCCGTTAGGCGATCTATATTAAACGGGACTGGTGACCGAACGTTCTTGCTATTCGTTTCAACAGTGAAAGAAATGCAAATTTGCTTGTTGATGTTCCTCATCGGGACTAAATCATATCTGGCATTACGGCGCGCCCACGTCAGGTCCTTTGTCCGTTGTGAAAGTCAGTGCAGCCACCTTGGCATAGATGTTCCACATTGAAGGGCCCCTGCTCCCAGCATAGTAGGCTTAGCGGCACCTGTGACTAGGTGATGTGATAGCTATTGAGAACCATTTATGGTGTCAATAAGGAACCAACTTGCACTCGCTGGCGTATACATACATTCTTACTACTATGTCAATGTCGACATGTACTTATCAACCTCCATACACGACTAACAAAATCTCATCATCTCAAAATGTCGCTCCTAAACATCTTACCGCCGTGGTGGCAGCAGCATTCACAACAAACTTATGTCACTATCCAAGAAGCAGAAGGCGAGAAGCTACCATTGACTGAGTCAGAATGGACATCATCTCAGCTCCAGAAGACTAGATCTTGGTATCGTCGTCCTCAGATGTACATGTTCATCTTGATATGCTTGCTCATCACCGAGAATATCTTCCTGTTCACCAAGTCCTTATCTCTTCGTGGTAACGAGGCCTTTCCGGTTTGTAAGTGCCCATGCGACCTGTCTTCTTGCAGCACTTTGCACTACGATCAGATCACAGCTAACAGAGTTTATAGTTCCGTTAGAGGCCTCAATGACTTTAAAGAATATGTCTTATGAACATGGTGTTACGAAGGAGTCGAACGCTCTATGGGAGGATATGGTCCCAGGCCACACAGGCTGGGTGCAATTCAACCACCCAGAAAGGCTAGGATTAGCACCAGGATTTCCCTCCAATGATTCGAGCAAACCACATGACAATGTCTACATCGTCACTTGGGCGCACCAACATCATTGCTTAAAAGTTATTCGCAGGGCTTTCTGGGAACTCGTATACAAAGGCAACGAAAGCCCTTTGTACGGTGCAGACGCCTTCGGTCACCAAAGACCTACCGCCAGCAAAGCATCTTTCCAAGCAACTGTTCCACATCTGATGCATTGCTTCGACTACTTGCGCCAGACAGTAGCTTGCCAGGCCGACATGACGGTCGAACCTGTTGATCCTACGCTTGATGAGATCGATATCGATGGATATCATGTCATGCATCAGTGCAAGTCCAAAGTAAGTGGCTTTTCTCCTAATCATTTTTCGCTTTGAGGTGACTAATCGATTGATGTAGTCTCACGTCGCCAAATGGCTCGTGGACCACGCACCGCCCAGGAAGTATAAACCCTATTTCGAAGACCAAGAACCGTTCACGACAAACAACATGTTGTATTCACCAGGAATGAAGCCATAGTCCTCACGTACTTATTCATATGAATGCAAGAAACTGTTACATGACAACAACTATCATGTGCGCTTCTATGTCATCTTCATTCGACCAAATGACTCTGCTGGACGTTACTAATCCCCACAAGATTCCGCATAGGTGACCGAGTTAGCTCAGGGGAATACACTAGCCAATACACTACCATAGTCAGCGTAGGACAGCTTCATCTTTTCGATATCGTAATCGTTCCAGTAACCTCCACCTACAACTCCACCTCTAGTCTTCCAGCTGTTAAACTTTGTCTTTGCTGCTGCTGGCGTAGTCCCATAACTCGGTTTCGAATCGTTCGTGACCCTAATTGACAATATCAATGATGTCTCCTCTGTTGAAATTGGTATTCTCGAAACCCACCAAACTAGCGGCACGACCTTCAGGCCCAGTCTGCTTGCCCAGCTAGATGGATCGTTGCCCGCGCCACCATCGTAGCACTGCAGGTACGCGCGATCGAGTAGCAAGTTGGGCTCCGATAAACCTTGGTTGGCTTGTGTTCGCAACGACGTCCAGAAATTGATGTTCGTATACGGCGCGATGGTGTACTTGTATCCGAGCTTTCCCAGCATCTTTGCAAATGAAACAGTGGACGTGACATCGTACAAACTCTCATCATCGTTGTTCACGGCATCCAATCCCCACGCCTCCTTCAGTGTGGCAAAATTTCTCGCCAAAGGTGTGTCTACGCCTGGTCCTGGCTTGGCCATTAGTTCTTTGACGTGTTGAGAGTTCATGCATATCTCAACACGGTCAACGGACGAGCCTGCAGCCTTGAAACTCTTCACTTTTGCAGCCAGTGCATCACCCCCCACATAAGCACCTCCAGAGGCGACGACAATGTCAGATGATCCGGGCGTATTGGAATAATACTTTATACTACCGTCATCGAGAATGCCGATGCCAAAGACTTAATGCGATGGTAACAAGTCAGTCAAATCGAATACAATCTGGACTGTCTTAGGCCAGCATGCTGGTATAAAATAGTTACGTATCTGGAATTCAGATATTACATACTCACGAGGGTTGTGAACGATGATGTTGTCAGTGCCGTTGTGTTGGATTTGAGCACTGTAATACACAATGAACGTATTAGTTGTGTTTCGAGCAACAGGACCAAACAGAGCAGGAATTGCTCTATAATTTGTTCAGAAGATAGAAGCAGCTGGTACTGTTGCTACACATGTTCAATGGGCGTACCGTCTTTGAAGAGATAAATAGTGCGAATGTTTGAGTTGGCAGTTGGTACAGCGAGCGCGATGGTAGTAATGAGGTGCAGGAGAAACAATGTGGGCAAGGCGAAAAGACCCATCTTGGACAATGTATGTTGATTGACTGCTTGTAAATGACAAGTCGTGAGACCTTTGTCGAGAGCAAAGGTGTAGGTGTATTATGTATGGACCTTTGATTGTTCCGAAGGCCGATGCAGGTTTTCTCTCAATTGAACGACCCCACATCTTGATCTACAATACCAGGTTGATCATTCGATTGATCGTGATCGAGCTTCCTATTATGGGCTGCATATGAGTTCTTATGCGTCTAAAATACCGGCTAAAGCCTTGCTGCCACATTGACGTTACAGTCTAGCGGATGTCAACCGAAGCAGCACCGTGAGCAGTCCGTCATATGTTTTGTGCAGAACAGATCGAATCAGCTTGTGCGATGCGAGTTTGTGCACAACCCAGATTGAAGCCCAGACACAGATCAGGACCCTCAGTCTTAGGATAGAGCGAGTGTTTGCTTCAGACAGCCCTCAATTCTTGTCTTTGCGTGACCCTGCGATAAGGTTAGCTCTCCGCAGCCGATCTAGGACAAGAAAGCCTCTGTGCAAAAAGATCGCACGTGCGAGCGCCTTCTAATGCTTGAACCGCATACCTGTAAGATCTTGTTGAGCATCTTTGAGAAGGAAACTGCAAGTCGTCAGCATTTCCACTGGCCTCTGACGCCTAAGACACTTACTTGTACCACCAAACGGTCGGACCCACTGTTCCTAGATGCCACAAGCTATGCGCATCTAGCATACCCATCCACGGCGGGAAATCCAGCAGCTCCAGACTCATGGCTAGGATGATCCACGCGACGATAAAGCCCGGCCACATGGCCCAGAAGCTCCCCATCCTCCTGTACTGCACAAAACTAAAACCGCCCCACAGTAGGTTCTGCACGACTCCGACTGCGACGTTGGCGGCCATGTTGTAAGTGTAGTCCCACTTCCAAAAAGTGAGGTAGGTAACGTGCATGGAATACAAAATGACGCAGGTGGTGGTCCAGACTCGCAAAACGCTCTGCCTCATGGGCTCCCTCCGCTCCAGGCGGAAAATACGAACTGCAGCCATGTACATGCCGTATAAAACCTGGGCGCCTGCAGCAAAGTAATCCAGCTTTTCCGTGACTTCAAAGTCTCTTGTGTGGAAGATTATGCTGAACATCCAGCTCGCCAGGCCAAAGTATCCGAAGGCGACGTAGTATTTGCGCAGCGGATAGGACGATGGTATTTTCTCGCGGATCTGATGCATGCCCCAGCTATGGGCGAGGTAATTGAACAGTGAGAAGATGACGCTGAAAGGCTCTTGCATGCCAAGGAAGCGATAGAAGGGCCATTTCCCGTGAAATTGATACACGGGCTGCATGTAAGGCGGGTCACGGGCGAGGCGAGCGTCGGTCACGATGTGTTGGCAGGTGTAGTCGCACTCGGCAGGGCAGTCCCAGAGGAGCAGGCGACGGTGGAGGGCTGCGAGTGTGAGCTTTGTGCATGAGCAGAGATGGATGGATAGGAGCAGTCCGTACGGATCGGCGTGGGGTCATGGCCACAGTTTGCTGTCTGGCACACCTATGGACAGTGTCAGCGTGTACATGCATGCTGCTTTGGGATGGAGGAGCTGTTGCACACCTGCAAGCAATCTCTGAATTCATGGAGGCGGTCACCAAGAGAGGCATGCGCTGCACCAGCCAGCAAAAAGAGGAGCGCGGCCGTCTGCCACGCTGGGGCGTTGCGAAGCTTCATTGTAGCCGTGTTTGTGTCGTGCAACACGGGAGGGCTACCCACCTAATCGATAGCGCGTTGGGGCGCCAAGTCGTCACCACCAGTGTGATAAATAAACAGATGGATAGTAGACTAGTCTATAGTCTAACATGTAGCAAACAATGCTTGCTCGGCAGCAAAAAAAAGGTCCAAAAGGAAGGCAAGGCGTCTCAAAGATGCCATTTTTGGACGGGTAGGGGATCGAACCCTAGACCTCCCGCAAGCTAGATGCAAAGCGGGCGCTCTACCACTGAGCTACACGCCCATAACTTGGAAGTTTCAAGAAATTGTCGATGGAATTTTTGAGTTGTTGCGTAATATTATCTCCGTATCCATTCTTAATCATCGACACCGTCGTCCAGCTTTCGATCAAATGTTTCCATTGGCGATAGGTACCTAGCATGTCCCCACCACACACACTAGACTTACTTCATTAGGAATCGGAAAAGTGGGATTGGGGACTTCTTGGCTTCCGAAAGGCAGCACGAAGGGATGCCAGGCCGGGGTGTCCTCCAATCTAACGATAGGCGCATGGTATAACATACATACAATGGTAGCGTTGTGACGAGGTCGATAGCCCAGAGCAAGTGCTGTCCTCACATTTGACAATACCCGTCAATAGCCGTTCCCAAGTCTTTCATGTTGCTTTTGTTCGTACGTGATTCCAGACGTCCCAAGGAACTAACTATGCAGTCATGTCGCGAGAGGATGGATCGGTTTCAAATCATCCACTCCTCAGAATGAATTGAGTCGACTCATCAATGATTGATATGTTCTGGAGGATCCAACGTGGTAGACCTAGACATGTCCGCAGGTTTATTGGATTGTTAGGTTCGTTATTCTATGCTACCTGGTTAGTTGTAGCAGCTAGCTTCGTTTTGTAGGCACCCCTGCTGTCGCGTGCCACAAGGCATACCTAACCTACCTTGGTTCCTACCTAGCCACTCAGATATAGTCCGTACTTACATCTGCACGTCAACATCAATCGCAATAGCAGTACGTCGCCTTGCGTACATGCATACAACCCTCAGGTCTGACGACCTTTTTTTATGTATGTATGGATGCTACCTTCTGATGGTTCCAAAATTGACGATCCGACAATCACGTGCGCGACTTACCTAATTCTCGCTTAACATTCGCTTAGTCACGCGCACAGCACAAGTGCCCAAACTCTCATACTCGCGCCACGGCCACGATTACGACTCCGACCACGACCACGACAACAACGTCCCACTACGACACCATGGCGGACTCCGAATACGCAAGTAACCATGTGCGGGTTATGTTATCCATTCTGACTCTGTGTTAGGATGCCACCGCGGCTGCCGAGCTCAAGAAGAAGCGCACCTTCCGCACCTACTCCTACCGAGGAGTCTCCCTCGAGCAGCTTCTCGACCTGTCCTCTGAGGAGCTGCGCGATGTCATGCACGCGCGTGTCCGCCGGCGCATGAACCGGGGTCTCAAGCGCAAGCCCATGGGGTAAATACTCCCAATTGTTGCGGATCCCATTAATTGCAACGCTGACATCAACAAGCCTCATCAAGAAGCTCCGCAACGCAAAGGCCGCCGCCCCCCCGAACGAGAAGCCCGCCGCCGTCAAGACCCACCTTCGTGACATGATCGTTGTTCCCGAGATGATCGGCAGTGTTGTGGCCGTATACAGCGGAAAGGAATTCAACCAGGTCGAGATCAAGCCCGAGATGGTTGGCCACTACCTTGCCGAGTTCTCTATCTCATAGTACGTGATTCTGAAGGCCTCGTGTTCTGTAAAGCAGGAACTAATTGTTGCAGCCGCCCTGTCAAGCACGGTCGTCCCGGTATTGGAGCTACCCACAGCTCTCGTTTCATTCCTCTGAAGTAAGCGCCGGAACGTGCAACGTTGGCGGTTGGAAGCGGTGTTCAGGTCACGGATTACATGCATCTTTTCGTGTGGCATGGCCCAAGATTCCTGGCAGGTACGCCAGGCAAATAGGCCTGGTAGATGAATCATGAATTTACCATACTCTTGTCAACTCGTGAAGATGTCACCATGCTGCCATAGTCACATAGTCATAGAGCAGTCCAGTCATGGTTGACACAGCACATAGGAATTGGCTATCTGCCAGTTCAGGGTCACTCCGTGCATAACCGGCACGACTTGCCTACTTCAAATCAAACAGTATTTGCCAGGCACGATATATGAATGCATGTGTTAGAAACCTCATCGTCTCTATACGTGTCTGTCGACACCCCGTTTGCTTCTGGACCCTTTAGCAGTTGCGCCACATGTGAACGACCCATTTCCAGGTTCGGTCGAAGTGAAAGATCCACGAGTCTACCTACATGATGGTGAAATTCCAAGACAAACCTGCAGATTGCACTGTATACAGTACTACACAAGTGCATTCGCAGGAACTTTAGTATGGATGTCTCATGATCAGGGCTGGTCCCTGTGTTAAGCGAAGGATCCGCGATCGTCGTAACAATCCATCCCGACCGTGCCTCACCAGATGGCCACAGCCCATGGAACCCCACCCTCCTTACTAAAGGCATATGCACTTCTCCCATCCTCTTGCCTCTATCACTTGCCTCTATCAAGATCCCATCTAGCCAGATTTGCCTTTCAACTTGTGCCTCGCAAAACAACATGGCTCTTGGAACCACCCTCCCCTTCTGGCCCGCTCTTCTGTTCACCTATCTCGAGCCTATATCTCTGTCCGTTCTTCCAGCACTTCCTTCTCCACCCACTAACAGCTTGCAGCGTACTTGGTTGGAATGCCGCGTGGAACTCTCCCCGCGACTTTGTCGCACAACAACTGCCCACTGCGCCCCTCATCGTACCCGACGCCGCCCTTCTACTCTCTTACTCGCTAGGTAGCATATTTCTCCTACTCGCTGGCTTCGCTATACTTTGTACAGTAGTCACGCGTGAAAAGCGCATAACAAAGGGTTACTTGCTGGTCGCAGCTGCGGGAGACTTGGGGCACATGCTCGCAAATTACAAGGCTATGGGCCCAGCCGTGTTCTGGAACTTTAATGGGTACAATGAGATTATGTGGGGAAATGTTGCTGTCACAGCCTTCCTGCATGTTAACAGATTGGCGACTGTGTTGGGTGTGTTTGACCAGTTCTAAACGCCGGAACTTGAACGAGTGGTTTGGCATGATCTAAACACTTTCGAGATATAGATTAAAAATGAAGTGCCCGTATATCAGAATGAACGTCCGAACAGTAGATAAACAAAGCGGGTTCCCAGGCTCCGATCGTCTTGGGACCGTCAAACAGTATCAATTTTCACTCTTCCAGTGATGCCGCATGAGTTCGTTCTAAAATCGCCCGAATTTTCTCCAACAGCTTCTCGCCTTCTTCCAACCCGATCATATCTGTCGGTACAAAAATACCCAAATCAAGTGACCCGTTTGTTATTGTAGCCTCAATATCGAGTGCGTGCTGTAATTGTCAATATTTCGGCTTTTTCATTCTGCAGCCTGGGATATCCAAACTCACCAAATAAGCCCCATCCACACGTCTTTCCAGCAGTTCCTCCGGCAGCGTCACGGTGGATCCATCGATTTCAACAACCTTGGCCGATTCCTCACCCCAATTCGTCACTGGCTCAAACTCAACCTCATCATCGCAAGTCTCCTCCAGCGTGGGCAATTTCAAAAAATTAACAAAGCAATCAACCTTCACATTCGTCCACTCTCTGACCTCCCAAAGGCTGACCGATGCGTTCGCCGGCGCACTGATCTCCTGTATGTCGAATTGGATCTGCGCCGCCATGTCAAAAATGTCTGTTCCTATGGGTTTTGAAACGCGCAGCGGAATAAGGTTAACCGTGGGAACAACGGCTTGATGCAACTCGGTACGACTTGACAGAGAGCGATTGGCGAGGTACAGGCCAATAACAGTGTCTTCTGAGGAGAGTGTGCCTGTGAGACCGGCATAGACCTTTGCACACATAGCCAGGAAGAGAGATTGGATTGTCAGTCCATGCTTGCGAGCGCATGAACTCAGATCTTTCATATCAAAGATGGCTGGTTTAAAAATTTCGGTGCGCAAGGTTGACCGAGTGCTGGGTTGTGGAAGATTACGTTGTATGAATCCTTTGAGATAATGCGTCCAGAATGACTTACGCTGTTCGATTGCAAGTCGACTCGAGGTTGCTGCTATAACATCTGCTATTGTCTGAGTGGGCGCTACAACTTCGGCAGCATTGCAGTGATCTTGAAGCTGTTGGACAATGAGTGGAAGACTGACACCGTCATAGAGTGCGTGATGGATCTTCAGTTGGATACTCCATACAGTTGTTGGTCCAGTCCTGGATGCGAAGAGATGAGCAAACGGTTGTTTCGCCGAAATCTTGGCCTTCAAAGTGGCTGTCTCCTTATTTGTCATTGCGGAAATATCTGTCACGTTGGCTTCGACATTGCGCATGACAAACTGAACATACGGCATACGTTCCTTTGTTGTCGCATGAAAAGACGTACGGAGTATTGGGTTCTGCGCGACCACTGACTTCCAGGCTTTCCGTATAGCTTCAAAAGATGTTGCCCCCTTAATGTGATACTTGAACTCTGAATAGAATAGCGTGCCATGAGAATTGAGCCACATGGATAGCATGTAGGTTTGACCGGCTGTTGCAGGTAGCATGTACTCAAGATCTTTCTCCTCGACACCGGCTCTGTCAATCGCAACGTCCGGACGAGACACCAGAAGCGCATTATCCAAAACATCTTCGTTGTCGTCGTCGGAAGTCTTCTCGTCTGCAATGAGTGACATCTCTTCCACTGTGCCAGCCCTCAGCATTTGGCCTACACTAAGAGTAATGCCACGCTTGCGGAGAAGTGAGGTAACTTTGATCGCGCTTATAGAGTCCAGGCCGATGTGGAATATCGTCATGCTTGGAGTGATCTCCTCCTCTGGAATCTGAGATACAAGAGCTAGTACTTCCCGAAGGGCCCTTGCAGTTGGGGACTCCGGATGCCAATTCTTCTCCTGATTTTCATCAAGATTAGTTGACTCTACACGCTCCAGGTGACCTGACTGCACATCCGTGAATGCTGGCAAGCCACACACGGAATGTCCATCAACAGCGAAGTCGATGATCGGAGCATCCGGTTGGGCAACAATTGCCTTGAGGACTTCATCAAGCCTTTCTAGTAGTTCTCGAGTACCCCTTTCATCAAAAACATCGTCTCTGACTGCGCATCGCCATACCAGCTCATCCTTGACGATTTCCATTTCTACACAGATCGGATACTCGACGTCACTGCGACTGTGGACACTATCGTATAGAATTGCATCCCGCTCGGTTTGGTCGCTCAAGCTCTTTTGGTATATGAAGAGGCTTTGCAACAGCTCTCCAGTCGCACCTACTAAAGCTAAAGCTTTGCGAAGAGGGAAATGCTGACATTGTCTGATGTTCGAGAAGTTTTCTTGAACATATTGTAGCATATCACACCGACTCGCATGGAGGACCATCCGGATAGCGACAGTATTCATCGTAGGGTAAAGAAGCTTCGACATTGTCTCATCGTCGCGGCCAGATAAGACTGAGCCAAATGTGACATCCAGTGAATTGGTGTATGAAGCAATGGTGGCACCATGAACTACTTGGCCAAGCGTCTGTGGAGTGATATTGTGTTTCCTTGCGAACGAAAGAATCGTATCAAGTGATAAACCGCTGGTTCGTTGTTCTCGATGTACAAGCTGAGGCGTAGATCCAGAGCGACGAGGTAGGTAAGATGCCTTGGCACCAGACAGATAATCATGCCAAAAAGCTGCGGCGTCTGCACCCGACGTTACCAGAATCTCGTGGAGAGCAGGCTCGTAGCTTGGACGAGGCTGAAAGGTACCGTCATATGCTTTACGAACATCGGAATGGAGAAGGCCAAGCGAGAATCCATCGTATAAAGCATGTGCAACCGATAGCACCATATACTTATGCTCAGGCGTGTTGAAGAGATGGATATGAAACAAAGCCTCGGAAGTCCCTTTAGCCCTTGCAGCATTCTTGATGTTGTCCAAGATGGGAAGAAAGTCGGGCTCATAATCCAGATTTGTGTATTGCCAGAACTCATGCGGTTCGTATTTGACGACTTGCGCATAAGAAAGATTTATTCCAGGATCATCCACAAGGATAAATGAAGTGCGTAGAATGGGCGAGTGCTTCATGACTACTGTCCACGCTTCTCTCATCCGCTCCGCATCGACTCCTTGTCGCAGTCTCAGCACATCGTGATTATAGTATCTCGTGAAACCGGAAGCCATCATCTCCGCCACCATAGCCTCTTGTAAAGGCGTGAGAGGTAAAACCTGTTCGACACCTTCAGATTTACCACGACGTCCGAGATAGGATTCGAGCTGTTTCTTGACCGATCTGTAAATCATATCAGAAGGCTTTTCTTGTTTCTGCACTTTGACTACGGCGATATGGCGCATCATATTAGCAATGTTCAGTTCACGCATGATAACGCTGACCGCAAGATCGATGCCGTGTCTCTTTAGCTTAGAAGACAGCTTGATGGCATCAATGCTATCAAGACCAAGCTCAAATATGGAGGTATTCGCGTCGACCTTCTCGATGCTGGCTCCAGAAAGCTCGGCAATCTCCGTTCGAATTGCCTCCGCATGGCTACTCCACGTGAAATCCGTGATATGGCCAAGTGGGTTCGACTCAGCATTGTGTGTGCTGACGATAACACCATCAGTGTTCTCTAAGTCTTCCATTACAAAAGTTTCTACCGGTATATCTGAATCTTCAATAGCTTGTCGTAAAGCTTCTTCGTAACTTTGAACAAGCTGAGCTGCGATATCTGTACTCACGATGTGGCTCTGGGCTACCAGTGATATTGTAAGTGCTCCACTATTCCGTTGTTCAACCTCGACGGCAAGAGGGTAGTCCGCAACTACCCTACTATCTTGCAGGGTCCACAGGCCATTCTTTGTGTGTTGTTCTTCCTCCTCGTCGATTCGGAAAACGAATAAATTATCGAAGAGTGGCTGATCAGGTCCACGTTTTAGCCACTTTGTAATGTCTCGCAGGGGTGTGTGCTGGTAAGGATGGGCTGCCACATTGAACTCGTGTGTTTGTTTTATTACCGATTTCCAAGTCTCATGCTGTCGTGCACGGTACTGAAATGGTATTGTATTGAATAGTGGACCGATAACTTTGTCGGCATCTTCAAAGTCAATGTTGCGCCCTGATACGATCATGCCCAGTGTCACTGTTGTCTGGAGGTATTGGTGAAGAACGATAGTCCAGCAAGATTGTACGATTGCTTGTGTTGTGACATTGAGCTCTCGTCTAGTCGCGTGTATGCCTGAAAGATGATGAATGTCTCGTTTCACAACCACGACTGTGTCTCCAGTGTCAACGCTGGATGTGGGAAGTCGCTGGAAGCCGCGGTCCGTGAGATGTTTATTCCAAAAGATTTTGGCATCAGGTTCAGGTCGCAACGGTCCATACGGAAGGGCGGGATGAAATGCTGGACCGTTACAGATCTTTTGACCCTTGTAGGCATCCCATACCGCGTCGAATACAAAATTTATGCTGTTTCCATCGTAAATGCCATGGAAAATGTGCAGTATCATCGCTTTCCCGTCGAGTCTATCAGCGACGAGCACTTCCAGAGGCCTCTTGATATGTGTCCGATTTAGACTTATCCAGTTCTCCCTCTTTTTCGCCAGTCGATCTGCTAGAACATCCATCGAAGAGGGTTGAATTTCTTCAAAGGCCAATTCAACGTTCCTAAGCACAGCCTGCACGAATCCATCCTCTGTACTTACGAAGACTGTCCGCAAGATTTGGATCGATGCAAAGACCTCATTCCATGCATTGTGTAGCTTTTCAACGTTGACATCGTCTTGGAGTTTAAAGTGGAAGCTGTTGTAATAAAGTCCATTCTTGCTTTCCAAAGACTTTGCTATCATACCTTGCTGCAAGGGTGTACAAGGAGCAAGCGCCTCGATATTTAAGGGGGTTGTGAACAACGTCTCCGCCACGGTGCGTTTGTGTCGATGCTGCATTGCTGCAATCGCTTGTTGTACTGAAATGATAGAGCCCCGTTTGTCCCTCGTAGTGATGTTGTTAGTAAGAGCCTTTGCAAGGCGACGAACTGTCGTATTCTTGAGAATGGTGGATGCTATAGCCTTTTTCAATCCAGCCTGTTTGAACGCCCTTGAAACGCCAATTACAGAGATCGAATCCATTCCCAGCTCGAAAAAACTTGTATCTTTGGTGAAGTAGTTATCAGCGGTGTTCAGTGATTCTTTGAGCACCTCACGTATTATGTTCTCTTGTTTCGACCAAGTTTCGTCCTTGGCATGCATTCCCGAAGAGAGGAGTTGTAAATCGTTGACAGACAGATCCTCGTACATCTTTTTCAACTTCCGTGCTTCGACTTTGTTATTGACAGAAAGAGGCATGGTGTTCAAGGCCACAAAGTGAGTGGGGACCATGTAAGGCGGCAATTTCTCTTCGCAGGTTTCTTTAGCCTTTCGCAGTCTGCCGCTTTCTTCTATTAGGATCTTCGACTGACTTTGCCTACCAGATTCAATGACAATGAAAGCGACCAACTGCTCTTTCTGCTGCTTCGGATGCTTCAGGATTAATGTAGCAACATCTGCTATTGCTATATCACTTTCCTTGATGATGGAGTTGATCTCGCCGATTTCGAGCCGCTGACCTCGCAGTTTGACCTGGTCGTCTGCGCGGCCCAAGAAGTCAAATGTTCCATCAAAATGCAATCTTACCAGATCACCTGTACGATAGACACGTTCATCAAAACGTCTAAGATGAGAGAATCGCTCCTTAGTCAGCTCAGGTCGGTTGAGATAGCCTTTTCCCACAAGTTGGCCGGATATGCAGAGCTCTCCCACTCCACCTCTTAACACTGGTATGTCCGAACCTAATCTCAAAACGTATGATCCAACATTATCAAATTGAGGTCCAATGTTGGACGGTTTCCCATTGGTGGGAACACGGGCATACATAGTGCACCCTATAGTAGCTTCAGTCGGCCCATATCCGTTATAGATAACGCCATGCGAGCCCCAAACATCAAGAATTTCTTGTTTGAGACTTTCACCACCAGTGATAAAAACACCCTTCTGGAGGGTTGGGACATCATCAGGGTGAAGGATACGAGCCAGACTTGGAGTCAAGTCGATATGTGTGATCTGTAGCGTTCTGATAGACCCGGCGAGATCTTCAAAAATCAAATCTCGGGGTGCAGAAACAACACATATCCCGACTGTCCAACTCCAATACTGTTCAAGTACAGATACATCAAAGTGGAAAGATGCAAACTGGAGCCATCGAGAGTTGGCATCCCAATGACCCGCAAACAGGCGTCTGAAAGCTAGCATCGCCTGTACGGCATTCTCGTGCGTGATCTCGCAGCCCTTTGGTGTACCAGTAGTCCCAGATGTATACAAGCAGTAACTCCGATCTTGGGGATCGATGTTCCGTGCAAGTATTGGTTTCATGGATGATCTGGAATGCCAGTCCTCCTCGTCCAGATTCAGGATGGTTGATCCCAAGTGGTTTTGAAAACTTGCAGACTGAGCAGTCATTGTGAGAACGACGGACGCACCCGAGTCATCCAGGATGTAGGCTTTGCGTGCATCAGGCGCTCCAGGATCAAGTGCAACAAATGCACAACCAGCTTTAAGTATACCCAGTATTGCGAACGATGCTTCAGGACACTTTTCGAAACAAATACCCACCAGTTCACCAGGCTGTACACCGTGAGAAAGAAGTAGATTTGCAATTCTATTTCCTTCGCCATCAAGTTGAGTGTATGTCCAGCTTCTGCTTCTGAAAATACCGTGATGCATCGATGTCGCGAATTCGAACGCAGTGTGATCTGGTCGGCTAACCGCTGTTTGTTCCACAAGTTCATGTAGCAGTTTGGTCTCAGATGGAATGTTGTTGATTTTAGGAGGAGTAATTGAGTAGAGTCTCGGCTCAAATACCTCGTCATTTGAATTGGGGAATACGTAATGCTGCAACAAGTGGTCTAGTTGATTGAGCAGAAGTTTTGCCTGTTCCGTCGGTAGAACCTGTGGTAGAAATGTCAATCGGTAATTCAGTCGTCCATCTTTCGGCTCAAGCTCAATCGATAATGGATATTCTATCGAAGCCCGTTCATCCACAACAGTCCACAACTTGTCCAAGTTGTTTTCGTTAGAATGTTTTTGAAATGCGAATATGGAGTCGAAGAGTGACTCTTTAGAATTCCCCATTAATTTCTGAACATGGTTGAGTGGCGTGAACTGATGCTGTTGAAGTTCAGCAGTGAGTGACATAATCCCATCCAAAACCTTGTCTCGTTGGTCTGAAATCCTGCAGACAAAAGGAACAGTGTTAATACAAGGGAAGACTGTGGATTCTGCTGCTTCGAAGCTTCGGCCTGAGAGAACCACGCCAAACGTGACGGAGGATTCTCCCACATAGGCAGACAAAAGTGCTGCCCAACTGGCAAGACCTGCAGCTTGAAGACTAATATTGGAGTTCTTGCATCCAGTACCAAGCTCTTCTAATGTTCTTGATGACGTCTTGACGATTACGACTGGCGGTTCTGGATCGTAGCGTAGAGGCGACAAATTGGGAAAGCGGGTGGGAACAGCTTCTTTACCGAGTCCTTCCCAAAACTTGTTTGAAGCAGTATTTCCATTGTGACTTGAATAGAGGATTTGCTCGATAATAGGCTCCAGGGGCACCGCTGGGCTCATGAGAGCGCCTTGGTATGAAGCGGTGACGTCATCGAGGAAAAGGCGTAAGCTCTGAGCGTCGAATATAGCATGTAAGAGCGCCACTTCAAGATAGACTAGTCCCTTCAGCTCTGTTACACGGACTCGCCAGGGTGGTTTGTGCAAGTGTTTCACAGCTTTCCGTGCGGAGTCACGCCGCCATTCTTCAGCTGCACATTCATACTCTATGGAAGTTTCCCAGGGAAGTTCTTCCGTATCGGGTGCATAATGAAGCATTGCGAAAGCTGTGTTTCTATCATCGACGTGCACGAACCCGGTGCGTAGCATACGATGCTTCTGAACCATCATCCGCCAAGCGCTTTTCAGTTGATCCGAATCGATACGGTGGACTGAGCGTAGGCGTATAAAGTTGAAATAAATTTCGCCCTCTCTTGCAATAAACTGCGATAGCATACTATTCTGCAAAGGCGTGCAGGGACATATAGCCTCAACTTGATCTTCTGACACGGCGTAGGTCTTCTCAATCTGAGTCCTATACTTCTTGTCAAATGCCTCGAAGTCGTATCGTTGTATTCTTGGTATTTCAAAGCTCGAAGACTGCTCAATGTATGCAGCAAGATCCCTACAGTTCGGGTGTCTCAGCACATCTGCCGCATTCACTTGGATACCCTGCTTGCGGAGTGCAGCTGCGACCTGTACAGCACTTATGCTGTCGAGCCCGAGTTGGAATATGGTAGTTCTGGGTTTTATATCGGTACTCCTCATTCCGGAAAGCTTTGACAAAATGTTTCGGATGATGATCTCCTGTGGGTTCCATTGGTAATCCGAGGGATAATCTTCAGCGTTGTCACAACTCTCATTAAGTTCCGCCGATTCACGAAAGATATTCGTCAATGCTCTCTTGTCAATTTTCCCTGCCATGGACTTGGGTATCTTATCAACGAATATATAGAAATGTGGTACCATGTAAGAAGGTAGTACATCTTTCGCCTTTTGCTTGGCCGCATCCCTGAGTCTCGACTTCGTCTTCTCAGTAACCCAGCACTGAGTGACAAGAAACGTAACAAGTTGTTCTTTCTGCTGATCATCTCTTTTCAATATTTGAGTTGTCGCAGCAGTGATCATTTCATCACTTGCGATGAGTGTTTTGTTGATTTCACCTAGTTCGACACGTAATCCTCGAATTTTGATCTGGTCATCGGTGCGTCCAAGAAACTCAAGATTGCCATCGCCCAGCATGCGGACCATATCGCCACTTTTGTAGTATCTCTGACCATGAGCTCTTACAAATCTCTCTTCGGTGAGTTGTGGCTGGCCATAATACCCTCGAGCGAGTTGGACTCCACCAATGTACAGTTCACCAATACCAAAGACAGGTACTGATCGCTCTCCTCGAAGGGGCATTATAGCAAAAGAAGTTGTCGGAAAGGGGCGACCAATGACTGAAGGTTTCACAGCCGGGTTAGTCGAGAATATTGTAGTACAGAATGCAGCTTCTGTTGGTCCATACGAGTTGACGCAAACGCCGTTCCATTCACTCACCACTTCAGGGGTCATTGGTTCGCCAATACAATAGAGCCATTTGACACCTGGTACTTCGTTCCGACTTAGAAATGTCGCTACAGAAGGTGTGAGGTCAAGCAGGTCTACTTTTAAAGTGTTGATAGAATCAGTGAGATTGTTGAGCATCACTTCTTGATCGGCAGCGCATAGAGTGAATCCAAACGTCCACGCTAGAAAGCAGTCGTAGTAGCACATATCGAATGTGATGGCAGCGTACTGTAGGAGCCTTGAGCCATGGTCCCAAGGTATGAGTGATCTGGAACTCTCGATCGTCTGAACTGGTGAGCAGTGTTCCATACTGACAGCCTTAGGTAGGCCTGTGGAGCCTGATGTATACAAACAGTAGGCAATGTTTGTGGCGAAGAGCCCTGCTACGACAGGATTACCGGTAGAACTATCACCGGTGTTTGTTACATTGACTACAGGTGTTTTGTCCAACCAGTCGATGAAGCTCTCACAGGCAAGAACCAACTTTGGTTGCAGTTCCGAAAGCATAAACTTTTTTCTTGCTTCGGGTAGATCTGGATGGACTGGCGAGAACGCTGCGCCTGCTTTCAATACCCCAAGAATGCTAATATAGAACTCTGGACTCTTCGCCATATATATGGGAACGACATCCTCAGGAATTATGCCATGCTGTATTAATTGACAAGCAAGCTGATTGGCCTTTCTGTTTAGAGCTTGGAATGTTAGAGTCGTTACAGATCCGTCAAAGTGACGAAAATCAAGAGCGATGACATCGGGTTTTTCGTTCGCATTTTGCTCGAACGCTGAATGTAGAAGCCCAGTATTCGATAATTCGAAAGCTTGGAACTTCAGATTTGACTGACCTAGGAGTCTGTCCGGAAATCCAAAAGTGTCGTGCGCCACTGCCATTGGGAAGCAAACTACCGAGTGGAATGCGTTATCGAAGATCTCCGCTAAGATTTCAGCGTCGTCTTTTGAACACAAATCTTGCTGATGATGGAGCCGAAGTACCAGTTCATCATTGCTCTGATCCTGTATCACTTCACAAACCATGGGCAAGTCCATATGCCCATGATCTGACTCTAAAGTCCAGATTGCATCATTTAAATCTGAGCTAGACTGTTGCAGGATGACAAGTGTGTCAAACAAAGGGCCTTTATTCTGTCGTATCCTTGATTGGATCCACCGAAGAGACGTCAGCTGGAAAGGCAGCATGTCTACGTTGAGTGCATGGAGCTTCTTGCAGAGCTCACTGTTCGAATCATGAAAATCGAAGCTCAAACGTAATGGAAGGGTGTTGAAGCAAGGTGCAACTAAACGGTCGAGACCTTCCTCTGCTAGAGTGCGACCGCTGACTACGTTTCCAAAACAGAGACTGTTTTCAGACAGAACAAAGTGTAAAAGCTTTGCCCAGGCGGCCTGTACCTCAGACAACAGTGAACAGGTTGTCATCCGACATTGTTTTAGAGCCACACTGAGAGGTATTTGCAGAGTCTTTTGCACAGAGCTTATTGCCTGTGTAGGTTGCAGTACTCTCCCCGAAATGTTTGGAAAGTATACCGGCTCGAAGCCTGCCAGAGAACTTGTCCAGAAACGGAGAGCTTCTTCGGAGCTACTAGACATCATATGGCGCAAATAGGCCTCGTATGGTATGGGGTCCAGGAGGTCTTGTTCGAAATAGGCGCTCTGTATTTCTTCCAAGAGAGTCCTCATAGCCACGCCATCGTACAGCGCATGATGACAGCAAAAGACTAGTTTCATTGAAGTGCCGCCTTCTTGTATGGCTAGACGTACAGGTGGTCTGTGTGACTCTAGCAAGTCGAAAATCACCTGGGCCGCATACGCTTCAACATTTGTGCCTAGGTTGATCTTATCCCAAACCAACGAGACTTGTTTGAAGATGACCTGAGCGAATGCGTACTGTGGGTGATCGGTAGATACGAATGTAGTCCGAAGAATGTCATGCCTGTTTATCATCCGTTCCCAGCATGTCTTTAAGCGATTTAGATTGCCGTGAATAGCAAAACTCATCGTGTTATAATAGCAAACGCCCTCACTACCGCTGTTTTCGCCATCGTGGAGCAAGGATGAATACGATGATGATGCTGACGCTGACAACATAGCTTCCTGAAGGGATGTACAGGGTAATATGCGATCTACGCGAAGACCCTCCACTTTGGAATGTATATGTAGAAGCTGCTCCGAATTGAAAACGTTCATTACTGCTAACTAGCGGTCAGTGGAAAAGCGAGTCCATTATTGACTGCATTGTGATCAACTAAGTAGGCAGGAGTAGGGTGCTTACATTCATGCCCTGGAACACTTGGGTCCAGAAGCGTCTTTTCACCAAGTATCGCAGTCAGCCGTTCCACAGTAGGATTTTTAAGGATGTCTGAAACAGGAAGATGGCGGAAACCTGTATCTCGCAGTACTTTGGCAAAGTATATCGCTGAGACAGAATCCATCCCTAGACTGAAAAATGATGCGCCCCGTTTAACATCACTCAACGGTAGACCCAGAGTGTGCGATAGTGCCGTTGCAATCTTCGTATGGAGCGCAGACAATGTGCTACTGTCCTGAATGGTTGCAGACCCCATGGATGTAGCTTCTAGATGTAATTGAGCGAGGCTTCTGAAAGTGCTTCGTAACATTGTCTTGTCGATTTTCGCTTGAGATGTCATTGGGATGAGGTTAATAGGCACAATGTGCGTTGGTAACATATACGCCGGTAGCTGCAGGCAAATAGAGTCGAAAATGTCCTGGATGTGTGACCGGAGTTTCTCTGGATCCAGAGCGCAAAACGTCGTAGGCCGGACGCTGTATTGATAGTCCTGTGATAACATAGCAGCGCTTGGAACCCAGAATACCACTAGCTTCTGACTTTTGTCTTCGCCTTCTACCAAAACAGTAGCGCAATCATGCACGGCTGGATTCTCCATTATCAATGATGTGATCTCACCAAGCTCAACTCGCTGTCCGCGAATTTTTACCTGATCATCGAGACGCCCTAAAGATAAGATGTCGCCGTTCGGTAATAATCGCCCTAAGTCACCAGATCGATATATACGGCCGTAAGTTGATTGTGATATCTTTGCTGCGTTAAGATCAGGTCGGTTCAGATAACCCCTGAAGACTTGTGCGCCTCCAAAACAAAGCTCGCCCACTGCACCTCGGAGCACAATGTTATCGCTTCCCGGCTCAAGGATCAAGAGCGATGTATTTGAAAAAACTGGCCCGATATTGTTGATCATATCAAAGTCTGTAACACTAGGCTTCACCGTACAAATGTTGGTTGTTTCAGACGGACCGTATCCTGTACGCAGATCAGTAAATGTACACTTAAGTTCTGGATACAGTTTGAAAGTCAAACACAAGAGCCATTAGCCATCTGATTAATCATCTTGAGCTGCATGGGATCTTCCAGTATTCGAAAGTGCTTACCCTGATAGAGCTTTTTACCTGCCCATCTTCGCTTGACAATCTCCGTCAGCGCTTCGCCAGCAGTCACTAAAAGTTCAACCTTGGGTGTTCTAGCAGGATCAACCAAGCTTGCCACTGTTGGTGTAAGGCTCAAATGAGTTATGTCTAAGAGGTTGATCGAGGCCTCAAAGTCGAAAAATAGATCATCTTGCGTAGCTGTGCACAGACATATCCCCACATACCAAGAGAAAAATATCTCGAAGACCGAAACATCGAATGCTTGTGAGCACGATTGGAGAAGTTTAGAATCCTCGTTGTAGGGATAGAGACTAGAGAGATGATATAGGTTACTCATTAGATTGTCCTGCGTTACGAGGACACCTTTGGGCTTTCCAGTACTACCCGAGGTAAATACTGCATAAGCCAGGTGAGAACCATCGTATGGGGTTTTTAAGTTATGCTCCGGATATTTCGCAATATTCAAGTCCTGGGGGTTCAAGATCACAAGGTCGTCCCGTTGAACATTTCTCAAACCCTTGCTATCGCTTACACATACTTTGACGGCAGCATCGGTCAGGATTCGATTGACTCGCTCTGAAGGAGTGTCTGGCACAATTGGAAGATACCCGCATCCGGTCTTGAGAATTGCCAAGATTGAGACGTAGAGATGTACTGATTTGTCCAGAATAACGCATACGAGCTGATCGTGCCCGACTCCGACTGCCACCAAAGCGTGTGCGAGTTGGTTTGCACGAGCGTTAAGGGAGGCATATGATAGTTTTTCTCTGACTTTCATGACCCCGTCAATGATAGAGCCAAAAACCAGAGCATCCTTGTCTGGAAACTTTGTAGCCCATTTTTCAACAGCATGGGCAGGTCCGTGCTGAAATTTTGGGATATCAGGCTGAGAGTGCACAATCGAGAGCTCTTCTGCATTGAAAGATCTCTTGACCTGTTCCAGTGTACCAGTTCGGTTATTAAGGAAGAACTGAACGGTATGCTGTATCTGTTTTGCAAACATCTTGGCCTGGTGAGCTGGTATCGTGGAAGGGTCGTACGTTATCCGATACAATATTTGTTTATCGCATGGCTCAAGCTCCACAGTAATCTTGAACTCTGAATCATCGGCGCCGTCTATTTTTCGAAGAGAGAGGTGTCGATTGGCAGCTGAAACAAGGGACTCTTGCCATACTAGAAGCACATCGAACAAACGTTCTCCTGGACGCAAATGACATAATTTTGCAATATTCCGAAGCGGCAATACACAATGCTCTAACATGGTGCGATTCGCTCGATGCGTGTCTTGCAGCAGGTCCTCAACGGTGGTACAGGACATATCCACCCGATAAGGCAAGGTAGCAATGCAGGGTCCCATAGTCTCTTCCACACGTGTGACAGGAATGGTCCTTCCTGACATGACGCTCCCGATGACAATATCAGGCGCTCCTGCATACTGGCTGATAACGAGCGCTACAGCAGCTTGATAGAACACTTGAGGATGAATCAGATGTTCTTTTGCACCAGAGTAAAACGTTACTGAGTCAAATTCGTACTCGCCATGAATCGAACAAAGGCCTGTAGAAGGAACAGCGTTGCCATTGAAATTCGGAAGCGGTTGTGGGTGGTAGTCACGGAGAACGTCCCGCCAATAGTCAACGCTTTTACTCAGCCGATTAGAGTTGGATATTTCTAGGTAGTGCTGAGTGACTTCGCGATATTGCGGCCGAGTTGTTGTTGGGTTTCCACGCAATAACTCATGCAAATCGCGTAGCATGAGATCAAAGGTCCAGCCGTCATATATAGCATGATGCATCTGGAAAAGAAGACGCGAGCATTTTGTCGTAGTATTAACTTGCACGGTCAACGGATGCAGGAGTGATTGAGCAGAGTCGATAGAGTAAGTCCTGGAAAAAGAAGAGGTCTCGAAGACTGTAGTAGGATGCGCCCTTTTCCACACAATTTGCACAAAGGAAGAGCCTGGGTCAGAGTGGGTAGGTAGAACAGAAGTCGAGGATACGGGAGCTGAGTTTGAATTCAATTCTGTTACAGCTCTAGTAACAGTGGGATTTCTTGAAGCGGTCGTAGGCTTGACTGGCTCGTTGGTATCAGAAGTCTCTGAACGCGAGGACGTCACATTGGCCATGCAGAATCCGGTGCGAAGAATCTCGTTCCTTTGCACAAGCATTTCGATGGCGCTACGTATTCGTGAGAATGTGCATCGCTCAAACAATTCTACCTCGATCCAATTGCAATATGCGCTAGGTCTCATAGCCGTCTCTGACAGCATTGCCTCCTGCAATGGCGTACAGGGAAGTATACAAGCAATGTCAGCATGATAGGATTTTAAATCAGGAACGTCTGATAAACAATCCAAGTCAATGCAAATATCGGTAGTATTGCTCTCATGTGGGTTCACCCTGCTTCCGTCGCACAAAATTTTCAAACCTTTGATATTTCCGGCCGCAAGAACGTCAAGAGAACCGATTGCATAACCCTGCTGACGTAATTCAGATGCGAGGCGGATGGATCGCAAAGAGTCCAGCCCAACATTTGAGAAGTTTTCGTTGTCTTCAATCTCGCGTCCGAGTATGCGTTGGAAGATGGAGTTGATAGACTCCTTTGACCCGTTCTTGGAACGCGGCATCTAGAAACGTAGCCACCAAGTCAGCTAGCGCAGATATGTGTAACGAATCCTTAGGTCAGTCACGATGTCCAAGATAGATAATATTGTATGGACAGAGTGTGAGACACAAAATGTCTGTGGAGGATGCTTCACCTACCAAAGAGTTTGACCGCCCATGTGATCTGAAGTACTCGGTTTCCAGAGCCCTTTTGTCAACTTTTCCGGACGGAAGCTGCGGCATGCGATCAATGAAGAAAAAATCGGTGGGTATCATGTAGTCGGGTAACCACAGCCCACAAGTTTCTTGAACAGTCTCGCGTGACACTGCAGAAGAGCCCGTTGCACAAAACGCGACTAGGGTGTCTTGAATGACGGCTGCGACTGCACTGTGACATTTATCCACTTTCATAACGGTCTGCTCAACTTCGCCAAGTTCGACTCGCTGTCCTTTTAGCTTTACTTGACCTGATGCGATACGCCCCAAGCACTCAAGTGTGCCATTGTTGCATAGTCGAGCCTTATCTCCTGTACGGTATAGATAGCCATACTCTGAGTCATGCAGAAATGAAGCCGATGTCAACTCAGATCTGTTGAGGTATTCATCGGCGACCTGAGGACCCCCAATGACCAGCTCGCCTATCTCGCCCTTTGGTAGGACTGTGAGACGGTGCCGGGAAGGGGGTGAGGAGATGGGAGCCGCAATGATTGCCGTGACAGTGTCTAGAGGGTAGCCGATGTTTTCTGGTGGGGATGAGCGGGAGAAGCTAGGTTGGAGTGTGCAATGGATCGCGGCTTCTGTAGGCCCGTACATGCCCCAGAGCATACTAGGCTGCGTTTCGCTCCCACCAAACTCCTCAATGACGTCTCTTGTGAGCATCTCCCCGATGGTCAATAACAATCGGAGGTCGGGCACGCTGTTACGACCTCGGAGCAGGTTGCTGGCTACGGTGGGCGTGAGCTCGGCAGCGTCTACCCGAAGCAAAGCCATGGTAGCGGGCAAATCACTCAACATGTTCTTTCTTGTACATCCGACCAGGGTGCACCCTCGATATAGAGGGAAAAATATCTCAAAGATGGACACGTCAAAGGTGGGTGCTGCAAACTGTAGGAAGCGGGTAAAGGGTGGAATGTGTCGATCATGAGCCAGTAAGCTCTGAGTGACAGCACGATGAGACACACTAACAGCCTTGGGCAGGCCCGTAGACCCCGACGTATAGAGGACGTATGCCAGCCGCGATTGTGTTTGATGGCGGGTCTCTGTGTCTGCAGGGGCAGGTGTTGCACGCTCGTCGTGGTCGAGGAGCAATACGTGCACAGGGGATGGCGACGGAAGCTTTTCCTGGAATTTGGTAGTAGTGACGACGATGGATGCCGAGATGTCGTTGAGAATGAACTGGATTCTGTCAGGGGGCGAATCGAGGCCTATTGGACAAAATGCCTTGCCAGCCTTGAGGATGGCGAGCAAAGCAATGTACAAGTCTGGAGATTGAGGCAGAAGGACTGGAACGATGGTGGAAGCATGCTCCAGGGTTGCCAGACGTGCTCGGATGCTCGCTGCAAGAGCATCGCTTGCTGCATGCAAGTCCTCGTAGGTCAGGGACCGCGTCTTGACTCCGTCTTCCAGGAAATCGATAGCGGGACCGCCAGTGGCTGACGATGGACGGACCAGCTGGTGCAGATGCCCAGGTCCAGGAAGAAGCTTCGCATGTCTGTTTAAGACAGACAGCTCAGGAAGGGGTGCTGTTTCCTGGGCCATGTCGGGTGTATCTAGTAGGACCAGGGCTCCGGATTGGGACCCCGAGATTGGTGGGTCGAGTGGAAGATGGTGCAAGTTGCAGTGATTTGAATGACTCGGCCCATGCAATGTCTGGTCGTCCTGCCCTGACTTGATCCTGACCTGATCCTGACTTGGTCCTGACTTGGTCCTGACTTGGTCCTGACTTTGCCTTGGGCAGGCGGGTTGAACAGCGTAATCACGCCGGCTATGATTGGTTATTCTGCGGGGTGGCAGGAGCGAACAGACGACACACCTTTGCCCCTCAAACGAACAAACACCGGATGCCTGGGGGTGGACGAGTGGCAGGAGAAGCACAAGGCTGCGGGGAAGACGAAGACATCAGGCACATGGAATTTGGACGAACAACAGACGAAGCGAGGCTGGCGATGGTGGAGTGGGTCCCAGCGATGCCCAGCGTTGCGATGGCTACCTAGTACGAGTAGTCTACCTGCCGTCCAGAGGCCCAAAGTCGAAGACGTAATGGGGCACAGGGGCGGGCGGACGGGCGGCGCCTCGTCTGGACGCAGGCAGCATGGCTCACAATATGCAGTCTAAGTAAGACGACGACGACGACGACAACGACGACGACGACAACGACGACGACGGTCTGAGAGCACCCGGCGGCATCCATGGATCTATGCGAGACACCTGACCTCTCCCTGCTTGCAAGCTGCTGCTGCCGGGCTAAGACCATATCTACACACCAGTGTAGACTAGACTATCTACTGCACCGTCCATCGTCCATCGTCCATCGTCCATCATCCATCATCCATCATGTGTATGTACAGTAGTCTACATAGTACAGTACATCACGCCCAAGCGCTCTCTCCAATCTTCTCTGCCTCGGCCCTTGCCTCTGCCCTTGCCTCTTGCCTCTTGCCTCTTGCGGTGCGCACTCCCGCGCGGCGACACATTTTTTCATCCATGCCCCCGTCTGCCCACCTCGGCGGGCCTGGCACCGTCGACACTAGACTAGCAGCTGTTTGACGGGGGCCCAGCAACACTTGAAGCCCCGTTGGCTGTGCCGACCTCGGGCACGTTGCCCGTGAGGTGGGAAGACGAGTCACCACCGCACGTCATCTGATAAGATCAAACCCGTACCCTGCCGCCCCCTGTCCACTTCGTTGCCCACCCGAGCCACCTCGCCGTCGCTCGCCGTCGCCCACCTGGGCCCGCTCCATGGGCCACACTGCATCAGTGCATCAGTGCATCAGTGCATCAGTGCATCGGCGCGTTTGCGATCCGGTCTAGCCCCCGTTTCTGGTGCCTGCCAAGTCTAAGCGAGCAATGCTTCGCATACCTACGTACTGTATCTGTATGTACATCACCCAAGCCCACCTCATCACTACCTCTGGGATCCTCCAGGACCCCATCCATTGCTGCCGTGCTGCAAGGCTTGCCATGGAGCCCATCCAGGCGCTGCCTGGCAACCCCAACCCCAACCCCAGCCCAACCTTCCTTGGAGAGCCCCTGGCAGGTGCTGGAACCGACAGCCAGCTGTTGCTTGCATCCGAAGACGACGACAGCTCCCTTTCCCAGAACTCGCAATGGGAAGGCCATGTCGACATCGCATCGCTCCATACCGTCCAGCCGCATCCGCGCGGCATTGGCCCCGTTCGTCAAAAATTCATCCGCCAGATCCTGGGCTGGAATCCATTTAGAACCTCGTATTTTTCCCTCTACAAGCCTTTGACAGATGTCCAATCCAGGCTGATTCTTGCCGCCGGGTGCATCCTCGCTATCGCCTGTGGCATCCCTATCCCTCTGATTGGCGTCATTCTGGGTAAGATTATCAATGACTTCCCCCCGCGCGAAGATGAGTTGAAGGTCCGCTTGATGCAGCTTATGGGAGTCGCTGTCGTGTATTTTGCAGTCACCTGGGGTTCCACCCTTTGCTGGGCCATAGTCGGCGAGCGTGTGTCGAAAAAGACACGGGAGCAACTGGTGGAGAAAAGTCTGGGCATGGACCTGACCTACTATGACACCGTCTCGCCTGATATAACAAATATCCTCACAGAAAAGACCCAAACGATCCAGCTGGGTACCTCGGAAAAGGTTGGCGTTTTCCTGTCTTCCATCAGCTACTTCATGGCTGCTTTTATCGTTGGCTTCATTCTAAACGCCAGGCTCACCGCTGTCATGTAAGTGACCCATGCTCGACGCATCGATGAATCCGACCATTGCCCCAACGAACCTAGACACTACAGCTCGTCATCCAGCTGACCCATCTCGCCATCTTAGGTTTGTCACAGTCATACCAGCCATGACCATTGTCGTGATTTGCGGAACCCATCTTGTATCCAAGTTTTCAAAGCAGGCGAGCTCTTTCACCGAACGAGCGACCACAGTCGCCGAGAGTGCCTTTCGAGGCGTCCAGATTGTTCAAGCGTTCGGCGTTACGGAGCGACTGGCAAAAGACCACGTCAGCTTCCTTCGCAAAGCGCTCCGAGCTGGTCTCAAGAAGAGCTTCGTCGGCGCCGCTATGCTCGGGAGTGTATACTTCATTGCATACGCAGCCAATGCCCTGGCGTTTTGGTATGGCGATAGACTACGCGGTCGGAGTGCCGAAGCTGGTACCATATACGCAGTTGTTTTTCTGATACTGGATGCATCCTTCGTCGTTGGTGCCGTCGGCCCCTTTATCCAGACCTTCGCTCTGGCTGCAGCTGCAGGGCAAGCCATTTTTGACGTGCTGGAGTCCCCGCGGTCGGACATTGATGTGTACTCTACCAAAGGCAAAGAAATAAACAAATGTGATTTTCAAAAACCCATCACATTGCGGGATATATCGTTTGTCTACCCTTCGCGTCCCACCGAGCGTGTTCTTCAGAGCGTTCAACTTCAGATTAGTCCTGGAAAGGTTACGGGTCTAGTCGGGCCATCTGGATCTGGAAAGTCGACCATAGCAACGCTACTCCTTCGTCTTTATGACCCATCCGCGGGATCAATATCGATCGGAGACGATGATCTCAGAGATCTCAACGTCAAAAGCCTACGTTCCCAGATTGCTCTCGTTACCCAGAGTCCCACTCTCTTCAACGGGACCATATTGGACAATATCAGGCTGGGACTGCCCGAGGACGAAATAATGTCAGAGGATGAGGTGGTCGCAAAATGCCAGGCAGCTGCCAGTGAAGCTTATTGCGATTTTCTAGAGCATCTCCCAGACGGATTGCACACTCAGATTGGATCAGGGCATCATTCTCAGCTCTCCGGTGGACAGAAACAAAGAATTGCACTTGCACGCGCATTAGTTGGTAACCCAGCTCTGCTGCTTTTGGACGAGTATACGAGCGCTATGGACGCCACGAGCGAGGCCATGGTACTGGAAAACCTTCGACGTAGCTCTTTAACATCCGGCAGAACCACTATAATCATTGCACACCGCTTAGCGACGGTCAAAGACGCAGATCGCATTGTAGTCATGAAAGATGGTGCCGTTGTTGAAGAAGGACGTCATGATATCCTTACTTTAGGTGTGTACACTAGTTGGCTCTTCGGTTGCCAGCCTTTCTTGGTCCTTATCATGAGTGGAGCCAGTACTCCACTGCTTCACAACATGCTTACGCTTCATAGGAAACGGTCTCTATGCAGAGCTGATACGTGCTCAGAAATTCGACAAAAAACCCACCATGTCTTCCGCATCGTCTTTCATCTCTGGATCCGGGTCTGGTCGACGAAAAGAGGTCGCGACAGTCTTGAATGCACCGAGAGATGACAGTGTGTCTCGCGGACCCGTTAAACCAGCTCCACAGGAACGCAAAAATGCTTTGCAACTCATCAAGAGGTGTTTCGTTTTGAGCCGACGAGAAACCCCAGTGATAGCGATCGGTCTCGGCGCGTCAATCGTGAGTGGTGCTATGTCGATTGGTGAGGCTTTTATCTTCGGCAATCTGGTTGAACTGCTCAACAGCACCTCGGATGTTTCACGGCTAATCGCCATATTCTGTCTTTTGTTTTTCGCCTTGGCCGTTGTCGCGCTTTTCGCACGTGTGGTTGCTGGTAGTGCATTTGGATATGTTTCCGAGAACTTGGTACTCCGTGTACGAGACGTGTCTTTCCGCACAGTTCTGGTACGTACGACATCTATTCATATGACGATTTATAGCAATATCATAACAAACGACACGGTATGGTGAACGCCTATCGTGGAATTAACTAACCTTCTCATTCGCAGATGCAAGACATCGCTTGGTTCTCTCGGCCCGGACATTCTCATCATGCATTGATGGCCAAGCTCAACATGGATAGTGGCCACATTAGCGGGTTATCTGGAATTATTCTAGGCACATTCTTCTCGATTGCAACTTCCGTTTTGGGTGGCATGATCCTAGCGCACATTGTAGCCTGGCGCATTGCTATTGTCCTCTTGGCCGCAGTACCGGTCATGCTTCTCGCAGGGTATTTTCGTTTGCGGATCCTTGCGAAAGCCCAGGAAAGACATGAAACGGCATACAACGCGGCCGCCGCATTAGTAAGCACCCCTAAGAAATGCTACACGTGTGCACGAATGCAAGCTTCGTCCGATCGAACGGCTATTCAACTCGCCTGGAAATGCTCTTGCCTGCCCAGATTTTGCTGATCTGACCACGCATAGGCGTCCGAGGCCTGCTCTTCTATACAAACGGTCGCCGCATTGGGGAGAGAGCGATCTTTTTTGGAAAAATACCGGGCCGCTATTCGCAAGCCATATGAGGAAAGTTTGAAGTTCAACGTACTTGGAAGCATCATACTGGCATTTTCTTTGTCTGTCACCTATTTTGTGTACGCCCTTGCATACTGGTGGGGATCAAAACAGGTGCGGGGTGGCAACTATAGCCAGAAGGACTTCTTCATAGTCCTACCTGCGCTGCTCTTTTCAGCGCAGGCTGCCGGGCAGCTCTTCAGCCTTGCGCCAGAGATCACAAGAGCCAAAACTGCAGCACAAAGTGTATTCGCACTGCATGATGAGAAGCCTACTATTATTGACCCACTGAATGTTACTGGCTCTCATCAGCACGAGTCCAGGGTCATATCTCCGGATGAGAACGAGCAAACACACGACCGACGGGGTGAAGTTGAGTTTCGCGGCGTAAGCATGCACTATGCGACACGGCCTGATGTGGCCGCTCTGAACAGTGTGTCGTTTTCAATTCATCCTGGAGAGTACGTAGCTTTCGTTGGAAGGTCCGGAGCTGGTAAATCCAGCACCGTACACCTCATTGAGCGGTTCTTTGACCCAACTGCGGGAACGGTGCTTGTAGACGGCGAAGACATACGCAAAGTCAACGTGCAATTTCATCGAGCACGACTCGGCCTGGTCGAACAGGAGCCAGACTTGTTTCCAGGCTCCATCAAGTACGTATCTTCCCAGTAAATTAAGCACAACATTCCAATCTGCCTTGCCTCGACACTAACAATGATTTGTAGATTCAACATTGGGTTAGGCAAGGTTGGGGCTGAACCCAGCGAAGAAGCCATCGTTGATGTAGCCAAGAGATGCGAACTGCACGACTTCATCATGTCCCTCCCCGAGGGCTATAATACCGAGGTCGGAGCGCACGGATCGAAGCTGTCTGGTGGTCAGAGGCAGCGCCTTGCTATTGCCAGGGCTCTGATCCGGGATCCGGAAATCCTTCTCTTAGATGAAGCGACATCACAACTTGACGCGAATACCGAGCGGGACATCCGCAAAGCTATCGCAGCAGCCTCGCAAGGCCGAACTACAATCATGATCGCCCACCGTTTAGCAAGTGTGCAGCATGCTGATCGTATCTTTGTGTTCGAATCCGGCAGAATCATCGAGCAAGGAAAGCACGATGAACTCGTTTCAAAGAGTGGTATATATGCCAGCATGGTTGCTGCCCAGGAGCTTGATTAAACACTGTTCACGCTGCTCTCCTGTGGTAGCTACTGTATTATATCGCCTTTTCTTTCCCGCTTTGTCGTACATCTTTATGTATATGTATATGTATATCGTGTCATCTGAATCATGTACCCAACTGTGCCTTGATATAGCAACCGTATATACCCTTTTATTTGGAGTATGCATGCACTGTACAATAGGAGCACGGTCTCATTGCCCCCTCTTGTGCACATGCCATATTCTCCTCCTCCTGCCCCCCCCCCTTTACGTCAATCAGATACACATGAGCTTCCGGCAAAGCCACAAGCACTCGTCGAACGCCGCGTGCGTCACCTCATGCATAATTAATTCCCACAGACGCTAGCCTGGGCAGGCAAGACGACCGAGACGAGGGGAGCCCTGCGTCTGCAGGGTGACGAATAAGCAGCCTGTCCGAAGTTCGGACTGGGCTCGGATAAATCAGCATTTATCAGATGCTGCTAATTTTTTCGCTCTGTGACATGACGTCCCACATGGTCTGCGCTGCCTCTGCCCATCTGGCCAATGCCCCGCTAGCCAAGCCCCCACGATCAACACCGTCCCATGCATCACCTCACCATCTGGGCAAGGTGTAGCGGGGCGTAGAAAATTTGATCTTATCTGATGGTCTGATAGATCGGAATGAAACCCAACCATCCCTACCTGGCTCTATGTCGGCTCTGCAGCTGGAGCATTCACCGACATATGCGACCTCGGAGCGCTCCGGTTGGACGGAATGGCAGCCGTGTCGTACCGTTGTCTGCTCAGAGCCCTGCGTGAAAAACGACTAGGAACTAATTGTTGTTGCTCAGTGGGTCGATTCAGATCAGCCAAATAATCCCAAGCTCCTTCATCCCTCTGGTCTCAAGGTTTTGTTTGCCGTTGGCGTAAGAAGTACTTGGGCTGCTCTGCTCGGTGTGATTGTTTGCAACCCTCGATTCACTGTCTATGTGAAGTTCCACAGGTATGTCTGATCCCAGTCTTGTTCGACTTGCTCTAGTCCCTTTGACCCCTTCGAGCACGTCATCGAAAACAAGAACATCTATTCACTACTAGCTGCAGAAGCGACAACTCTTTTTTTATCGTGGAGCAAGTATTGTCCAAGAAACATTTGGCGAGTGCTACAGTAACGGTCCACCGAGTCCAATCTCTCCGTCCGTTTGCTGAGTTGCAAGGTGAGCAAACACATTACTGTCAACTGTCTTGATTGCCGACAATCGTACCAATACGAGTAGACTTGCCCGACTCTTCCCTATATATACATTATAAGACCATGAGCCCTCACGCAGAACTTCCCATGGCTAGCGCAGAAGATTACGCATTACCTGTTCAAGAGGCGTTTACAGGTTTCGCAGCTAATGCTCTGGACGAAAGCCACTTTCCCGCCTTTGAAAACCGCTCACATCTTCGGTACACCGAACAAGATGAACTTCACGATCTGATATGCGTGGGCTTTGGGCCGGCTTCCTTAGCCATTGCCGTGGCTCTCCATGACGCTCTCGATGGTACAGATCCATCACTAGACCTGCCCAACCTCCAACGCCAACCTCCCAAGGTGGTGTTCTTAGAGAAACAACCGCAATTTGCATGGCACGCCGGCATGCTCCTTCCTGGCGCAAAAATGCAGATCACATTCATGAAGGACATGGCAACATTGAGGAACCCGCGCAGCGAGTTCACTTTTATCAATTACCTGCATCAGAAAGATCGGCTCGTAGAGTTCGCCAACCTAAACACTTTTCTTCCGCAGCGAATTGAGTACGAGGACTACATGCGCTGGTGCGCAAGTTGGTTTGATGAGGTGGTGCAGTATGACCAGGAAGTCGTCAAGGTGATGCCAGAGAAATCATCCGGCAAAAATGGTGACATCACCACGTTCAATGTAATGAGCCGCAACCTACAAACTGGTCGCATCGAGAGCAGAAGAACGAAGCACGTCGTTATCGCGGCAGGAGGAAGGCCAAATCTGCCTCAGCCGTTTCCAAGCAATCATCCCAGGGTGATTCATTCGAGCAAGTTCTCGTACATGTCCACCAAGGTCTTACCGGACTACCATGCCCCATACAAGGTAGCTGTCGTTGGAAACGGTCAGAGTGCAGCAGAGATTTTTGACTTTCTGCACGCCCACTACCCGAACGCGCGGACGAGGCTGCTCATCAAGCAGGGCGCGCTGCGGCCGAGCGACGACTCACCCTTGTATGTTCATTTTTATGTTGTCTTGTTTCTTTCTTTTTGGACAAACAAAAGGGACTAATGGCTGAACAGTGTAAACGAGATCTTCAACCCTTCCAGGGTTGATAGTACCTTCAATCGTGCGCCAGCTTTACGCTCCGTGGCTATCGCCGACGACAAAGCCACAAACTATGGAGTCGTACGCCTCCCGCTTCTCGAACACATCTATGAGACGCTGTACCTACAGCGTATCACGCACGGGAACACTCAGCAGGCAGAGAGGCAGTGGCCACACGCAATTCTGCCATATCGCCAGATAACGGCGGTGCAGAGCTCGGATATAGTCAAGGGCGGCTTGCGATTGACGATGCAGGATAGGAGTCCCCTTTACCTGTCAGATGCACCCAATGGGGCCGAGAAGACGGAGACATTGGACGTAGACGCCGTCTTCGTGGCAACAGGGTACAAGCGCGATCTCCATGAGACGCTGTTGGGCGAAGCACGTCATCTGATGCCGGGAGGGGATCTAGAGGACGCGAAGTGGGAGGTCGGGCGTGACTACCGTGTCCGGTTTGCGCAACAGAGCATCAGTAAGGATGCTGGGGTCTGGCTGCAAGGGTGCTGTGAGAAGACACATGGTGTAAGTATACCAGCATCCGGAGGCGGCTTGCAGCTGCTGCACAGAGTCCGTCCGTACGTACCATCTCCGACAGGGCTAACATGGCGCGCGGCAGTTGAGCGACACGCTACTTTCGATTCTTGCAAACCGTGGCGGAGACATGGTCAATGCGATATTTGGGCAGAAGGGACGGAGTGGGCTCGAGGATGGGTTGGGCTACGAGATGGGGGCGTAGGGTTGCAAGACGTAGGATGGGACCGGTGTTACTTGGTGCTGGCTGTGCTGGCCGTTCTTATTTTGCGTGTTATTGTATACCGTCTTGCCCATGTTGCTCTGCGTTCACATGTTGTGTGCCTAGGTCACTACGCCCTCCAGGGCTGATGGAGACGTGTGAAATGGGGGGTTCTGGCAAGGGCACGCCTGCACGGCCCGCCTTGGGCACACCTGGGTCACGGGTGGTGGGTGGTGCCCAGGTGCCCAGGTGCCAGGTGGGCTGGACTGGACGGAGGGCAGGACAATGGGTGTGGCTGAGCTGGGCTCGCCATGTGCTGGCCGTGGTGCAGAGGTTCACTGCCAGGCGCTGTTGCTGCCGTCGCCGTGGGCTAGCAGCTTGCAATAATGACCTTGGCATGGTTCGAGATGAGGATGCCATCACCACAGCCCAGCTCGTAGAGCTGCCAGACCCTCGACCGTAGATCGTCGACCCTCGACCCTCGACCCTCAACCCTCAACCTTCAACCTTCAACCTTCAACCCCTAACCCCCCAATCTCCACCCTACATATACGCGCTGCACCGCCCTGTGTCCTCGTCGTCGTGCCCTCCCAGCCTGCCCGTGTGCGCTCCAGCGGCTGATTGCACGCTGCCACGCTTCTCCATCGCGCACACCCCGCCAACCCTACGACACACAACCCCCTGCCCCCCCTCCTCCCTTCTCCCCATCGCCGTCGAGTCCCACGCAGGCACGTTTTAGCGCGCTTGCTCGCCCGCTCATTGTCGACCCGCACGCGCACTCCCTATCCGCCACGCTCGCCCTCGTTACCCTGCGCTGACGTAGCCGCCGTCGCCGTTGTCCACTCGCGCAATTCGGAATGCCCTCGCAGCTGAGCCGGCTGTCGTAACCTCGCCCATCACCCCTCCCACTCCCGCGCTCACTGCCATGGAGCAGCAGTGGACGCCCTATTCCGACCCAAACACTGCTCGCCAGTCGCGCTACGACCCCCACACTATGACCACCCCTCAGCAGACCCAGCGGGACCCGGCCCTGCCCCAGCAGCAAATGAAGCAGGAGCCGTTTGCCTCTCCCACCCAGCCCTCGAGGACGAATTCTATGCAGGCCCTGCCCTCGCCCGCTGCCTCGCTCCCCCTCAGCCGGAGCGCTGAATACAACGATCGCGATGGCGATGTGGCCATGGAGGACGCCGACCCATACAAGCCCAAGTACGGTGCATCGCGTCCGAACCATCAGCATCGCCATTCACAGCAGTTCTTGCAGCAGGAGGAGAGCGCTGCTTCCCGGAGATACTCGCCCATGAATTTGTCGCCGACGTCTCCCTACAGCGGGAGCGCACAACCACCCGCTCAAAACTACACCAGCTTTTCCCCACAAGCCGCCCAGAATAGCAGGCAGAGTCCGACGAGGACCAATCCCTACATCTCCGCCCCAAATAGTTATTATTCCCCACCTGGTAAGTCTATCTTTGGCCCAGCCTGCATTAATTAAGCGCCGGGATACTGATGCACATGTTCCAGCTTCCCGACCACATGCACCACAACTTCCCCCCATACAGTCCAACATGAGTCCCGACAGTTTCTATCCTCAGTCAGCCACCGCCCAACTGAATGCAGTCTACAACCGCGAGGCGCGTTCGCCGCGAACGGCCAACTCCAACCCCCCGCAACTACCCCCGATTGGGCGGGGGCCCGTTCCCAAATTCGAAAAGTGCGCAAACACGGCCGATCTGCAACCCAAGATCAATCAGCAGCCACCGTTTCGCCGTGCCCATCCCGAGGGAGGCTTCATCAGCGTAGGCACCGCTCCTTGATTCCGATGCTACAAATATACTGACACAGTCACCACCAGCCGCTCCAAGCCTTGACCACTCACTTGCCAGCCACCTATCGCGTATGCAATCCCGGCTTCAAGTACGAATCGACTCGGAACCCGCGCCGTGTGCTCACCAAACCGAGCAAAGGCGTCAAGAACGATGGGTATGACAACGAAGACAGTGACTACATCTTGTACGTCAACGATATTCTAGGATCCGAGGACGCAGGGCACAAGAATCGATACTTGATACTGGATGTCTTGGGTCAAGGAACCTTCGGTCAGGTGGTGAAATGTCAAAATCTGAAGACTCAAGAGGTGGTTGCTGTCAAGGTTATCAAGAACAGGACTGCTTACTTCAACCAGAGTATGATGGAAGTCTCCGTCTTGGACTTGGTCAGTTCCGCTGGTCATACCTCACTACAAACGCTAATAAATAGCAGCTGAACAAGCAGATGGACAAGAACGATGATCATCACTTATTGAGACTGAAAGATACCTTTATTCACAGACAACACCTTTGTCTTGTGTTCGAGCTCCTGAGCGTCAATTTGTACGAACTGATCAAGCAAAATCAGTTCCGTGGGTTGTCAACGACATTGGTCCGTGTCTTTGCACAGCAGTTACTCAACGGCCTTTCCCTGTTAGGGAAAGCCAAGTTGATTCACTGTGACTTGAAACCTGAAAACATATTACTTAAAAAGTGGGAAGCTCACACAAGGTTCGGATGATGTGGCTAACTATTGAACAGCCTTGAAAGTCCTATCATCAAGATCATCGATTTTGGTTCCGCGTGCGACGAGAGACAGACTGTTTACACGTATATTCAGTCGCGGTTTTACCGATCACCGGAAGTTTTGATGGGCTTGCCGTACGCACCACGTGCATTCATTGACTTGCGCTCTCAGGCTGACCCGATGTAGATATTCTGCAGCAATTGACATGTGGTCACTGGGCTGCATCGTTGTGGAACTATTCCTTGGCCTCCCGCTGTTTCCTGGGTCCTCCGAGTACAACCAAGTCGCACGAATAACAGAGATGCTCGGGTTGCCACCAACGTGGATGCTTGAAATGGGGAAACAATCTGGGGAGTTTTTCGAGAAAGCTCATGACGAATACGGACGGAGAACATACAGGCTCAAATCGATGGAGCAATACTCGAGGGAGCACGGCACAAAGGAGCAGCCGAGCAAAAAGTACTTTGCCGCCACGACATTGCCGGAGATCGTGAAGAACTACCCGATGCCACGAAAGAACATGAAACCAAACGAAATCGAGCGGGGTAAGACTGGTTACGGCTTCAATTCCGACTTGCATTGCTGACTGGGTACAGAGATGCAAAACCGCTATGCGTTCATTGACTTCGCCACTGGGCTCTTGAACTTAAATCCATTGGAGCGATGGACGCCAAACCAAGCAAAGCAACATCCGTTCATTACACAACAGAAGTTTACCGGGCCATTTGTGCCACCAATGGCGATGCGGTCAGGATCTAACAGGTCGCCGGCTCCTGGTGTCCAGGAGCAGCAAAGATATGAAGGCATGAGTAAACAGCGTGCCCAGGCCCAGCAAGCTGCTGTAGCACAACAGCAGGCCCAGCAGCAGGCTCAGCAGGCTGCACAAAGCGCCGCATATGCCAATATGCAGATAAATCAATACCCAGGGCAGACTCCTCACACACAAGCGCCTAACATGTACAACAACATGTACTCGCCTAACCACCAGGGTGCACCGCCGCCGTATCCTGCTCAACCTGGATACAATCAGCAAATGGGGATGATGCAACCGCAGCAGCAACAGCAGCGCCAGTATAATCAACCCCAGAACTTGTACGCCCAAGCCACAACCCGCGCAGGTAGGCAGCGCGCGTCTACTATGGATCAGCAAGTACAGTCTGGGATTCCACCTGCTCTCCAGAGGGTGATCAGCCACCTGGATCCTAATCAGCCTATTCGATTGCAGCCGTCGCCAGCTTACTATCCGCCCCCGCCCGACGGTGCTCCAGACGCTTCTGGTAACGGGCAGCGAAGAAGAGGATCACGCACACAGGGCCAAAGTCAACGGAACTTTGTACGGACGCTGGAAGATCGTACTCTTGAAGAAGGCTTTATGAGTGGACATGGTTGGCAATGAGGTGGAAGGGGGCGTAAATTGTACAATCTTGCTTTGCCTGTTGATGTTCAGTCGCATCAGCAAGGCCACATTTCGCACCCATGTCCGATACTTGGATACCTATGTCCCGAGGCAGGTCGCAGACGTTCAGATGAGTCAATGGTGGCCTTGTGCCGCCCGCGGGGCTTGCAGAGATTGTCGTGCGGAGAGAAGAGTAGCTGTCAGCAGACGGACGGTCTGTGCGACTTTCAAATTGCATCACATTTCATAACCGTTCGGCGTGTGGCGGACATGCGGGTAGGGAGGCCAATATTCAATATTTCCTTGCAAGGCTGGCAGGGTCAGAGTGGCATGTAGGGTGCGAGAAAACGGGCACAATGGACAGGATGGGCGGTTGGGAGGCATGGCTTTCCGGCTCGGAGCTGCAGTGCAGAAATGACGGGGCAGCCGACGTGACTCTTATGACTCTTACTGGTAGGAGGACGTATGTATGATGCACTTTCCCCTCCCCTTCCTCCCTTCCCCCCTCCGTCTTTGGCTGTTGCAGATGTCGGCCATGGGGACTGACAAACGGACGGACGGGTGGGTGCTCGGCAGGAGGCAGCACCTTGTACTTTTACTACTAGCATTCAATTGATATGAAATTCGCAATGCCGTGCCCCAGGGTCGTTGTGCATGTACGGATGGCGGGAGAGCCCACGCCACGGTGGCTGGCATCCAATAGTCTATCCGTGGTGAAGGAGCATCTTGCTGCTGTGTTGAGTCAGTCCAAGGCGGATTGCTGCCCCGCAGACGGGTTGGCGCTCGGGCCACGGGCGCGCCTCCCACTTTGAATTTTGACTCAAAGACGCACCACGTCCGGAAAACCTGCAAGGCCCGCGCAGCTCGCCCACGACCCGCTACCCGCCTGCGCGACACTTTTCTCGGACGCATCGACGACCACACCACTTCGAGACACCGCCAATATGTCGTCACGATTCTTCGCTGGAGGCAGCGACAGCGAGAGCTCCAGCTCTGAGGAGGAGGAGCTCTATTCCGAGGAGGAGGAGTCGCAGGAGGAAGAGTCCGAGGATGACTCTGAAGACGACGACGACTCGGATGACTCGTCCGACGACTCCGACGACGGAGTGGGTGCCAAGCGCTTCTTGAAGGGAGACATGAGCGACGACGAGAGCGATGAGGACGACGGCGCCAAGGTCCTCAAGAGCGCAAAGGACAAGCGGTTCGAGGAGCTGGAGGGCACCATCAGGAGCATCGAGAATGCAGAGAAGATCAACGACTGGGCTGTCATTCAAGAACGTGAGTCCTTCGTGACAGCTGCGTGCCGGGACAACATGCTAACCTGCACTGCCAGAGTTCGACAAGCTGAACCGCCAGGTTCCTGCACTCATCCGCCAGAACGATGGCCGCGTGCCCAAGGTGTACATCCAGGCTATCGCCGATCTCGAGACCACCATGAACGAGACGCTCGAGAAGCAGAAGGTCACCCCCAAGAAGATGAACGCCATCAACACCCGCGGTCTCAACGCCGTCCGCCAGAAGATCAGGAAGAACAACAAGGAGTATTCCAAGGACATTGACGCGTACAGGGCAGACAAGGACGCCTTCATGCGCGAGGAGGTCGTCGACGTGGCGCCCAAGGAGAAGAAGAGCAAGAAGGCACCTGCCGCCGTACTCGATGTGCAGGCCGCTGATGACGACAGCGGGGGTGAATTTATCCCTGTCGATGCCCGTGGAAAGACTGTGAGATATACACCGGAGAGCATCCTCAAGCACTTGCGTTCCATTGTAGAGCAGAGAGGTCGCAAGAATACCGACCGTATGGAACACATCCGGACATTGGAGAAACTATTCGACGTTGCCGTCAGCGACTATCAGAGGATTCGCGTCCTCCTGACCCTCATTTCAACCCGTTTCGACTTGACCTCCGGCACTGGCAACCAGATGGTACAGGAGCAGTGGAAGCTGTAAGTTTGAATTATGACATGCATTTGATTCTGGTCTAATGAAATTCAGAGCTCAGCAGGAGTTCAACAAGCTCTTGGACACTCTCGAAGGCTCCGCGTCTATCGTTGTTGTCGAAGGCGCTGAAGAGTGGGAGGATGATGACAAGCAGCCCACCATCGCTGAAGGAGAGATCTTCAAGATCCCTGGCAGTGTCGTGTCGTTCGTGGAGAGGCTTGACGACGAGCTCACTCGGTCGCTCCAGCACATCGACCCCCACACCTCAGAATACATCGACCGCTTGACTGATGAGGCTTCTCTATACGCCTCGCTCGTCCGTGCACTCGTTTATGTCGAGCGGTTGAAGAAGAAGGACGATGGCTCATTGGCCATACCACAAGAATCAGTGAACCGTGTGATTATGCGCCGATTGGAACACGTTTACTTCAAGGTATGCCTTACTTTCGCGTCCACCGTACCATTACTGACTTGACTAGCCCTCGCAAGTGGTCAAGATCCTCGAAAACAAAACCTGGGAAGCGCTCCCTTCCAATCTTGACTCCGAAGTCACTCCCCGTGCCACCGCCGAGGACACTGCTTCCCTTGTCCAGACCCTCTGCACATACCTCTTCAGACAAGCAGAAGGTATCATTCGTGCTCGGGCGATGCTGTGCCAGGTCTATTTCTTGGCCTTGCACGACCAATACTACAAGGCCCGCGATATGATGCTCATGTCTCATCTTCAAGACACCATCAGCAACTTTGATGTCAGCACACAGATCCTGTTCAACCGTGCCCTGGTTCAGATTGGCCTTTGTGCATTCCGCGCTGGCTTGGTGTACGAGGCACAGACTTCGCTGCAGGAAATCTGTGGCAGCAACCGACAGAAGGAGCTCCTGGCACAGGGTCTGCAGATGCAGCGGTTTACTCAGATTTCTCCCGAACAAGAGCGCCTGGAACGTCAGCGACAGCTGCCATTCCACATGCACATCAACCTGGAATTACTGGAGTGTGTCTACCTCACTTGCTCCATGCTCCTAGAGATTCCTCTCCTTGCACAGATTGGCTCTTCGCCAGACATTCGGAAGCGTGTCATCAGCAAGACATACCGCCGCCTTTTAGAATACCATGAGCGCCAGATCTTCACCGGTCCTCCAGAGAACACCCGTGACCATGTCATGCAGGCTTCAAAGGCGCTTTCCGCAGGCGAGTGGAAGAAGGCTGCCGAGTATATCAACAGCATCAAGATCTGGGAGCTTATGGCCGACAGCGAGAAGATCAAGGAGATGCTGTCCGCACAGATCCAAGAGGAGGGCCTACGAACATATCTCTTCACCTACGCACCTTTCTACGATACCCTTGCCGTCTCCACATTAGCGTCTATGTTCGACCTTCCCGAGCGCAAGGTCTCGGCTGTCGTGTCACGGATGATCTCCCACGAGGAGCTCGCGGCTGCCCTGGATCAAGTCAACTCGGCCATCATCTTCAGGAAGGGCGTCGAGCTATCGAGACTACAGACTTTGGCGCTCAGCTTGTCGGACAAAGCCTCAGGCCTCATCGAGGCAAACGAGAAGACGCTTGAACAGAGGACACAGGGTACAGCTAACGCCTTCGAGAGGCAAACTGGCCGAGGACGAGGTGGTGGTCGCGGCGGAGGCCGAGGTGGAAGGGGTGGCATGGGCGGCCGTGGTGGTGGTGGAAGGAATCAGCAATTCACGGGCGGTGCGCTTGGACGCGCTATCCAGGCGTAAGCTGTTCGTTTGAAGCATTGCATGGTGGTTCGAAGACGTGGTTTAGGGGTTTTACATGGTTGGCGTCTTTCTCAATGTACGAATGAGGGTCGATCACTCTCAAATGGATAATGTGCATCACGGTAGAGAAGAATTCTGCATGAATCTAAGAAAAGTTTCAAAAGTGCGGATCACTGCACGGCCTGTGGATGTAATGGATGCTTGTAGCACTAGGACGCATTGGCATCGATGCTTAAGAGTCGCACAAGACTTCTCGTCTTGGCTATTCTCACGCTAAGATGGACCGGAAGGGAGTGAAGCATGGTTTCGTCAATCTTGCAATACGAACGCAAGGCTCAGACGTCCAGGTGAAAGGGAGGAGAAAAATGGGGATATGAGAGGCTTACATTCACTTGCCTGCGTATCACCAAGCAAAGCAGAGAATCGGAGCGTGCGAGTACCCAACGTTTGTAGATCGATAGATGAACGAGAATGTTCGTATGCGGCATGGATCTCGGACATTTGTACTCAGGTGACACTACCACCAAGGGCCAAGGACGGTCACCTTGAACTATTGTACGACCATCGAACCGATAGATGGATTTGTGCTACGGGCGCTACCTCCAGTAGCAGCAGGACCAGTGCTACCATGCTCGGTGAAAGCTGCCTTTAAACCAATGTATCTTATGTCTCTTCATTCATTGTTGTTGGATACTTTTCAGAATACTCGAGTTGAATTAAATAGTCCATTATTTGGACAATCGCCCGTAAGGCTCATGCTACAGTGGTATATTGATCATTATCCGCCATTCGTGCAAACCAGAAAACGCCGTCGCTTCTCAATTCCAAATTCATATTAGTGCATTCAGAAGACGAGGTCCGCACCCTTGGGACCAGTCTCGCCACAGGTCAAATACTGCTGTGCCTGCAAGCAAGGGACTGATGTAGTAGATGCGCCGAAAGGTCCTAGACCATCTGCTCACCCATGCGACTTCCACCAACAGGGCGACGGTCAATTGAGTGACCGGCGGCGTGCCCACCAGTACCCACAACACCGCCATGCGTACCACGTCCATTGGCAGCACCATGCGCCGAAGGGTCCATGGCGTGAGCGGCAGATTGTGCCATACTTCCACGAGGTCCATCTGCAGCGTCACCAGGAGCACCGCCCCAAGCAGATCCATTGTGCTCACCCCAGCCGGCCTTCCGGGTAAAGGTGGCATCGTGGAAACCGTCGAAAGTGGAAGGGCCAGCACCGTAAATGAAGGGTGCGGAGCGGATCAGAGGAATATGGTTAACTTGCGTTGATGTTAGAAGGCAGGCATTTGATCAAGAGTGCGAGTGTACTTACAGCGGAAATCCCACACGGAAGCGTACGTCATGCGGTACGATGAAAAAGCCATGATGCTTCCGATGACAGCTCCGGCCAGAATATCATACCAGTTGTGGAACTCGTCGATGGTCAAGGCACCGCCAATCAAGCAGGCACCTAGAATGGGCGCGTACAAGACGATGAGCTTCCACATGGCAGGGTGGTAATTGGAGAAGACCTTCAGCTTGCCGTTTAGATAGCAGTAGAGGTAGACGAAGCCTGCAAATGCCGCGGTAGTGTGGCCAGAAGGCATAGACTCGAGTGCGTCATTAATCTCACTCTTGTCACCCGTGCAGATACTACGATCGAACATGATCTGTCGGTACCCGTTCGCAACGTTACCGTGTGGGACCATGTTGGCAGGAATGACAGGCTTGCAAACGGCAAGGAAGTGGGGACGCAGACCGCCAATGAGCCACTTGATGAAGACCTGGAAGACTGCTGCAGTGATGAGGGAGTAGAGGAGGCCAATGGTAGCATTATTGACATCCCAAAATGAGCGAACGCGAATCTGACAGATGAGGAAGACGATGAAAGGAATGAAGACTATATTGGTAGAGAGTCAGCTGAGGCACCAGGTGCAAAGCAGGTAGACAGGGTGGTTGAGACAAAGATCGACACGATACGTGTTTTAGTGGGGAGTCGTGACTTACAGGCCATCAGGGCAGCAGCGTAGATTGGGATGATTTCATTGCGCAGAGGGTATGCAAACTGAGGGTAGACAATCTCTCCGTCGGAAAAGACGATGGGAAAGCTTCTGGAAGGCGCAGGGTCCGCAAAGTAAACTCCGAGCCCAAGCATACTGGACACAATCAGTTCAGCAAGTATTGACAGGGAGAGGGAAGAATTGGCTTACCCCATGAACAGCATTGAGATGATGTCTAGTGCTGTTGCCTTGATCCACTGGCCGAAAGTGGGACGGGTGTTCCATGCTGGAGTGCCGTTGTGGGTGGTGGCAGTGGTGTGATTGCGTTTGGAGAAGATGCCTGGTTTCTTCTCATGGGTGCCGGCCGCAGCGGTGGTGTTTGGGTCGGCAGCGGCGGTTCGCCTGTTGAAGAAGCCCATTGCGGTGTTTTTCAGGCGGATGGGCAGTCTTTGGTTGGCGTCAGTAAAGGTCAAGCGGCAACAGGTGGGAAGGGCGAAGGGAGACTGACAGGGGCAAGAGCAGGGGCGGGTGCTGGGGCAAGTATGTAAGTGAAGATGGGATTTTGGAAAATGGTGAATTCCACCGCTCCCTTATACGCCCCCATGGTCCTCTCCGCATCGACATCATCGCACCCACGCACCCATTCACGATAAACTACAAGCCACAAACAAGTTGCCATCCTTGCAGGCTGCATGCGCACGGCCCTATGACGCCTCAATGATAGCTTGGTTGTGGCTGTCGTGCGGCGATCATTTGCTGCTTTGGCACTGTGAAACATGCGTCTTGCAAGCATGGGCCGAAGCTTGGAGAGCTTGTTTGCTGCTTGGCTCTCGGCACGGCAACCTCGAGCCGTCCATGCTCAACAATATGTGCAGTGGAGCAGATAGTTGCCGCCGTCGGACGGTTGGAGGCTGGCCAGGGCTGGAGAGACGAGAGCGGTTGTGGATGGGGGGATGGATGATGAAGGTGCGGCAGTGCTGGTGGACGAGGGAGGTGGACGAGGGAGGTGGACGAGGGAGGTGGACGAGGGAGGTGGACGAGGATTGGAGAGCTGCAAGGTGTGCGATGCGGATGATGTCATTGTCGACGTGAAATCGCTGTTGTGAACAGGCTGAACGGCATCTGGCCAGCCATGCCCGGCTCCAATGTGCCGGAGATACTCGAAATGTACGTGGGAACTGTACTTGGGTATATAGATAACTCGGGTGCTACTGTATTTGCATACATACAGCAGCTTGCACTCTGCTGTACACGGCTGCTTTGCTTCGTCACAACGACGGCCCGCTGGCGCTGATAAACGCCGGGCTCCAGTACTCCTTCTCGCCCGCCTGGCCGTCTACCCACACCAGGCTGTCGGCCATCAGGTCGTCCATCACAGCGTGCGCGCGCGGCCTCTCCCAGCCCAGGTTCAGCTGCAGCATGCTGATGGTGACGTAGCCGAGCAGCTGGATGGCCTCCAGCACCGTGCTCTGATCCGTGTTGAGCTCCTTGGGCACGCTGCGGATCAGCTCGCGGTGGCCGATCTTCATCGTCGTGAAGCAGGAGCCGAGCGGGGCCAGCGAGTCGACGGCACGCTTGATGTCGTCGTCGCTGACGGCCATCTGGCCGCCGATGCTGCCCTGCCGGCCCCGCGAGATGCGCGCCCGCACATCGTGCACCGATATCAGCCCGCCGTTCTCTGACCGCGTGGCCCGACACTCCTCGACGATGAGCACGCCCAGGTTGAAGTAGAAGTCGTTGACGCTGCCGCCGAGCAGCTGCGCCCAGATGCTGCCGCCCTCGCCCGCCCCCTTTGCGTCCTTTGCGTCCTTGTGGTACGACGAGGCCAGGAAGTCGATGTTGAGCGCCGAGCACATGCGCGCAAACTCTGCCCGGAACTCTGGGTTTGCGCGGATGTCTTTGGCGTGCGTGAGGGCGAAGTTGTGCACCACCGACTGGAACACGGCGAGCTGCGTCTGCAGCGTCTCGGCATGGCGATTGCGCAGCGCCGCCCCGTGCGCCGTGTAGTGGTGCGTCTGCAGCCGTGAGCTGGTGAGTGACGAGAGGCCGGGCGTGCGGCGGCGGTCCATGGCCGTGGCTATCAAGAACGAGTATCTAGGTAGCTAGATGGGTAGCTGGACTACCTGCCCACTGTGCGCATGTAGGTGAGTAGTAGACTACTGAGTACACAGGCAGACTACAGTGCCTACAAAGGTAGATATCTACATGGTCTAGCCACTGTCTGCCGAGCCGGTAAGTCTGGCCGCGCTGCCCCACGTGACCGTCCTCGCCCGTGCCTAGGTACCATCTCCCGCCCCACCACCCCTCCACTGGCCCCTCCGTTCCCTTTCCTTCTCTCCACTCATCGCCCAGCCTCGTCGCTTCCACCCCCATGACACGCGCCTCTCCGCTCCTCCACCGGCTTCGCGGCGCCCTCCCCTCACGATTCTCCGCCACACAGCCTGGGAGTCCCTGTTCCACCTCTCCCGCATGGATCCAGCCTCTCACACCCACTGCCTGCTGCTGTTGGACCTCCCGCCAAATGCCCTGGCCGGCATCGACCTCCTGTCCTTCACCACCACCCCGCGCTTCAAAGGCGTGAAGAACTTGCCACCCGGACTCCACTTTGCCTTTGCCGCCACCGACACCTCACTCTCGCTAAGGCACGGCGCCTGGTTCTACGTTTCTCCGGGTGCCGGTCCGCCCCAGGTCTTCGTCAAGAAATGGAGCCCCCAGACTGAGAACCTGGTCGCCGAAACCCAACACGCCGAGCTCTTGACCTGGAGGGCGAACCTGGGCGCTGTCTGGAAAAACGGCCTGACCCCCTATCGCCAAACGGTCCATGCCGCCGACACGGCCGAGGACGACCACTTTGTCGAGTCGTCGGATTGGACTCGTTTGACCTCACATATATCACAGTCCCTGCTTACCAGGATATGTGGTCTTAATCCCGATCATTGGGCACTTACATCCGCCTCCTCGGCAGCTCAGGACCTGGATAACATACCGGGCTTGGAAGCGAGCGACAACCTTCTGCATCCAGAGAAGGAGCTTCGGTTTTTTCCCGTTGATCTCAAGCAAACCTGGCGCCCGGGGGCTACCGGACGTGAACGTACAGAGGCTGCTCAAGATCGATCGTGGGCGCTGGGCGACCTTCTGGAGAAGCATGCCATCAGTAAACATGCACCGAGCTGTGACCTCGAAATCCTAGGAGAGCTGCAGTTCTGCTTTCTGATGGTACTGACACTCAATAACAATTCATGCTTGGAGCAGTGGAAGCGCTTGCTTAGGTTGCTATTGACCTGCCGATCAGCAGTCAAGGACCGTTTCCACCTGTTCCTGGAACTCCTCAAAACGCTGCGCCTGCAGCTGAGTCATTGCGCGGACATGGAGGCTGCCATTTTCGACCTCAACGATCAAGGCGGAGGCTTTCTCGGACCACTTCTTCGAAAGTTTCGCAAAGGCCTAGACGAGTTCGATGGGAAACGCAAAGCCGACATGGTGGACGAGTTTGACGAGCTTCAAGATTTCCTGCAGAAAGAATTTGGTTGGCAGGTGGACGACTCGTACGTGAAGCGAGGGATGCTTGACTTGGAGGATGGCGAACGGGTGGAGATGGATATGAATGGGGCCGACGAAGATGATGAATGCGGCGACTTTGCCCCTACCATTGTCGAACTAACACCTGCTCAACTGGAAACATTGAATTGTGGTGACGCCCAGGGTCGACTGGAAGACGAATCGGAAGAAGAGGCCGATCTAGATGACATGGACACCAGGTACTGATTTCTACACGTGTATTTCCGGTGAGTCGTATTCGGTCAACCAACGTCGATCACAACTCAGCCTCTCGCCAAGGTCGCCAGGATGGCTGTACTTACCCTTGTACATCCACTCGAGGTCCATAATGTGCTCCTCAATCCTGCTTACGTTGAACTTACTTCTCTTGAGATCTTCAGGCCATCGTAAACATTGTCTGGTCGTGGCAAATGCATTTGTGTTCTTGACTGAGAGCCTTGCATGGTTCCAAGCTGGAGCCTAGTCCGGGATCTACCTGAAGCAGCACTTTAAGTGGTACCCACATTGAAGCGCCACAGTTCCTGAAATAGCCTGCAGGGAAGACCAACCAATCGTCCCGATGCTTGGCCGGGGACCCAAAGCCTAGGGGTAGTTTAGTGCACATTCTATCGTGATTGTCAGCAGCAGCAGCCCTACCATCGTACATACAATCAAGCCCATTGATTCATCACCCTGATCAATGCCGATGCCATGGATCCAATGCTGTGATTTTTTCGATTTCCTGTACAGTGGCAACATGTGCAGGACCTGTGATGCGAAAATCAATGCGAGGCGTTTCCCTGTCAGAATACGAGCTCATGCATTATACGAGCTGTGACTGAAGCCATTTCGCCCATAAGAGCCCTGCATTAGGCGAAATGAAGAGAATGGGGCGCTTGGCTCGCTACTCCCTGAAGCGCTATTCATGCGCTCAAGGTCACTAGGTAGATACATGTTGATAGTCTCACGCTCGAAGCTTGAGGCGCCGCCTCGGGTGGGTCAATCGGCCTCGTCGCCAGAGACCCTGCAAACTGCGATTGGCAATGGGTGCGCAGCTGAGAATTTGGCGTCTGCGAACGCGGGGGTGAATTCAAGTGGGCCTATGAGCTGGTCGCATGGCAGGCTGTGCGTTTGGCTTGGCCTGCTAGGTACTTGGCCCCCAAGGCTGTGTAATATGTTACCTGCCCGTAGCTTCTGATAAAAGAGACGTTGTCTCCCTGTGCGCCGGAGGACTGGACTTGAATCTCTTCCTCACCGTTTTCAGCCAATCACATCTCTTTGTTCACCTCATTCCTGCTTTCCCCCTAGGACCTCCGTCGCAGCAACTCTTCATCTTTCAATATGGAGAAGCAAGGTGGTAAGCAATACTCTTGTTGGTGAATTGCATTCAACTTCACCAATCGCCAATGGCTGGACGGTGGTGATGCAGTCACCTTTGTCGGTCCTCAACTAACATTTGCATCAAGTCCCTATGAACCAATTCCCGCAGTCCCCCGATGTTGCGCATCAGCAACCTCCTGTCTACCAAGACCCGAACACACCTGCGCAGTTTCAGCAAGGCCAGATGTACCAACAGCCAGGACAGCAATCGTATGCTGGCTCTCCACCTCCGCAGCAAGGTTACGCCTCTCCTCCCCCTCAAGCCCACCCGCAGCAGGGTCACATCGCTCCTGGAGCAGACGCCAAAGGACAGCAACCCCAGCCCGGAATGCCTCCTCAGCAGCAGTCCGGTACCGTGTACCAGACAGCGACTCCGCTTGCAAATTTGAACAGATCCCCTGCGCCTGCCGACTGCCCGGCGTGTGGCCAGAGGGCCATGACCAACGTTTCGTACGAGACTGGAAACACCACACAGTAAGCCCCTTTTTCCAGTGATATTGCAAAGGAAGAGTTGTGGACTGATCTGTCCTAGTGCCTGGGCTCTTGCTCTTTGCTGTCTCGCGTGCTTGGGCTGCATTCCATACATGATGAGTTCAATGAAGGATGTTCAGCACAAATGCGGACGCTGCGGTGTCCTTCTCGCTACTTGGCACCGTAGTGGTACTACCGACCAGCACATCCACACCTAAGTACTTGTTTCGTACGTGAGTTCTACGCGATCAGATTGGTTCTACATTGTACACGAGGGGAGAGCGGCCGTAATCTGGCAACATTGATACCATTGGGACGGACTGGCGCGGCGTTTTTATCAAGCATAGGGATTAGACATGCACAGGCTGTCTCATAATCATATCACATTAACGTTTTTTGTTCTTACACCTGAATTGCTACTGCTTGTGTAAATGGTGTGTTCTTGCGACAAGCATTTTCCTGTATGCAGTTGTCAACTCGCTGCATCGTATGGACGAATCAAGAGCCAGTCGGCCTTGCTAGATATGGAATATTACACGTGTTTTGTTGTACTTAGATTCGAGCAGTCACTGTGAAATAAGTACAGTAAGCAGGCTGCAATCATGCAAAATAGGTACAAAGTGAGAAACATGAGGCGGCCCACTTGGCTACATGCCAAAGTTGTAATTCACTTACTTCTGACGTATACACCCGTTGAAATTATCTGAATATCTATAACATCCTCCGCCAACAGGGCCATGTTGGTCTTTGTAAGTTTTTCTCAAACTCTAACAGTACATGCAGTATCGTCTCGAATATGTTGTGAAAAGGTTCGTCAAAGTGTTTACCTTGAGAACTTGGGAATCTGGGGTACAACGTATTTGGTAAAAAGTTGGTTTTTAAACACATAACACAAAATCCAAGCATCTCAGAGCCTTCTTTTGTGAGTTTGAGCCTTGACGCATGTTCTTGATTAGAAGATACGAAATTTGCTGGAGTAGACTCAGTAGGACGAAAGGAGTCAATCAGAATCCCATGGACAAAACCCTCCATTGCTTCTCTACGGTCTCGTAGTGCAAAGACAAAAGAACAGGTATAATTGATCAGGTAGTTTGACGGTCCAAAATGCGTTGGGAGAAGTTGTAGAGTGTCCAAGTTGGAGACACTCCTAACAAGTGTGTTCGATCCAAAGGGTAGTTCGGAACAGTGACAATATGGCATATATGCCTAGCAATGCTAGCAGCTGATAGCATGTAAACTCTCTACAAAGGCTCAAATGAAGCTATTTTGGCATAGTACCACGAACCAGATCACATTGATGTCTTCCCATAAATCTTGACGGATGTTAAACACTGGAATTCTGCATATCAAGGTTTCATGAATATAGCAGGCATTCAACTTGATTGGATAATCTTTGAATGATCCATTGTGACGAGTAATCACTTGCTAATCTGCTTCGCTACGAGCTCTCTTTAGTATAGTGTACGCCGACTCTAGGAACTTGACATAACAGTAGATTCATTTCGGCTTTACCCAAGGCGTACTGTTCCCCAAGTCAATGCCACTAAATCAAATCTCCAATTAGCCTTTCCAACCCGAACCCCGAACCACAATCTCTAACATATGCAGTGGTGTATCCTACAGACTACAATACCTAGCTAAAAAGTCTCATATACCCAAAGCGCCATCCCAGTCCGGACCTAGCAGCAACCAACCCAAGGGAATCATATATCTAATTGCATACGCATGTCATCGCCTAAACGCCATTCATCATCTCTCGCTGTCCTCTCTAGTGGTGTATGGACATCGTCTTCATCACTTCTCTTGCTAAAATTACTGCTTGTGCTTGTTGCAACTGTCGCTGCCGTGCTATCACTACCCCCTCTGCTCCGGCTTCTCCTCTTCTTGAACCACCCACGCTTGCTTTTGGCGCTCGTGACATCGCAGTCAGATGCTATAGAAGGTGCAAGCTCTGCGTTTTCGATGAAAGTGTGGTCGGTACTGGTTGTTGTGCTGGAACTCGAAGTTGCTTTGGTCAGAGTGTTCGACGCAGTCGAGGTGGAGCGTGAGTGAGATGGTCTTTTGGGGGAGGGTGTTGGTGTTGCGGGTTCAGCAGAATCAGCAATAGGATCGAGACGAGGAGTTGGAACGGGGGTGATATCCGTGGAGGGCGTAACTTCAACGAGTTCGGCATCGCGATACCATTTTCTCCGGCGGGTGTAGCGGCCCCAGCCATCTTGTCCTCTGCGGCCATCGCGCCACTGTGAAATGTTAGTCGCATACTCTCTCAACGAATCGTCATTAAAAGCATACCTTGTTGTCATAAAATATCCACCCTGCTTCCTCTCCAGCTGATGCCTTGCCCCGGTTTGCGTCCTTCTCTGTTCCCTCGGCTTTCCAGTCGCTACCTTGGATCCATCTCCACCTAGCTTGACCTCCTTCAACATCCGGTAGCTCAAAATGGTCTTTCGATGGTACTGGATTAAGATGTTCGTCGGTCCACGACGCTCGCTCGTAGGCTAGCATGGATGATGTCCACCCAATGCCCAGCCATCTCCTCTGGTTCTCGTATATACTGAAGGTAAATCGGATGCCTGGCGAGTCTGGCCGTCTCTTCGCAGCCAACGAAGCCGCGACTTCTTGGGCACTTTTTCTCCGCGGTGGTAGTGGAGGGGCGCCATTCACGTCCGTAGTCACAAGGGCTACGTCCCCGAAATCCAAGCCGGTGAGAAACACACAGACACCTCGAACGGTCCGCGATCTCCAAAGTATGGCGCGTGATACGCGGGCAGGTCGCGAGTGCCAGCTAAACACGACGGTGCCAACAGCCAGGACGACTCGCCTTGTGGTCAGTATGTAGAGAGGGGGCATGGTCAGTATGATCCATAGCGGCAGGACAAAAAGTATGCGCACGAAGAGCAGGGTAAGAGCAGGTCTCGTGGTCGCCGAAGTGGCTGTCCGCTGAGTGGACAGGAAATCGGTAAGGCGCAGGAACGGGTCGAGCAGAATGCTGCAGCGCGACGTGAACAGCTTCAGACTGTCCACGATATCCTCTAGGCTCTTGTGATGTTTAATGCTGCTGTCCGACTGGGCCCTGGCATGGCTCTTCTGGCCCTTCTGGCCCTTTTCGCCTGTGAAGGAAGTGGAGGAAAGAGGGGAGTACCTCCTCGCATACATGCCCGCTATGAGGCCCAGCACCAACATGACGGGCCCGGCATATCTCGTCACGGCGTCGCCGTAAAGCACCACGGCCCAGAAGCCGGCCACGACAAGGAAGCTCTCCCACGGGTCTCCAGTGGTCCAGGTCAACAGGCCGACAAACTTGTTCAGCGGCAGGATGTAGGGATGCGAGTATGCCAGCACGCGCGTGACCTGCGGAGGGGTGGCAGCAAGCAGCGGGCTCTTCTGGTGCACGAGTATCGCAGAGCGTAGCTTCGTCTGAGGCGTGGCCTGGTCTAGGGTGGAAGGAGAGAAGGCGGCGTAGGTGGGCGGGTTCGGGTCGGCAGAGGGCTGCGGTGACGCATCGTTGCCGGCGGAATGCGATGGAGTGGACATGTGTTCTAGCCACGGGGTATCTTGGGAGACGTTAGCATGGAGGGATGGTTGGTGGTGACCTTCGCGCGAAGTCGACTTGCCAAATGCTGCCATGCATAGAGCGAAGCTGCGTCATAGCCTGCTCAGTGCTGCTCGTCTTGGTCGTCTTGGTCGTGCTTGTTGGGCCGCGCGGGTGTCCACGACGGCCAGAGGGCATGTGGATGGATATGACTATCTAAGGAGCGGCGTGGAAGCAGCAGCACCTGGGCACCTGGGCAAGCCGTGTGTCCCGTGGTCGGAAGGGCGGCGGGGATCATGGCGCGGTGCATGTGAATGCCTCGAGCCGAACGAACCCAGCCAGCAGCAACCGTCCCCGATGCAGTCAGTGAATTTGAATACTGTGAACATACCGCCGACGGCAGCCGAGTCTGTATGTGTCACTGCAACACCACCCATGCTAGTCTGTCATCTGCTTCTCGACAGTGATTTTCTGGGCCAAAGGCAGAAGCTACACGGTGATGATTGTGATGCCCGCGTCTTGGTTTGCGATCGCAATCTGATTGGTTAGCACCTGGGCAGCTTGAAGATCACGGGATCTATCCAATCCGAGCGGGAGCCCGATCCCGCCGAACCTTGAGAAATTCAGAGCCTCTCCCTTTCGCCGCCGTCTTGACCGAGTGAGCAGCGTCCACCTACAAATTGTAGGAAAACAAGCAGCTGTCGCCGTCCCCCCCCCCTCCATCATTATACTGTACCTGCAGCTCCACCACGTCTTCACAATGGCACGTCGCTCGCCTTTCCTGACTGCTCCTCCTCGTTAACCTTGACAGGCCCATCGTATCGTAACACAAGTCGTCTTCACCGGCGTGCGAATACTAGGGCGTGCCGTCTCCGAGTCGTACCGTCAAGCCGCCGCAATGCAAAAATCTGCTGCTGCAGGCCAGAAAGCCGGTGGTGGCTTCTCGTCCTCAAACATCACCATGGATGAAGCATGTCAGATTCTCAATGTTGGACCCTCGAAAATGGGACAGATAGACGAAGCCTTCGTTACGGAACGGTTTAAACGCTTGTTCGATCTCAACGACCCGAAGAAAGGTGGTAGTTTCTATCTGCAGAGCAAGATTTTGAGGGCGAGAGAGCGCATCGAGCGCGAGGTACGAGGCTTCAAGCAGGCGGCCGAGAGGGAACAGGAGCTATCCGAAGGACTCAAGCCCAAGTGGACCAAGGAAGGAAAATGAGAGCGTCGTGATACCCGTTGCACCCAGAATAGTCCCCCGGTCAGACCAGTGGATGGCGATGCTTTCCCGCTTCCCTATTTCCAGGCATTGGATGGCGTTTCGGCAGTGGCATAGCGTTTGGCATAGCGCTTTAGCAAGATCCCGTCCAGGTGTCGAGTGTAGACCGCAAGAGATGCATGCAGTCTCACCGATGCTTCTCCACTCTCCCCTGTACATATCAAATGTTTTCAAAGTCTCTGTATTATCTACTGTATCATCGGACTTCACGAAAGAAAAGACCTTGCTTTCGACCATTTGGCATTCTCTCTCTCGGAACGATCTACATAAATTGACATTGACATGGCACCACTGCGACTCTGACAGCTCGGCCAGTTGATTCAACCACTAGCCCGCGCTCACGACTTCACGAAGTCTTCATTTCTTCTCCGTCGGTCCTTGCATTTCAGGGCTAACAGATCGCTAGGGAAGGCACCGGACGCTCCTTCCCCAGAAATCACGTCACAGAGCCGAAGTGGCGCTACCAGCCTTGGCAGCCGCGCTCAACATTGATAAAGTCTTTTGTTCGTTGCGTGCTTCCACCGCGCTCCTCTCGCGCAACCGAGCAGCCACATTTACGCAGCACGCATAACACGGGCCGAGCACCTCCAGCGGATCCTCCATACATTACGTAAAAAAACCATATACACGGCTACCGGTCGCAATGGTGGACACACGTCGAAGCCGTCCGCCACCGCAGCAGAAGCGGCGAGGAGCAACGGGACGCGACCTGGCCAACCGTATGAGCAGTGGTCGCACCCGCGGCCAAGGTGATACTTACAGGCCCGGGATCCAGCAGAGTGGCAGCGCTCCTAGTCGTAGCGAGTTCACCTTCACCAGCAGTACCCCAGGTCCTCAATTCCCTGCCGCCCAGCCCGTCGAGCGCACATCCCGTCGCAACAATGGTCGCAATGGGGCATCCGGCACAACCATCCCGCGCGCCCCCATACGTGGTGGCAACGCTGCACCCTCGAACTTTCGAGGAGGTAGGCGCAATACGAGGGGAGGGTTTCGTTCGCAGGCCGCTCATGAGCGCGCCTTGCTTAGGACACGCGACGATGGCACAGAGCTTTTCATGGGTATATCTCAAGAAACGAGCAAATTCCGTGACCTTGCAGACCTGTCAGATGACGAGGAAACTGACATGGACGTCGGCACTGACGACACGGACGGTGATGATGATGCCCCGAACAAAACCAAGATTACCCGCACGCAATCTACCAACCGTGCAGACGGTGACTCTGTGCCCAAATGGTCCAACCCTGATCCATACACTGTCTTGCCACCTCCTGAAGAAACGACTGGTAAGAGGATCGACTTTGTCAAGCTGATTCGTAAAGCCAAAAATTCAGTGGCTGAACAATCCGACGCTACTAATGCTGTCGCTGCCAACCATGATTTCATATCCTTCGGCGACGACGACAACGAAGACGCGTCCGAACCCTTGGTGATTCCCACGGAGCCTGCATCGTTTAGGTCGCAGCATTTGCAAGGCTCGCTGAACGAAGTTGCCGCTACCGGCTCACTTGCATCCGCGACCAACCCGATGAAACGCTCAGCCGAAATTGCTGGACTTCCTGCTAGACCTCCCGTCGGCAATGGTTCCAGAAAGCGTAAACAGACGAGCGACTATGCTGGGAAAAAGCGTGAGTGGGTGCTTAGGGACGAACGTGACCCTGCGCCCTGGGCCTATCGCAACGATTACGAGCGTCTGCGAGATCAGCCGGAGAAACTGTAAGCTTTTCGTTTCATCATGGTTTCCTGCACAGTTCACTGATAGGCCAGGCTCCACAATGAAGTTTTGGACTTTTACGATTTTGTAGCTCCAACAGAACATGATAACGAAGTTCGCATCGACTTAATCCAACGAGTACAATCGGTGGTGGGTGGCCAATTCCAAGCACATCGAGGCAGTATTCGTTGTTTCGGCTCCTTTCCAGTCGGCCTCTACTTACCGACGGCTGATATGGACCTTGTATTTGTCACTGATGCGCATCATCGAGGTGGTCCTCCAGTGCTGAATGCAACTAAAAATCAAATGTACAATCTCGCCAGGCAATTAAAAGCAAGGGGGTTAGCTCTTGACACGCTGGTGATACCAAAGGCAAGGGTTCCCATCATCAAGTTCACGGATCTGCGCACCGGACTTCCTGTCGATATTTCATTCGAAAATATGAGTGGATTGGTTGCTCAGAGCACTCTAAGCCAATGGAGGACTGAATTTGGTGATCACTTCACATATCTGGTGGCCCTCTCGAAACAACTTCTGACGATGTATGGCCTCAACGACAATGGCACCGGTGGTCTGGGTGGTTTGAGTGTCTGCTGTCTCGTTGCAAGTTTTCTACAGCACCATCAGACACCAGAGAATCTTGGCGAGACATTGATTCAATTTTTGGATTACTACGGCAATAAATTCGACTACAGCCACGATAGGATCATTCTCGACCCGCCCAGTGTTAAGCGCAAAGTAAGTATTGGAAGCTCGAGACTTATACGTGATTCTAATGGCACAAAGGGTACAACTGGTATTGATGGCCGACCCGAGCGACCTGATCGTCTGGCTATACAAGATCCCAACGATCCGCAGAACAATATCTCAGGCGGTTCTTACAAAGCTGAACAAGTTTTGCAACTCTTCTCTTGGGCACACAAGGTCCTTGTGGAACGTATGAGAACGGTTCACATGGATTCTGTGCACGAGCTTAGCATCCTTGAATCCATCCTGGGCGGTGATTATAGCACGTATCAAGAGCAACGGTCGCGCATGCGGAATATACGGATACAGTAAGTCCGGAGCGCGTGGAGGCAAAACGAACCTGAGAAGAACAGCTCCACTATACGATGGGCTTAGCTACAAATACTCTGCCGGGGCGTACTGACGATTGAGTCTAGACGATAATGCGAAGATGCAGTACCAAGTGCATGCGGTGCGGTTGTTGGAGAAGTCCACCCCTAAGCCGCGGGAAGGTGTTTTAAGGTTGGGTCAACGGTATACCCCTTTATGGCGTAGGAGGGTTTGTCTGTTGTTTCGTCCATGGTGCTCATTTGGCGCTTCGGTGAAAATGGGCTTACCGTGCACAGCTTTAGGGCCGGCATCTCCTTTACTCTGGGTCGAATGGAGCAGGCAGTTGAGAGGACAGGTGTACCTCGACAACGTCGGCATGGAACGATCCGTCTCGATTGTAACGGTCCCCGGACGCATCCTTGATCGATGTCAGTTTGAGCCCGATCCGCCTTTCTGCGTCGCTGTTCGGTCCCTGTGGATATGCAACGGGGGCGCGAACGTGGTTCGACGTCGTTGGACGTCGGGACAAGACCGCGGGACCAAATCGAACGGAACGAACGACCGAACATGCAGCCCGACCACGGCTTCTTGTATTCTAAATACCATGACAGTAGACATCGCTTCCCTTGGCTTCGGTCAACCTCTTCCTCTCTTCTCCTCTCCGTGCTTTCAATGTCGTTATTGAGACTATATACTGATGTGCTGGCAGCGCATGCCAGGAATGATCATCAAGCAGGCTAGTCCGGGTAGACGGTGGCTAATGGCATGCCAGTCATGGCTGCTGCAAGCTTGGGCGACATGGACCACTGCTCCTTGCGAGAGCTGCCTTTTCTCATTGAGTGTCGATGCTGCCAGCACGCACTTGAGGAGGACACGGGCGTACGAGGTGCTGTCCTTTGCTGTAGGGTCGCATGACGCATGCCATGCGGCGATGACAGGAGCAATATATCGAGTAGCGCAGCTGGGCGTGTCACGCCACGGTGCGGAGACGAAAAGGCTGCATGGCATGGCATGGCATGGCATGGCTATGTGCTACTCGGAGGTGCATGAAGCTACAGAGAGTCGACATTCACGAGTAGCATGGCGGAGATGTAGTGGTGAGAGTCCGGTGGATGTCAGCGCGCTGGGGCGTGACGTGTGTACATACATAGGTACTTACTGCTCCCACCCCACGGTGCCGGTGCGGGCTGTCTGCGGGTGACGGCAAGGTGGATGCATGTGGCGCGACGTTTGCATGGCGTGGTGGCCAATGGAGTGGCGCGCATGAGAACAATTTCCCGACCAGTTGTTTCGGTGCTCCGCTGCGGTCTCACATCGCGGCTACCGGGACGGCCAGGGCGAAGACTTGGACGTCAGACAGGCGGACAGGCGGACAGGCGGACAGGCGGACAGGTGGACCAGGCAGACCAGACATGCAGACAGAGCACGCGGTGCATGGCCTGCACAATGTGCCTGTATAAGGGAATGACACGGCCGAGGCGGGCCCAAAAATAATCCCTTTGATTCCACAACCACCGGCGCCTTGTAGGCGCGCCGCCAACGAATCGTCGCCTCCGTCAGCCCTGGGCGCGACAAGGTTGCGGCAGGGATGCGCCAACATCGCGGCAACGGGGCGGACGAAGCGGTCGACACAGCTGCACATCCTTTGACCTTGCTCTTGACTCTTTATCCCACCACGCTCGCTGAATGCCTGTCTGACTTCTGATCGACCCTTTGTCTGCTCGACGCCTTGTTTCCATCCTATCCCCTTGCCTGCCTTACCCATACCTTTGTACCTTTGCAATCGTTTCAACCGCGCGTGCTATTGACTAGACGCAAAAGACCTTCGACCAACCTTCAACAACAGGCACATGCCCTGAACCCGCACCATCGCTCGACGCGCGACGCTCGCGCCTCTCCCTCCCTTCCTTGACAGACAGCATACGGTCGCACCTTCCTCCCTCGCTTTACACACTTGCTCTTTCCCCGGAAGAAAGCGCCCACCTCGAAACTCTCCACAATGGCTTCGACCTCGAGGGGACCCGTCTTCCCGCGGGATGGAGAGCAGAGTCTTCAGGATAAACTCTTGCTCCTCATGGCTGATCCCTTCGGCGGAAATGTTGCTGCTAAATCCGTCCTGGCCGCCATGGCCACCTCCATGAGCATAACTGCCGCTATCTTCCTCGCCTTCTGCATCTTGCGACCATGGAATGAAGTCGTATACGCCCCTCGCCTCCGCCATGTCGACGAAAAGCACAAGCCGCCCCCTATGGACAAATCTCTTTTCGCCTGGTTCCAGCCTGTCTTCAAGACAAATGAGCACGAGTACATGCACACGATTGGCATGGACGGTACCGTCTTCCTGCGAATCGCCCGCATGTGCCGCAACATGTTTGTCTGCCTTGCCATTGTCGGCTGCGCCATCATTATACCTGTCAATATTACACAGGCCTCCGACGTCGGTCAAGGCACAAACAAACAGGACGTAGCCCAGGTCATCTTCTTGATGACTCCTATGTTTCTATGGGGACGGCCGTACTGGGCCTACGTTGTCTGCGCTTACATTTTCGACATCATTATCTGTGGCTTCCTATGGACGACTTACCGTGCTATTCACCAACTGAGGAGAAAGTTCATGGAGAGCCCCGAATACCAGAATAGCCTCCATTCACGGACGCTCCTGATCACGGATATTCCGAGGAACCTCCGCAGCGACCAGGGCATAGTTGAGATCACCGACAACATCAGGGCCACGCCAGATATTCCGCGAGCCTCTATCGGCAGGAATGTCAAGGATATTCCCGATCTCATTGAACAGCATGAGCAGGCTGTGATCGATCTAGAAAAGGTCCTTGCCAAATATCTGAAAAACCCAAGTAGTTTGCCAGCCACGCGCCCGCTTTGCCGACCCTCAAAGCAAGATCCCGAATACACCAACAAGAATGAAAAGGTAGATGCGATCGATTATTTGTCGGCAAGGATCCAGCGTCTAGAGGCCAAGATCAAACAAGTACGTGAAACGGTGGACAAGCGCGATGCTATGCCCTACGGCTTTGCCAGCTACGAAACCATCGAGTCTGCGCACACCGTGGCTTTTGCTTCCCGAAGCAAAAAGATCAAAGGTGCCGTTATTCAGCTTGCACCCAAACCCAAAGATATCATCTGGAAAAATTTGTCCGTGGACGCAAAGGCTCGTCGATGGAAGCGCTTCGTCAACGGTCTCTGGATCACTCTGCTCACGGTGCTTTACTTCATCCCTAACGCTCTTATTGCCGTGTTCCTTGCCCAACTTAACAACATCGCCTCTTTGTGGCCTAAATTTGGCGAAGAGATGAGGAAGAACCCCGAAGCATGGGCGCTAGTGCAAGGTTAGTCCAGGAGAACATCAATGAACCGGAGCCGTGAAACATGCTGATTGCATCTTCCAGGTATCGCTGCCCCGGCCCTGACCTCGCTCTTCTATTATTTCCTCCCCATCATCTTTCGCCGTCTTTCTATCAAAGCTGGCGACATTTCCAAAACGTCTCGTGAAAGACACGTTATCTCTAAGCTCTATTCGTTCTTTGTCTTCAACAACCTCTTCGTATTCTCTCTCTTTGCTGCTGTCTTTCGTTTCGTGGTCTCCACCGTCGAACTCGCACAGAAGGGTAATCTCAAGTGGACTGAGATCCTCTACGAACTTCACCCATTCCAGACCACCATGATTACTCTATGCAACATATCTCCTTTCTGGGTCACTTGGCTCGTTCAACGTAACCTAGGTGCTGCTATCGATCTGGTACAGGCTGTCAATCTCGGTTGGGGATCCTTTTCCCGCAAATTTCTGAATCCGACTCCCCGTGAACTTATCCAACGTACCGCTCCGCCACCATTCGATTATTCGAGTTATTACAACTACTTCCTTTTCTATTCCACGGTTGCTCTCTGCTTTGGAACTCTGCAGCCTATCACCCTGGTTGTCACGGCGTTCTACTTCGCCATTGACTCGTCGATGAAGAAGTATTTGTTGCTGTAAGTTGTATCCCACTTCCTTTTGCCTTTTCGACATGGCTCACAAGACACAGGTACGTTTTCGGCACCAAAAACGAATCTGGTGGTCTCTACTGGCGCACTATCTTCAACCGCCTCCTAGCCGGTACCTTCCTCTCCAACTGCATCATCGCCCTTATGGTCGGCGCCCGGGGTTCTGACATCAAGATGATGCTAGGGGCAATGGCTCCCATCCCATTTCTATTGGTTGGATTCAAATTTTACTGTAAACAGACATTTGATGGTGCAATCAAGTATTACACAAAGGGAGAGACACCGAAGGGTGTCGAGGCTCCACCGGCAATCGATAAAGAATCAAGGAGAGATCGCGTTGCTGTCCGCTTCGGCCACCCTGCACTGTACCAAAAGCTCACTGTACCAATGGTTCACGAGAAGAGCAAGCATCTTCTTGCAGAGGTGTACAGGGGCAGACTCGACGGTGACATCGGTGCCGCTGGATATAGTGACATGTATAGTATGAAGCGCATGTCCAAGGAAAATCCCGGGAAGGTCGAAGGAGGCACTGGACCGTTTGAATTCGTTTCAGAATCAAATATGGATTTTGAAAATTTCAAGAACCGACCAGAGTTTGCGGATGAGGCGGGCGATAGCGGCTCTCTTTATGGCCCGTCGACCACGTCACGGCCAGGGACGCCTACCAGCGTTATGACAAATGAGCGTGGACGGTCAGGCGAGAGGGAGCAGGGTGTCACATACCCAGCTGGATACCACAGCACGCCTTCCAACCTTCGAGAGTACAGTGCCAGTCCAGATTCCCGTGGATGGGGTTTGGATAGAACGATCAGCAACACAAGTCAGCAACAGGACGATGCAAACCTGTTGGTAAGTGCGCAGCCGATGGGTGCACACACGCCACTTTCAAGTGCGTATACCCCATACAGTCCAGACCAGACGAATGCAAGAGCAGATTACTTTGGGCGGTGACGATGGTGAAGGAGAAGTGCGGATGTATGACTAATGATTTTTTTCCTTTGTTGATCCATGGCCCTGCAGGACAGGACTAGGCACATAGATGGCGTCTTGACTTGGGAAGCGTTCTGAGAGCATTTTTGCGACTGGTCAAGAGTACCATTGTACAGCAGGGGATGAATAGACAGATCAAGGCGTGTAATGGTGTGGCAACGCCGCAACGAGATGGCGGTGGCGAAGACGCTTTAGTACTAGCAGCTTAGCTTTTCGCTTGGCTATCCGCTTTCGGCACATCTAGTAGGGATCCCCAACAAGTGTTCGAGACGGTCTCCATTCATCTCACTATCACACCCGTTTGCATTCGACAGCTCCCCTGATCCAGAGCACCGAACTGATCGTTGTTGTGCTGCATTTGTGAAGCTGTCTCGAAGCCGTCTCTTTGACTGTAGTGAATTGATCGCAACCAGAGTGACGCATTGATTACATACCTCTTCGCCGATGGCCCGATGTACCATGCACCACCGTCTCTCGCCCGGGCCCAGTGTTGCTATTGGACGCATCCTACAAACTTGCTCTTGCCTCCGCTCTCTTCCAAACCTTTCCTTCTGTCCTGCAACACTTCCAACTTCTTGAAACCTCCTGGGCCACTCGCTCGTTCCGCTTCCATCCCTTGCCTTTCGACCGCTTCCGGCACCACGCACAAGCCCCAAGACACTCACTCTCCGGCATCCCACGACCGCCACTGCTTGCGTCTTGGCGTACTCGTAAGAACCAAGTCAGGCTGCAGGATATGTTTGGACTCACCAAAGCAAGAACCAGCCCGCGAGGCCAGAACGAGTTTCCCGTTGCTCAGCTGTTCCTCCTTGGTTAGTGCACCATCACGACATGTCAGTACCTTCAATGCTGACCTATGGTAGCCCTCGTACGAGTTGCCGAGCCCATCGCCCTTACTTCCATCTTTCCCTATGCCATCAAGCTCGTTGCCCACTATGGCGCGTCGGAAGCCCAGGCGCCTTTCTTTGCGGGCGTCCTGATCTCTGCATTTTCCCTCGCAGAGGCATGCACTGGCATGTATTGGGGCGGGCTCTCAGATCGGATAGGCCGCAAGCCAGTACGCTAACATTACCCCGTCTTCATCCCCTTGCTAACAGCTCAAGGTACTTCTCATGGGTTGTTGCGGTACTATATCTTCCCTGCTCGTCGTTGGTTTTTCTTCCAGCTTTTGGCTTGCTCTCTCGGGCAGAATCCTTGGTGGCATTCTCAACGGGAACATTGGAGTAATACAGACCATGGTCGGCGAACTGGTCAAAAATCCAGACCATGAACGTGCGTTGTTTGCACTTCTGAGCTTGGCTCCATGTGTACTAACCGCGTATAGCCAAAGCATACGCAGTCATGCCTTTTGTGTGGAGCATTGGCACCATTGTCGGACGTAAGTCACCACGTCGTCTTTATGCACTCGGTCATTACTAACCTTATAGCTTCGATTGGGGGATATTTTGCTGAACCCGCGGATAACTTCCCCTCCATCTTCTCGTCTGCTGGTGTTTTTGCAAAGTTCCCTTACCTCCTCCCAAATCTTCTTTGCACCGGTCTCCTCGCCGTTGCCATTGTTGCAGGTTATTTCCTCCTGGACGAGACCCATCCGGACATGCAACCATGGAGTACCCTAGAAGACCTGCATGTGACTAGTGCACAGACGCCACTGCTGCCTGCACAAGGCGCCATGTCCAACGCACCTGCGAATCTAACCGCGGAGAGCTACGGCACGTTCGACGACGTGGACGCTCACCACGATGAGACGTGGCGGATTAAGTCTAATGGCGATTGGATTGAAGATGGTTCACCTCTACGTGAAAAAGTTGTCACCAAGACTGTGCTGACTTTTGTCATTGCTCTGGGGGTTTTCACATACCACTCTATGACCTATGACCATTTGCTGCCTATATTCCTTCAAGACAAGCGAGCTGATGATGTTTCTGCCATGAAGCTATCGCCAAATGCACTCGGAGGAGGCCTGGGCGTTCCTTTGCAAGAAGTTGGCATTATCCTGTCCGTTAACGGATTGATTCAGTTATTGATTCAGGCCGTTATCTTCCCAGCACTCGCCTCCTTCTTTGGCGTCTGGCGTCTCCTCATTCTTGTCACTCTGGGCCATCCTATCGCCTATTTCATTGTGCCATTCTTACAATTACTTCCCGCGAACCTTGTCTATCCTGGAATCTACGCCTGCCTTACCATTCGAAGCCTTACTTCGATACTCGCCTACCCTCTGCTTCTTATAATGATAAAAGAAGCTGCTCCGGCGCCCAATCATCTTGGCAGGATCAATGGACTCGCAGCGAGTACCGGCGCAGCGTGTCGAACAATGGCTAGTCCGATTGCTGGATTACTATATGGCATCTCTATCGATATGAGATTCACTCCTCTGGCTTGGTGGGCATCGGCTTTGGTCGCAATCGTTGGCGTTGTTCAGATACCGTATATGAGCCGCGCAGCACAGAAGTGCAACGTCAGCGTAAGTCCGGCTTTGTCACATCGGCGTCCGTCACAAGTGGTCCATATCGTTATACAGGATGATGAGGCGTGATTGGCTTACCTCTGACTCATGCACATTACATTTACATGCTTCCACGGAGCCTACGAAATACCAATCATAGGTCAGCACCTGATCCGCTACTTTCACCTTCTTCGACCATCTGACTCGAGGTCTAGGCATATTTGTTGTACAGTGAATAGCTGTTCATAATTTATCAACCATGTTCGCGAATAGTAATGCTAGGCCAAGGCAGGCAGCTGGAGTTTTAGGTCTACCCTATGGAATTCTTCGGCGAACAGAGGCGTATTGGTAGAGTGTTGAAACGACAGCCAGAACTGGCGACAGTCACAGTTGACACAGTCTCCCCTCACTGGAGTGTGGCCATAGCGGCAGATTTTGGCCGTGGTGGTAAAAGAATCGTTCGAATGAGGAGAAATAATGTATCTGTTGTCTCTGCACGTTATTATATCGATGCATACATGCTTCTGGTATCAGAATGCCAGCATGACCAGTACCCACTGCTCTCGTGTGTGTGAGAAGTGACCAATGCCGCCGCGTCAGCCGCGATATCGAACATACCGATGCTAGGCCGAGCATTGTTGTATCTGTGGCATTTCTATACCTGGACCCTGTGTCCGCTTCTTCCGCCCAAGTGTATTCTCAATATTACTGCCTTTCGGTGGAGTATATGCTACATTGGATTAGAAGGAGCTTAATTTGTAACCATGAATGAACAGTCGTCGACAATTTTGTCTGGCACATTAAGTGGGCGTGTCGTCATTTGATCTGAGATGAACGTTGTCGTGGTGTTGACGCTTTTCGGAGGCCGCACCCAAGTACACATATTTCAAGACACTAAGTACCCCCCTCTCCCACCCCTTTTCCCTCGGAAAACTCTCGGCCTGTCAAAAAAGTGCAAATACTTTGACAAGGAAGGTGACTCCTGGCTCCTGCCATCAAATGTCATTATCGTGAGAAGGTCAGGAGTAAATTCAATGACACAAGATCATAGAATGAAGCAGGCATAGCACTACGCTATCAATGACAGTACATGAAGATGATGCCGCCTAGTTTGAGCATCGTAGTGCGTTGCGCGCGTAATCTTTGTGCATATTGTGCGGATGGAAGTGTTTATGGGAGTGAGGACGGAAAGTCCCATGTCCCATTCAATACATATCTTGGTCTTGAGTCTCGATTCCTAATCTACTCATTTGCCACACAGCAGCTTCCCGAAAGTAACACTCGTAATCGGTGACACAACAATCCCTCTGCAAACTATTAGTACAAGCACGAATTCACTTTGCATGAATATCGCAGTGTCCTTTTCTTATCCTCCTCTGTCGTTCTGGACATGTTCACTTCGGTGTCGTGACTACTCCCTCGTAATCTCTCGATGAGATGTATTCCAATGTTCTCTGGAAATGTCTCTTTGGGTTCTCCAACGCGGACGCATTTTCGTTACTTTGCAAATTTGAATGAATCAACTCGATCAACCCGTTCAAGTACTTGGTGGTGACCTGTGGCACGTTAGCGCGAGTCCTTACTTCGCAACCTTGATGCGCAGAATGACAAGGCTAGGGGGACTTGCAGCCTCGTTCTCTTGGTCAAAGTAGTAAACATAGCGGTTCAGGATCTCGACGAAAAGTTCCACTGAGACGGCGGCGTCCATGCACGCGTCTGCTACCCGGAGTGCGCGCTGGAGGCACTCGAGGACACGTTTACCATCGCGATAGAGCTACTATATGTCAGCAGGCATGAATTCATGGGGGAAATAGAATGAACACGTACATTTTTGGCATCTTCCTCGCCCAACGCTCTAATTTCCGTAGCCCACCACAAATGACTGGCCAGATACACCGCGCGACATTGATCGGGCTTCTTCAGCAGTTTGCTTCCATGCAAAGCACACTTCGTGATCAATGTATCATAATTCTCTTTGCCGAAATTCCTGGTCGTGTGTAACGCACTCGCAATAACGCATACAGCCTGGAACTGAGCCCTAGAATCACTGATGGCCTCTTCGTATATTGTGAAGGCTTGTGCGAAGAATTCGTAGGCGACTTCTTCAAAGCCATTTTGATCTGCAACTTGACCACATGCAATGAACAACCGGAGCGAGAGATCCGCTGAACCAGTGACACGGGTGTAGAGAGTAGAGAGAGTACTGTGCATGAACTTGTAGAGGGCAGATGACTGCGACTGCCAGTTGTCATCAAAATGCTCACGCTTCTTGTACTGGCGCGCGAGCTTGATGGAAGCAGTGATTATAGCGGGTGTCGTGAATTTGACACGCTCATTGCCCTCGGCAAAGGCTTTACGAGCGGCCTGGAGGAGTTTAAATTGAGTGTCGTTGTCAGATCCAAGGATGTAATGTACTATTCGCGCTAGCCAGCCTTGCTCTTCGATTGTTTCGTCTGTCTCTTGAGCTCTCCTCTGGATGGGGCCACCAGGGTAGCCGGTTGCCTGCTGCATTCCTTCCTTGATGAGAACCTTGAGGATCTCCAAAACACTCTCCAGGTTTTCGACGGAGCTAATGCGTGTCTGATTTCGTAGCAGACTTCTTGCCACCTCGCCTGCCACTGCTCTTCGGGTAGGGTACGGTTGGTTGTGCAACAGAGGTATGAAACTGGGCAAGGCTAGAGCGGTGAACATGGAGACGTAGGTCTTGATAGGGGCCAAAAGCAAGCTCAGAATCTGACTCTGGCACGCTTGCGAGTGTAGGTCGGCACTGTTTGCGAACTCGGTGACTTTTTGGTTAGCAAAGGCTAGAACTTGGTCGACATAGTCAAGACGCTCGGGATAAATGTTCAGCGCCAGATTGGCTAGCGACACGAGCAGACCAACGGTATCTTGTATGGACAGCCGCTGCATCTTCACGAGGGTTGCAACTTGTTCATGGAAAATTTCGAACAGCTTTACGTTGGTAGGTATGCCTCTCAGCTTTTCAACTTCACCATTTGCTTCAGGCTCGTCGTTCTCTGTCGGCGTTTCGGGTACTGAAGGCTCTACCGCAGTCGCGACCGATGATGTTGACTCGGATTCAGATTCGGCAAGGGTTGTGGCTTCAGAGGCATCACCGTTCTGCTGAGCTGACGAGGGTTGGGGTTCAGCGAGCTTCTGATCCTTTTGTAAGCGCAGCTGCTCCATGAGATTGGCTATGGCCTCCTCTTCGGTCTTCTTCCGCTGGTCCGGGCTCTCCGACTCGGATTCGCGCTGGGCGTAGGCGGACAAGCGGTCCATCAGGCCTACCACGATGCCTTTGACGTTTACATGTGGATTCAGACGGGCGACGGCGGAGAGGAACTGATCGAGGGTGTGGAGATGGAACTCGTCTGGGAAGACCTGTGTGACGACTAGAGGGGGAATCAGCAGGTGTTGGCAGATGGGAGTGGTTTGACAGGCCAGTCCTTACCCTCGAGGAGGTACTCCTGGGCCAGAACATCTCGACATTGGACGATCTGCTCGAGCAAGGGGTTCAATATCTTCTTGTAGTTTTCCAGATCGACGAGCTGGCTCAGACGGACCAGGTTGCTCCCTACAAGAAGCTGCAGTTCCTGGCGCTCCTTGGTGCGCTGCTCCCGCTCCCTCGAGTGGCCCTGATGCTGCAGGCGCACCCATAGCTTGTTCATCTCGACAAAGTTGGTGAGGATGAAGCTGATGGAGTCCTGCAGGTTGCCTTCGGGCCCGTCGCTGTCGCGCTCGGGCAGGTGGTCACGGGCCTGGCCAGCGAGGTAGTAGCGCAGGAACAGGCCGCGGATGGGGTGCTGGACGCCGCGGCTCATCTCCATCATGTCCTTCATGATCTCCTTGACGGGGGCGTCCTCGATGGCCATGTAGACGGTGCCGACGGTGACCATGAGGTACAGGCGCGGGATGATGTTGCCGGCATACTGGACAAGCTCGTACAGGTCGGCGAGGTGGTTTACGGGGTGGTTTTCGCGGAGGTAGACGGCGAGGTGGCGCAGAGCGTCGAAGACGGACATGTAAAGCTCGTAGTACTGCTTGGGGCCCAGGCTGGAGGTTCGCAGCTCGGAGACGAGGGTGGAGCTAGGCAGGGTCAGTCGGACAGCACTCGCGCTGGGCACTCGGGACGGGGTGGGCTACCTGCACTTGAGGGCATCCATCAGCTTGCCGGGGGTCTCGAGGCAGCGGCGCATGAGCATCGTCTGCTGGCGCACGACGGCGAGGGCATCCTCGAGCAGGCGGGCCTGGTCCTCTACCGGCGGCGGCGACGTCGCCATTGTTGGTCGGGGTCGGGGTCGAGGTCGAGGTCGAGGTCGGGCAGGTGGGAGTGGGGGAGTCGGTCGGGGAGTGGTGGAGCGAGGGACGGCGGGCCCGCTGCACTGGTGCTGTGTATGTCCTGTAGTCTAGCAGATACGTACTAGACTACCTATGTACATATGCGGTGGATGGGTGGATGGGGTGGATGCCTTGGCGGGGGACAGGGATCCGAGCTCGCAGCAGCTGCCGGGGGCGGGCGTCGTCATTGCTGGGTCTATTGTCTACTGTACCTATGTACAGTAGACTATCTAGTGACTGGTGCGTCCATTGATGCATGCTTGCGCTCGCCGACATGCGACATGCGACATGCAAACGCGAAACACGAAACGCGAAACGCGAAACGCATGCACATAGAGCATCCATGGGGACTGAAGGCGGACTTGGAATGGGATATCATTGCAAAAAGGGTAGACTATCTATAGGTACATATTATTTGTTGCTTGCAGCTGCAAGACTAAGACGGGGCCCTTGTAAGCCCACCTGCACCTGTGCAACCCGTGGACGCCGTGCTCTCCGCCTAGACATGCTCCTCGAGTTCCCGTCACATCATTACACATCTACTGTGGATCGGAAACAAGCCTCCTCGTGCTTACATGGATAGACTGCACGAAAATGCTCCCCACCGTCGAGTAGGGGGCCTGGAGTGCTATCAGCTATCAGTCCCACCGCGTCTTGACGGGATATCGCGTGTGCCAGAGCCCGTCGTCGTAGTACTGTGTCGTCGTTGCCGTCCATGTCGGTGTCGGTGTCGGTGTCGGCGCCGCAAGTGAGGTCGCCACAGATGAGGGCGCCGTGCGTGTCCGTGTGCTCGACGAAGTCTGGGACGGCGGCTGCAGCGTCGAGGTCGACGAGGGCGACGAGGGCGACGAGGGCGCGACTGTCGTCGTTACCGTGCTCGTCGTCGTCGACACTTGGGTCACTCTCGAGGTGGTTGTTTTGGTCGTCGTGTCTGCCGGCGCCAGTGTCGACGAACCGCCATCCACGTTGACTACGGCGTACGTCTTCGCACGCTGCACGCCCTGGAATGGCAGCCCGCTCGCCAAGGCCGACAGAAGTAATGTGTAGCACAGTGCCGTCAACTGCATCTTGACCGATGGTATTTTGAAAGTCGTTGCAACGTTAGGGGTGTCCACAAGTAAACAGGCAAACGGAGAAATGCAGACCAGGCATGTTTGCTGCTGCAGGGGTGCAATTGATTATATGCTTCCACGGGATAATGCGATGGCAGGACTGCTGATGGCTGGTGTTGACATTTGACGAGGCTGGGGACAGCCCCGCCCGCCACAGCAGCACCTGCACTAGCCCCAGAGCCCCAACCTTGGAATGCCCCATCGCCCACATCTATCATTAGACTACCCCTTGTGTCGTTTGCTTGTCTACCTCTGTACATATGTACACGGGTAGATGCATCAAACGCCACATCCTCTGTACCTTTGTGGTCATGGTCTAAATATAGAGAGATCAGTACCCTACCTGGTCTAGTACCTACAAGGGTCACATACTCTCGCACGCAAACACTCTTGCAATCATCCTTCCTACGTTCCTACATGGGTTACGACGTTCCGACGTGCTCGAGCCAAACTCCCTTCGCCTTGCCAAGAGCCTCAATGGGTCATCACTCCCGTCCTTTCCTTCGTCCTGTGTAAGACCATCTGCAGACACCCTCACCGCAAACACTATACCATCAAGACATCACCAGCGTGCTCGGTGCACCGCTGTGGGGCAGCCATCCTGTTGTTGTTTGAACTTTGCACCGGGCCAACGCAAACTTTTGGCTTACAGCTCGGCTGAGTCCAACCGCAATGCCAAGTACACTTCGTTGCATAAATACCAAAAACGACACAGTCCAGTAAGACGAGGCGCAGTCTAGTATCGTCTACATGTGTATGTACCTGATGTACCTACTTGGTATTGTGCCGTCCCGTGCCTCCCTGTTAGCCGTGCGGTAAGTGCTTGCGACCATCTCGCACGGGGGCACAGACACAAACAGCCCATGTACTATGAAAAGCTCGTGCCAGATGGCAGGAATGATTCACTTCAGCTTTATGTTAGCATAGCCTACACTCGCTGCAGTGCTGGTGTGTATTTATACGTGTGACAATACCGCTCATATCAAGGACCATCTGTTAACATCCCTTTTCCTCGTCCAAGGCTCTGTCAGTGCAGCCATCCCACAAACCTACTGGTAATCCTCGTTCACCCTATCTTCCGCAAGAACCGGCAATGTCTGCTAGAATCTTAGCCTTCACCCGCCTCCTGGCATTCGTTTCGGCGCTCCCATCAGGTCTCCACAGCACACTATCCGAGCGCAGCCCAGATCGCTCCGAATGTTGGAGAACTGAGCCAGGCAGCTCCTTCTACAACTGTTTTGGCTATGTGGGCTGCTTCTATTCAGACCCCTGCAGTCTTCCACATCGTCCCTCTTCCACCACACTCCCCACCCCGAGCCTCCCAAAACGCACGAGATAACTAGACCACGCTCCTACAATATCTATGTGCTGAGCGAGGCGTTGCGCGATGAGGAGGATTCATCCAGTCACGTCGACCTCGAGAAACCAGAGGGTAGCGGCATCACTAAAACTACTGCCATGGTCTTCGAAAACGTCCCCAAAGGTGCAAAGAACTGCCGTATCATGTGGAGAAGCGCTGCACGGAACGACAGATCGGTTTTCTTTGTCGAGGGACAAGGCCAGGCGTGGGTCCGCCAACTCAACGGTTTCCCCACCAAGCCAGAACGTGTTACGTTCGATGGGTTGAAGAAGTACCAGGATCCAGAAGCTGAGTGGTCAGCTGGTCTGGACTTCACTGGTTGGCCTGAGAGTCCTGGCACTCACAATGGTCCTTATGTCAACTGCGCCGAGCGTATTGGAATCGAGTTGAAGGGTAGCGATCAGGGCGAAGCGTTGAACCAGGTCTACATCGTACTCACCGACACCGATGGCATCTATCTGACATATGAGCTCTAAGTTCCGACTTATTTGTATCTTCTCCATTGTCTTTTCTCTTCCAATGGTACGCACTGCACTGCATTGCGTTGGAGTTTAGGTCTTTTGCACGATACTCTTTACATAATTATGATGACCGAATAACATTGAATCCGATCCATCCACTGTTATTACAAAGTCGCTGTATATGTCTGTTCAGGTACCTCGCCGCCGCTTCGTCCTGGTGGTTCTCTGAACCACACATCCCTTGTTCTAGCCAAACTTTCCAGCTCATCCAAGCGGTCCAACGTAGCCTTGAGGTGGTCTTCAAAACCCTCCTCCGCGCATATCTCTCTGAATGCATTTTGCATAGCCATGGAGTCTGCGCGTACCATGCCATTCGCATCGATATGGATGACGTTGATGTGGTCAAAGGCTCTCACGAAATCTGCACGGGTGATTATTTGGCGAGCTTCATGCAAGGGTATTTCAGGTAATCTATAATCGACTTCAAGCGTGGTGCGGTCACCCTCTCGCTGGACCAGAGCACGCGCAAGAACGACGGCAGCGGCCTATCAAAGGCATAAGCATTCATGGAGGTAAGCCACGGCCTGACTTGACTTACACAAAACTTCTGCTGCTCTTCCACATCATCATCCATCGACTCTCCCAGGATCCAGCATTGATTGAGAAACCACGATTTTTCTTTGCGATTGATATGTCTGCAAGTCTCCAGCATGTCCTTTGATTTGGCAACCTGGTTGAGGAAGATCAGGCGTCCGCCTACCTTTGCGAATACCTCATCCAGAATACTCTGAGGTACATCATCCCCCATTCTAGCACGGAATTTCTTTAGTGCAGTAGTCACACTATTCTTCGGTATGTCTTTGATGTTGAACACATGCATGTTTGTTGCGTGCGGAATCAATTTCTCCAGAGTCCAGTGTTCATCTGATGTGAAAACGACAGTTACAAGATCGTTACCTGACCAGATTTCGGCACGCTGCTGGAGGATTTCTAGGAGGGCTTGACTACCAACATCGTCCTTGAAAAGGTGAATGTTGTTGATGATCAGCAACAAAGGCTTCCCGCGCGCTTTTCGCATTCTGAGAGCCACCTTTTCCATTTGGTTCAACGCTCTTTCAACATCTAGCAGAGGAGTGCTATCCCGAGGTCCTCGTATGCTGAATAGACTACCGATGTAGTCCTCGTGATATTCAAAATCGATGGCCTTGCCAAGCCTCACGCGGAAGACCTCCAAGTCATTGTGGGCTTCCAGCATAGCGATGCCATCTCCGTGGACCTTGCGCATGCCTTCAAGAAGAAGGGATCGCTTTCCAGTGCCTCTTTCGCCCATGATAAGATAATATCGACCTCTGCTCGTACCACTGAGGATATCGTCGATGACAGGCTGCTCGGCTCGGGGTACCCAATACTCCTTGTCCAGAATGTCCTGAATGGTATCTGGGTGTGTCCCGAGCGCGATCCGACCCAGAGCGACTCGTTCTTGCGAACTGTACCCTTTTGAAAATGCATTCTCAATCTTATCCAGGACCTTCTTCTTGTACCACTTTGAGTAGGCAAAGCCACCCGCGCCCAGGCCCAACAAGGAGATGAGAGCCACGGTCGAGCCTTCGAGTACGCTTCGGGTGAATTTGGATCGTTCTTGCTGCGAGGGCTTGGATGAGGGCCATGGTTGGTCTTGCGGGGCCTCGTACAGTATTGGAGGCGCGCGGCGTGTTCGCGCCGTATGTCTACCAATTGGTAGTAGGATCCATCCTACAGAGACTGGTAGTCAGTGACTGTTTCGCTGACGACGTGACGGACATGGTTACCTCGTCTGCTGCTGGCAGGTAGGCGCGGCATTCGATATGGATATGTGGATATGTGAATATGTGGATGTGTGGATATATGGATATATGGATCGTCAAGCGTGTCGTGAAGCTCGGTTTGAGCTATCAACGGGAACTGGAGAGGGTGTTCGGAATGTCGGCAGCATGACTTGGCTAAGCTTTTAGCTTCCTTGGTGCTGTGGAACTGTTCCTTGGACACGGTGAGACTGCTGCACGCACGAAGGCGGCAGATGCTTCACAAGGCAGGCTGGTGGTTCATGGTCATGGTCGCGGCGGGGATGGACGGCCATGGTGTGGAATTTGGATATCGAGCCGTGGCAGCACATAGGTGCTCCAGCCAGACGTGCACTAGACTAATTCCTACCTAGATCACATCCAAGTCACATACAGACGTGCATGTCCCACCCGCTAACCATCAGTCTACTTATCCACAGTAGCCTACAAGGGTAGTCCATTATAGTCTAGAGTAGACTAGATACACTGTTCGACTGCTGCCAGTGGAGAGGGGCGGATCATGGTTCCCCCGTCGCCCGAAAGAGCCAGCCAATCAGAGCCCGTTGAGCCCGCAAGAAAAATGTCACGCCCGCGCCGGTGCTGCTCTTTTGCAAGCAACCTCATGCGCAATGTCTGACAAGGCCTCGAGCGGACCCGTGGCGAAGCGCCAAAAGGTACAGGCCGGCAATGGCGAGCGTGGCATACCCGCTGCCTCCAAGTCGAGGATCTTTGCGCCGTTCAGAGTAAGCTTGCTTTGCCTACACCGCAACCATCCCGACGCCTAACATGCGTAGACTGTAGGCTTGGTCTCTCCCACACACGTCCCCTTCACCTCAATCCCGCTCGGCAAGGCAACCTTCCAGATTACCACCTCGGTCGGCCGATCCCTGCAGACTTACGACTTGCGACGCGGATTGAACCTAGTCTTTATTACGCGCCCGCAGACACCCGAGATCATCACTGCGACCCTGGCATGGAAGAAAGTCGTGCTGGCCGCATGGGGTGGCTCTGGCACATACGCTGCGAGAGCTATCTGGGTCTTCCAGCGGGGCAAGAAGGTTGCTGAGCTGCAACTGCCACGTGGACTCGATGAGAACATAACACGTCTCGTGGCTTTTGGGGAGTGGATCGTAGGTACCGGCGCTACCAAGATCGAAGTGTGGAAGTCGGCTACTTTGGAGCACTATACTACCTTGCAGAGTTCCTCCACAAGCCCGCTGTCGGACTGTCTTTGCAACATGCCCACCTATCTGAACAAGATCTTCGTGGGTAGGCAGGATGGATCGGTGGAGATCTGGAATGTCAACACTGGAAGACTGCTGTATACCCTACTTCCACCCGCGGCAGACTTCGGCGCCGTCACCGCCTTGCAGCCTACACCTGCCTTATCCCTTCTCGCCATCGCATATGCGTCGGGTCCCGTGTGCATCCACAATGTCCGAATTGACAGGGAGATCATGCGTCTTAACCTGGGGTCATCCAAGCACACTCCCATCACCTCCATCACCTTCAGGACCGACGGACTCGGGGCCGGCGAAGATGGTAGCAAAGAAGGTGTCATGGCAACCGCAAGCAAGCACAGCAGCGATGTCACCTTCTGGGATCTCAACGACAAGGGTCGCAAGATGGGCACCCTTCACGGTGCGCACAACCCGCCTTCATCGACTGGAGGCGGCGTTGGCGGCGGGATCAGCAGGATAGAATTCTTAGCTGGCCAATCAGTCATTGTTTCAAGCGGTTTAGACAACACCCTCAAGACTTGGGTATTTGACGAGTCGCCATTTTCTCCGGTACCCCGGATTCTGCATTCTCGTGGAGGACACGCTGCGCCTGTTTCTTCGCTCAAGTTTCTGCCATCCAACTCCGATGGCTCCGACGATGTTGGAAAGTGGCTATTGAGTGCGAGCCGTGACCGAAGTCTGTGGGGTTGGAGTTTGCGAAGAGATGGCCAAAGCACTGAGTTGAGCCAGGGTGCAGTGCAGAAGAAGGCAAAGAAGTTGGGTCTTCTCAATGGTGGAGCAACAGATCCTAGACTCCATGGTGCCTTCGAGAACCTTAAAGCCCCTGTCGTCACTTGCATGGCGTGCTCGCTCAATCGCGATGGCGGAATGGGAGCCATGCCTGGTGTTATGGGAGTATGGACCAATTCTTCCAAGGCAAAGGGCGAGAAAGGAACGCCCGAGGTGAACATGACAGGCTGGGAAAGTATAGTGACAGGACACGCGGGCGACAAGAAAGCAAGAACCTGGTTTTGGGGCCGCAAACGAGCTGGAAGGTGGGCCTTCAGCACTGGTGATGATACAGAAGTGACCAGTGTTGCCATCTCTTCATGCGGCACGTTTGCCGTGATCGGCTCCGCTGGTGGCGCTATTGACATGTACAATCTGCAGTCTGGCCAACATCGACGGAGATTTCCCTCGCGACTGACGCCGTCAGAAGCCAGAAAGCTCAAGCTGGAGAAGCTGCAGAAAGGCGACGCAATCGACTCTGATGACTCCGGGATCAAAAAATTCAACAAGGGTGAAGGACGCCACAAGGGCGCCATCACGGGTTTGACCGTGGATGGATTGAACCAGGTCGTGGTCAGCTGTAGTGACGATGGCAAAGTGAAAGTAAGTGTCTTGTTGGTTGAGTGTATCTTTTGCGTTGACGCTAACAAGTGAATAGTTTTGGGATTTTCAAACGGGTGTACTACAGCATGAAGTTGACTGGTACCCAATGACCAAGATTCTCGGTCTTCGATATCACAACAACAGTGACCTGGTGGCTCTAAACTGCGATGATGGATCCATCCGAGTTGTAGACATGGAGACTAAAAAGCTTGTCCGTGAGCTGTGGGCTTCTCGGTCCCATGCAGACTTACAGATAATCGATTATACTTTTTCCAGCGATGGCCGATGGATGATTGCGGCGACTTCGGATTCGACTGTCCGTGTATGGGACCTCCCGACCGGCCACCTCATCGATGCGATGAAATTGCCTGGACGATGCACTGCGGTCTCCTTTTCGCCATCTGGAGAGTACCTTGCCACGGCTCTCGAAGGGGAGGTTGGGGTACACATCTGGACCAATCGGACGCTATTCACACACGTGTCTACACGACAGATATCAGAAAACGATATTGCTATAATGGATGCTCCTGCAGCATCTGGAGAAGGGGGTGAAGACATTATAGATGCAGCAGGCGAAGAAGACGCGGAAGACGCGGAGGATGCAACGGCTGTACCCATCATGGACCAGCTCAGCGAGGGCATCACGACACTCAGCTTGGTGCCCAAGGCGCGATGGCAGACGCTGCTCCATCTCGATATGATACGGGCGCGCAACAAGCCCAAGGAAGCGCCCAAAGCTCCGGAAAAGGCGCCCTTCTTCCTCCCTTCAACCTCGCAGCTGGAGGCGAACAAGGGTGCGAGGGCTTTGGGCACGACGGAAGCAGAGCCCGCATCTCGCATCTCCAGCTCGGCGCTGGGCTCGCGGTCGTCGGCTGCTCGGGCCACCAGCGAGTTCACGTGGCGTCTCACGCAGGCAGGCAAAGGAGGCGACTACGCTGCGGTGCTGGAACATCTTGGGTCGCTGGGGCCATCGGCAGCGGACATTGCGATTCGTACGCTCGACACGGCGGCACCGTACGACGAGCTGCGCACCTTCATGCAGGCGTTGACTCGGCGGCTGGAGGAGCGACGGGACTACGAGCTTGTGCAGGCGTGGATGAGTGTGTTCCTGCGGCTGCACGGCGATGTGGTGGTCGAGGACGAAGAGCTCGTGGGCATGCTGCGGAAGTGGCAGGACGAGGCGAAGCGGGAGCGGGAGCGGGTGGGCGGGCTGGTGGGCTATTCGGTGGGAGTTGTGGGGTGGGTCCGGAGTGCGAGGTAGTCAGTGAATGAGCAGACGTTTCGTTTCGTTTCATTTCGTTTTGGCAGTCGTGGTCGTAATCGGGGTCATGGTCGTGATAGCAATGGTTGTAGTCGGGATAGTGCTCATGGTCGGAATAGTGGTTGAGGTCGTGGTCGTGGTCGTGGTCGTGGTCCTGACTCGTGCGATCCATCCCCCCATCCATATGTTCGAGGCTCCACCTGGGCAGAGAAGGTCTCCAAGATCCCGTGAGGTCCATCCTTAGTCACGTGATCCGTCCTAGGCCCCGCTCCCCGTGGGGCTGCACCAGGGTCAAGTTAGGCCTGGAGCGGAATGGCGCAGCCGCCCGGCCCGGAGGCTCAACTTATCGCGGCACTTGACGGCCCTCCAACCCAACTTATCGACTTCCTCTCTGGGCCGCAGCTATACAACCTACACTCATACGCCACTTAGCGCCGCTGGGACACCTGGCTCCTGTTAGCTGGCTTCGTTACTGGTGCGCCAAGGCATTATCGTCTCGTGTGCGCCGGGCCGCAATGCGCGCCCATCTGCGGCAGCATGGACGATCAGCACGACTCCAAGCCCGGTAGCAGGACCCGTAGGCCACCGAGACAGCAATTCATGTTCATTGACTCGACCGGTGCCAATGGAGTCAATGCAAAGCCTGATAAGAATGTCCGTAGTTTTGTGATGAAGTCGGCGCGAAGCAAAAAACCCTGGAGCACGAGACAAAAGGAAAAATCGAACTCACCGTCCGAAGACAAACACCAAATACCACCTGAACCTAACAGGACTGAGGAACTATCCCCCACGTCCGCTTCCCCGTCCTGGCAACATGCTGCTGCGAGCCCGGCTACCTGGTCTGCCCCAACCAATCCCTCCGCCGTCAGCAGCAGCAGGAACGGCAGTTTCCACTCCACCCGCAGCTACAGTCAGCCCTACCGCACCCCACCTTCATCCTCGTGCAGCCTGTGTGACAACCCACAATGCGCTGGTCACTTGTGCACCAACCAAGGTCCGTCTGGGAGTGGCTTCGACGTTGGTTTTGTCGCAGACCTCGACTGTCTCCCTGTCCCGACAGATGCAAACACCCGGGACCTATTGGAAAAATGTGAGTCCGAATCCATGTACACCGTTTCTACCATTTATTGAACATTGCTTTACAGTCGTTACCAACTATGCCACAAGCTTCGTGCCTGTCGATCGACACAAGTCGTCTAACAGAGCGACTACAAGTTGGATATCAAGGGGCGTCTTGAGCTCGACAGGTGCACCATTCATATATGCCATTCTCACGGCTAGTTCTCTCTATCGCTTGGCCACAGGATCCGGCAGCCCCCAGGATGTACTTCACTACAAAATCAGCGCCATTTCCGAGATCAATCACCAACTCAATGACAGCACTGTACAGATCGACGACAACAACATTGCTGCTGTTTTCATGCTCCTGTGTATCGAAGAGGGTGCCGTGTCGTCTAACAACGAAGATGTCGAGTGGGCTACGCATCAACGAAAATTACATCTAGACGGTCTCAAGACCATGATCAACCAGAGAGGAGGCCTGTCAGCTTTGGGATCGAATCAATGCTTGCAGACATTCATCCTGATGTGAGTATTCTTGCGTCTTCTTCATCGCGCACGCAGAATCGTCTAGGTCCGTTACATTCCACAAGTAGGCTGATTGATTACTAGGCATAGCGTTGCGCACGCAGTATCGACCTTTGAGCGACCCTATGCTACACTGGTCGGTCCCACTGGTCACATTCAACAGTACGATATACCGTCGTTCCGTGGCCGACCAGCCTCAACAAGAACACTTCGCCTATTCCACCCTCTCAAACTCGATGCTGATCTATACGATCTGATTGCAAACATAGTGGTCTTCGTTGGCGACCTCAACGCCTGGAATGACGATACGAAGTGTCCAGTGGATCCCATCGAGATGCAGAAACACGTTTGCCTCCTCACGTACCGTCTCTTTGATTGGTACAAGCGCGGCGAAGAAGACCTTACACTCTCACAGAATCCTGTAGACCAAAGCATTTGCCTTGCTCTGATCATCTTTATTGTTATTTCTTACAATCAGAATTATAGCATTATGGTTTATGCTGCGTCCCTGCGCCTCAAGTCCTCTCTCGAGAAATGCCTTCTCTTTCGGTGGGGCAATGCGACAGACTTGCTCATGTGGACTCTTACTATGGGTGGTCTAGCCACACGTGGTGCGGAGGACTTCGAGTTTTTCAAACAGTATTGTGTCATGGCTTTCAAAGCACAAGGGTTCACTGAAGAAACAAATCCAGAAGAGGTTCTGGATCGCATGAGAAAGTGTCTATGGCTCACGAAACTGGACAAGGATGTCAAAGATATGTGGGCTGAGATGGACATCTGTAGAGGGGATGATGTGATGGACATGAACTCAGGTGGGTTGAAGAGCCCAGATCGCATCACGAAGGAAAATATCGTGGGGGGCTTGACTAACGAACGCTTCTTCTGCAAATAAAGCTTGAGCATTAGGTCTACCAGCATGGAAAAAAAAGAAGATTCAAGTCATAATTAATATAGACGAAGAGGAAAGATTGGCGTTCGCGGAGGCTGCTTTGAATATTTGATACCAGACATATGGTAAAGTGTTATAAAAAGATAAACTGGGTTTTTCGGTCTGGTGTGCTCGGGCACAGGGCAATATTTCGTCCTGCATTTTGTATGATTACTTCCTCTCGGCTACTATACCCCGATATTCGATATTTCACGACTGTTTCGTACCATTCGCGCCGCGACTGTAGTATTTCATTACGTCGTGTGTGGCTCAAACAGACTGTCGTCGGACCTGAACCACAGCCACGCCGCGGCTCATATAAGCATCCCACGCAAACGAAACAAAGATTCCCTTATGATACATAGATGCTCCATGAAACCCCTCTGACTGGCTAAGGTGGTACGTAACACCATGTACTGGGCCTCCGGTTGGCAAATACTTGCTTTATACTCTTTTCATGGATATTGATCACAGATCCTGACCCACTTTCTACGATCAAGAGAACTTGTATTCAGTATGACCCACGACTTAGGCTATTCATAAATATAGAGTGCTTTAGGGGACATGTCCTCGAGAAGCTGGTTTAGAGCACTTCGCCACATACCGGACTTCTTCTTCGGGATCTCATTGAATGATTGAGTCTGCTATGGTAGAGGAGATATATTTCTGTCCTTGTTCATCCCGCTCTGGTCCATTCACGCCGATGTATAGGACACCCAATGGGATTTAATACAGATAATCAAGCAAGAACTGGTCAAAGCATATGGCATCATGTTCGATCCGATAACTTGTACTGCGTAAGATGATAGCCAAATCGCACAGAATTTCATATGTTACTGTGTTGCAGGATGGGTGCATTGAAGTGGTGAAAAACACAAGCGCCCACTTGTCTCCATGCATGCCTCTAAGATTTTTCATATCTGTTGATTAAAAGATTCGACTGTCCCTATCGAATACCATAGTAATCGGATATGCGCAGCTTCCGGAGGACGTAGATATTTCGTACACGATTAAAAATGGCGGCATCAGAGCGCTGGCAAGGTGTATAACGCGGATTTCCCCCGGGAATATCATCCGAGTGGGTTTGATTGTATATTGAACCCACCTTCTGCCAACTGAAAATTATTAATGGCAATGACGATAGGCAAGGAAACGTAGATGTGATTGCGTGTCCTCTCCTCAATCTCATACTACAATGGTAGGTACATCTCCTATGCAATATCGCACTGGTCCTGGCTATGTTGATGAAAACGTGAATTGTAAAGAGAACTCACCTTCTTCCTCATCTTAGTTTCTCCTCTCTTCTAATTGGTGGTACAGCCGGTAGCCTGGGGATTGTTGACCACAATTATAATAGACTGTCAGAGATTCTTGCTTAGTTGCGTGCCTCATATAGGAAGCAGACGCGAGCTAACAAGGTCACATGTAGGTTGTCGTAGCGTCACGTGGCGGGAGATGTACCTACCAGGTACATGGGAAGTTAGGTGCGTGTCCCATCAAAGCTCACAAGGGTAGTGTATACATTATACACTGTACATATACCGAGATCCTGGGCAGGCATCCTCTGTGGTTCAGACGTAGGGTATCTCATGAGCATGTATTGATGGATTTCTGTTCAAGGAGGAATAAGACCGTGTAACAATATAACGAATGTCACTTTTGGTAAACAGTAATGAAGCTTTGTAGTATGCTACCGCGAGATCCATGCGGTGTCCACACCTGCACTAGGCGCTATTGCGCTGACTAGGTATTAGCGCACCTGGGCATCTTGGCACCGCGAGATTTCTAGACGACACTCACATCTCTGTTACTCCACAACAATACCTGTATACTACCCACCATGAACATCTCCACCTTACGGCCCGCCCTTAGGTCAATCACGGCCTCAAAGTACTCAATACCGTCCGCATTTCGCCCAAATGCACCAAATGCACCAACAAACCGAACATCAACACCCGTAATCACACATGCCTCGCTGTTCTCATCCACATCGCGTATGATGAAGCGGAAGAAGGGCAAAGGCCCCGGCACAGATCCGCGTATCAGTACGTGTCTCTTGCAAAATGGCTCTTAGTTTGCGCCTGCAAATGATGAATTAATGACACTGTTCTAACGACACTCAGCCGCAATTCGCTACCACCTCTCCCATCCTCTTACCCCTCGACCCCTCCACTTCTCCCGCCTCCGCTACCTGCGACACTGGACCATTGAGCGTGCGTGGTTGCTGTTTCTGCGGAAACGTCGCCGGGCCGAGGAACTCGACCTTGAGCGGCAGTATATGTCCATGCGCACCGCTTGCGAACATCTTCGTCTGATGGATTCCAATGGGAATTTGGTGTCGGAAGCAGAAGCTGGTGGGCAAGGAGCGGACGCAGGAGCCCTGGGTGTCAAGGGAAAGGAAGTTGGTAGGCTGTATAGAGCGGCCATGCTGAAGAGAGGTGTATGGGGAAGTGTACCAGTCGAGTATGCAAGAATGCAGGTCGACTTTCCTGCGCGGGAGGGTTGGAACCATGGATGGACGAGGAACTAGACAAGGTAGCCTGCGTCTGAGCAGTAAGGCACCCAAAGCCTGTATTTGTATCGTGGGAAGGTAACCCGCCAGTTCTGTTGTAACATACTGTATCTTTCTAGTGGCTATGTGCGAATAAGGTATTGAGATGGTAAAACACTAGACCTGGATTGCATAGACTCCCGTAGCGTAAAACGGTTACCACATCAAGGCTTTACGTTGATCAACATGTACGCTTCAATGCCAACCAAGCAACATATATACGAAACTTGAGATTATCGATCTGCTGGTAGCATCAGCTCCACCCTACTTACGTCCATACCCAGTCCGGCAGCAGCAGCAGTTAGGCATTATTTAGCCCTCCATTCCAGCTTCCAGAGTCCCCTCAGGCGTACGCCTCCCGGCGCACCACGCTTCAAAACCAATCAAGGTGCCTCTGCCTGAAATGATCCACACGCAAACATTTTGAAACAGTCTACTTGTACGCGAAAAACCATATTTGGCATGGCATACGCGTTGATACGATTTCCCGCATGCATTAGGCCAACCCGCTGACTAGGAGGAGCTCGATTACTTAGTAGGAAGACTGTTAACGCTGGCCAAGATATCCTGCCAACCTATCTTCCAAATATTTCCATTAGAATAAGAAGCCCAGCTGACATTCGAACTTTTCGTGTCAGAAATACGATGTGAGAAAGTGAGATAGGGGCAGGGAGTTTGCAAGGTAAAGCTGTCTGGCCGCTTAGCCATATGCCTAGCAAGAAAAACACGAGAATGTCAAAAAAAGAAAAAGAATACAAGGCTATGCTGTTGCTCAGCAATGCCGAGCAAAATCAAGTAAAAACTTCAAAAGTGAGATGATGCGCCATGTAAACTCCACCCAATGCAGCATGAATAAAATCGCTTCACATGATCACGCAGCAGCCGCCACTTTCTTTCTTGTCCTGGGATAAAAGGGCAGCACGAGTGGCAGCTTCGAATACGTCGTCCACGCCGTCACCCGTCAGCGACGAGCATTCAAGGTACTTGCGCGCACCAATGACCTCCTTCATGTCACTGCCCGCTTTCGGGGTCGTGAATTTGAGGGATTTTTTTCGCATCTCCTCCTGTGCCAGCGGGTCTTCGCGAAGATCCTTCTTGAGCCCGACCAATATGATGGGAACACCGGGGCAGCGTTCCCGCGCTTCTTCGGCCCATTTGTGCTTGACGTTTTCTAGCGAGTCGGGCGAATCGACCGAAAAGCCTATCAGGATGACATGAGCTTTGCTATAAGCTAGAGGCCGGAGTCGCTCGTAATCCTCTTGGCCTGCGGTATCCCACAGTGCCAGTTGAACCGATTTGCCATCTACTCTGCAATCGGTGACATAATTTTCGAAGACGGTTGGGACATAACGCTAGATGAGGAATTAGCATCGATCCCTCCTCACAGGACTGATTCTAAGAACGCACGGTGGGAAAGTAACCCAGAGTAAATACGCTCAAGAGACTAGTCTTTCCGCACGCACCGTCGCCGATGATGACAAGCTTCCTATAATTTTACTTTTGATTAGCTCATGTACCAACGGACCGAGGTGTTTCAGTGAGGTGACTGTCGGAGCAGGGAAAAGCTAGCCAGCATGAAACCGGCGCAGCAACGGACGAAGACCAATTCGAGCGACGAAATAGCAGCCAGGACCAAAGGCGACATGAAGCGAGGAAAGAATGGGCATGGGGATTGGGTGCGGGTGTAGGAGGCCTATTTTTAGACATGGATGGCCTCGGAGCGATGTCCGCCAATGCAGACTATCGCACGAGGCAGGTCTACTGCACTGCGCAACAGAGGCTTCGGATGGTAAAGGAAGCAGCAGATGGCGGGTGAAGGAGCAGAGGCAGGGCGGAGGGCTGGAGGGCGGAGAGTGGAGGTGGAGGGTGGGTGGTGGAGAGCGGAGAGCGGAGAGCGGAAGGCGGATGCAGTGAGCAAGCGTAAGATGCATACGTACCTGCGCATCACAGGCTCTCCATTTTGGGCCATGGCCTAGAAGGGGTTCCGGATGCAGGAGTGAGTGTTGGATGGGGCAATGCGCTCTCAGCGAAGAGGTCGCCTATACCGGGGCAGGTTCCTCCTGGTGGACTCGCGGCGGGATATTGCTGTGCAGGACGGAGGTGTGTGACGAGGGCGGCGCGGGCGAGAGATGGATAGATGGATAGATAAGTAGAGAGTGAGTGAGTGAGTGAGTGAGTGAGAGCGAGAGCGAGAGCGAGAGCGACTGGACGGACGGGCCCCGGGGCGACGGCGGTGATGTCGAGGCGAGCGGAGGTTTGGCGGCGCGTGAGGAACGGGCAGGCTGGTAGATGGACGGACGGGCAGACGGGCGGACGGGCAGACGGATAGACAGACAGACAGACAGACAGACAGACAGACAGACAGACAGACAGACAGACAGTCGGGCAGTCAGTCAGTCGGGCGGGTGGGCGGACAGGCAGGCAGGCAGGCAGGCAGGCGGCGTCACTGGGGGGAGCAGCGGGCGCGCAGGCAGGCTTAAGAAGGGCTCGGGGTCGGAGCTGCACGCACGGGCAGGGCCAGGTGCAAGCGGGTGGCTAGTGGGAGAGGAGAGGGCGTCTGGGTCGCGCTGCGAGCAGATGCAGGCCTGAGGCTGAGCAAGCGCAAGATGCAGCAGCTTGGCGGCTGGGTGCGTGGACCTAAGCGCGACGGCCAACGCCCATTGACTGCAATATCACCAGCGCGAGAGCACCCCGCGATCCCACCATGCGCCCGGCCCGATAGAGCTGGAGCTGCCTTTGCCATCGCCCGCCGAATTGCTGTGCCAGACGTCGCCCGCCACCTCGACGACACGGCCCGTTGCGTGAGTACCAAAGCGGGGGGACTGGGGACGGGCGCTCCGACATTTGCTCCCACGCGGCCCTGTCACCAGCCCACAGCACCAAACACCACCCAAGCTCAACAGCTTCTCTGACGCCGCCTGCCAGCACCCCGAGCCCGCACCCCGACCCGGCCTCTTTCCAGAGCCCGCGCCCCAACCCCAGATGGCCCAGGGCACCCAGGCCGCCGCCGCTCCCACGGCGCCCGCACCCGCCTCCAATGGCCTTGTCGCCGCCCAGCCCCAGCCCGTGAATCGCAAGAAGCAGAAGCGCCGGGAGAAGGAGGCTGCAAAGAAGGCCGCCGAGGCCCAGAAGCAGTCGCCGCCGCCCGTGAAGAACGGACTGCCGCCGCCGCCCCAGCACCAGCATCAGCACCAGCACCCGCACCAGCCTCAACAACACCACCACCACCACCACCATCACCACCACCACCCGCAGGCCCCGCGCTACCATGCTGCCGACTACGAGCCCGATCTTGACCACGGCACACCGCACGACCATGACCACGACCACGACCACGACCACGCCGACGCCGACGCCGACGCCGACGCCGACTTCTACTCGGACGAGGACGACAACGGCTACTACGATGAGCACGGCTACCGGATACAGAGCCACCCACCGCGGCCGGCCTCGGCCCAGAATGGGAAGAAGGCGAAGAAGAAGAAAGCCCTGCCGCCACCACAGCCTGCATACCACAATCCCCCGCCGCGACACGTCCCCACCCCTCGCAAGCCCAACGCCGCCAAGAACAACCGCATATGGAACACCACCACCCAAGAGGAACGGGAGCGGATACGCGAGTTCTGGCTGTCACTGGGCGAAGATGAGCGCAAGTCCCTGGTCAAGATCGAAAAGGAGGCCGTCCTGCGCAAGATGAAGGAGCAGCAGAAACACTCGTGCAGCTGCACCGTATGCGGCCGGAAAAGGACGGCTATTGAGGAGGAACTCGAAGTGCTCTATGACGCCTACTACGAGGAGCTCGAGCAGTATGTGATCCACCGCACCTCTGCCGGTATTATGTTTGCTCGTACTAATCACCATGTTGCGTCCAGCACCCCCCGACCCATAATGGCCACCCACCCTCCGCCCGGCCATTACGACGAAGACGAATACTCAGGCGACGAAGAGGATGATTACTCGAATAGTGAGATATCATCCGAGGAAGACTACAGTGAGGAAGAACGAAGCTTACCACCGCCCGAAACTGCAGATTTCCTCCGCTTCGGCAATAGCTTACAAGTCAAAGGTATTGGGTCTGTCATGTCGCTGTTGCGGGAGAGACTGATGCATTCTCCAGGCGGAATTCTCACCGTGGCCGACGACCTTCTGAAGAACGATGGGAAAAAATTCATCGAGATGATGGAGCAGCTTGCTGAGCGCAGGATGCAGCGAGAAGAAGAGGCACAGTACCAGGCTCACCCGACCATGTACCGAGGCCCGCACAATTCGCACCACCAGCAACCGGAAGACGACGAGTTCGACGACGAAGAAGAAGACGAAGAGGGCTATGAGGATGACGACTACGAGGAGGATGAAGATGAGGAGGTGCGTGTGAATGGTGCGCTCCAATTTGATTTACTGACCGCCACCAGGATACCATGACCGAGGAGCAGCGCATGGAAGAAGGCCGGCGCATGTTCCAAATATTTGCCGCGCGCATGTTTGAGCAAAGAGTGCTGCAGGCATACCGGGAGAAGGTGGCAAAGGAACGTCAAGAGCAACTGCTGCAAGAGCTGTACGAAGAAGGTCAACAGCAGGAGCTCAAAGATGCCAAGAAAGCCAAGGAAGCTGCGAAGAAGAAGGAGAAGAAGGAGAAGCAGAAGCAGCTCAAGGCCGAGGAAAAGGCACGCAAAGAAGCAGAGCAGGCCGCGAAAGAGGCCGAACTGAAAGCTGCGGAGGAGAAACGATTGGAGGAGCAGCGAAAGAAACGAGAAGAGCAGCGGAAAAAGAAGGAGGCCGATCGTAAGGCTCAAGAGGAAGAGAAGCAGCGTAGAGAAGCCGAACGCCTCAGGCGCCAGCAGGAGGAACGGGAGCGCCAGCAAGAAGCTGAACGAAAGGCGCGAGAGCACAAGCTTCAAGAGAAGAAAGTTCGCGAGGAAACCAAGCGGAAGGAGCGTGAGGGACGCGAGGCCAGAGAAAAGGAAGCGAAAGAGAAAAAGGCTCATGAGGAAAGGGATCGTCGAGAACGTGAAGTCAAAGCCAAGGCGGAAAAGGAGCGGGTCCGAAAGGAAGAGCAGGATGCTGCTGCCATTCAGCATACGCCCACACCGGCCAAGAAGAACCCACAACCGGTCACCGTAGCACTGCCGCCTCAACTGCTCAAACAGACATCGTCCACAGGATTTCCTTCACCTCATGTAACACCGGCCGTCCCCAAGGCGCCCACACCCAGCAGACCCCGCCAAAGCTCGCAACAGGGCTCGCACGGTTCGTCGCCAAAACCTTCAAGCAAGTCCATATCGCCTGCTTCTCAAGCACATGTACCCATTGTTCCAAAATCGATCCTCACCAAACCGTCAACCTCGCAATATCCAACTCCAACAGTCCCTACGCAGCCTACGTCGCCGATGCCCCTGATTGGACCACCACCTGGGATGGGACTACCTCCTGGTATGAACATAGGAAACATGCCACCGGGCCTGAATGGCTTTCCCGGCCAAGGTTCGATGATGCCTGGCATTATGGGCCCCGGCCGTAGCATGCCAATGTTTCATCCGCAGCCTGTCGGTCAGCCATTCAGGGGGTTCCCACCCCCCGGGATGCATGTACCTGGACCCATGCCGATGGGGCGGGGTTTCCCAATGGATGGACCTCCTCCAGGTTTTGGACCGATGCAGGGCTTTCCGGCTCCGACCCACCCCCCTGGTTTCGGGATGCCCACGCACTCGCGGCAAACATCTGGATCGTTTGACAAGCAAAATACCGATAGCCCTATGGCGCCACCTGGAGCCCACCCTATCCAGCGACCCGCTCCTATCCAGCGTCCATCGAGCGTCAAACCCCAGGACAATGGCAACGGCGACGTTGACGAGCTTGCAGATCACCTGGGCAGCAAGGCGTTGCTAGATGATGAAGAGGATCTCAACCTGGACGACTTCAATCCCACAGCACGTCGTAGGAGCACACAGCCACACGGCTCGCTAAGGGGAACGCCGCTTGGGTTTGGATTTGCGGATGTGCCGGGCCCTCCACGAGCTGATATCTCTGGGCCCTTTGCAGGGTCGAGCAATGCCAGCGTTTGGGGAACGCCGCCAATGGGCGGCATGCCTTTCCCAATGCCTGGATCGGGGTGGGGCACGTCACCGACATCGAACATGTTTAGCAATCCGTTCCCCATGATGGCGACACAGCGTCCGAACGAGCAACGCGGGCCGGGCGAGCAACGACTTGTCTGGCTCCGACGGATCGTATGCCAGACGTGCAAGATGCTGTCGATGCGACAAGCCGGAGCAGACGGTTACGTGGACGCGCAAGAAGTCCACAGCCACATCGAGTCGGCTCGGGCGCCAACGGAAGCCACAGTCGGCATGCAGGAGATCAAGGAGGCATGCGACATCATCGGCGACAACAACAACGGCGGTGGTTCGCTCGAGTACAAGGAGTCTCCAGCCGGTCGACTGAGCCAGATCAAATTTGTAGAGGCAGGGTCCATGCCAGCGCCTACTTTGGGCGAGATCGGCAGCCCCGTCCCGAGCCACAGCGTGCCGGTTGGAGGAGGAGGAGGAGGAGGAGGAGGAGGAGGAGGAGGAGGAGGAGGAGGAGGAGGGGCGGTGGGCGGTGGGGGCGGCGGGGGTTTTGGCGCGGGCAGGCCGTTTCCTGGTCTTGGCCCGCAGGCTTTCTGAATACTGGTATTATGTGGCGTATTCTCAATATCCCTTTTTTGGTAGGACATGGCTTGTTTTGGACACGAATGGGATGCTAGGTACTGTGGCCCAGCCCTCTCGGCGGGGCCCCTTTTTGCTCAAAAGAAGGCCGTTCCTCTTGTCATGATGGATGGTGCTGTTCATGTGCGTCGCGGGTTGTCCAGGTGGTCCTGCAGAGACGCGGCTGCGATTGGTGGCCAGCCGTGTTTCCAAGCACCAGCAAGGTCGGCGGCCGTGATTGGGGCGGGAGCCCTGGAGAAGTCGCCCTAGAAATGCCGCCCTGGAGTTGCGGTGAGGCTGAGAAGAGGCTCAGCCCTACGCATCCCACTAGATACTGCTTAGGAGACAGTCTAGCTAGACAGTAGCCTAGTGGTCGGTCTAGCGGTCTAGTAGTCTACTTAAGTACGTAGCTAGTGTAGGTACATGATCTAGCTGGGTTACATACACAAGTACGTACATATTTGTACACAGCGCTGCCCCGCTGATCCTGTCCACCCTCCTCCCCCTTCCTTTGTCCAACCGTCCAACAACACCCTCATCATGTCGGACCAAATCGTCGCCGCTGCCGCCAAGCATCCTGCGCCCGAGGGCTTGCAGTACACGTACGGAACCGCTGGGGTGCGTGTCCATCAATTCTATGCTCAGAGCAGCACGGGCTAATGCGTCGACGCAGTTCCGGACCAAGGCGTGAGAATGCCCCCCCCCTCCCCCCGTCCCTCCTCGTCACCTCCACTCGCCGTGCCCACGCTGACCACCGCAGCGACGTCCTCGACTCGGTCCTCACCCGTGTCGGCCTCGTCGCCGCCCTCCGCTCGCGCTCGCTCAAGGGCAAATGGATCGGCGTCATGATCACCGCTTCGCACAACCCGCCCGAGGACAACGGCGTCAAGCTCGTCGAGCCCCTCGGCAACATGTTGCAGGAGGAGTGGGAGGTGCTCAGCACCGAAATGGCCAACCAGCCCGACCCCGACCATGTCGCTAGCTTTTACCGCCATCTGGCCACCACCCGCAACATCGACCTGGACAGCCCCGCGCGCGTCGTCGTCGCCAGGGACACCCGTGCCTCCGGGGCCCGCTTGCTGGCTTGCTTGCAGGACGGCCTCAAGGCTGCCGGTGCCGAGTTCAAGGACTATGGCTTCCTGACCACCCCGCAGCTGCACTACATGGTGCGTTGTCTCAACACCGAAGGCACAAAGGACCAATACGGCACGCCCACCGAGCAGGGCTACTACGAAAAGTTCGGCCAAGCCTTCAAGACGGCCCTGAAGGGCAAGAAGCCGTCCGGCAGCCTGACCGTCGACTGTGCCAACGGCGTGGGAGGTCCCAAGCTAGCCGAGCTCATCAAGCACCTACCGTCCAAGGAGGATGCCCTTGAAATTCACCTGCTCAACGACAACGTCATCAAGCCCGAGAGCCTGAACGTCGACGTGAGTTTACTTTCCTATCCCCCGCCCATCGCCTTGCATGCTTACCATCACAGTGCGGCGCCGACTTCGTCAAAACGAACCAGCGCGCTCCACCTTCCTCCAAGGCAGGCCCCAACGATCGTTGCTGCTCCCTCGATGGCGATGCCGACCGTGTCGTCTTCTACTTCAAAGACGCCAACTCGGTCTTCCGCCTCCTGGATGGGGACCGCATCGCCACCCTCGTGGCCTCTTTCTTGGGCGATCAAGTACGCCTTGCCGGCCTCGCCGACAGCATCAATATCGGTGTCGTGCAAACCGCTTATGCGAATGGCGCAGCCACCCAATACGTCGAGCAGCATCTTAAGCTCAAGGTGGACTGCACACCCACGGGCGTAAAGCACCTGCACCATGCCGCAGAGAAGCTGGACATTGGTGTATACTTCGAGGCAAACGGCCACGGCACAGTCATATTTTCCAACGATACCCTGGACAAAATCGAGAAATACGAGCCCAAGAATCCAGGCCAGGCTGAAGCCCTATCCATTCTAAGAGCCTGTATCGACCTCATCAACCAGTCCGTGGGTGACGCTCTTTCCGACATGCTCCTAGTCGAAGTGGTACTTGCGCACAAGGCTTGGGGCACCCAGGAATGGCTGAGTACATATACCGATCTTCCCAACCGTCTCCTCAAGGTCATTGTCAACGATAGGAACATCTTCAAAACGACAGACGCCGAACGAAAGCTCACTAGCCCCGATGGGCTACAGGACAAGATTGATAGGGAAGTGCAGAAGGTAAGGCAAGGCAGGAGCTTTGCGCGTGCCAGCGGTACTGAAGATGCAGTGAGAGTGTACGCCGAGGCAGCAACGAAGGCTGAGGCAGAGGATTTGGCGAGGAAGGTAGCCGAGCTGGTGAAGCAGGCGGGGAGCGGGAGCGGCTCGGGCTAGGACTGGACTTGACGCACCGTGGGAAGTGAGAAGGACGTGAAGACAGGCACACTCGCATGTGGAATGGCCTCCAGATAGGCTCATCGGCGGTATTGCCCCTGAGCCACCTTCATGATTGAATATGATAGACAAAAGTTTCTGTAAAGGCTGGAAGTGGAGAGTAGATATTGCACAAAAAGGAAAAAGTGACATGAACGGAAACATAACCTTGCCGTACAGCAGTAGGGCATTATTTAGCCTTGTTTTCATGTCATTTGGTTAACACAGGGGTTAATACCTCAACATGCCACGTGAAAGACACCACGCCCGGGCGGGACAGAAAGGGTCGGGCTTTGGGCTTCAAACGCTCGAAAGGAGCACATGCTTCTTGCTCATGGGGGACTTTCCAATTAGTCACCTTCCGCAGTATCCACGAAAAACTGTATTACGCGGCACGTTGGTGCATTGCAGAGATGTCGGTACAATTCTAACAATTCCTCTCCATGGGCTTGTGTTGGCACGCCATGGTCAAGACATACCAGCTGGGGCACGAAATCTTTACGCAGTATGGTGTTGACACGTGCCGCAAGGAAGAGACGCAACAGACGAGTGGTACTTTGATGGGTATGAACCACCCATGGTCGTGGTAGGAGGGGAATAAGGGCACATGCGAAGGGAAAAAAGCAACCATGGTGTTGGCGATCGATCTGGACAGAATGCCATAACCGCTTCATTTGTGCACTACAGAACCAGCGAGCCTTTCATGCTAACCGACGTGCCTTCAGCTCAAGGCATCTTTCCATGTCATCTAGTATCATCTGTCTAGAGGCCGCAGGTGCTTGCAAGATATCATCCCCAGAGAAGCGAAGAGTGGAGCGAAGCAAGTTGGTGCTTAGTGGCTGCAGGAACCGCAGCCGCAGCTGTTGCAGTTACCGTTGCAGTTGGAGCACGTTTGGCAAGAGCTGCATCCGTTCATGTCAGATTCTTCTTTGGTATTTGAGGACGTAAGCTGTCGGGGAAGGAGGACTTGGCCTAGGGCCAAAGGGAACACACGTGGCCGACCAGCCCGTGATACACAGAAACACAGCCGGACGTACCAGGGAGACATGTCGACGGGTTGGTAGCTTGCAAGGTTTCTGATGGTTGATTGGTCGGATGGTGCTTTGGAGTTGGGGTGCTGAGGCGTTTGGCCATCAAGGTGCGCAACCAACACCTCTATATATACGTTTCTCTCCAGGCAGAGGTCGCATTCGCACGGAAACACGTGCATGTGCATGCCACACACGACTGCGCCTTATATGTCGACAATCCACCACCGGTAGGTCTCAGTGTGTCACAGCAAACGAGCCGACCCAATCGCTGATGGAAAGGAGGCTGCGAGCAAGATTGTGAAGCGGGGCAGGATCTGTGCTAGTCTGAATGGTTCAGATGTTGAGCACGGGTTGAATTGCGAGTGGAGGCCTGGTACAGGTGACGGCCTATAAGAGCAAAAAGCCAGACACCCTCTCTGCAGCAAGTATAAGCCATTCTTTTGACAGCGTGGGGCGCTTGGTAGGCTTGGTGAACAAACAAGGCAATTCCGGGCCGTGAATCTAGGCATGTATGGAGGAGCGAAGTTCGAGGAGCGGGGTTTGTGCTACGTCGGCGAGAGATCAGCCTGTCATGCATGAACCACCCACATGGATAGGCTTGATAACGGTCCGGCGAGAGACGGGACACCATTGCCAAGGGCAGATACAAGTACATGGTGCATGTGTGCTATCATGTCCATTCTGTTCCACGTGAGATCAGACAGCAGCTGGACCTACGCTCAACTGAACTTGCCAGTTTTAAGGTTGTAGCCAAGTCCACTACCGAACCATGGAAGGACCATGAACATATGAACAGAGGTCAGGACATCCCGTTGCACCTCAGCTCCGAGTGTGGGTCTTCATGGAAGCCATGGGATCGAGGCACCAACCGTCAGAGTTTCCGGATAGAGAAGATGCCTCGTCTTATCGTATAAGCGGCAGAAGCCGACGACTCTTGTCATCGGTCCATTCGTCAACAATGTGAATCCCAAGTATCTAATCACCAGCCATGTGCCTACCCGTGGACCTAACTAATCTCACCGAGACGCCGTAGGGGCAGATCTTTTGCTGCTGCTATGCACGTTAATCGCGATACGCGCGATCAGCTGACATCCACGGGCCTGGTGACCTGATCAAAGTACCCTACGCACTACAATCGCAGAAGCAAGAGGGTACACGAGACACGTCTAGCTTATCACTCAAACTCCTACTGGTCATGGTCCTGCTTACCTTGGCTCACAAGCCCCACGAGCTTTGTCACTGTGTTTTGTACAAACCAATCTTTCGCTACTTATCGTCCAATAGCCGGACGTATCCCTCGAGTTGATGAAAGATGGAGTCGATGGAGTGCCGCTGGCCAGGCTTCACCAGAGAGTTGCCTCTCGGAAAAGGTCTGGCGACGATTGACTAGCGTACATCTAAACACATCGAGTTCATGTACCTTCGCTCAAACATGAAAGAAGCGTTCCATGTCCACATGGTCAACTAGATTCCTCCAAGCTTGAACAGTATAGTTTGTCCATAACTCATCACATAAAGCAGTCCACTGACAGACGACGGTTTGATAGGAGCACTGCATGTCAACATATATTTCTGTGCCTATGTACGGGCATAGCCAAGTATCAGGTAAGAGCTTTCACGGCCTAGGTGTATCGAATGTGGACAACTCTCTCGCGACTTTGAGCACAGCTTTGTCGTCGCCATATTGGCCTATTATCTGCATCCCCGCAGGCGCCGAACCTTTCGTACCACCTATCCTGTTTCCTTGTATCGGAATGCTGATTGCCGGGAGTCCGGCTAAGCTGGCAGGCACGGTGAAGATATCATTCATGTAGGCGTGTAATGGTCTCTGGTGCTTGACTTTTGAAAATTCCGGGGCTGTAGTTGGCGCTGTGGGACATAACAAAACATCAACCCCATCTTCATCGGCATCTGTCGGATGTGCAAGCAATGGATTTGGCGTTGCAAAGACCTTGTCAAAGTCTTGCTGCACCAATCTTCTCACTTTTTGGGCCTGGGTGAAGTAATTATCAATGGCCTGTGCACTGAGCGAGAAGGACCCTAGAAGAACCCTTCTCTGCGCTTCGGGCCCAAAGCCTGCACCCCGAGTTTGGGCATATAGAACACTATCGGGCGTGCCGTCTTCCCCCTTGACTCTAGAGCCATAACGGACGCCATCATACTTGGCCAGGTTGCTCGATGCTTCGGCAGGTGCCAAGACGTAGTAAGCGGAAAGTGCGTGCTGTGTTGCTGCGAGTCGCACTGCGTGTAGAGTATGCCCTCGTGACTGCATGAGTTGCAGCGAGCATAACCAGGCTTCCCGGACGGTGGGTTCTAGCGTGGAGATGTTATAGTCCACGGGGACACCGATGCGCAGTGGCTTGTCTCGTGCTTGGGAGGCAGCGGGAAGGCGGGAGCGCGTTGATGGGGTCAGCGATGTAGGATCCTGGGGGTCGTGGAAGTTGAGTGTGTCGAAAATGGCCTCGATGGTCTCTATGTCGGTGCCCAGTATCCCAACCGTGTCCAGGGAATTTGCATAAGCGATGACGCCCCAGCGGCTGATAAGCCCGTAGCTTGGCTTGAAGCCGACTGTTCCTGTATACGCAGCTGGCAGGCGTACAGAGCCGCCCGTGTCGGTTCCTAACGCTGCCCAGCACTGTCCGGTCGCAACTGCCACAGCGCTGCCACCCGAACTCCCGCCTGGACTCCTCTCCTCTCCATGGAGCTCGACTTTTGCAGCTCGGAACGCTGAATGCATGTTGTGCGACCCCATGCCAAATTCGTCTAGATTCGTCTTCCCAATGGTGATTGCACCTGCCTCGCGCAGTCTCCTGACCACGGTCGCGTCATAGGGACTTTGGAAATGTTGGAGCAGCCCAGACGCAGCCGTGGTGGGGAGCTGCGCCGTGCAGATGTTGTCTTTGATGGCAATCAGCCGGCCGCAGGGGCTGTCCGGGTGCTTCTTCGCATGGCTGCCTACAGACGATGATTCGGCCGCGGCTACGCGGGCGAGGACAAGTTCGCGGTCGGCGACGGTGATGAAGGCATTCAGGTGGGCGTGTTTCGCTATGTTGGCAAGTTGTCGGTCGGCATGGCTAAGGAGGGACATTGAGGGGTGGGTGGCCTGGCAGACGCGACACGCAGAGAAGGTTCCCGCCTAGGTGCTAATCTCAAGCCCTCGCCCTGGCGGGAGTCGGAGTCCGGCGGGCTGACTGGAATTGACCAATAGCGAGCCGTGGAGCTAGCCCTGGACGTCACTGCCCGGGTGCCTTGTAGTCTACCTATGCAAACACCTGAGGCAAACACCTGGGCATCAATCTGGTGTGCTGACTTCTCAACCCCGTTTTGCCAACCACGCTTCCAAAAGACCGCCTGCCTCGTCTTCCAACAGTTGCAGCGCTTCCCGTGCGAATGGCACAGCAGTTCCACGTATTCTCAAAGCCCACTTCAGGTCGTTCCACTGCGTCGCGCACCACTCCATCTCATCACTGCCTTCGGCAGTTGCCCACACCAAGCCCGCCATTTAATCCGCGATACGGCATTTGGCCAAATTATCCGACTCATCACCAAGAATCGTGTGTTCCAGTACCCTGAAGAACAAGACCCCGAGTACTGGAAAAAATATCTGAACGAGGAGAAGTCCGGATACATCGCACATCATGGCAAACCCTCCTATCATGGCAATTTGGTATGGAGCTACCCACCCCAGAAAGCTGCAGTGTGTTCTGGTGACATTGAGTTCAAGAGTTGAACCGCAGCTGACAACTTTTGCCTAGCAGCACTACGAACAGCCGTGTGTAGAGATCGCAGTGCCTCTGGTGTTAGAATGCGGACCAAGGACTAGTAAATCTCTAGTTATACAGTTATACCAGTATTTTAATGGAGTAATTTTATACTTTCAAAATTCATTCATCCTCATAGCTCTCTATAATAACAATCTTATATATAATATTATAGAGTTATTCTTCTACTATCTATTTTAGTATAAAGTAAATACTATTGCCTATGGCTAAATCTTATTATAATAAAATAAGAATTTTATAGGTATTACGCTAATAGTAATCGTTTATTAATTATGTAATTAAGACTTATTATTTTGAAAAAAAAGTATAGTATTATAAATTTATAATAAACTATATAAAAAGTAACTATTATATTATTTTTAAAAAAATAGTGCTAAGGACTTAATTAGACACTAGTGTACTAAGTAAAATAATTATTTAAAATTTATACTAGACTTTTCTTATTTAAGAAATAAGTATTATTTATTTAATACTATTTAGTTATTCTTTTACTATTTATTCTAGCGTAAAATAAATACTATTACTTATAACTATACCTTATATAATAAGGCTTTATAATTAATAGTCTAAGAATAACTTTATAAATAATTTAAATTATAAATAAAAGATAAAAAGTACTTCTAATACTCTTAAATAATAAAAATTCTCTTTAAAATAAAAAAGAGGAAAAGTATTAGAATGTAAAAAATAAATAATTACTAAAAATAAAAAAGACTTCTCTTATAATAAAAATAAATATTAGTTTTATTTAATTATATAATATTTTATAATATTTTATGCACTAAGATTATAGAATATTTTTAATATATAATTAACTATACTATAAAGTATTATAAAGTACTATATATAAAATAATATAAAATTATAGAATTTATAAGATTAGCTGTCCATACACTATATATAAATAGAATAGATAGCCTATTCCTTTATAGCGCATAGGAGAGAGGGGAGAAGTTATATAATACTATTACATGACTAATCCTTATAGTCTGTGCATAGAAAGGGGAAATACCTTCTACTCTATGCGTATAGAGTAGAAGACAAGACAAGACAATAGAAATATATTTATATAATAAGTACACTATCTTAACCCTAGGTTATAAGTATACTCTTAACCTAGCTATTTTGTGGCTAAACTCTAACTAACACTAATTAGTAGTTAATATTCTATATATTAGCTATAAACTAGCAAGACTAATAATAAAGTCTTACCTTTAGAGTGCTATAGGTCTTTATTTTATATATATAGCTTTAATTAGGATTATACGCATTTAGGACTACTAAAATTAGAACCCTAAGATTAAAATAACCTAAGATAAACTAGAGAGATTAACCTTAATTCTTTGCGCATAACTAAGATCGCTAAAATTAAATATTAATAAATTATATAAATGCTAAGCACGATAGTGTGTTATACATAACTTATAATTATACGCTATACGAATAAGCTAGCAGCATAAAGATAATTATAGCCCCTAAATAAAATACATAACTAGTAATAGAGAATAAGAAAAGATCTTTATATAAAAGCTTAATTTTTTAAGATAAAGATCTATATGCATACCTAGAATAAAAAATAGGAATATTAAGAACTATAATTTAGAAATTTACTAATTCTAAAGGGATAATAATAGAGATTAACCTTACACAAGATCTAAATAGAAATAAGCTATTCTCGTACATATTCTAGACTCTTATTAAGCTTTATAGCTCTTTAATCTATAGAGTAGACTTCGTGAACGCGTTCTATAAAGACTTTAAAGAATAGATAAGGGATTACTTTACTAAAGTAAATAGAGTTATATAAAGGGAAATACTAGCTATAATTAGAGAGAAAGAGGTAATCTTTACTAAACCTATAGAGCTATAGGTTGACTAACTAGCCTTCCTTATATAATTAAGAGGGATAAGAGGATTGTATAAAAAAGGAACACTACTATATAAAAAGGAAATATAATCTTTAAGAGTAAATACTCTCCTAATAAGGTAGCCTACGTACGAGCCTACTTACATATTATAAAGAATATAATCTATATACCCCTCTCTTCTAGATCGCATAGGAACTCTAAAAACATAGCTTTTCTAAACCCTAATATTAAAGAGAGAGATAATAGAGCCTATTACACGTAACTAGTCTAATAAGATTATTCTCTTCTAGAAGATCTAAAATAAGAATAATAACTATAGCAAGAAACTATATAATATTCTAGTAGATAAGGGTAAATTATTTAAAAAAGTCTATTACAGGCTAAATATTATAGAAGACTTATACGTAGCTATTTTTTCTAGTATTTTTACTAGTCGTGTAAGCTCCTACTATCTCTATAATATAGAACTAGGTTATATATAATAAGTTATATATAAGAAGCTAAATAGTTATTTTAATATAAATATTAATTATAGCTAATACTAGACAAACTAAATAACTATTTTATACGCGTAAACTAGAAAAGACTTCCCTAAGTTATCTGCGCATGAAGCTCTAAAAGCAATACTTAATAAGCTTACTTTAGCGTAAAGAGCACTTAAGTTATAGTTTTATAATAAACTCTCTTTTTACACTACTATTATACGAGCATGTAGAGGGCACCTAGACTTAAAACCTACTCTATATAATATTAAACCTATATGCGAAGATTTAAGTAATAATCTTAGGGTAGTATTACAGATTACTAAAAATAAATAAAATAACTAGTTTTACACCTAGTAAAGCGAGTCCTACTATATAAATAGGAGATACTACTAGAACTGTATAAGAAACCCATATTTCTAGAAAAAGAAAATAAGAAAACCTTTTAGAGAAAGACCTAATATTAAACACTGTATAATAGGAAAGAAATACTTTATTTACTATAAAGAGAAATGCTAGTTATCTAACTACTCTTAAGTAGATAAGACTTAAGTAATAAGATAGTATGTTTTTATATACACAAATCTATATAATAACTCCCCCTCGTACAATTATGTAGAATAATACATACAAAACTTTAAAGAAAATCCTAAAGAAGATGCGCAAGTAGAAAAGAAAAAGAAAACTTATAGCTTTAAAAAAGAGGTACTTAACTATCTTACTATCTTATTTTATCTACACTGTATAATAGGTGAAAATATATACTAGAATAAGAAAAAAGAGATAGCCCATTAGTTTATTCTTAATAGATATTACTATATAAAATACTAAAGTAAACTTTAGGACATAGGAGCTGCAAAATTTTCTATAGTAGAGAAAGCATAGCTAAAAGCCTTTTTTTAAGAGAACCTATATATAGAAATTAATTAAACCCTAGGGGATGCTATAATTAGCTTTAGTAGATAAAAATAATAGACATTTTTAGGCACTATATAAAAGAATAGCTCTATAAAATCTATTACATACTATATTCTTAATACACTTACTCTTTTTCTACTCTCTCTTATAGATGCGGATAGACTAGAAGCCTACTTTAATAATATTAAAGACATTATTATACGCAAAGATAGTATAACTATACTAGTTATATAAAAGTAGGGATATTTATTCTTTAATCTAGATTATAAGGAATCTATCTTATTTTTTATAGAGACTGAATTAAGACGGCTACACTACTATTTTAGATACTCTTAAATAGAATATTTATATAAGATGCTCTTGCACGCAAGAGAAAAAGTAAACTTTTTTATTTTAAAAGAGATAAAGAAGTTCTATTACTACTACTAGAAAAATAATCCTGCACTATAGAAATTTAAGTTTTCTATTAAGAATAAGATATACTTTAACTATAAGATTATTATTAATATTATATAAATAGGGAATAAGAATATACTACATATTATAAATATAGACACATTATTCTAGGCAGCTATTTTCTTAAAGTTTATAACTATATAAGATACTTAGAATACCCTATATAAGTACTAAATTAATATATACTAAGAACTCCTAGATAATATTATATATAATCTAGAAACAAACTTTGCATTTAAGGAATTTTAATAGTATATAAAGATTATAGGCAGTAGCTACAAATAGATGCCTATAAAGATATACTAAATAGTAAAAAAAATAGAGAGGGTATATGCTCTACTACGCCATGCGTATAATATACTTAAGACTAAAATAGATACCTATATAAAGGATAAGAATATTTTTTAAATAATAGTTAAGGCCCTAAATAATACAGTAGGCCTAAACAGTATTATACTAATCTTACTAGTATTTAGCGCTTACCTAAGAATTAATAGAGACTTACTATTTTCTCTTAAACTTACTATACGGGCGCAAGCTATTAAAAAGACTATAAAAATGCTTAAGGAAGAAAGGGTAAAGATAAATATTTACTATATAATTAATACTAGAAATAGATCTATCTTATATAATATTTTCTAGCTATCTCTTAGATCTAAAGTCTTAGTATAGAGAGAAAAGAAGAGATAGACTAGATTATATAAGATAAAGAGCATTAAAGGAAATAATATAATACTAGAGCTTAAGAATAGACTAATTAAGCTTAGATATATATATATTAAACCCTATTATTGTATAGGCTAGGCTAGAGACTAGAAGGCTACTTAGGAGTAAATATCTAAAATAAACTCTTTTATGCCTGCATAAACAGACCCAGCTAAATCTAAGAAGAGGAGAAGACTTCTAAAGTCTTTTAAAGAATTCGCCTCTGCACGGGATGTAGAGATTCTACTAAAAAGAAGAGGAAGACCTTAAAAGAATTCTCTATACTAATCTTTTCTTACTAAGAAGGAACGTAGTAATTTTGCTTTTACTTTAAAGCTTTACATAAATAGCGTTATTATAATACTAGAGTAACTATTTAAAGAATCTAACCGCACAGAGATAGACGCTCTAATTATAAATAGTATTTTTAATGTGCTAAGATATAACCCCTCTAAGCATATAAAAAGAATATTTAACTTCTACCTTATATAAGAAGTTAAAGAGAAATCTACATAGTTATATAAAAAGTTAAGACTTGTCCTAGCAGGCCACTCTAATAAGAAAAAGAAATAAATCCTTATATAATCCTCTATAATCTAGCGTATAAACTAAAGGCTTATTCTAGTTTTAGCTCTTATACTTATCTAATTATATAGAATGCATATTAAGCTTAGAGATATTACCTAGGCCTATATTTAATCTACTAATAAGCTACTACGTACGCTGTACGCTAAACCTTTAAAGAAAATAAAGAACTCTTTTTCTCTTAATACTATTCTTTATATTATATAATTCCTTTATAGTGCAGCAGAATTAGGGCTGTACTAGTTTAAAATATACTATAACTATTATAAGAATAGGCTTAGAATAAAGATTTTTATATATAACTCTTGCCTACTTGCTATGTATAAAGAAGTAAATGTTTTTAGGATTACTAGCTTATAGACTAATAATATACTTAGTGTAGTAACTCTAGCCTTTGTATAAAGAGAGAAAGACTAGTTTAAAAAGATAGGGTTTTATATAAAGCTAAAGACTATCCTCTTAATAATATAATTTATTAAGTTTAATGGTGGAAGGATCTATATAGACTAAAATAGAATTATTTTCTAGTAAAAGAAATAGGCGGAGAATCTCTATATAATTAATCTAGTAAATCTAGATACTACTTAGTAATATATAGTATAGCGCATATAAGGGGCCTATATTACTTCTATCTGCTAGTCTAAAGTAGCTTTTAATTTATCTACTATAGTTTAGACTGTATAGTTATCTATAAAAGATATTAAAAGCCTTAACGCATAAATCTAGTAGTAAATAGATAATCTAGATAGAGGACTTATATTTATCCCTCTAAATCTAAATTATATAAAGTTATTTATCTTTATAGATAGTTCTTTTATAAATAATAAGGACCTTAGCTCTTAGCTAGGATTTATTATTCTTTTTATAAAAGAATACTATATAAAAAATATAAGCTTTACTATTTAAGGTAATATCCTCTACTAGAACTCTATTAAGTATAAGAGAATTACTTATAGCGTACTAGCTAGTAAGCTATATAGGATAGTAAAAGACTTTAATAATACTATTATTTTTAGTACTACTATCTAGTAGCTTATATAAACGCTTTACTTCTTAAAGATTTTCCTAATTATCTGTATAGATTTATGATCCCTATATAAGTGTCTTATATAACTTAGTATAACCTAGGAGAAGAGACTTATAATTAATATTATATTACTTAGAGAATTATATAAAAACCGCAAGATTTAAGAAATTAAATAAATAGATGGGAAGAATAACCCAGCTAATACGTGCATAAAAAAGACTTTAAATACTACCCTAGCACAGCTAATTTTACATAACTAACTTAAAATTAGGATTAAGACCTCTATAAATAGAGTAAACTCTATATAAGCTTAACTTACCTATAGTAAGCTACTATAACACTATTTTTCTATATACTTCCTATTTCTTTACATGGTTTACACTATATAAATCACCTATTCATTTCGTACAATTAAAAAAAAAAAAAAAAAAAAAAGAATTATAAGAGGAGATTTATTTTATTTTTATTTATTTATATAAGAGAATCTAGCCTATCCCTAAAATAAAAGAAATCTATTATATAAAACCCCCTAGCCCTTAAGCAAAGTGCTTATAGCAAGAGCTATAACTCTATTAAATATAGGAGCTATAGGTCCTACCCTAGTAGCTAGATAAAACCTAATATTTAGTAAAGGGGCTAGGCCCTATAGTGCTACTATACTAAGTTCCGCATAGAGTAGTAGGTATACGCTTATAGCTTTATATAAGCATTACATAAAAGTATCCCTTTTACCTAATAAGCTTAGCCACCTATAAGCCTAAATCTATATTTTTATAAAGTATAATTTTAATGTTATGTAAAGGGAGGGCTATAACAGTAGTCTTCTTATCCTAAAGAGTAGAAATTAGTAGTTAATTCTATATAAAAAGATATATATACTTACATTAATGTAAATACTACGTATAAAGCGCCTATTCGCATCCTGCCTAGTAGACAGGGTAACCTTTAAACTACTATTATTAAGAATAATAACAGCGCATAAAAAGCCTAAAGACCTAATAGTAGTGCCCATAAGGGCCATAGTGTATATATATATATATACGTACGTGTATGCGTATGTGTGTGTGTGCGTACAAGATCTACTAGATTAATAATACTATATAAAATAGGAAAAGGGGATACTTAATAGGCACGCGTATAAAAAAAAGAAAAGAATAAGAATAAAAAAGAAAAGAACTATAAAGAGACTCTATATAACTCTTTTTATACCTCTTCCCTTCTTTCTATCTAGCCAGCCTTTCTCTCCAGAAATCTTATAATAACGTAGCTCTATATTACTACTCTATATTAAATTATATAATCACTAACTAGTTAGAATAAAGGCATTATAAAGGGATAAGGAGTAAGAAAAGAATTTAATAGAAGCGTCGTGCGAAGGGCATAGAAAAGAAAAGAAGAGATAGTATTTAAATAATAAGAATATTCTTATAAAAGAGAATTGGGTATAGTATACGGCGCGGAGAAGGGGCACCTTACACAAAAAGAAAAAATTGCGAGTGTCTATACACTATATATAAATAAAATAGATAGCCTATTCCTTTACAGCGCATAAAAGAGAGGGGAGAAGTTATATAATACTATTATATAACTAATCCTTATAGTCTATGCGTAGAAAGGGGAAATACCTTCTACTCTATGCGTACAGAGTAGAAGACGAGACAAGATAATAGAAATATATTTATATAATAAGTACACTATCTTAACTCTAGATTATAAGTATACTTCTAACCTAGCTATTTTGTAGCTAAACTCTAACCAATATTAGCTATATATATAAAAAGATAAGTATTTTACTTAATACTTATATTTAACCTATTAAATAATTTATAATTTAGATTTACTTAGGCCTTACTATTAATTTAAATTTTTTAATATTATTTTAATAAACTCTTCTTTTTCTATAAGTTACTTCTATCTAAGAATTAATTTTAACTTTTAAAACTAGCTACTTTCTAGAATTTAATATTTTAAATATCTTTAATATAAGTAACTTTAAAATCCTTACACCTATTACTAATTTTAGTAATAAAGCTACTAAATTTAATTTATATAATAGTAATTAACGCAAGTTAAAAATATAATTACTTTAATTAAATTTAGACTTTTGCTATATTAATAAGAATATAAAAGATAAAAATAAAAATATTTTTATTATTATATAGATAAGAAGTAAACTAGTAGACTAAATTTAACTATATATTAAATAATACTTAGTATTTAAAAATTAAGAAAAAAACTAAATTAATATATTTATTAAAGACTACTTAGTTTTCTGCACGTAAATTAAATAATATTTTAAAATAGTTAATAAATAGTTATGTACTAAAAAAGCTATTTAATATTTTTTAATAAACTAGTTTAGTAGCTAAATATACTACTAAATTTAAGTATTATGCTATATAAATAAAATAAAATATTAAATTCTTATATAAAATATATTTATAAGAACTTAAAAAGTTTATATACTATATAAAGAACCCTTTTATAATAAAGTTATTATAAATACTATATAAGAGCTATATAATAAAATAATTAAAATTAATATATAGTAGTATGCATTAGACTATAAATATAAAAATTATAATAGATTTTAACTTATATATAGTAAATCTATATTAAGTCTACGAGAATAGCTAGTTCTAGAGGTTAAGATTAATTCTTAGATAGGAGTACTTATTAGTAAGAAAGAGTAGTTATTAAAATAATATTAAAGATATTAAATTAATAGTAAGACCTAAGTAAATCTAAATAATAAATTATTAAATAGATTAAACATAAGTATTTAGCAAGATACTTATCTTTCTATATATATAGCTAATTTTATAAATCCTATAGTCTTATATTATTTTATATATAGTACTTTATAATACTTTATAGTATAGTTAGTTACGTGCTTAAGATATCCTATAATCTTAGCGCATAGAATATTATAAAATATTATATAATTAAGTAGGGCTAATATTTATCTCTATTATAAGAGGGGTCTTTCCTATTTTCTATAATTACTTATTTCTTAGATCCTAACAATCTAGCAGATAAACTAATTATTTTCTAATTTTTTTTAAATAAATAGTTATAAAGAATATTTACGACTATAAACTAATAAAACTAGATAATATTATAAAAAGAAAAAAGAAAAATTAAGTGTAAGTTTTAAATAACTAGCTTACTTAGTATACTAGTATTTAATTTAGTCCTTAATACTAATTTTTTAAAATAATATAATAGCTACTCTTTATATAATTTATAAATAAATTTTTCTTTTTAGGCTATAGTTTCTAGCAGTATATTTATAGTCTTAATAAAAACTTTATTTTATAGAAAAGAAAAAGAATATTTAAGTAGTATTTATTATATTTATTTTAGTACCGCGCAGCGTATATATATATTATTTATTATAAGTATAGCGCGTAAAATGATTTTTAAAATAAAGTTTATAAATATTATAACAAAAAATACTTATCTTTCTTTATTATAGTCTATAGTAATAATAAATAGTAATATTTTTTTTATTTATATTATATCTTTCTTATTCTATATTTTTTTAATATATTTAAGCTATATATTAAACTTATACTTAAATTTTAATATTTTTATTTCTAGTTAATATTATAGTTTACTATTTAGTCTTTAAGTATATTACTAAGACCACTCTATATAATACTAATAAGTTTATATTTAATATAAATATATAAGGTATAAATTAAATTATTATAATTATAACTTATATATACTGCGCATAGAGTCTAGTTAAATTCTTTAAAAATTATAATAAAATTTATAAAAAGCACTATAACTATTGCAAAAATAGTAATTATAATAATTATATTTTTATAAGTTTTTAAATTATATATTTAAAATATATTTTAGCTAATATTTATAAGTGCTCTAGTAGCTTAATAATTACTTTAATTATTTTTATAACTTCTATACTTATTACTATACTACTATTAATACTATTTAAGATATTTAGACTTATAAAACTAATTTATAAATTTAAATTATAAACTTAAAGTCTACACGTATTAAATAATACTTTAATTTAAAGCTAGCGCACTATTATAGCATTATAATTCATTTAAATACTTTTATAAATACCTCTACTTAAGTTTTTACTACTATTTTATAATATTTTAAATTAATTTTAGTTAAGTAGTGCCGCATTGCTAATACTCTTAAAATTTTTATTTTACTTACATTTATTTTAGTATATTTTAGTCTTTAATGCACTTAAAACGTATACTAATTTTTTTTAATTATAGACTACTAATTCTACTTATCTAATTAAGTTTAAAGAAAATAGTAAAAATAATAGTAAGAAAAATAAGCTAGTAAGTAATAAATTATAAAATTCTAGTAAGCCTAATAATAGTGAGCCCTAGAGTAAAGTTTAGAAAAAATAAAAAAGTAAAAATAATACTTAGTACATAGACTATAAATACTATATAATTTTAAAGAGTTTTTTTTTAAATTTAAAATAGTTAGGCTTTATACTTAAAATAAATAACTTTAATTAATTTATAGCTCTTTTACTACTATATATTATAACTATAATAAATATACGCTTTTTATACTTATAATCTTTTTTTACAGATAGACTACTTTTTCCTTTTTTAAAGTTTTTAATTAATTTTGTTATATTTTTAAAGTCTAACTTAGAAATTTATACATTTTAAGATTTATTATAGTCTTTCTATTAAAGTAAATCTTATTATTAGTCTTTTTTTATTTTTTTTACTAGAATTTTTTTATCTCCTAAACTTTTTCTTCTTTTAATATAATATTAAATAATAAAGTATTAGGGTCTTCTTCTCCTTTTCTTAGTTTTTAGCGTTTAAGAAGAGAAATATAGAATATATTATAAATATAATAGTTAAGTAAAAAAAATAAGCAGTAAACCTACGTTTTAATTATATTTTATACTTAAAATAGACTAATAAATTTGCTAAATAGCTTTTTACTAAACTAGTAAGTAATTTAAATATATTTTATATTAAGTAGTACTAAATTACCTTTTAAAATATTTTTTATTTATATATTTTATTATAAAATTAGTTTTAATACTCTTAAATAGCTTATAAGTACTTTATAAATAATATTTACGCACTATATATATGCTTTACTCTTTTAATTATATTTAGTACTTTTTTTATTATTTATTATTTATAGAAGATATTAGCAAAATAGAGTATTTACTATATATAATATTAAAAGACTTTATTTTTATTACAAATACACTAGAGTTAAGTAAAAAAAAAGGCTAAAAGTAAAGTAGTAATAACTTTTTATCTAGCGTGAAATTTTTTAGTTGTTTAATTTTTTAACTAGATATAGTTAGTATGTGTCACGTAACTCTTTTTTCGAAACTTATTTACTAACTAATTACTTAGTTAGTATTATAGTTAAGTTAAGTCTAAATATTACGTAAGCTTAAATCACGTGATTTTCGATTACTTTTTTAGTTTATAGTAATATCCTTTTACTTTATAATTTTAAATACCTATTTCCTTAAAATGGCTCCAAAATTCTCAAAATTAGAGGAAAAGGTAGAGGAATTCTATAATAATAATATACCCATTAATACTATTTCAAATACTTTAAAAAAGCCTAAATCATCTATTTATAACGCAATTGCTTATATTAAAAGAAAAAAATTATCTTTTAATAAGACTAGTCTTAATTTAAATAAGACTAAAAGTGGACCAATTAAAAAGGTAGAAAATAGAAAAAAAAGAGTTATTAATAGAGAGTTAGCAAAATTTCCAAAAATTGAAAATAAAGAGTTATTATTATTAAATAATTTGGATATTTCAAAAAGAACTTTACAAAGGTTTTTAAAAGAGGAAAATTATCATTGTAATACCTCTTTTAAAAAGCCTTATTTATTAAAAAAAGCTAAAAAAGAGCGTTATTTACACGCTAAAAAACAACTAAAAAATATTAAAAAGATAAATTTCTATAAAATAATATTTTCTAATGAGTCAGCAATAGAAAGAGGTCACGGGTCTAGATAGAAGTACTATAGAAAGAAGAGGAATTGTAAATTAGGCGAGGGTTTAATTTCTAATCGCAATAGAGGTACGTAAAATAGACTTATTAGAAAAATAAAATATTCAAAAAGTTTTACTTGAATTGTAGATTTTTTTGAAAATTTTACTTTTTTATAATAGTGATTACTAAGCAAGATATAGGGCATAATATTATGGCGCAAGTTTGGGGTGCTATTTGGATAGAAAGAAGATCTAATTTAGTCTTTTTAAAAGACTCTTTAAATAAAGAGCCTTTTCTTACAGAGGACTATATTGAAAAGTGTCTTAAAAAAGAACTTAAATCGTATATAAAACGCAGTAAATATACCTTTTCTTTTTTACCCCTTTTTGTTATTATTAACTAATATATATTTATATATATTATATCATTATTTATATTATATAAAGCTTATACTAATATCTATATAGGTTGGGAGTTTCAACAAGATAACGCTAAGATTTACAAAAGTAATAAGGCTTTGTTATGGTTTAAACATAATAAAATTCGTCTTTTTACACATCCTTCCTTTAGTCCTAACTTAAATCCTATTGAAAATATATAGTCTATTCTAAAAAATAGACTTAATAAAAGATATAATTGGCGTTTACTAATTATTAAAAAACAAAAGGATTTAGAGGCTTTTAAACAAATTATTTCTAAAGAGTGGGAAAATATACCACAAGAAATAATAGATAATTGTATATTATCTATGCCTCAGCGTTATATGGACTTAAAGGAGGCTAAGGGGTCTTATACTAAGTATTAAATAAATTTAATACTTAATTTATCTTAATTAATTGAATATTATTTATATTTAAAATATCTATAAAATTAGATAACAAACAAAATATAATTTTTATATATATATATTATAATAAGACTAATATTATAATAGAGTTAAAAAAACCCATTTTTGTACGCTAAAAGAAAAGTTATAAAGTACTATATTTACCTTTTTTATTTCCCTTAAAATTACTATAGAATATTATTCTAAAAAGATTACCTAAGCCCTTACGTAATATGGCCCATTTAAATCTCATAAACTTTCTCTATTTTTACTTTATTTTTATATAATTTTAGCTAATATAATAAGCGAGTTATAAAGACTTTAAAAGTATAAAAATTTTTATTTGTCTTTTCATCTGTCACCCTACTGTAAATTAAATACTTATAAAAACTAATTAATTAGAAAAATATTAAGTCTTACTTATAATTTAGAGATAGTAAGGCGTATATTAATATATATTATATTAAATATAAGGTGCATATATAATATAGCTAAAAATATAAAACTAAAAATGTAAATTTAAATTATGTTTAACTTATAAGCTAATATTAGTCTTATTAACTAGATTTTTACTATTAAAATAAGTTTATAATTTATTAAAAAAGCTAATCTTTCTAGACTTAAGTAAATTAGATTTTAGCGCTAAAGTACTTATGCTATATATATATTTTAAATATATTTAATAAATAATATAGGCGTTTAACGCTATATTAAGACTATAATTTATAGTATTAATAAAAAAGGAGTATCTTTACTATTAAATAACTTATTTTTATAAAAAAAGAATATTTAACTTAGCTATAGCTCTTAAATATAATACTAAAACTATATTAAGCCTACTATATAGCTAATTACTATATAAGCTTTTAAAAAAAATTTAAAGTAGACTAGCTTATACTTATTTTTTTTTAAATATATTATAATTTAGCTATATAAGCGTAAGTTCTTTTATACGTATTAATAAAGTATATATATTATAAATAGCTAGTTTCTTTAGCGCATTATTTAAATATAATAATATATTTAATAAGGAGTTAGTATTAGCTCTCTTAAATTTAAAAAAATTAAACTACTTAATTTTTATAATAAAAAAAAAGTCTTTTTATAAGTCTTTCTATAATCTTTTTAAACGTAAGCTTAAGATGCTAAGAGAATACTTAAAAAATATTCTTTTAAAAAAAATTAAGTATAATATTAATTTAATAGGGGCACTAATCCTCTTTATTTCTAAAAAAGATAGGACTTTAAGACTTTATATTAATTATAAGAGTCTTAATTTTATTATTATTAAAGATTAGTACTTACTATTTTTAGTAAAAAGATACTAGATTACTTATTAGGCGTATATTATTATATAATCTTAAATTTTTAAAATACTTACTATAAAATTAAAACTAAAGTAAAAAATAAGTAAAACACTATATTTTAAATCTAATATAAATATTTTAAATATTTAGTTATACTATTTAGTTTAACTAATATATTTATAAGCTTTTAAATTTATATTAATAAGACGTTAGCATAGTATTTAAACTATATATATATAATATATTAAAATAATATATGTTAAATCCACGAGGGTAGCTAGTCCTAGAGGTTAAGATTAGTTCTTAGGCAGGAGTACTTATTAGTAAGAAAGAATAGTTGTTAAGATAATATTAAAGATATTAAATTAATAATAAGATCTAAGTAAATCTAAACAATAAATTGTTAAATAGATTAAACATAAGTATTAGGTAAAATACTTATCTTTTTATATATATAGCTAATTCTACAAATTTTATAGTCCTATATTATCTTATGCGTAGTACTTTATAATACTTTATAGTACAACTAGTCACGTGCTTAGGATGTCCTATAGTCTTAGCGTGTAGAATATTATAGAATATTATATAACTAAGTAGGGCTAATGTTTATCTCTATTATAAGAGGGGTTTTTCCTATCTTTAGTAATTACTTATTCTTTAGATTCTAATATTATTCTTCTTCTTCTAATGCATGCTCTTATGCATTACTAATACTATCTTAAAGTACTATCTATTATTATTTAGTAGAAAATTAGATTAACGCTATTAATTAGCTAGTTATAGTGTCATATAAGTATTACGCGAAGAAGAGTGTTAAGTATTAAATATTATTACTAAAGACCGTGTATAGAAATTACTATAAGAATAGAATTTCTAATTATAAGTTAATAGAATCTATTATTCTTAACTTTTCTTAGATAGATTCTAAAGTAACTTATCTTAAAAAGTTAGAGGATAACGCAGCAGCTAAAGAAAAAGTAATTATAATAGCTCTTTAGGCTACTTATACTAAGCGTAATTACTTATTAAAATAAAAGAGATTATTAAAAGAACGTAAGTAAAAGTTACTAGAAAATTTAATGTATTATGTAAATAAAATTAAATATCTAGAGGGTTTAAAGAGTCTAGATAGTAATATTACTTAACTTAAAAATAATTTAATACCTAGATCACTAGTATTAAATTGGGTGACATATCCTCCTTTTATAAATTCTAAATTATTAGAATTAGGTTCTTTTATTTCTATTCCTTCTTCTGTTTCTTAGGTATGTTATAGTTTTTATTTAATTAACTAGTTTCTATAATCCGTGTTCTTAGCCCCTTATTAAGGCTAAGATTATAGTAAAATACTAAGTGTACTATCTACTTACCTTTCTCTAATTAATTAGTATTTTATAGTCTTTTTTGTAATAGTGGGCTTATCTAATTATAGTATTTATTTAGCTTTTGCTAATAGTTGCTTAGATTCTGCTCTAATTTCTATATATTTTCGCTATTAGGGTATCCTTTTTATTTAATAAAGTATTTATTATTTTCTTATTCTAAGTTATATTATATGTCTAGAATGCGTTCTACTTTAAATTTTAATTCTTTTTTAGCTTAGTAATAGAAGGTTATTTAAACTAGCGTTTTTGTATTAGCTAGTTCTAATAATAATATATAAAATACTAGATATATCTTTACGTCTAGTAGTAGTTCTAATTTATAGTTTACTAGTAATATTTATTTAGAAATAAAAAATAATCTAACTTTAATATAATTTAGTTTCTTATGTTTCTTTTTATAAGTATAAAGATTCTTTATAAGTAAATATATTTTATTCTTCTTCTTTAGTTAAGGTGCTATTTTTTGTTTCTTATTAATATAGGAAATTATTTATTATTAAGACTTCTTAAGATTTTCTTATAATTCTTTATATATTTTCTTTATAATTTCTGCTGCTTTTGCGGCTTTTTCTATATTTATAGCTATTAGTAGTACTTAGTTAAAGGGATATGAGTGTTTCCTGTAATTTGTATAGTATAGCGTTATTTCTATTATTACTAATTCTTTATTGTTGTATGCTATTTGTGCTAAAGATAATAATAAAACCTAATTATTCTTTCTCTTGTTATAGTAGATGTGTAGGTACGTTTTTATAGTTTAATTTATACGTTCTATTTATTCGTCTATTTGTAAATAGTAAGCTATTAATAGCTTTTATTTTGTTCTAATAAGTGCCATAAGTATTATCTAATAATTAGACGTAAAGAGCTTGTCTCTATTACTAATAATTATTTTTAGTATACTATAGTGTCTTATAAGTCTATTAAGAATAAAATATTCTAGCTAGTCTATAATATATTCCTTTTTATAAGATATTATCTTAGCGTATTTTATAAATCTATCTATAATAACTAATATTGCATTATATTTAACTTCTATTACTAGATTTATAGATTCTAGTAGTCTTATAATAAAGTTTATAGTAATGTCTTCCCATAGTGCTGTTAGTATTTTAATAACTTATATTTTTTTATATTTTAAATATATAGCGTGTTTATTTTGTTAGCAGTCTGCGCATTTTTTAATATAATTAGTTATAGCTTTCTTAATTCTCTTAAAGTTATAATTCCTCTAAATTAGTTCTATTATTTTCCTAATTTCTAGATGTCTATATAGGGGGTTATTATAATATTATTATATAACTTCCTCTTATAGTTCCTTTAGTACTTCTTGTGTTACTATAAGTAACTAGTTAAGTTCTACTATAAATTCTAATAATCTATTTAGTGCTTTCTTAAGTATAGCTAAAAAGGTTTTAGTCTTTTTATCTACTAAATTACTTCTTCTATTTAAAGCGTTAGTTTATTCGTTTTCTTTTTCTGCTATATAAAATATTTTAAACTTATATTATTTAGTTACCTAAGACTATTATTATTATTTTAGTGTAAGTTCTTTTATTATCGTAAACTTAAGTAAGTTTTTATAATTTATATAGATCTTAAGTGTTAAACAGCTATGTATGTATATTCTTTATTATTTAAGTGCTTTTATAATTGCGTAGAGTTCTTTATTATATATGTTATATTAAGTTTCTGCACTATTAAATTTATATAAGTAGTACGTAATTAGGTGTTATTTACTATTTCTTTCTTACTTAGTATAGGCGTTTAGTGCTAGATTACTAGTATCTATTTTAATTCTTAATAGTTCTCTATTATAAAAGTATATTAAGATAGGCTTTATAATGCATACTATCTTAAGAAGTTAGAATAATATTCTACACTTATTAGTCTATTTAAATAGTACGTCTTTTTTTATAAGATTTATTAGTAGTAGCTTAATCTTTACATAATTCTAAATGAATTATTAGTTAAATCTATAGAATTTTAAGAATTCTTAGATATTCTTTGCTAATTTTAGTATTAGCTAGTTTTAAATATATTTAATCTTACTAAATGCCATCTTAATTTCTTCTATAGTTATAATGTGTTCTAGGAACTTAAGTTATTTAATATTAAATTAATATTTCTTAAGTTTAATATAGAGGTGTGCTTTGTCTAGAGCTTCTAGTACTATTTATATATACTTAACATAATTAGATTTGTTCTTAGAGTAGACAAAGATATTATTTATATATATAATAATAAATATGTTAAGGTGTTTGCGTAGTATAAAGTTAACTAGTTTTTAAAATACTATTAGTGCATTCATAAGTCTAAAAGATATAACTTTATATTTAAATAATTTATAGCGTAATTTAAACGCTATTTTTTATTCTTTACTCTTTTTTATTCTAATTAGGTAGTATCTGTCTCTTAGGTTTATAATTATAAAAATCTATGCTCTTAATAATTAATTCTTTATTTTTTATATATTTAGTAGCAGGTACACGTTCTTTTTTATTATATTATTAAGTAGTTAGTAATTAATATATAATTATAGTGATCCGTCTTTCTTTGCTATAAATATAAAAGGGCTTAAATATTATAATTTAGATTTTTAGATATATTCTTTCTTAAGATTTTCTTTAATAAATTTCTTTTTTTATTAGAGTTCTTTTCTAGTCTTAGCGTATAGTAGTTCTAGTTTAGATATTTTATCTTCTTTAAGATCTATTTTTATATTCTAGAGTTAATATTCTAGTAGGTTCGCCTCTCTAATCTTTTTTATAAATATGTGTGTCTATTTTACGTATTCTCTTAGTATTATAAGGGTTATACTATTATCCTTTTTCTTATACTTTATAATCTAGTGATTCCTGCCAGCGTTTACTAAGATAATTTTATATTTATTAACTTTTAGTTGCAAGACTATATTATTAATAGCTTTCTTATCTACTATCTATAACGTGCGATATATAAACTTTACTTATAGTATATAATTATAGCGCTTAAATAAAAGTTCTTTCTTTCTCTAGTTAATGTATAGGTTGTGCTTTTATAATTAAGGGATTTCTAGAATTAAGTTATATTAACTTTTCTTTAAGACGTCTAAAGTAATCTACTCTTAGTATCTATAGATCTTAATTAATATATTAATTTTATATTATATTTGTGACTTGCCTAGCATAGGGCATTTATTTATAATATAAAGTGCGTAAGTTTGTGCTTTAGATTATTTAATAAGTTCTACTCTTTAAACTAATACTATAACTATAAAGTTATTTTATGCTCTCAAGTCTAGCATAGCTTTAATTTATAGTCTTCTATTAAATATAACTAGTAGTTTAATAAGCAATACGTGGTTTTCTTTTATTATATTTATTTTTTATGTAGCTCTAATGAGTCTGCACGCTAGCCTAAAAAAGGCTCTTTTTTAAAGATTTTATTAGCTTCTTTTTTAGGATATAGCTGTTTCTTATCTTTCTTTACATTAGTAAATTTAAACATGCGTTTGCTAATTCTATATTATTTATAATTAGAATATAAGCATGTTTACTAATATTCTTATATATATTTTTTATTTAGAAGGATATGCATAGTAGCGTTACTACTATTTAAGTATTATAGAAAGTATAAGAATTGTCTTTTATTCTATAGGTGCTTATTATAGTTATTAATAAAGTAGTTAAACTACTCCTATTAGCATCTAAGCGTTTTATTAGAAAAGTAGTGTAATTGCTTAGCTTAATAGTATATAGTGTAATTATTTCTTTTGCAAAAGCTCTATTATAAATAAAGATGTATTAGGTTTTAGTAGTCTAGTCTATAATTAGATTTATAAGACTTTTCTTTATTAGAATATATTCTATTCTTAGGTTGGCTTTAGTATTATTTATCTATTTACTCCTATAGTGCTAGAGTAATATAATATTATTGCATTTTCTAAGTAGAGTTTTTATCTAAATATATTGCTACTCCTATTAGAAGATCTCTATTTTAGAATTAGTAAATGTCTAAGTATTAAAATACTTTTACATTATTATTTAAGGTTAGTAACAACTTTTTAGTTTAAGAATATAGTATTAGTGCTCTTAATTGCATAGATTTAAAGTCTTCTATAAATTTTTCTATATCTTTATAAAGTCTTAAGTTTAGTAAGCTTAATTATTTAGATAGCTTGTTTAGGTCTAGATTACTTATTTTATTAGTAATAACTTATTTATTATTAGTAACGTCATTATTTTCTTTAATATTAATTATATTTAACTATTTAGTAATCTTATTCTTAGATTAATAGTTTCTAGTAATATAATCTAGTTTATTATAGTTATAATAAGTGCGTTGCTCCTTTTAGTTAAATAGAATTCTTTCTATTAGAAGTTTACTAAAGGCGCGCTTAAATAGTTTTAGAGCGTTAGTAGTTCTATAGATTTTATTAAATAATTTATTATTCTTCCCTTTTTTCTTTATTAAGTAGTTAAACTTAACTCCTTCTATTAGCTAGTAATTATATAAGTCTCTATATTACTATTAAGATACTTTAGTTAGTGTATAGTAAATAATCTGTGTAGGGCGTCCATAGCCATTCTTTAGGTTACGTTAAAACTCTTAGTTAAGCGTAAACTATTTTCTATTAATCTAAATTATCTTATTATATAGGTTATTAAGGGTGTTAATTACTGCTCTAGTACGTAATAGTTCTTTACATACGAATTTCTTAAGTTCTTAGTAATATATTATTTTAAGAAATTCTTCTTTCTAGTCTAGCTATATAGCATACTTTTAGAATTTAGCAGTATACTTAGCTGCAAATTAGTATTACTTAATAATTTAGATAGCTTATTTTATTAGAAGTACTTTATTAATAATACTAAATAGTTGCTTAAGATATCTCTTAAAGTTTAAATAGTTCTTAATAATATTAACTATATTAGCGTAATTATTTAGATATTTTTTATCTTCGCGTTTGTAATCTATGTTAAGGTATTTAACTATATAGGGTTAAATCCATTCTTTAGCTTAATCTCTTATGTAAATAGCTATAAAGAGAACTTTATCTTAGTTTTTAAACTCTTTCTTAAATACAAAGAAGTATAAATTAAGTTATAGTAGTTATGTCTTAAGTATAGTGCAGTTACTATAGTATACATTAGATTACTTAGTCTTAGCCATAGTATTATTTAGCGTAGTGTTATTAGTAGAAGCTGTAGAAGATAAAGAAGTCTTATTAGTACTTATATTAAGAGTGTTTAAGATGTTAAATTTATAAAAGTAGCTAGTTTTAGAGGTTAAGATTAGTTTTTAGGCAGGAGTACTTATTAGTAAGAAAGGGTAGTTATTAAAATAATATTAAAGATATTAAATTAATAATAAGACCTAAGTAAATCTAAATAATAGATTATTAAATAGGTTAAACACAAGTATTAGGTAAAATACTTATCTTTTTATATATATAGCTAATCTTACAAATTTTATAGTCCTATATTATTTTATGCGTGGTACTTTATAACACTTTATAGTATAATTAGTTACGTGCTTAGAATGTCCCATAATCTTAGCGCGTAGAACATTATAAAATATTATATAACTAAGTAGGGCTAATATCTATTTCTATTATAAGAGGGGTCTTTTCTATCTTTAGTAATTGCTTATTCTTTAGATTCTAATAATATACTTATCTATACTTATAATAAAGATATTACGCTTTACTAGCACATTATACACTTTATATTTAATTTTTTATATAAAATAAAACTCTTTATTAATTTAAATATATATATATTCATTTTAGGTAAAGTGCACTTTATTAAATTTATTATTAATATATAAGAAATCCGCGTAAATTTTATATATATAAAGACTATTACTAGCTAGCTATAACTAATAAGTATTAAAATATTTTAGTCTTTTTTAGACTTTACTAATTTTTATAGGCATTTTATTAAGAATTATATAAAAGAAACTACATTCCTTTAAAATCTTTTTAAAAAAAATCAAGAGTTTAACTAAAATAAAAAGATAAGTAGTATTTTTAAATAATTTAAAAAATACTTTTTAAGTGCACCTATTCTGCGCTACTTTAACTTCTTATAAACTATTTAATTAAAGATAAATATATTTACTTTTATAATATTTAATAGTTTATTATAGCTATTTGAAAACCAAAAATAATACTTAACTACTTTTATATTAAGAAATCTTTAGGCTGCAGAATTTAACTATAAAATTTTAATTTTAAGTTATTAGTTATTATTAACTACTTTAAATAGTAGAAATACTATTTAAATAATACTTAGTATATAATTTAAGTGCTAAGTAATTATAATAATTTATATAGTATGCGCGCTGTATAAAAGTTAAATTTATAATAAACTTATTATACTATAGCTTTAATAACTTTTAATTTTAAAATAAAATACTATTTAAAAAAAAATCCTACTAATAGACTATTAAAAAGAATAAATTATATATAAAAAAAATTATTACTTATTTATTTATTATTTATCTTGCAAAATAAGCTATTATTTAAAACTAAGTATAGTAAAGTAAGTAAATTTATAAATAAGCTTAGCTTATTAAGCATATATAAAATATATATTATTAATATATATAGAGCTAAGATAGTTCTTATTACTAGTATTATAAAGTGTTAGTTAGAGTTTAGCCACAAAATAGCTAAATTAGAAGTATACTTATAACCTAGAGTTAAGATAGTATACTTCTATACAAATATATTCCTATTATCTTATCTATCCTTCTACTCTGTACACACGGAGTAGAAGGTATTTTCCTTTTTATGCACAGACTATAGGGCTTAGTTAAGTAATAGTATTATATAACTCCTCTCTTCTCTCTTATGCGCTGTAGGGGAATAGACTATCTATTCTAGCGTATAGATACTTATAATTTTTCTTTTTATATAAGGTGCCCCTTCTCTGCGCTGTACGCTATGCCTAATCCCCTCTTATAAAAATATTCCTATTATTTAAATACTATCTCTTCTTTTCTTTTTTATGCCCTTTATATAACGCTTCTATTAAATTCTTTTCTTACCTCTTATTTCTTTATAATACCCTTATTTTAACTAGTTAGTGATCGTGTAATTTAATATAGAGTAGTAATATAGGGCTACGTTATTATAAGGTTCCTGGGGGAGAGGCTAGCTCAATAGAAAGGAAGAAAAAAGTATAAAAAAGACTATATAGAGCTTCTTTATAGTTCTTTTCTTTTTTACCCTTATTCTTCTCTTTCTTTTATACGCGTGCCTGCTAAGTATCCCATTTCTCTATTTTATATAGTATTATTAACCTAGTAGATCTCGCACGCATACACACACACATATATATATGTATACACGTACGCACGCACACACACACATATATATATATATATACTATAGCCCTTATAGGCACTACTATTAAGTCTTTAGACTTTTTATGCGCTGTTATTATTCTAAATAATAGTAGTTTAGAAGTTATCTTATCTATTAGACAAGATGCTAATAGGCGCTTTATACGCTCTATTTACATTAATATATATATATATATCTTTTTGTACAGGATAGTGTGCTAATTCTTTATTTTTAAAATAAAGAGGCTGCTATTACAGCTCTCCCTTTATATAATATTAAGGTTATACTTTATAAAAATATAGATTTAGACTTATAAGTAGCTAAGCTTATTTAGCAGAAGAAATACTTCTATGTAATACTTATATAGAGTTATAAGCGTATATTTATTACTTTATGCGGAACTTAGTGCAATAGCACTACTAGGCCTAAACCCTTTATTAAGTGTTAGATTTTGTCTAGCTACTAGGGTAGAGTTTATAACTCTTATATTTAATAGAGTTATAGCTCTTACTATAAGCACTTTACCTAAGGGCTAGAGGATTTTATGCAGTAGATTTCTTTTATTTTTAGAAATAGACTAGATTTTCTTATATAAATAAATAAAATAAAATAAATCTCCTCTTATAATTCTTCTTTTTTTTTTCTTGTGTTGACCGTACAAAATAAATAAGTGATTTATACAGTGTAAACTATATAAAGTAATAAGAAAAATATAGAAAAGTAGTGTTATAGTAGCTTACTGTAGGTAAGTTAGGCTTATATAGAGTTTACTCTATTTATAAAGGCCTTAATTCTAATTTTAAATTAGTTGTGCGAAATTAGCTATGCTAGAGTAGTATTTAGAGTTTTTTTTATATACGCATTAGCTAGGTTATTCTTCCTATTTATTTATTTAATTTCTTAAATCTTGCGGTTTTTGTACAATTCTCTAAGTAATATAATATTAATTATAAGTCTTTTCTCCTAAATTGTGCTAAGTTATATAAGATACTTATATAGGGATTGTAAATCTATGCAGATAACTAGAAGAATCTTTAGAAAATTAAGCGTTTATATAAGCTACTAGATAGTAGTACTAAAGATAATAGTATTATTAAAGTTTTTTACTATTCTATATAGTTTACTAGCTAGTACGCTATAGATAACTCTTTTACACTTAATAGAGTTCTAGTAAAGAATATTGCCTTAAATAGTAAAACTTATATTTTCTATATAGTATTCTTCTATAAAAAGAATAATAAATTCTAGCTAAGAGCTAAGGTCCTTATTATTTACAAAAGAACTATCTATAAAGATAAATAGCTTTGTATAATTTAAGTTTAAAGGGATAAATATAAGCTCTCTACCTAAATTATCTATTTACTACTAAATTTATGCATTAAGACTCTTAATATCCTCTATAGATGGCTATATAGTCTACGCTATAATAAATAAATTAAAAGCTACTTTAGACTAGCAAATAAAGATAATATAAACTCCTTATGCGCGCTATATTATATATTACTAAGTAGTATCTAAATCTACTAAATTAATTATATAGAGATTCTTAGCCTATTCCTTTTACTAAAGAATAATTCTATCTTAGTCTATATAGATTCTTTTACTATTAAACTTAATAGGTTATGTTATTAAAAGAATAGTCTTTAGCTTTATATAAAACCCTACTTCTTTAAGCTAGTCTTCCTCTCTTTATATAAACACTAGAGTTATTATACTAAGTGTATTATTAGTCTGTAAGCTAGTAATCCTAAAAACGTCTACTTCTTTGTATATAGCGAGTAGATAAGAATTATATATAAATATCTTTATCCTAAGCCTATCCTTATAATAGTTATAGTATATTTTAAACTAGTACAGCCCTAATTCTGCTGCACTATAAAGAGGTTATATAATATAAAGAATAGTATTAGAAGGAAAAGAGTTCTTTATTTCCTTTAGAAATTTAGCGTACAGCATATATAGTAGCTTATTAGTAAATTAGATATAGGCCTAGGTAATATCTCTAAGCTTAACGTGCATTCTATATAATTAGATAAGTATAAGAGCTAGGACTAGAATAAGCCTTTAACTTATATACTAGATTATAGAGGATTATATAAGAATTTATTTCTTCTTCTTATTAGAGTGGCCTACTAGGACAAGTCTTAACTTTTTATACAATTATATAGATTTTCTTTTAACTTCTTATATAAAATAGAAGTTAAATATTCTTCTTATATGCTTAGAGGGGTTATATCTTAGTATATTAAAGATACTATTTATAATTAGCGCGTCTATTTCTATATAGTTAGATTCTTTAAATAATTGCCCTAGCATTATAATAACGCTATTTATATAAAGCTTTAAAGTAAGAGTAAAATTACTACGTTCCTTCTTAGTAAGAAAAGATTAGTATAAAGAGTTCTTTTAAGGTCTTCTTTTTCTTTTTAGTAAAATCTCTATATCCTGTGCGGGGGCAAATTCTTTAGAAGACTTTAGAGATCTTTTCCTCTTTCTAGATTTAGCTAGATCTATTTTAGGTATTTACTCCTAAGTAGTCTTTTAGTCTCTAGCCTAGCCTATATAATAGTAGGGTTTAATATATATATATCTAAGCTTAATTAGTCTATTCTTAAGCTTTAGTATTATATTATTTTCTTTAATGCTCTTTATCTTATATAGTCTAGTTTATCTCTTCTTTTCTCTCTATACTAGGACTTTAGATCTAAGAGGTAGCTAGAGAATATTATGTAAAATAGATTTATTCCTAGTGTTAATTATATAGTAAATATTAACTTTTACCCTTTCTTCTCTAAGCATTTTTATAGTCTTTTTAATAGCTTGCGCCTATACAGTAAGTTTAAAAAAAGATAGTAATTTTTATTAATTCTTAGGTAAGCGCTAAACACTAGTAAGATTAGTATAATACTATTTAGGCCTACTATATTATTTAGGGCCTTAACTACTATTTAGAGAATATTCTTATTCTTTATATAAGTGTCTATTTTAGCCCTAAGTATATTATACACATAGTATAGTAGAGTATATATCCTCTCTATTTTTTTTACTATTTAGTGTACCTTTATAGGCATCTGTTTATAGCTACTATTTATAATTTTTATATACTATTAGAATTTCTTAAATGCGAAGTTTATTTCTAGATTATATATAATATTATCTAGGGGTTCTTAGTATATATTAATCTAGCACTTATATAGGGCATTCTAAGTATCTTATATAGTTATAGACTTTAAGAAAATAGCTATCTAGAATAATGTATCTATATCTATAATATATAGTATATTCTTATTCCCTATTTATATAATATTAATAATAATCTTATAGTTAAAGTGTGTCTTATTCTTAATAAAAAACTTAAACCTCTATAGTGCGGGGTTATTCTTCTAGTAGTAGTAATAGAACTTCTTTATCTCTTTTAAAATAAAGAAGTCTACTTCTTTTCTTGCGTACAAGAGCATCTTATATAAGTATTCTATTTAAGAGTGTCTAAAATAGCAGTATAGCCGTCTTAATTTAGTCTCTATAAAAAATAAGATAGATTCCTTATAACCTAAGTTAAAGAATAGATGTCCCCACTTTTATATAACTAGTATAGTTATACCGTCTTTGCGTACAATAACGTCTTTAATATTATTAAAGTAGACTCTTAGTCTGTCCGCATCTACAAGAGAGAGTAGAAAGAAAGTAAGTATATTAAAAATATAGTATATAATAGATTTTATAAGGCTATCCTTCTATACAGTGCTTAAAGATATCTATTATTTCTATTTACTAAAGCTAATTATAGCATCCCCTAAGGTCTAATTAATCTCTATATATAGATTCTCTTAAAGAAAGGCTTCTAGCTATGCTTTTCTTACTATAGAGAATTTTATAGCTTTTATGTCCTAAAGTTTACTTTAGTATTTTATACAGTAATATTTATTAAGAGTAAACTAATAGGCTATCTCTTTTTTTTTATTCTAGTATATATCTTCACCTGTTATACGGTGCAGGTAAAATAAAGTAATAAAATAGTCAAATGTCTCTTTCTTAGAGCTATAAGTCTTCTTTTTCTTTTTTACTTACGCATCTTCTTTAGAATCTCCTTTAAAGTTTTATATGTATTGTTCTACATAATTATATAAGGGGGAGTTATTATATAAATCTATATATATAGAAACATACTATTTTATTACCTAAGTCTTATCTACTTAAAGATAGTTAAATAACTAGCATCCCTCTTTATAGTAAATAAAGTATTTCTTCCCTATTATATAGCGTTTAATATTAGGTCTTTTTTTAAAAGGTCTTCTTATTTTCTTTCCCTAAAAATGTGGGTTTCTTATATAGTTCTAGTAGTATCTCCTATTTATATAGTAGGACTCGCTTTGCTAAGTATAGAACTAATTATTTTATTTATTTTTAGTGATCTATAACGCTACCCTAAGATTACTACTTAAACCTTTATATATAGGTTTAATATTATATAAAATAGGTTCTAAGTTTAGGTGCCCTCTACATGCTTATACAATAGTAGTATAAAAAGAAAGTTTACTATAAAACTATAGCCTAAGTGCTCTTTGCGCTAGAGTAAACTTATTAAGTATTACTTTTAGAGCTTTATGCGCAGATAACTTAGGGGAGTTTTTTTTAGTTTGCGCGTATAAGATAGTTATTTAGTTTATCTAGTATTAGCTATAGTTAATATTTATATTAAAATAGCTATTTAGCTTCTTATATATAACTTACTATATATAGTCTAGTTCTATATTATAAAGATAGTAGGAGCTTACACAACTAGTAAGAATACTAGAAAAGATAGCTACATATAGGTCTTCTATAATATTTAGCCTATAATAGACTTTTTTAAATAATTTGCCCTTATCTACTAGAATATTATATAGTTTCCTACTATAGTTATTATTCTTATTCTAGATCTTCTAGAAGAGGATAATTTTATTAGACTAGTTATATGTAATAGACTCTATTATCTCTCTCTTTAATATTAGAGTTTAGAAAAGCTGTGTCCTTAAAGTCCCTATGCAATCTAAAAGAGAGAGGTATATAAGTTATATTTCTTATAACATGTGGGTAGGCTCGTACGTAGGCTATCTTATTAGGGGAGTGTTTGCCCTTAAAAATTATATTTTCTCCTTATATAGTAGTGTTTCTTCTTTATATAATCTCCTTATTTCTTTTAATTATATAAGAAAGGCCAGTTAGTCAACCTATAACTCTATAGGTTTAGTAAGAATTACCCCTTTCTCTCTAATTATAGCTAGTATTTTCCTTTATATAGCCCTATTTACTTTAGCAAAGTAATTCCTTATCTATTCTTTAAAGTCTTTATAGAACGCGTTTATAAAGTCTGCTCTATAGATTAAAGAGCTATAAAGCTTAATAAGAGTCTAGAATGTGTATAAGAATAGCTTATTTCTATCTAGATCTTATATAAGGTTAATCTCTATTATTATCCCTTTAGGATTAGTAAATTTCTAGATTATAGTTCTTAATATTTCTATTTTTCATTCTAGGTATGCGTACAGATCTTTATTTTAAAAGATTAAGCTTTTATATAAAGATCTTTTCTTATCCTCTATTACTAGTTATGTGTTTTATTTAGGGGTTATAGTTATCTTTATACCGCTGGCTTATTCGTATAGCGTGTAATTATAAATTATATATAGTACACTATTATGCTTAGCGTTTATACAATTTATTAATATTTAATTTTAGCAATCTTAGTTACGCGCGAAGGATTAAAGTTAATTTTTCTAGTTTACTTTAAGTTATTCTAATCTTAGAGTTCTAATTTTAGTAGTTCTAAATGCGTATAATCCTAATTAAAGCTATATATATAAAATAAAGATCTATAGCACTCTAAAAGTAAGACTTTATTATTAGCCTTGCTAGTTTGTAGCTAATATATAAAATATTAACTACTAATTAGTATTAATTAGAGTTTAGCTACAAAATAGCTAGGTTAAAAGTATACTTATAATCTAGAATTAAGATAGTGTACTTCTATATAAATATATTCCTATTATCTTGTCTGTCCTTCTACTCCGTATATACAGAGTAGAAGGTATTCTCCTTTTCACGCATAGACTATAGGGCTTAGTTAGGTAATAGTATTACGTAACTCCTTTCTTCTCTCTTATGCGCTATAGGGGAATAGGCTATCTATTCTAGCGTACAAACATAAAGTATATATTATATATACTACGCTTACTAGCTAAGATATTAGTTAATAATAAACTTATAATAATATAGTTTAATCTACTTACTAAAATAAAATTACTATAATAAAGAAATATCTTCACTATAAAGTATATTTTCTACTTAAAAGAAAAAAATAATATTTAAAAATATAACTAGCGCGTATAGCGTTTAAATAATAAAAGAATTTTAAAACATAATAGTTAAATATATATTCTGAAAAACCTAGCTATTAAATAAATTTTTTTTTTTAGTATTATAATACGCGCATAGCTAGTTACTTTAATATATATAAAATAATTAAGCTAATTAAGAGAATTTACTATTAGCCTTTAATAAATAAAAATATTAAATATTACGTAAAAATATATACTATTTACTAAAGAAGTAAAGCTCTAAAATATAGTATTTATAATAAATTATTACTTCTACTAATTTTAAAAAATATATTTTAAAAAATCTTACTAAATCTTATAATTAAACTATTCTTTATAAAAAATAAAGCTAGCTGCGTCTTTAATATAATTTTAGTAATTATATATTACTTTTTAAAAATAATTATCTATATTCTAGCTTTAAAGTTATAAAATATAAAAGATTTCATAAAAGTTTACTTTAATTAAATTATCTTAAAATTTAATATTTAGAAAAGTATTATAGTAGGGTAGCAAATTAAAAGCGTAATAAATTTTTATATAGTTTTAAAATGTCTATAACTATTAAGACTATAAGAGTAGCTAATTCTAGAGGTTAGGGTTAGTTCTTAGGCAAGAGTACTTATTAATAGAAAAGTAGTATTAACTACGTAAGCAGATTAAAGGGGCTGTTAGTATTAGTATTATAAAGATACTAAATTAATAATAAGACCTAAGTAAATCTAAATAATAGATTAATAAATAGGTTAAACATAAGTATTAAGTATAATACTTATTTTTCTATATACTTTATATTATAGCTTGCTTATTAGCGAGTAGATTCTAAGAATTACTTATTAATAAGTGCTCTCTACTAAGCGCTTACTACTAAGCGCTTTTTACTAAATAGTAAAGTGCTAAGTATAAATATAGAGTACTTACTATAAAGCGCTTACGTAACTATATAATTATAGTATAGTTTATGCAGCATAGCACTTAACTATAAGTTTTACTTATAAGAAGATAAGCTGCTAATAGATATAAGATATAGTAATCTTATTCTAAAATATAGTTTATAATATTATCCTTCTTCTTTTACTAATTTGTCCCTAAATTACGTGCCTAAATTTAATTCTATTATATAAGTATCTACCCTATAGTTATATGCTTAAGTTTATAGGTTGCTATATCTTTTAAATCTACTACTTATAAACTTTATCTTTATAATAAAATTCTTTGTGCTAATACTATCACAGAATCTCCTTACTTTAATTATAAAACTAAAAACTGTAAGTGTTTTATTATGCTAGATTCTAACTTAAAGTGTACTAAGTATGTTTGTTTAGGTTATTCTTGTGTTAATATATCGTGGACGTCGTTAGACAAGACTTGTAAGGAGTACAAGAAGAAGGTTAAAGAGGATAAAAAAGAGTTATCTATTATTATTACTTAGTTATTACAAAATAAGAAAATATTAGTCTAGACTAAAGAGCGTGCCTGCAAGAAGACTTTATATTTTACTATAAATATAGAGATAGAGGGTAAGACTATAAATACTATATTATTAAATTATCCTATAGTAGATGTGTTAACAGGTTATTCTTCTGCAATATAGGTAATCTTAAATATATTAAATAATTTTACTGCTATTCCTATTCCTTTATCTTCTTAAGTATGTTATATTCTTATTCTTTGTAGTGGGTTTATCCTACTGTAGTATTTATTTAGTTATTATTAATAGTTACCTAGGTTCCGTTTAGATTCTTATGTGTTTTCGCTATTAGGGTATTCTTTCTATTTAACAAAGTATTTATTATTTTTTTATTTTAAGCTATATCGCATATCTAGAATACATTCTACTTTAAATTCTATTTCTTCTTTAGCTTAGTAATAGAAGATAATTTAAATTAGCGTTTTTAGATTAGCTAGTTCTAATAATAATATATAAAATACTAAGTATATCTTTGCGTTTAGCAGTAGTTCTAATTTATAATTTACTAGTAATATCTGTTTAGAAATAAAAAATAATTTAACTTTAATATAGTCTAGTTTCTTATGCTTTCTCTTCTAAGTTTAAAGATTCTTTATAAGTAAGTATGCTTTATTCTTCTTCTTTAACTAAGGTGCTATTTTTCATTTCTTATTAATATATAAAATTGTTTATTATTATAACTTCTTAAGATTTTCTTGTAGTTCTTTATATATTTTCTTTATAATTTCTACTATTTTTATAACTTCTTCTAAGTTTATAGCTGTTAGTAGTACTTAGTTAAAGAGATATAGGTATTTCCTATAATTTACGTAGTATAGCGTTATTTCTATTATTACTAATTCCTTATTATTATATGCTATGTGTGCTAAGAATAATAATAAAACCTAATTATTTTTTTTTTATTGTAGTAGATGCGTAGGTATATTTTTATAATTTAGTTTATACGTTCTATTTATCTGTCTATTTATAAATAGTAGGCTATTAATAGTTTCTATTTTATTGTAATAAGTGCTATAAGTGTTATTTAATAATTAAATGTAAAGAGCTTATCTCTGTCACTTATAATTATCTTTAGTATGCCATAGTGTCTTATAAATTAGTTAAGAATAAAATATTCTAGCTAGTCTATAGTGCATTCCTTTTTATAAGGTATTATTTTAGCGTACTTTGTAAATCTATCTATAATAACTAATATTGCGTTATACTTAACTTCTATTACTAGGTTTATAGATTCTAGTAGTCCTATAATAAAGTTTATAGTAATGTCTTTCTATAGTGCTGTGGGTATTTTAATAACTTATATTTCTTTATACTTTAGGTACATAGCGTATTTATTCTTTTAGTAGTCTACGCACTTCCTAATATAGTTAGTTATAGCTTTCTTAATTTCTTTAAAGTTATAATTTCTTTAGATTAGTTTTATTATTTTTCTAATTCCTAGATATCTGTATAAGGGGTTATTATAGTATTATTATATAACCTCTTCTTATTATTCTTTTAGTATATTCTTAGCAATTACTAGCAACTAGTTAAGCTCTATAATTAATTCTAGTAATCTATTATTATTTTCTTTAAGTATTATAGAGTATATTTTAATCTTATTTTTAGTAAGATCTTTTCTTTTACTAAGAGTGTCTACTTATCTATTTTCTTTCCTTAGTGTGTATAGAATCTTAAATTTATACTATTCTAACGCTTTTAACCATCGCGCTTATTATAGTATTAATTCTTTTATTATTATAAACTATAGTAGGTTCTTATAGTTTATAAAAATTATAAGTTCTAAATAACTATATGCGTAGATTCTTTAATACTTAAGTGCTTTAATAATAGCGTATAATTCTTTATTATAGATATTATAGCGTGTCTCTACGTTAATAAACTTATATAAATAATATATAATAGGGTGCCACTATCCTTCTCTTTCTTATTTTACACATACTTTAATAACTAGATTATTTATATTAGTTTCTATTAGTTGGAGTTTAGCCACAAAATAGCTAGGTTAGGAGTATACTTATAATCTAGGGTTAAGATAGTGTACTTATTATACAAATATATTCTTATTATCTTGTCTTATCTTCTACTCTGTACGCATAGAGTAGAAGGTATTTTCTCTTTCCACGCATAGACTATAAGGATTAATTATATAATAGTATTACATAACTTCTCCCCTTTCTCCTATACGCTATAAAGGAATAGACTATCTATTCTATCTGTACGTAGCATACAGACACTTATAATTTTTTCTTTTTATATAAGGTACCCCTTCTCTGCGCTGTACACTATGCCTAATCCTCTTTTATAAGAATATTTCTATTATTTAAATACTATCTCTTCTTTCCTTTTCTATGCCCTTTGCACGACGCTCCTATTAAATTCTTTTTTTACTTCTTATCTCTTTATAATGCCTTTATTCTAACTAGTTAGTGATCGTGCAATTTAATATAGGATAGTAATATAGAGCTACATTATTATAAAGTTTCTAGGGAGGAAGGCTGGCTAGATAGGAAAAAGAGAAGAGGTATAAAAAGGGTTATATAGAGCCCCTTTATAGTTCTTTTCTTTTTTATTCTTATTCTTCTTTTTCTTCTATACGCGTGCCTGCTAAGTATCCCCTTTTTCTATTCTATATAGTATTATTAACCTAGTAAATCTCGCACGCATACACACACACACGCACGCACGTATATATATATATATATATATACTATAGCCCTTATAGGCACTGTTATTAGGCCTTTAGACTTTTTATGCGCTATTATTATTCTTAATAATAGTAGTCTAGAAGTTACTCTACCCATTAAATAGAATGCGAATAGGTGCTTTATGCGCAGTATTTACATTAATATAAGTATATATATTTTTTTATACAGAATTGGCTGCTAATTTCTACTCTTTAGAATAAGAAGACTGCTATTACAGCCCTTCCTTTACATAATATTAAGATTGTGCTTTATAAAAATATAAATTTGGGCTTATAGGTAGCTAAGCTTATTAGATAGGAAGAATACTTCTATATAATACTTATATAGAGCTATGAGCGTGTGCCTACCGCTCTATGCAGAACTTAGTGTAGTAGTACTATAGGGTCTAGCCCTTTTACTAAATACTAGGTTTTGCCTAGCTACTAGGGTAGAGTCTATAACTTCTATATTTAGTAGAGCTGTGGCTTTTGCTATAAGCACTTTGCCTAAAAACTAGGGGGTTTTATATAGTAAATTTCTTTTATTTTAGGAGTGGGCTAGGTTCTTTTATATAAATAGATAAAAATGAAATAAATCTCCTCTTACAATTCTTTTTTTTTTTTTTTTTTTTTTTTTTTTTTTTTTAATTGTATGAAATGAATAGGTGATTTGTATAGTGTAAACTATGTAAAGAAATAGGAAGTACATAGGAAAATAGTATTATAGTAGTTTACTATAGGTAAGTTAAGCTTATATAGAGTCTACTCTATCTATAGAGGCCTTAATCCTAATTTTAAATTAGTTGTGTAAAATTAGCTATGCTAGGATAGCATTTAGAGTCTTCTTTATATACACATTAGCTAAGTTATTCTTTTTATTTATCTATCTAATTTCTTAAATCTTGCGGTTTTTATATAATTCTCTAAGTAATATAATATTAATTATAAGTTTCTTCTCCTAAGTTATGCCAAGTTATATAAGGCACTTATATAGGAATTATAAATCTATGCAGATAACTAGAAGAATCTTTAAAAGATAAAGCATTTATATAAGCTGCTAGATAGTAGTGCTAAGAGTAATAGTATTATTAAAGTCTTCTACTATCCTATATAGCTCACTGGCTAGTACGCTATAGGTAACTCTCTTACACTTAATAGAGTTCTAGTAAAGAATATTGCCTTAGATAGTAAAGCTTATATTTTTTATATAGTGTTCTTCTATAAAAAGAATAATAAATTCTAGCTAAGAGCTAAGGTCCTTATTATTTACAAAAGAATTATCTGTGAAGATAAATAGCTTCGTACAATTTAGGTTTAGAGGGATAAATATAAGCCCTCTACCTAGATTATTTATTTGCCACTAGATTCATGCGTTAAGACTTTTAATATTTTCTATAAATAGCTATATAGTCTAGGCTATAGTAAATAGATTAAAAGCTACTTTAGACTAGTAGATAGAGGTAATATAGGCTTCTTATACGCGCTATGCTACGTATTACTAAGTAGTATCTAGATTTACTAGATTAATTATATAGAGGTTTTCTGCCTATTTCTTTTACTAAAGAATAATTCTATCTTAATTTATATAGATCCTTCTACTATTAAACTTAATAGATTGTGTTATTAAGAGAATAGTCTTTAGCTTTATATAAAACCCTATCTTTTTAAGCTAGTCTTCCTCTCTTTATGCAAAGGCTAGAGTTACTATACTAAGTATATTATTAGTCTATAAGCTAGTAATCTTAAAAACGTCTATTTCTTTATACGTAGCAAGTAAGTAAGAGTTATATATAAAAATCTTTATCCTAAGCCTATCCTTGTAATAGTTATAGTATATTTTAAACTAGTACAGCCCTAATTCTGCTGCATTATAGAGGGGTCATATAATATAAAGAATAGTGTTAGAAGAAAAAGAGTTCTTTATCTTTTTTAGAAGTTTAGCGTATAGCGTACGTAGTAGCTTATTAATAGATTAGATATAGGTCTAGGTAATATCTCTAAGCTTAACGTGCATCCTATATAATTAAATAAGTGTAGGAGCTAGGGCTAGAATAAGTCTTTAGCTTATACGCTAGATTATAGAAAACTATATAAGAATTTATTTCTTTTTTTTATTAGAGTGGCCTGCTAGGATAAGTCTTAACTTTTTATATAACTATATAGATTTCCCTTTAACTTCTTATATAAGGCGAAGATTAAATATTCTTTCTATGTGCTTAGAGGGGTTATATCTTAGTATATTAAAAATACTATTTGCAATTAGAGCGTCCATTTCTATATAATTAGATTCTTTAAATAGTTGCTCTAGCGTTGTAATAATGCTATTTATGTAAAGCTTTAAGGTAAGGGCGAAATTACTATATTCCTTCTTAGTAAAAAAAGATTAGTATAGAGGGTTCTTTTAAGATCTTTCTTTTCTTTTTAGTAGAATCTCTGCATCCTGTGCGGGGGCAAATTCTTTAGAAGACTTTAGGAGTTTTCCTCTCTTTCTAGATTTAGCTAGGTCTATTTGTATAGGCATAGGAGGGTCTATTTTAGGTATTTACTCCTAGGTAGTCTTTTAGTCTCTAGCCTGGCCTGTATGATAGTAGAGTTTAATATATATATATTTAAGCTTAATTGGTCCATTCTTAAGCTCTAGTATTATATTATTTTCTTTAATACTCTTTATCTTATATAGTCTAGTCTATTCCTTCTTTTTTCTCTATACTAGGACTTTAGATCTAAGAGATAGCTAGAAAATATTATATAAAATAGATCTATTTCTAGTGTTAATCGCGTAATAAATATTTACCTTTGCCCTTTTTTCTCTAAGCATTTTTATAGTCTTTTTAATAGCTTACGCCTGTACGGTAAGTTTAAGAGAAGGTAGTAAGTCTTTATTAATTCTTAGGTAAGCGCTAAACACTAGTAAGATTAGTATAATACTATTTAGGCCTACTATATTATTTAGGGCCTTAACTGCTATTTAGAGAATATTTTTATTCTCTATATAGGTGTCTATTTTAGTCCTAAGTATATTATATGCACGGCGTAGTAGAGTATATGCCCTCTCTATTTTTCCTATTATTTAGTGTGCCTCTATAGGCATTTATTTATAGCTACTATCTATAATTTTTGCACGCTATTAAAATTCCTTAAATATAAAGTTTATTTCTAGATTATATATAATATTATCTAGAAATTCTTAGTATACGTTAATCTAGCACTTGCATAGGGCATTCTAAGTATCTTATATAGTTATAGACTTTAAGAAAATAGCTACCTAGAATAATATGTTTATATTTATAATATGCAGTACATTCTTATTCCCTATTTATACAGTATTAATAATAATCTTATAGTTAAAGTGTGTCTTATTCTTAATAGAGAACTTAAATCTCTATAGTACGGGGTTATTCTTCTAGTAGTAATAATAGAACTTCTTTATCTCTTTTAAAATAGAGAAGTCTACTTCTTTTCTTGCGTGTAAGAGCATCTTATATAGGCGTTTTATTTAAGAGTGTTTAAAATAGCGGTGTAGCCGTCTTAATTTAGTCTCTGTAAAAAATAAGACAGATTCTTTATAGCCTAGATTAAAGAATAGATATTCCTACTTTTGTATAATTAGTATAGTTATACTATCTTTGCGTATAATAACGTTTTTAATATTATTAAAGTAGGCTCCTAGTCTGTCCGCATCTATAAGAGAGAGTAGAAAGGAAGTAAGTGTGTTAAGAATATAGTATATAATAGATTCTATAGAGCTATCCTTCTATATAGTGCCTAAAGATGTCTATTATTCCTGTTTACTAAAGCTAATTATGGCATCCCCTAGGGTCTAATTAACCTCTATATATAGGTTCTTTTAAAGAAAGGCTTCTAGCTGTGCTTTTCCTATTATAGAGAATTTTATAGCTCTTATGTCCTAAAGTTTATCTTAGTATTTTATATAGTAATATCTATTAAGAGTAAATTAATGGGCCATCTCTTTCTTCTTATTCTAGTATATATCTTTACCTGTTATACAGTGTAGGTAGAATAAAATAGTAAGGTAGTTAAGTATCTCTTTCTTAGAGCTATAAGTCTCCTCTTTTTTCTCTACTTGCGCATCTTCTTTAGGGTCTTCTTTAAAGTTTTATATATATTGTTCTACATAATTGTATAAGGGGGAGTTATTATACAGATTTATATATATAAAAATATACTATCTTATTGCCTAAGTCTTATCTATTTAAGGGTAGTTAAATAACTAGCATTTCTCTTTATAGCAGATAAAGCATTTCTTCCCCATTATATAGCGTTTAATATTAGGTCTTTCTTTAAAAGGTTTCCTTGTTTCCTTTCCCTAGAAATGTGGGTTTTTTATATAGTTTTAGTAGTATCTTCTATTTATATAGTAGGACTCGCTTTGCTAAGTGTAGAACTAGTTATTTTATTTATTTTTAGTAATCTGCAACGCTACCCTAAGATTACTACTTAAACCTTTATATATAGGTTTAATATTATATAGGGTAGGTTTTAAGTTTAGGTGTCCTTTGCATACTCATATAATAGTAGTATAAAGAGGGAGTTTACTATAGAACTGTGGCTTAAGTGCTCTTTGCGCTAGAGTAAACTTATTAAGTATTGCTTCTAAAGCTTTGTACGTAGATAACTTAGGAGAGTCTCTTCTAGTTTATACGTATAAAATAGTTATCTAGTCTGTCTAGTATTAGCTATAGTTAATATTTGTGTTAAAATAGCTATCTAGCTTCTTATACATAACTTATTATGTGTAATCTAGTTCTATATTATAGAGATAGTAGGAGCTCACACAACTAGTAAGAATACTAGAGAAGATAGCTATGTATAGATCTTCTATAATGCCTAGCCTATAATAGACTTCTTTAAATAATTTACTCTTATCTACTAGGATATTATATAGTTTCCCGCTATAATTATTATCCTTATTCTAGGCCTTCTAAAAGAGGATAATCTTATTAGACTAGTTACGTATAATAGGTTCTATTGTCTCTCTCTTTAATATTAGGGTTTGGAAAAGCTGTGTTCTTAGAATCCCTATGTAATCTAGAAAAGGGGGTATATAGATTATATTCCTTGTAACATATAAGTAGGCTTATACGTAGGCTGTCTTATTAGGGGAGTATTTACCCTTAAAGATTATATTTTTTTCTTGTATAGTAGTGTTCCTTCTTTATACAATCCTCTTATCCCTCTTAATTATATAAGGAAGGCCAGTTAGTTAATCTATAACTTTATAAGTTTAGTAAGGATTACCCCTTTCTCTCTAATTATAGCTAGTATTTCCCTTTGTATAGCCCTATTTACTTTAGTAAAGTAATTTCTTATCTATTCTTTAAAGTCTTTATAGAACGCGTTTACGAAGTCTGCTCTGTAGATTAAAGAGCTATAAAGCTTAATAAGAGTCTAGAACGCGTATAAGGATAGCTTATTTCTATTTAAATCTTATGTAAGGTTAATCTCTGTTATTATCCCTTTAGGATTAGTAAATTTCTAAATTATAGTTCTTAATATTCCTGTTTTTCATTCTAGGTATGCGTACAGATCTTTATCTTAAAAGATTAAACTTCTATATAAAGATCTTTCCTTATCCTCTATTACTAGTTATATATTTTATTTAGGGGCTATAGTTGTCTTTATGCCGCTGGCTTATTTGTACAGCATATAATTATAAGTTATGTATAGCATACTATTATACTTAGCGTTTATATAATTTATTAATATCTAATTTTAGTAATCTTAGTTGCGCGCGAAGAATTAAGATTAATCTCTCTAGTTTGCCTTAGGTTATTCCAATCTTAGGGTCCTAATTTTAGTAGTTCTAGATGCGTACGATCCTAATTAAAGCTATGTATATAAAATAAAGACCTATAGCACTCTAAAGGTAAGACTTTATTATTAGTCTTGCTAGTTTGTAGCTAATATATAGAATATTAACTACTAATTAGTGTTAGTTAGAGTTTAGCCACAAAATAGCTAGGTTAGGAGTATACTCATAACCTAGGATTAAGATAGTGTACTTATTATACGAATATATTCCTATTGTCTTGTCTTATCTTCTACTCCGTACGCATGAAGTAGAAGGTATTTCCCCTTTCTACGCATAGACTATAAGGATTAGTTATGTGATAGTATTATATGACTTCTCTTCTCTCTTCTATGCGCTGTAAAGGAATAGACTATCTATTCTATCTGCACGTAGCGTACGGATAATAATTCTCCTCTTTTAAAAACCTTTGTAAAGTTCTTTTTGAAATATCCAAATCATTTAATAATAATAACTCTTTATTTTCAATTTTTGGAAATTTCGCTAACTCCCTATTAATAACTCTTTTTTTTCTATTTTCTACCTCTAATTAGTCCACTTTTAGTCTTATGTAAATTAAGAGTAGTTTTATCAAAAGACTTATTTTTCTTATTAATACGCTTAATTGCGTTATAAATAGACGATTTAGGCTTTTTTAAAATATTTGAAATAGTATTAATAGATATATTATTAGTATATAATTCTTCTATCTTTTCCTTTAATTTTGAGAATTTTGGAGCCATTTTAAGGAAATAGGTGTTTAGAATTTAAAAGTAGAAAGATATTACTATAAATTAAGAAACTAACTAAAAATCACGTGATTTAAGCTTACGTAATATTTACTCTAAAATTAAGTATAATACTATTTAAATAGTTAGTTAGTAAACTAGTTTCATAAATTGGGTCACGTGGTTAACGCTAACTATATTAAGTTAGAGAATAAAAAAAAGGAAAATTTATACGCTAAATAAAAAAATATCACTAAATTAATTTTAGACTTTTTTTTTACTTAACTTTAGCTAATTTTTAAAAAATAAATTAACGCTATTTTATAAAGTACTAATTCTAAAAATATTATTTACTACTTTCTCTATAACTTTAATATTTAGAAAAAAATTTAAAGCATTTACTAAATTTACTATAATACTTTAAAAAGTATAAGATTTTTTAAAGATCTTTTAATTTGTTACCCTACTGTAGTAATAAGTATTAGTTCTTAGTTATAATATTATTAAGTGCTTAATAATTAATGTATAGTTAGAGTTCTCTATTCTTTTTAAATATAAACATGAATAGACTTGCTGCAGGTAACTTTAAGAATTATATATATTTTTTTATAAGATTCTTCTTAATAAAGTTCTTTTTTTATTAGAGTTCTTTTCCTAACTTACTATATAATAGTTTAAAGAGTAGTGTTTTTCCTTCTTCTAGGTTAATTATATAATTCTAGGGTTAGTATTTAAGTAAGTTTACTTTTCCTTCCTCTTCCTAAAATAAATGACTCTATTCTTTATATTTATTAGGGATGTTATAAATTATATATTTCTTTACATTCTTACGCTTAGTAACCTAGTAGTTTCTACTAGTATTTATTAAGGTTAATTTATATTTATTAACTTTTAATTATATAATTATAGTATTAATAGCTCTCTTATCTACTACCTAGTTTATATAGTATATAGACTTTATGTTACAATTAAAGCAAGAAACCGTAGAATAATAGGAAAGAATTACACGCAGGATATTAGTAACAGGGACATAGCTAATAAAAGAACATACGCTAGCCTATAGAGTAAGCTAGATAAAGTATTACGTAATCTAGATCCTATTAAGAGAATAGAATCTAGGAAGCTTATAGAACTTAATAGGAGCTATTAACTAGCTCCTACAGGAATAAAGGAATTTATAAGAGATAACTTAGAAGCTAGAGATAATAAAGGATAAATAGACTAGTATATAGTATAGAATACTCTCTATATATTTCCTATTCTTTATAGTTAACTCTTATACGGCTTTAAGTACATTTCTTTATATAGATTAGTAATACTCTTAGTTAGTTATTCTATTATATATAGAATTAAATTATTTACATAACCTCTTTGCACCACGCTACGCTTTTAAACTACTAAATATTTATAAGACTTACAATTGTCTTCCTGCCCTTACCTAGATTAGAATTAAATAAGTATAATTCCTTATAACACTTTGACTACCTAAAAGTCTTAAAATAATAATATAGTGTAATTTACTATAGTAAGCTTAGCCTTAGGGCCTATAATAAGCGTAATTAAGCTATTAAGAGTATAGGCAGAAGAGCTAAAATAGCTAAAAGCTTAGGTGGCTGTAATAATAGCACTAAAATAGAAGATTCCTATTAAAATTTCTAAAAACTATAATAGCGGGCAAACTAAGCTTAAAACATTCTTTACTAATATAGAACTATACTGCTAATTTAACTAAGATATCTTTAACACTAATTAGTCTAAGATTCTAGCAGCCTTTATACACTTAAAGGGTAAAGCAGCTAAGTAATTACGCCCTCTAATAGAAGACTATTTATTATATAAACATGACCCTAGCTAATAAGACAAAGTAACAAAAAAGGCCTTTACCTCTTAGAAAGGATTTAAGAACTAACTTTAACTTATATTTAAAAAAATTAATAAGAAAAAATAAGCAAAAAGATAAATTTAATAGCTTAAGCAGACTAGGTTTATAAAAGTATATATAGAGGAGTTTAGACAGCTGCAAGCTAAGATTAGTTAAAATAATACTCTATTATAGGTAGCCTACTATAACAGCCTTAAGGAAATAATTAAAGATAAACTTATATATTATAATAAAATAAAATCCCTAGAAGCGCTAATAGAACTAGTTATATAAATAGATAACTAACTCTATAAGAGATAAATAGAAAAGAAAGAGTCTAGCAAAATCTTATACTAAAATATAGCTAATACTAAATAACAAAAAAAAGAGCAGAGGGACTATAATAGAGATATTATTATAACTAATAAAGCCCATAAAAAATAATAGTTTAAGAAAAAGAATAAGCGTAATTACTAAAATAATAAACTATTAGACAAAGAGAGGCAGAGGCGTTTTAATAAAAAGGCCTACTTAGGCTGTGAATAATAGGAACACTTTAAATAGAATTGTCTAGAATAAAATAAGCTTAAAGAAAAATGAGCCCGGACTATAAGAGTATAAATAACTACTTTAAAAGAACTAAATAAAGAGAATAAAATTTCTAAATTAGATCTAGAAGGAGTACAGATATAGGCTAAATATATTTAATTTTATAAAAAAGAAATCTAGAAATATTTATTTAAGAAAGTCTATTAAGTATATGTAAGCGGAATGCACTAAACTAGAAATTATTAAAAAGAAGTTTACGTCTAAGACACGTTAGCTAGTATAACTTTTACTCTTATAGAGAAATAATAAGAACTAGTTCTAGACCTATACTTATAGATCTGTATATAATCCTAATACTATAAGTTAGGATAGTATTAATACTATAAGAAAAAATATTAAATATATTAAAGACTGTAAGATAAAGCTTGCAAGAAGCTAGAAGACTATTTATATAAGTATATTTTTATTAGCGCATATAAAGTAGCAACTTACTACTTACACTATAAAAAAGCCTAAAAAATAAAGTATCTCTATCTAGGATAGATAGCGTGCTATAATAACTACTATAATAACTACTAAAGATATAAACACGCTAATAAATAGTAGTTCTAGAGCTTACTCTTAGAATATATCTTAGGAATTAGCATATGCAGCGCTAATTATAGAATAAAATATAATATAGAATACTAGAATATTACCTATTAGAAGTATTATAAAATAAAATACTTTACGCATATATACGCACGCAAAGAGAATATAGTAAACTTATTTAGTAATAAATATAAAGACTTATAAGCTAATAAATATATTATAGAAAACTGCAAATAGCACAGCTAGAATAATATAAAAGTAGAAATAGAATATCTTAATAAGGCTAGAGCTATATTTAATAAACTATATATAGAGTGCGGAAAAGAGAAGAATCCTATATAACTTTAGAACTAACTAAAAGTTAAGAGTAACACTAATAATAAGTTAGAAAACTAGAGTACTACTAGAAATAGAACTATACTAGTAAAGGCGCCTTTATAAAGGTTTATAAAGTAGACTAAGATAATAGACTGCACTTAATAAAAGAAGTTATAATTAGTAAATACTAAGTAACTGCGCTTATAAATTCTAGTGCTACTAGATATCTAATATCTTCTAAAATAGTAGAGAAGTATAACCTACTATACTAGAATAAGGTAATACTTATTTAAATTAAGATAATAGATAAGATATTTTTTTAAGAATATAGTAAAGGCTAGCTACGCCTAGAAATAATGCTATTACTAGTTAGCCTAAATAGACTCTAGAGCTAATATAGCTTTATAATAATAGATCTTAAAAGCTTAGAAGTAATTATTAGTTATAATTAGCTAATATAATATAATCCTATTATTAACTAGTAGAAGAAAACTATACGCAGCTAAGAGCCTATAATAAAGATTACTAGCGTATAAAAGTTATAAATAAGCCTAAAAATTTAATATAAATCTTAGAAAGAGGGAACCAGCCAAAAAATAACTATATAATAAGTATTACCTTATAAGTTTGCAAAGATCTACAAGAAAGATCCTTAAAAGATAAAAGTTATATAAATATAAAAAAGTAAGCTTTAAAAAAAAGGGTAAGAAACCCTATTTATCCCTAAGAAATACTAGAATTTTATAGAACTCTTTTATAAGAAAAATGGCGAAACGCTTCTAGAGCACTAAGAGTAAAATTATAAGATTTACTTATAGAATAGTGCAAAGCTATATCTAGAGTAACTATAATCTTTATTATAGGATTAGCAAGAAGAGCTGATAGAATAGCTAAGAAAGAACTTAAAATAAAAGTTTATATAACTTAGTAAGAGCCTAATGGCCTCTGCTATACTATTTATACTAAAGAAAAATAAATAATTATAACTATACGTAGATTACTAACAGCTAAATAATAAAACTATTAAAAACTAATATCTATTACCGCTAATAATAGAGCTTATAAATTAACTCTAGAGAGCAAAATGGTTTATAAAGTTTAATATATAGAATAGCTTTTACTAAATCCATATAGCTAAAGGGCATGAATAAATAACTACTTTTAGAACAAGATATAAACTATATAAGTTTATAGTTATACTAATAGGACTTACTAATGCTCTAGTTATATTCTAAGTAGTAGTAAATAAGGCACTTTATAAATACTTAGACGTGTTCTACACTATATACCTAGATAATATTCTAGTATACTCTAGAGAATTACTTAAAGAACACGTATAGCATGTACACAAAGTACTTAATAAGATAAGAGAGTATTAACTACTCCTATATTTAAATAAGTGTAAATTCTACATAATAAAAACTAAGTATCTAGAATTTATTATTTTATAAAAAGGGATTGCTATAGACCTAAAGAAGATATTTATAGTATAGAAATGGCCACAACCTAAGTTAGTAAAGGACATATAATCTTTCCTAGGATTTACTAATTTCTACTAAAAGTTTATTATTAATTATTCTAAAACGACGGCACCCTTAACTAAGATTATAAAAAAAGAAGTAGGGTTTAAGTAGAAAGAAAAGTAACGCATAGCGTTTAAAAATCTAAAGAAATTATTTCTCTTAGCACCCCTTCTACAGATATTTAACTTATAAAGAAAAATATAAGTTAAAATAGACGCATTTAACTATGCACTAGAAGTAGTGCTAGCCTAATAATATAATAATAAAAAATAGAGACTAGTATTTTTTTACTTATAAAAGTTCTCTAAAGCAGAGCTTAATTATAATATTTATAATAAGGAATTGCTTAGAGTAGTAAACGCCTTTAAATAATAGGAAACCTAACTTATGAGTGCACTTATAAAGATAGAGGTATAAATAGACTATATAAACCTTACTAGCTTTATAACAACAAAGAAGCTTAATAAATAATAAGTATAATAGATAAAATTCCTCGCAAACTTTAACTTTATAATTTACTATTAATTAGAAATCTTAAATAGCGCGACAGATGCCTTAAGTAAAAGATTAGATCTTATAAAAGATAAACTAGATCTACATAATATAGTGCTAAAGAAGTAATAAGATAGCACTCTATAATATAATTAGTTAAGAGAATAGTATTAGACGCTAAGAATAAAAGTGCAAAAGACTACTAAAGAACTAATAAAACGCGATTACTAATAATAAAAGATTATAAAAATACAAAATATATTTTAGCTTATTAAGGAGCTCTATAAGTTATAAGAATAGGAACACCTAGGCATAAAAGAAACAACATATTATATTATAAATAAATATACTATCTCTAAACTTAAATAAATAGTTACTAAGAAAATAAGCAACTATTTAGCCTATTATAAAAATAAGTCTAAGAAATATAAGTCTTATAAATTTCTATAATTCTTGCTAGCGGCACAGCGCCTATAGTAAAGTATAATAATAAATTTTATAGTAAAACTCCCAAAATCGCCACAACTTAGAATAAGACAAATATGTAACACTATTATAGTAATAGTAAATAGACTTATAAAAGCAGCCAAGTTTAAACTTATAAAGAAAGTTATAATAGCTAAGAAACTAGCTTATAAAGTTAATAACGCACTATTTATAGAATATAATCTACTAGAAGAATTTATTATAGACTAAGATAAACTGTTCACTTCTAAGTATTAGGACACGTTTATAGTAGAACTAGACATAAATAAAAAGCTATTAATAAGCTTCTATTTCTAAATAAATAGGTAAATAGAGTATATAAACTAGACACTTAAGTAGTATCTATAATTCTATATAAATAAGTAATAAGATAATTAGGTAGAACTCTTACTAATAGCGTAGTTAACCTATAATAGCGCTAGATTAAGTATAATAGGGTACTTACTATATTATGCAAATTATAAATATAAGCTAGTAGTTTATTAGAACCTAAGGGATGTGGAAAGTATTTTTATAGGAGTAGAGGATAAGGCTTAGAAAATAAAAGAACTCTATAGAACTCTATAAAAAAGAATTACTTATAAAGCTATTATAGTATTATAAAATGCAAATAAATAAAGGATTAAAAGACTAACCCTTAAAAAGGGGGATAAAGTATTTCTATTATAAAAAAACCTTAAAATAAAAAGACTAAGCAAAAAACTAGACTATTTAAGGGTAAGACTCTTTAAAGTTAAAGAGATAAAAGGGCTAGTTACAATAAAATTACTTTTACCTATTAGAATAAAAACCTACTCTACCTTCTATAAGAATTTACTTAAACTAGCACTACTAAACGCTATAATTAAAATCTAGCTAAAGCTAGAAGATAATAAGTATAAGATTAAGAATATTAAGAACTTAAAAATAGTTAAAGATTAGTAATAATATTTAATAAAATAAAAAGAATAGCTAGAATAATACAACACATAGAAATTAAAGAAAAACCTTATAAACTGCAAGAAATAGCTAAAGAACTTTTAGTAAAAGTAGTAGGAAAATTAGTTTTAGAGCAGCTACGCCCTAGAACGTATAGTTTAAACTCTACTAGAAAAATAGAAAGATTAAAAAAAGAGTTAATTAAGAAAGAATTAGCCTATAACTAGTCTAGATTAGTTAAAGATATAAATAGTAATATAATAAATAAAGCGTTAGTAATTCTACTCTTTACAGCCTTTCTTTTTAAAGCCTTTATTATATTAGTTATGTAGGTGTTATGCGTAGTAAAAGCCTATTTTTCTTCTTTAGTCTAAGTAATTTCTAGTCTTAAATAAGTAATCTTAGCTTTAGTAGCTAGAAGCGCTAAACGCTTTTAATATTTTACTAACTAAATGCGCTTTTACTCTTTCTTAGAAACTTATAAGCTATACTTCGCATAAACTATAATATAAACTATATACTTACTAGAGATAGTATTTATAAAGCACTTTAGGACCCTCTCTAATATATACTTCTTACACTTCACTATTATTACTAAACCTTAATTATAGACCTAGTTAGCATAAGCCTAATATTTATTAGTTAAAAATAGTTTTAGTATCTTAAACATAATCAGGAAGGTAAGTAGAACTCTAGAAAAAAATAAAGTAGAAATACTATACTTTTATACTTATAATAAATGTAAGGATAATTGCAATACTAATAAACTACGCTATAGAAATAAGTAGAGACTATTAAAATAATAACCTTAAATAAGGGGGTAATGTTATAATTAAAGTAAGAAACTATAGAATAATAAAAAAGAATTATATGCAGGATATTAGTAATAGAAACATAGCTAATAAAAGAATATACGCTAGCCTATAAAGTAAGCTAGATAAAATATTACGTAATCTAGATTTTACTAAGGAAATAAGATCTAAAAAGCCTATAAAACTTAGTAAAAGCTATTAACTAGCTTCTACAGGAATAAAGAAATTTATAGAAAATAACCTAGAAGCTAGAGATAATAAAGAATAGATAGACTAGTATATAGTATAGAACGCTCTCTATACATTTCCTATTCTTTATAGTTAACTCTTATACAGCTTTAAGTATATCTCTTTATATAGATTAGCAATACTCTTAGTTAGTTATTCTATTATATATAGAATTAAATTATTTACATAACCTCTTTACACTATATTATACTTTTAAACTACTAAATATCTGCAAGGCTTATAATTGTCTTTTTACTCTTACCTAGATTAGAATTAGATAAGTATAACCTCTTATAACACTTTACTTATAGTGTATAGTTATAGCGCTATAATAAAACTTCTTTTTAATCTAGTCTATTTATAAGTTATGTCTTTATAACTAAGAATTTCTAAGAATTATATTATAGTGTTCTTCCTCTATAATATCTAGAGTAATTTATTTTATATAGTTATAGATCTTAAGCGTCACTTTAATTTTAAATTTTACTAAGACTAATTCTAATATTAGTTATCTATTTATAATATAGATTACGTAGAGTCTTCTCTTATATTATTTTCTAAGTTTTACTCTTTTAATAAGTTTTATTACTATAAGGTTCTCTTCTACTTCTAAGTCTAATAGTGTCTTTATTTATACCTTTCTATTAAGCTATACTAGTAGTTTAATTAATAATACATAGTTAGCTACTATTATATTTATTTATTTTATAGCTTTATAAATATTAAGATTATAAGAGTAGCTAGTTCTAGAGGTTAAGATTAGTTTTTAGATAGAAGTACTTATTAGTAGAAAAGTAGTATTAACTACGTAAGCAGGTTAAAGGGGCTGTTAGTATTAGTATTATAAAGATACTAAATTAATAATAAGACCTAAGTAAATCTAAATAATAGATTAATAAATAGGTTAAATATAAGTATTTAGCAAGATACTTATCTTCCTATATATATAACTAATCTTATAAATTCTATAGTTCTATATTATCCCATGCGTAGTACTTTATAATATAGTTAGTTATGTGCTTAGAATGTCCTATAGTCTTAGTATATAGAATAACGTAGGATATTATATAACTAAGTAGGACTAGAATTTATCTTTATTATAAGAGAAGTCTATCCTATCTTTAATAATTACTTATTTCTTAAATCTTAATATTATCCTCCTCCTTCTAATATATACTCTTATGCATTACTAATGCCATCCTAAAGTACTATCTATTATTATTTAGTAGGAAATTAGATTAACGCTATTAGTTAATTAGTTATAGTGTCCTATAAGTATTATGTTATAAGAGGTTATACTTACCTAATCCTAATCTAGGTAAGAGTAAAAAGATAATTATAAGCCTTATAAATATTTAGTAGTTTAAAAGCGTAGCGTAGTGTAAAGAGATTATGTAAATAATCTAATTCTATATATAATAAAATAACTAACTAAGAGTATTGCTAATTTGTATAAAGAGATGTACTTAAAGCCATATAAGAATTAACTATAAAGAATAGGAAATGTATAGAGAGTATTTTATACTATATGTTAGTTTATCTATTCTTTATTATCTTTAGCTTCTAAGTTATTTCCTATAAATTTCCTTATTCCTGCAGGAGCTAGTTAATGACTTCTACTAAGTTTTATAAGCTTCTTAGATCTTATTTCCTTAATAGAATTTAAGTTATATAATACCTTATCTAGTTTATCCTATAGACTAGTGTGTATTCTTTTATTAGCTATGTTCTTATTACTAATATCCTGCGTATAATTCTTTTTTATTATTTTATAGGTTCTTGCTTTAATTATAATATTACTCCCCTATTTAAGGTTATTATTCTAATAGCCTCTACTTATTTCTACAGTATAGTTTATTAGCGTTATAATTATTCTTGCATTTATTATAAGTATAAAGGTATAGCGTTTCTGCTTTATTTCTTTTTAGAGTTTTACTTATCTTTTTAATTATGTCTAAGATACTAAAATTATTTTTAATTAATAAATATTAGACTTATGCTAACTAAGTTTATAATTAAGATTTAGTAATAATAGTAAAGTGTAAGAGGTATATATTAAAGGGGGTTCTAAAGTGCTTTATAAATACTATCTCTAGTAAGTATATAGTTTATATTATAGTTTATGCGAAGTATAGCTTATAAGTTTCTAAGAAAGAGTAAAAGCGCATTTAGTTAGTAAAATATTAAAAGCGTTTAGCGCTTCTAGCTACTAAAGCTAAGATTACTTATTTAAGACTAGAAATTACTTAGACTAAAGAAGAAAAATAGGCTTTTACTACGCATAACACCTACATAACTAATATAATAAAGGCTTTAAAAAGAAAGGCTGTAAAGAGTAGAATTACTAACGCTTTATTTATTATATTACTATTTATATCTTTAACTAATCTAGACTAGTTATAGGCTAATTCTTTCTTAATTAACTCTTTTTTTAATCTTTCTATTTTTCTAGTAGAGTTTAAACTATACGTTCTAGGGCGTAGCTGCTCTAAAACTAATTTTCCTACTACTTTTACTAAAAGTTCTTTAGCTATTTCTTGCAGTTTATAAGGTTTTTCTTTAATTTCTATGTGTTGTATTATTCTAGCTATTCTTTTTATTTTATTAAATATTATTACTAATCTTTAACTATTTTTAAGTTCTTAATATTCTTAATCTTATACTTATTATCTTCTAGCTTTAGCTAGATTTTAATTATAGCGTTTAGTAGTGCTAGTTTAAGTAAATTCTTATAGAAGGTAGAGTAGGTTTTTATTCTAATAGGTAAAAGTAATTTTATTGTAACTAGCCCTTTTATCTCTTTAACTTTAAAGAGTCTTACCCTTAAATAGTCTAGTTTTTTGCTTAGTCTTTTTATTTTAAGGTTTTTTTATAATAGAAATACTTTATCCCCCTTTTTAAGGGTTAGTCTTTTAATCCTTTATTTATTTGCATTTTATAATACTATAATAGCTTTATAAGTAATTCTTTTTTATAGAGTTCTATAGAGTTCTTTTATTTTCTAAGCCTTATCCTCTACTCCTATAAAAATACTTTCCACATCCCTTAGGTTCTAATAAACTACTAGCTTATATTTATAATTTGCATAATATAGTAAGTACCCTATTATACTTAATCTAGCGCTATTATAGGTTAACTACGCTATTAGTAAGAGTTCTACCTAATTATCTTATTACTTATTTATATAGAATTATAGATACTACTTAAGTGTCTAGTTTATATACTCTATTTACCTATTTATTTAGAAATAGAAGCTTATTAATAGCTTTTTATTTATGTCTAGTTCTACTATAAACGTGTCCTAATACTTAGAAGTGAACAGTTTATCTTAGTCTATAATAAATTCTTCTAGTAGATTATATTCTATAAATAGTGCGTTATTAACTTTATAAGCTAGTTTCTTAGCTATTATAACTTTCTTTATAAGTTTAAACTTGGCTGCTTTTATAAGTCTATTTACTATTACTATAATAGTGTTACATATTTGTCTTATTCTAAGTTGTGGCGATTTTGGGAGTTTTACTATAAAATTTATTATTATACTTTACTATAGGCGCTGTGCCGCTAGCAAGAATTATAGAAATTTATAAGACTTATATTTCTTAGACTTATTTTTATAATAGGCTAAATAGTTGCTTATTTTCTTAGTAACTATTTATTTAAGTTTAGAGATAGTATATTTATTTATAATATAATATGTTGTTTCTTTTATGCCTAGGTGTTCCTATTCTTATAACTTATAGAGCTCCTTAATAAGCTAAAATATATTTTGTATTTTTATAATCTTTTATTATTAGTAATCGCGTTTTATTAGTTCTTTAGTAGTCTTTTGCACTTTTATTCTTAGCGTCTAATACTATTCTCTTAACTAATTATATTATAGAGTGCTATCTTATTACTTCTTTAGCACTATATTATGTAGATCTAGTTTATCTTTTATAAGATCTAATCTTTTACTTAAGGCATCTGTCGCGCTATTTAAGATTTCTAATTAATAGTAAATTATAAAGTTAAAGTTTGCGAGGAATTTTATCTATTATACTTATTATTTATTAAGCTTCTTTGTTGTTATAAAGCTAGTAAGGTTTATATAGTCTATTTATACCTCTATCTTTATAAGTGCACTCATAAGTTAGGTTTCCTATTATTTAAAGGCGTTTACTACTCTAAGCAATTCCTTATTATAAATATTATAATTAAGCTCTGCTTTAGAGAACTTTTATAAGTAAAAAAATACTAGTCTCTATTTTTTATTATTATATTATTAGGCTAGCACTACTTCTAGTGCATAGTTAAATGCGTCTATTTTAACTTATATTTTTCTTTATAAGTTAAATATCTGTAGAAGGGGTGCTAAGAGAAATAATTTCTTTAGATTTTTAAACGCTATGCGTTACTTTTCTTTCTACTTAAACCCTACTTCTTTTTTTATAATCTTAGTTAAGGGTGCCGTCGTTTTAGAATAATTAATAATAAACTTTTAGTAGAAATTAGTAAATCCTAGGAAAGATTATATGTCCTTTACTAACTTAGGTTGTGGCCATTTCTATACTATAAATATCTTCTTTAGGTCTATAGCAATCCCTTTTTATAAAATAATAAATTCTAGATACTTAGTTTTTATTATGTAGAATTTACACTTATTTAAATATAGGAGTAGTTAATACTCTCTTATCTTATTAAGTACTTTGTGTACATGCTATACGTGTTCTTTAAGTAATTCTCTAGAGTATACTAGAATATTATCTAGGTATATAGTGTAGAACACGTCTAAGTATTTATAAAGTGCCTTATTTACTACTACTTAGAATATAACTAGAGCATTAGTAAGTCCTATTAGTATAACTATAAACTTATATAGTTTATATCTTGTTCTAAAAGTAGTTATTTATTCATGCCCTTTAGCTATATGGATTTAGTAAAAGCTATTCTATATATTAAACTTTATAAACCATTTTGCTCTCTAGAGTTAATTTATAAGCTCTATTATTAGCGGTAATAGATATTAGTTTTTAATAGTTTTATTATTTAGCTGTTAGTAATCTACGTATAGTTATAATTATTTATTTTTCTTTAGTATAAATAGTATAGCAGAGGCCATTAGGCTCTTACTAAGTTATATAAACTTTTATTTTAAGTTCTTTCTTAGCTATTCTATCAGCTCTTCTTGCTAATCCTATAATAAAGATTATAGTTACTCTAGATATAGCTTTGCACTATTCTATAAGTAAATCTTATAATTTTACTCTTAGTGCTCTAGAAGCGTTTCGCCATTTTTCTTATAAAAGAGTTCTATAAAATTCTAGTATTTCTTAGGGATAAATAGGGTTTCTTACCCTTTTTTTTAAAGCTTACTTTTTTATATTTATATAACTTTTATCTTTTAAGGATCTTTCTTGTAGATCTTTGCAAACTTATAAGGTAATACTTATTATATAGTTATTTTTTGGCTGGTTCCCTCTTTCTAAGATTTATATTAAATTTTTAGGCTTATTTATAACTTTTATACGCTAGTAATCTTTATTATAGGCTCTTAGCTGCGTATAGTTTTCTTCTACTAGTTAATAATAGGATTATATTATATTAGCTAATTATAACTAATAATTACTTCTAAGCTTTTAAGATCTATTATTATAAAGCTATATTAGCTCTAGAGTCTATTTAGGCTAACTAGTAATAGCATTATTTCTAGGCGTAGCTAGCCTTTACTATATTCTTAAAAAAATATCTTATCTATTATCTTAATTTAAATAAGTATTACCTTATTCTAGTATAGTAGGTTATACTTCTCTACTATTTTAGAAGATATTAGATATCTAGTAGCACTAGAATTTATAAGCGCAGTTACTTAGTATTTACTAATTATAACTTCTTTTATTAAGTGCAGTCTATTATCTTAGTCTACTTTATAAATCTTTATAAAGGCGCCTTTACTAGTATAATTCTACTTTTAGTAGTGCTCTAGTTATCTAACTTATTATTAGCGTTACTCTTAACTTTTAGTTAGTCTTAAAGTCATGCAGGATTCTTCTCTTTTCTATACTTTATATATAGTTTATTAAATATAGCTCTAGCCTTATTAAGATATTCTATTTTTACTTTTATATTATTCTAGCTATGCTATTCGCAGTTTTCTATAACGCATTTATTAGCTTATAAGTCTTTATATTTATTACTAAATAAGTTTATTACATTTTCTTTGTATGCGCATATATGCGTAAAGTATTTTATTTTATAATGCTTTTAATAAGTAATATTCTAGTATTCTATATTATATTTTACTCTATAATTAGCGCTGCATATGCTAATTTCTAAAATATATCTTAAGAGTAGGCTCTAGAGCCACTATTTATTAGCATGTTTATGCCTTTAGTATTTATTATAGTAGTTATTATAGCACGCTATCTATCCTAAGTAAAAATACTTTACTTTCTAGGCTTTCTTATAGTGCAAGTAGTAAGTCGCTACTTTATATACGCTAGTAGGGATATATTTATATAAATAGTCTCCTAGCTTTTTGCAAGCTTTATCTCGCAGTCTTTAGTATATTTAATATTTTTTTCTTATAGTATTAATACTATCCTAACTTATAGTATTAGAATTGTATACAGATCTGCGAGTACAGGTCTAGAACTAGTCCTTATTATTTTTCTATAAGGGTAAGAATTATACTAGCTAATATGTCTTAAACGCAAACTTTTTTTTAGTAATTCTTAGTTTAGTGCATTCTACTTATATATACCTAATAGACTTTCCTAAATAGGTATTTCTAGATTTCTTTTTTATAGAGCTAGATATATTTAGTCTATATCTATACTCCTTCTAGATCTAATTTAGAGATTTTATTCTCTTTGTCTAGTTCTTTTAGAGTAGTTATTTATACTCTTATAGTCTATGCTTATTTTCCTTTAAGCTTATTTTATTCTAAATAATTCTATTTAAAGTGTCCCTACTATTTATAGTCTAGACAGGCCTTTTTATTAAAACGCCTCTACCTCTCTTTGTCTAATAGTCTATTATTTTAGTAATTACGCTTGTTCTTTTTCTTAAACTATTATTTTTTATGGGCTTTATTAGTTATAATAATATTTCTATTATAGTCCCTCTACTCTTTTCTTTATTATTTAGTGTTAACTATATTCTAGTATAGAATTTTGCTAGACCCTTTCTTTTCTATTTATTTCTTGTAGAGTTAATTATTTACTTATACGGCCAGTTCTATTAGCGCTTTTAGGGATTCTATTTTATTATAATATATAAGTTTGTCTTTAATTATTTCCTTAAGGCTATTATAGTAGGCTACCTATAGTAGGGTATTATTTTAACTAATCTTAGCTTGCAGTTGTCTAAACTCCTCTATATATACTTTTACGGACCTAGTCTACTTAAACTATTAAATCTATCTTTTTACTTATTTTTCCTTATTAACTTTTCTAAATATAAGTTATAGTTAGTTCTTAAATTCTCTCTAAGAGGTAAAGGCCTTCTTTATCACTTTATCCTATTAGCTAGAGTCGTGTTTATATAATAAATAGTTTTCTATTAAAGGGCGTAGCCACTTAGCTGCTTTACCCTCTAAGTGCATAAAGACTACTAGAATCTTAGACTAATTAGTATTAAAGATGTCTTAGTTAAATTAGTAGTATAATTCTATATTAGTAAGGAATATTTTAAGCCTAGTTTACCCGCTATTATAGTTTTTAAAAATCTTAATAAGGATTTTCTATTTTAGTGTCATTATTACAGCTATCTAGACTTTTAACTATTTTAGCTCTTTTATCTATACTCTTAATAGCTTAACTGCGCTTATTATAAGCCCTAAGACTAAGCTTACTATAATAGGTTACACTATATTATTATTTTAAGACTTTTAGGTAGTTAAAGTATTATAAGGAGTTATACTTACCTAATCCTAATTTAGGTAAGAGTAGAAAGACAATTGTAAGCCTTATAGATATTTAGTAGTTTAAAAGCGTAGTATAGTGCAAAGAGGTTGTGTAAATAATCTAATTCTATATATAATAGAATAACTAACTAAGAGTATTGCTAATCTATATAAAGAGATATACTTAAAGCTGTATAAGAGTTAACTATAAAGAATAGGAAATATATAAAGAGCGTTCTATACTATATACTAGTCTATTTATTCTTCGTTATTTCTAGCTTCTAAGTTATTTTCTATAAATTCCCTTATTCTTATAGGAGTCAGTTAATAGCTCCTATTAAGTTCTATAAACTTCTTAGATTCTATCCCCTTAGCAGAATCTAGGTTATATAATATCTTATTTAGCTTGCCCTGCGAGCTAGCGTGTGTCCTTTTATTAGCTATGTTTCTATTACTAATATCCTGCGTGTAATTCTTTCCTATTATTCTACGGTTTCTTGCTTTAATCGTAACATATTACGTAAAGAAGAGTGTTAAATATTAAATATTATCTTTAAAGATAGTATATAGGAATTACTATAAAAATAGAATTTCTAAATATAAGCTAGTAGAACCTATTATTCCTAATTTTTTTTAAATAAATTCTAAAGTAGCTTATCTTAAAAAGTTAGAGGATAACATAGTTACTAAAAAAGAGGTAGTTATAGTAACTCTTTAGACTACCTATGTAAAGCGTAACTACTTATTAAAATAAAAGCGTTTGTTAAAAGAACATAAGTAAAAGTTACTAGAAGATTTAATGCGTTACGTAGACAAGATTAAATATCTAGAGGGTTTAGAGAACTTAGGTAGTAATATTACTTAACTTAAAAATAGTTTAATACCTAGGCTATTAGCGCTAGATTGAGTAATATATTCTCCTCCTATAAATCTTAAGTTATTAAAGTCTAGTCCTTTAGTTCCTGTACCTCCTTCTAGTGCTTAGGTATATTACTATTTTTTTTAGTTAACTGGTTTCTGTGGTCCGTGCTCTTAACCCTTTATTAAGACTAAGATTATAGTAAAATCTTAAGCCTTGCGTCCTTATCGCACTATTTCTATTTTAGTATATTATATTCTTCTTTGTAACAGTAGACTTATTTTACTATAGTATTCATTTAGCTTTTACTAATAGTTACTTAGATTTTATTTAAGTTCTTATATGTTTTTACTGCTAAGATATCCTTTCTATATAATAAGATACTTATTATTTTCTTATCCTAAGCTATATTATATATTAAGAATACATTTTACTTTAAATTCTGTTTCTTCCTTAGCTTAGTAATAGAAGATTATTTAAACTAGCGTTTTTAGGTTAGCTAGTTCTAATAATAATATATAGAATACTAAATATATCTTTACGTCTAGCAGTAATTCCAATTTGTAGTTTACTAGTAATATTTATTTAGAAATAAAAAATAGTCTAACTTTAATATAATCTAGTTTCTTGTGCTTTTTTTTTTAAGTTTAAAGATTCTTTATAAGTAAGTATACTTTATCTCTCTTTTTTAGCTAAGGTGCCGTTTTTCGTTTCTTATTAATATAGGAAATTATTTATTATTATAACTTCTTAAGACTTTCTTATAATTCTCTATATATTTTCTTTATAATTTCTGCTGTTCTCACAGCTTCTTCTATGTTTATAGTTATTAGTAGTACTTAGTTAAAGAGATGTGGGTGTTTTCTATAATTTGCGTAGTATAGCGTTATTTTTATTATTACTAATTCTTTATTGTTATATACTATTTATACTAAAGGTAATAGTAAAACCCAATTACCCTTTCTCTTATTATAGTAGATGCGTAAATACGTTTTTATAGTCTAGTTTATACGTTCTATTTGTTTATCTGTTTGTGGATAGTAAGCTATTAATAGCTTTTATTTTATTTTAATAAGTGCTATAAGTGTTATCTAATAATTAGATGTAAAGAGCTTATCTCTATTACTAATAATTATCTTTATTATGCCGTAGTATCTTACAAGTCTATTAAAAATAAAGTATTTTAACTAGTCTGCAGTGCATTCCTTCTTATAAGATATTATCTTAATATATTTTATAAATCTATCTATAATAACTAATATTATATTATACTTAACTTCTATTACTAGGTCCGTAGATTCTAGTAGTTTTATAATAAAGTCTATAGTAATGTCTTCTTATAGTGCTATTAGTATTTTAATAGCTTACATTTCTCTATACTTTAGATGCGTAGTATGTTTATTTCTTTAATAGTTTACGCACTTCCTAATATAGTTAATTATAGCTTTCTTGATTCCTTTAAAGTTATAATTTCTTTAGATTAGTTCTATTATTTTTCTAATTCCTAGATATCTATATAAGGGGTTGTTATAGTGTTATTATATAACCTCTTCTTATTGTTCCTTTAGTACATTCTTAGTAATTACTAGTAGTTAGTTAGGTTTTATAGTAGATTCTAGCAATCCGTCTTAGTTTTCCTTAAGTATTATAGAGTACGTCTTAATCTTATCTTCTATAAGATCTTTTCTTCTACTAAGAGCGTCTACTTATCTATTCTCTTTTCCTAGTATATATAGAATCTTAAATTTATACTCCTCTAAAGCTTTTAACTATCACGCCTATCACAGTATTAATTCTTTTATTATTATGAACTATAGCAAGTTCTTATAGTCTATAAATATTATAAGTTCTAAGTAATTATGGGCGTAGATTCTCTAGTATTTAAGTAATTTAACTATAGCGTATAATTTCTTATTATAGATGTCGTAACGTATTTCTGCGTTAATACACTTATAAAAGTAGTAAGTAATAGGGTGCTATTATTCTTCTCTTTTTTATTTTACACATGCTCTAATGGTTAGGTCACTTACGTTAGTTTTTATATATAGTAATTTATTACTTTTAAAAGTAACTAAAACTAGTGCACTAATACTTACTTATACTAGTTCTTTAAAAGCTTAATTATAATATTCTATTTATTTAAATATTACGTTCTTCTTAGTTAACGCTATTAAGGGTATAGTAATCTTAGAGTAATTCTTAATAAATTGTTAGTTAAATCTATAGAATTCTAGAAATTCTTATATATCTTCTATGGATGCTAGAGTTGGCTATACTTATATAGTTTTAATCTTATCTAGGCTTATACTAAAGCCTTTTATATTAACTACGTGTTCTAGGAACTCTAGTTTAGTAACATAAAACTTACATTTTTCTAGTTTAATCCTTAAGTGGGCTTATTTTAAAGTATTTAATACTATTTTAATATGTGTGACGTGTTCCTTTTTATTTTTTAAGTAGATAAGGATGTTATCTAAATAGATAACTATAAAGATATTAAGATAGTTTCTTAGTATATTATTAATTAGTTCTTAAAATATTGCTAGTACGTTAGTTAGTCTAAATAGCATAACTATATATTTAAATAGGCTGTAACGTAATCTAAACGCTATTTTCTATTCTTTACCTTCTTTTATTTATATAAGGTAGTATTTATCTTGTAAGTCTATAGCCGTGAATATCTTAGCTCTTAAGAGTCTGTCTTATAATTCTAATATGTTTAGTAATAGATATTAATTCTTAATTATAATATTATTAAGTGCTTAATAATTAATGCACAGTTAAGATTCTCTATTTTTCTTAAGTATAAATATAAATAGGCTTACTGTAGATAACTTAGATTCTTATATATATTTCTTATTAAAATTTTTGTTAATAAATTCCTTTTCTTATTAGAGTTCTTTTCTTAACTTACTATATAATAGTCTAAAGAGTAGTGTCTTCTCTTTTTCTAGGTTAATTATATAATTCTAGAGTTAGTGCTTAGGTAAGTTTGCTTTTTCTTTCTCTTTCTAAAATAAATAACTCTACTCTTTATATTTATTAGGAATGTTATAAGTTATACGTTTTTTTACATTCTTGCGCTTAGTAATCTAGTGATTTCTGCTAGCATCTATTAAGGTTAATCTATATTTATTAACTTCTAGTTATAAGACTATAGTATTAATAGTTTTCTTATTTACTACCTACTTTGTGCGGTGCGTAGACTTTGCTTATAGTATATAGTTATAGCGCTATAATAAAATTTTCTTCTTAACCTAGTCTATCTGTAAGTTATATCTTTGTAACTAAGAATTTCTAAGGATTATGTTATAGTGTCCTTCTTTTATAATGTCTAGGGTAATTTATTCTGTATAATTATAGATCTTAAGCGTTACTTTAATCTTAAATTTTACTAATGCGAGTCCTATTATTAGTTATCTATTTATAACATAAATTATATAGGATTTCTTTTACGCTGTTTCCTAAGTCCTACTCTTTTAATAAGTTTTATTACTATAAAGTTTTCTTTTACTCTTAAGTTTAGTAGTGCTTTTATCTATACCTTCCTATTAAGCTATACTAGTAGCTTAATTAATAATGCGTAGTTAGCTACTATTATATTTATTTATTTTATAGCTCTATAGAGTCTACTTATTAACCTAAAAAAGGCTTTCTTTTAAAGGATTCTTTAGCTTCTTCTTCTAAATATAGTTATTTCTTATCTTTCTTTGCTTTAGTAAATCTTAACATACGTTTACTAATTCTATATTATTTATAGTTAAAGTGTAAGCATGTTTACTAGTGTTCCTATATACATTTTCTATTTAGAAGAATATATATTATAGCGTTACTACTATCTAAGTATTATAAAAAGTATAAGTTGTGTCTCTTATCTTATAAATATTTATTACAGTTATTAATAAGGTAGTTAAACTACTCCTATTAGCATTTAAGCATTTTATTAGGAAAGTAGTATAATTGCTTAGCTTAATAGTGTGTAGTATAATTATTTCTTTTACAGAAGTCCTATTGTAAATAAAGATATGTTAGATTTTAGTAGTCTAGTCTATAGTTAGATTTATAAGACTTTTCTTTATTAGAATATATCTTGTTCTTAGGTTAGCTTTAGTATTATTTATTTACCTATTCTTATAGTGCTAGAGCAATATAATATTATTATATTCTTTAAGTTAGGTTTTTATCTAGATACATTACTACTTTTATTAGAAGGTCTTTATCTTAGGATTAGTAAATATCTAAGTATTAAAATACTTCTACGTTATTATCTAAGTTTAGCAGTAGCTTTTTAGCTTAAGAATGCGGCATTAGTGCTCTTAATTACATAGGATTAAAGTCTTTTATAGGTTTCTCTATATTTTTATAAAGTCTTAAGTCTAGTAAGCTTAACCTTTTAGATAATTTGTTTAGGTCTATATTACTAATTTTATTAGTTATAATTTATTTATTATTATTATTAGTATTAGCGGCAAGCGTGTGCACGCGTTAAATAACTTTATTCTTTAATTTATAGTTTTTAGCAATATAACTTAGTTTACTATATATATAATAAGTGCATTACTCCTTTTAATTAAATAAGATTCTTTTCTCTAAAAGTTTACTAAAGGCGCGCTTAAATAGTTTTAGAGCATTATTATTCCTATAAGATTTAATAGATAGTCTAGTGTTCTTCCCTTTTTCTTTTACTAAGTAGTTAAACTTAACTCCTTCTATTAGCTAATAACTATATAAGTTCTAGTATTACTGTTAAGGCACTTTAGTTAGTATATAGTAGATAATTTATATAGGGCGTCTGTAGCTATTCTTTAGGTTACGTTAAAACTCTTAATTAAGCGTAAACTATTCTTTATTAATTCTAATTATTTTATTATATAGGTTATTAAGAGTGTTAATTACTATTCTAGTGCGTAGCAATTCTTCTTATATAAATTTCTTAAGTCCTTAATAATATATTATCTTAAAGAATTCTTTTTTCTAGTCTAGCTATATAGTATACTTTTAGAATTTAGCTGTGTACTTAGCTATAGATTAGTATTATTTAATAGTTTAAATAGCTTATTCTGCTAAGAGTACTTTATTAGTAATACTAAATAGTTACTTAAGATACTTCTTAAAGTTTAAGTAATTCTTAATAATATTAACTACGTTAGCGTAATTATCTAGATATTCTTTATCTTTACGTTTATAATTTATGTTAAGGTACTTAACTATGTAGAATTAAATTTATTCTCTAGTTTAATCTCGTATATAAATAACTGCAAGAAGAACTTTATCTTAGTCTCTAAGTTCTTTCTTAGATATAAAGAAGTATAAATTAAGTTATAGTAGCTATATCTTAAGTATAGTGTAGTTGCTATAATATACATTAGATTACTTAGTCTTAGCTACAGCATTATCTAGCGTAGTATTATTAGTAAAAGCTGTAAAAGTTGAAGGAGTCCTATTAGTACTTATGTTAAGAGTATTTAAGATATTAAGACCACGAGAGTAGCTAGTTCTAGAAGTTAAGATTAGTTCTTAAGTAAAAGTACTTATTAATAGGGAAGTGGTATTAACTGCGTAAGCAGGTTAAAGGGGCTGTTAGTATTAGTATTACAAAGATACTAAATTAATAACAAGACCTAAGTAAATCTAAATAATAGATTAATAAATAGGTTAAATATAAGTATCTGGCAAGATACTTATCTTCCTATATATATAGCTAATCTTATAAATCCTATAGTCCTATATTGTCCTATGCGTAATACTTTATAACATAGTTAGTTATGTACTTAGAATATCCCATAATCTTAGCGTGTGGAATAATATAGAATATTATATAACTAAGTAGGGCTAGGGTCTATCTCTATTATTAGAGGGGTCTATCCTATCTTTAGTAATTGTTTATTCCTTAGATCTTAATAATAGAGTCTACTTATTAGTCTAAAAAAGACTTTTTCTTAAAGATTTTTTTAATTTCTTCTTCTAGGTATAGCCATTTCTTATCTTCCTTTATTTTAGCGAATTTAAATATGCGTTTACTAATTCTATATTATTTATAGCTAAAATATAAGCATGTTTACTAGTGTTCCTATATATATTTTTTATTTAGAAGGATATGTATTATAGCGTTACTACTATTTAAGTATTATAAAAAGTATAAGTTATACCTCTTATCTTATAGGTGTTTATTATAGTTATTAATAGAGTAGTTAAACTACTTCTATTAGCATCTAAGCATTTTATTAAAAAAGTAGTATAATTATTTAGCTTAATAGTGGGTAGTGTAATTATTTCTTTTATAGAAGTTCTATTATAGGTAGAGATATATTAAATTTTAGTAGTTTAATTTATAGTTAGGTTTATAAGATTTTTCTTTATTAGAATATATTCTATTCTTAGGTTAGCTTTAATATTATTTATTTACTAATTCTTATAGTGCTAGAGTAATATAATATTATTATATTCATTAAGTTAGATTCTTATTTAGATATACTACTACTTTTATTAAAAGATTTCTATTTTAGGGCTAGTAAACGTCTAAGTATTAAAATACTTCTATATTATTATCTAAGTTTAGTAGTAGCTTTTTAGCTTAAGAATGCAGTATTAGTGCTTTTAGTTATATAGATTTAAAGTCTTTTATAGGTTTTTTTACATTTTTATAAAGTCTTAAATCTAGTAAGCTTAACCTTTTAAATAATTTATTTAGGTCCATATTACTAATCTTATTAGTTATAACTTATTTATTATTATTATTAGTGCTAGTGGCAAGCGTGTGTATATATTAAATAACTTTATTTTTTAATTTATAGTTTTTAGTAATATAGTCTAGTTTGCTATATGCGTAATAAGTATATTACTTTTTTTAATTAAATAGAGTTCTTTTCTTTAAAAGTTTACTAAAGGCGCGCTTAAAAAGTTTTAGAGTATTATTATTTCTATAAGATTTAATAGGTAGTTTAGTGTTCTTCTCTTTTTTCTTTATTAAGTAATTAAACTTAACTCCTTCTATTAGCTAGTAATTATATAAGTCTTAATACTATTATTAAGGTGCTTTAGTTAGTGCATAGTAAATAATTTATATAAAATATTTATAGCTGTTCTTTAAATTATATTAAAACTCTTAGTTAAGCGTAAACTATTCTTTATTAATCCTAATTTTTTTATTATATAGATTATTAAGAGTATTAATTATTATTCTAGTGCGTAGCAATTCTTTTTATATAAATTTCTTAAGTTTTTAGTAATATATTATTTTAAGGGATTTCTTTTTTAGTTTAGCTATATAGGGTACTTTTAGAATTTAGCTATATACTTAGCTATAAATTAGTGTTATCTAATAGTTTAAATAGCTTATTTTACTAGAAATACTTTATTAGTAATGCTAAATAGTTACTTAAAATACCTTTTAAAGTTTAAATAGTTCTTAATAATATTAACTACGTTACTGTAATTATTTAAATATTTCTTATCTTTACGTTCGTAATCTATATTAAAATACTTAACTATATAAAATTAAATTTATTCTTTAGCTTAGGCTCTTATATAAATAGTTATAAAGAAAACTTTATCTTAGTTCCTAAGTTCTTTCTTAGATATAAAGAAGTATAAATTAAGTTATAATAGTTATATCTTAAGTATAGTATAATTTCTATAGTATATGTTAGATTATTTAGTCTTAGTTATAGCATTATTTAGTGTAGTATTATTAGTAGAAGCTATAAAAGTTAAAAGAGTCCTATTAGTACTTATATTAAGAGTATTTATAATATTAAGACTATAAGAGTAGCTAGTTTTAGAGGTTAAGATTAGTCCTTAAGTAGAAGTACTTATTAGTAGAAAAGAAGTATTAACTGCGTAAGCAGGTTAAAGGGGCTATTAGTATTAGTATTACTAAGATACTAAATTAATAATAAAACCTAAGTAAATTTAAATAATAAGTTAATTAATAGGTTAAATATAAGTATTTAGTAAGATACTTATCTTCTTATATACTAATTATAATTAGTTTAACTAATTATTTTAATTATAGTAATTATGTCTTACTTATTAATTAGTATATAATCTACTTAGTGTGCTTAGTGCGCTAAGGCTACTAATTATACTAATTAGATTATATAATTATAGATATATAGTTACTTTAAGCTTAGTAGATATAAGTAGAGTTACTACTATACTATAGCTAGTAATAAATCTTAATATTTACTTACTTAGTAAACAAATAGTTAATAAATAATTTACTAGCTAAGAAAGATAAGTAAAATAAGTAAAATAAAATAATTTCTTATTTATTAATTAAATAGATAGTTTAGGTATTTTAATTTATTATTCTTATAGTCTAAGTCTTATTATAAAATAATAAGATTAGGTTTAAAAAGAATTATATTGTGTATAATAGCTTACTAGATAACTACTTATATTATAATATAATTTATTTAATAAGAAAATTATTATAGTATAAGAAGAGGGTAGCTATCTTATACTTTCTTAAAAAAAATATAAAAAATAGAAGAAAAATATTTTAAATAGTATTTTATTTAAATTTTATCTTATTATTAGTATCTTTTAATTACGTTTTTATAATTAATTATAGCTATAGTATTAACTTTTCATTTATTATTATTTTAATAAACTACTATAGATTACTACTTATACTAAAATCTTTATTTAGTAACTTATATTTATATATTTATTATTAAAATATATAGCTTCGCACGTTACTTCACTTTATTATTTATAAAAAATCTTTAAACTTAAAAGAAAAAGTATAGAAAACTAGACTATATTAAAGTTAAATTATTTTTCTAATACTAAAATAATGTAATACTATTATATTTTCTAAGTTAAGTTTCTATTTAAATATATTACTACTTTTATTAAAAAACAATTATTTTATAGTTAGTAAATATCTAAGTATTAAAATCTTCTATAAGTTCTTTTATATTTTTATAAAGTCTTAAGTCTAGTAAGCTTAATTTTTTAGATAATTTATTTAGGTTTATATTACTAATTTTATTAGTTATAATTTATTTATTATTATTATTAGTACTAATAATAAGCCTATATACGCGTTAAATAATTTTATTTTTAAATTTATAATTTTTAGTAATATAATTTAGTTTATTACATGCATAATAAGTATATTATTTCTTTTAATTAAATAGAGTTCTTTTTTTTAAAAGTTTACTAAAGGCGCGCTTGAATAGTTTTAAAGTATTATTATTTTTATAAGATTTAATAAATAGTCTAGTATTCTTTTCTTTTTTCTTTATTCAGTAATTAAACTTAACTTCTTCTATTAGCTTATAATTATATAAGTTTTAGTATTACTATTAAAATACTTTAATTAGTGTATAATAAATAATTTATATAAGGTGTTTATAGCTATTCTTTAGGTTATATTAAAAATCTTAATTAAGTGTAAACTATTTTCATTAATTTTAATTATTTTATTATATAAGTTATTAAGAATATTAATTACTATTTTAGTGCGTAGTAATTCTTCTTATATTATATTTTAAGTTCTTTATAATATATCATTTTAAAAAATTCTTTTTTTTTATATAGTTATATAGCGTATTTTTAAAATCTAGCTATATAGTTAGCTATAAATTAGTATTATTTAATAATTTAAATAACTTATCTTACTAAAAGTACTTTATTAGTGATACTAAATAGTTACTTAAGGCACTTCTTAAAGTTTAAGTAATTTTTAATAATATTAATTACGTTAATATAATTATTTAAATATTTTTTATTATCGCGTTTATAATTATTATTAAGATACTTAATTATATAAAATTAGATTTATTCTTTAGTCTAATCTCTTATATAGGTAGTTATAAAGAAAACTTTATTTTAGTCCCTAAGTTCTTTCTTAAATATAAAGAAGTATAAATTAAGTTATAATAGCTATATTTTAAGTATAGTATAATTACTATAGTATACGTTAAATTATTTAGTTTTAACTATAGTATTATTAAGCGTAGTGTTATTAGTAGAAGTTATAAAAGTTAAAGAAGTTTTATTAGTACTTATATTAAAAGTATTTAAAATATTAAGATTATAAGAATAGCTAGTTTTAGAAATTAAGATTAGTTCTTAAATAGGAGTACTTATTAGTATTACTAAAATACTAAGGCTACTAATTATACTAATTAAATTATATAACTATAGATATATAGTTGCTTTAAACTTATTAAATATATGTAAAACTACTACTATATTGCAGCTAGTAATAGATCTTAATACTTATAATAAGCTTTTTTAAATTAACTACTTAGAATAAGAACTATTCTACTCTAAAATAAGTTTTAATTAAATTATTTTTTTATTCTTAAAAGTAAGGAAATATAAGAGCTAATTTTTATAATATATATTTTATAATATTATAGGGAGTGAGGCATGCCTAAAATAAATAAGTTTACTTTTATTAGTTTTTACCCACTAAGATAATAGTAACTATAAATTATAATAATATTATTAAGAAGCTATTTCTTAAGAATAATATTTAAGTATTTTAAAAAACTAGTATAGTGACTAAGCCTATATTTAAATAGGTAATAAATAACCCCTAACTTAAAGCTTTATTTCAAGTTTGATAGCGCCTGCTTGATAGGTGTGGCTGTTGCGTCTAGCTGGAAGCCTGTTATCATTGTAGTGCATTCGTAGTTCGTTCAACTGAACTCATACACTAGTGGGTAATAGCACTAACAGCGCCTACTGTTCCCAGTCTTCATCATATCCAAGGGACAGTACATCTAGCGTCATGTCTGACGTTTCCTAAAATTTCCTGGAGTTATCGTATAGGTAGGCGGCCAGGAGTACGGACCCGAGCTTTTCAGATGGCTTAACTGTTCTCTCGACGTTCTCGAACCAAATTGACATCCATGGCCCTAAAGCCTTAACAAATTTGTACCTATCGCCATGAGTCGCGAGGCATGCCGTTCATTCGGCATCGATTTCGTCATCTCTGTCACCGCCGCAGGAGTGAAGAATATTGGAGACGATGCCCATCAATGAAGCATTGTCTCCTTCAGGCTTGACCACCGTACTTTCGCACTGGAGAAGCTGGTGGCCCTCTTTGAATTCAGGCCCAAACATCACACGAAAAACCGGAGATGCAACTTGCAAGATTTTGTTAGAGACACTGAAGGTGATGAGAGTATCGCTGTTTCTATTCTTGCAGTGTGGAAGCACATTTCCAATGGGTTCGGGTCTCATGAGACGGCTTGTATGGTTTATGGTATTCTCTTCCTCTATAGCATCCTACAATTGTTAGGAGGTCCGCTCTAGCCTTATCGTTGTATCAGGGAAACACTTCATGCACGGCTGCACAAAAGTAGGCTCTCTCGATTTCAAAGCCAAGAGTGTATGCGTGATGGATTATGCTAAGAGAGCTGCCCCATTAATAACTTATGCTGATATAATGTTACATGAATTGGCGCCTAAAGCCGAGATCTGGAAGTAGCAACATTCTCTTCACGACCTTTTAAGTTAGGGTGTGCATCGCGGACTGGTCGAGTAACAGTGTAAAATGCAAACCCTGAAGACTTCGTTGAGAACTGTACTTTAGTACCCACATGGAAGAATGCAAAGTCTCCTGGAACCAGGTGATGTGTTGCACCCGTTGCCTCGTCCTGTAGGATCGAAAGTTAGAGATTTTGGGTCGACAAGAAGGATGTTAATAAAATGATGCTGTAGAGTCGATTCGTACTGAGAACATTGGTCCCGCGAAAGCGAGCTCATCTAGTCCCGAGGCAGACAATACGAAGCATTCAATGACTGGGTATCTAACGTACAAACACATCGATTTGACCCTGTAGGACGTATTTCGCTTCTTCGAAAGCGTAATGTGCGTTGAGCACAGGTCCAGCCTCAACCTTGTAAAAACCCGATGTTACATATGCTGGCGCGTCTGTCTTTGTTTGGATAGAGTGGAAGTCGGCTGTAATATGAGGTAATCCAGCGAGTGTCGAAGATGAATTGGCTGCTGCGAAGGGAATGTGTTCATAGCCAGCACCTTTGATAACAGTAAGAGGAACAATGTTGCCAGACACTGACTATCGTTAATATCAAATTTTTTGTTACGCCGCTGCAGAACCACGTGGTAGAAGGCTATGATTCTTAAGAAACAAGACCATGTGCGACCTACTTTCGATGAATTGCAATCTCTTGTGTTACCAAATTGTGTGATTATTCCCAGTGCAGAAGAATTGGTCGCGGTGTAAGATGGTTGTAAATGTCGATGCGTGCGATAGATATCACGCAGAGGCGTAACTTATATACAAGTCACAACAATTCTCTATTATCGTCAGCTTGGAGGATCATGACCGCACTACAGCTCGGCACAGATTTAGCACAAGGGGTACGGGGCTTTTAGCGCTGGCCCGCCTTCAGGGCTACTGCGGGAACGCAAACCTAAAGAGGAAGGAATTTACTACGAGCTTACCTAGATATGTATAATTGCTATATTTGTTGCGTGGATCACCCCGCAATGGATTATTGATGAAATAGTGTCAAATCGCTACTCAGCCTAATTAACTTCTTTAGGCAAAGAATGCGCAAGTTTTACCCTTTACTTGCCATAACACCCTCTACAGAACTGCCAAGGCTTTCCTTACTACAACACAACTCCACTTCAGTGTTACCTCTGGTATGTCTGTAATCGCAATTCAGACAAACGAACTCCGAGCAAATGAGTATGCGTTACCGAATGTCCAACTAAATTGCAATAATAATGACGTGATTAAATGTAGGGATGCGCGGTGACATTGCTGTAGGTCTACGAATCAATGGGAGCTAGGAGCTAAGCTCATCCACTATGCACAATATACAAGAATAGACTATACATTGCCGGGATGGGATGATTCGATAACCTGGCCTCAATACAACCAGAGAAATTCAATGGACAAGAACGATGTGATCACGTTGTGTTATAATCACAATGGACCTTTGCTTGCAGCATTGTATACGTTAAATCACTTGAACGCATAGTGAGTCTGTGTTCAACACATGAATAGAAACAAGCAAAAAATTATGAATAACATCAAACCTTCTCATAGTAGACTACACAAGTGTAGAACCTAGATTACTCAGTATTCAGCCACAATAACGTAAACAGACTCACTGAGGCGAGAATGCGATTTACTACACAACATTTTATCGAGGGCAGTCTTCAGACACCAAGTTCTACAGTCGCTAGTCATCATTCCAATGATGAGTTCTCATCTAGATCTATGCAAGCTGGTCAGGATTCATGTTATGGGTATTGTTCACACTCCGAATGTAGGGCATATAGTCCTATCCCACGCGAGCCTCGTGAGACCCGTCACGACATTCACCCTACTCAGCCAGATGTCCATTGACCATATATTCCTACTCCATGTGGAATTATCCGATCTGCAAGACTCGATTGATGCCAGTCAAGAATTAATGAGTGTAATGGACGAGGACGTATTCACAGAGATTCATGACTCCAATTCTAGCACCTCGCTAGCCTACAGAACAACTACCAGGAGACAATACACTCGATTTCGGCGTCTTCTGGAGGAAGTAAGACGCTCTGTTGCATTCTTTGGCTACGAAAACATGCCACCTCGTCAACAATTCGTTGATGCAGTTCGACAGGCGCAATTGTATAACGAAAGATCTCGCACGAACGGCTACGAGAATGGTATCATGAAGTAGAGAGCCTGCGAAGTGAATTTGCAAATGAGTCTGAACACCGTGCTAAGAATGGGCACCTTTACGTCGGTGATCATTTGCCACAGTGGAGTATCTTCCAACCGGATCGGGGCTTCCTAGCCAAAGAAAAGACAGGAGATATTTCGATGGACGAAGGTGTTGCACCAGGAGATGATGGTCTGTCCCTGGTCCCAGAGCTAAGACATTAACTTCAGATATATGGATGGCTTTCTTCCTCTCACCCTCTAGCTGATCGATTTCATTTGAATTGAACAAGCGATATTACACAAGACGTTCTGTGAACAGTCGTGCTTATTTACATTGTGGTCTGAGAAATCGTGTCATTTCTGTGTTCCGTCCTTCCCCCAAATTAAATTATAACATCCTATTTATTCTGGTGAGCTAAGTGTGGCGTGAATCGTGTTAAAGCGTACATAAGCGTACATCAAGTGCAAAGATATACGGGATATTCCTCGGTGCCTGTAGCTCGCTTTCTTGCAAAAGACACAACAAGTCTGTGAAAATATAGAGGATTTCTATGCGTGAAGATACGAAACAATTATTGTACGAGAGGCTTTAAAATACACCACTTATCAATAGTGCTCCCAGGTCCCGATCGTATGCCCTTGTACTCTCGCCTTAGTCCAGTCTACCCCATAACGATAAGGAGCGAGTATAGGCTCCTCATCTATCCCACAATGATCATCACCATCCCGACCCTGAAACCATCCCAGTGCATATGTCTTGCCTAATTTCTCTAAATGATCTGTCATTTGCTTGCTATCCAGTTTCTCGGTATCCACAAAGTTAACCAGCATCTTACTTTGGTGAATGAAGGAAAGGACAGACGCCATGGTGCCGACTTGGCGGGGCATGAACTTGTGTGAGCGATACAGGTACACAATGCAACCAACACTGACGAGGAAACAGATGATCAGGATGGATAAGATGAAGGATGTCCAAAATGAACGAAAAGTCTGATCGGTATTTGCGCGATCAGACATACTGTTTTCGCCATCTGTGTTGCCACTTTGACCGGGAATGAACTTTTTGCCGTCGACTGAAAAAGAGGAGACACAGACAGTAAGCATCTCAGTCAGAATAGAGCCAACACCGACCAGTGCGACGATATAATGTCGGTTCATGAGAGCCTTGAAAGGGAGAAGGAGAGGATTTACGCCCGTGTAGTCGAGGGTGAGAGTCTTCGCAGGGGCCCTGCGCTGGGCAAGAATGTGGTATGGTTCGACGGTGCGTATATCTCCGTTCACTGTGTTCCAAAGCAGCTTGACAATAGTAGCCAACGCCGTTAAGAAGAAGGGCAATTTCTTTGTAACGACCTGCACCCGTTCAACAAAGAGAAATACGGGCAACACTGCGGCTAAGATGATGAGAAAGCATATGTAGGGTATGCCGGCCTTGAGACGTAGCATGAGTGGCCGGGGGTCGGAGCCGGTATCAGGGACCTTTTCCTTTGCGTTCCGTATATATTCTCCTTGCCATAGCGAGCTCTTATGCAATATATAACGTCGGTGTCGAAGTTGTTTGTGGATCTTTTCCAGTGGTGCGGTGTCCAAGCCATGAAAGTCGGCTAAAATATGACTTCTTGTAGCCATGGCTGCAACTCCGGCGATACCTTGCGGGTTGGACAATAGACCGCTCTTCCTTCGAACTTCATACATCAAAACCATGCCAAGAATAGCGACGACTATGAAGCAGAAAGACACAGACCTTGACCACCATGGCTGTATGCGTATGGATTTCCAATCATCTGTTTGGCGATCTTCTTCATCGGGAAACATCTCCACAGATGCTGATTGGAGGACAGGCACTAGGCTACTGGCGATGAGTGTCGCCAAAGAGACGTAGATGACAGCGTACTGCTTGTGCCTCAGAGCCCGCAAGGGTACTAACCAGCTCATGAAGGTCAGGTAATCCATATTGAGTGATTCACCAGCAGTGGATCCATTCTTTTTGGATAATTGATAATAAGGTTCCAGACGTTTCACTTCATAATCGACAATCTGCCATAAAATACCGTAAATGACGAAGAACATGACGGGCGCGTACTTCCAGGTGAAATATTGCAGAACGGATAACTCTTTGGCGCTTTTGAATTTGACGAGACCGCCCTTGTGAGTCTCGTCAGGTACGTGCTCGGATTCTTTCAATGAAATTTGACAGAGAAATTCCTGTAAGCCTGCCAGAGCAAGTGCAACAACGACTAGGACAGTCAAAAAAGGCATGCCCATAGAATACGGCCGCCACGAAGGCATGTCAGGATCCGGAGGGAAGAAATAACTCATCTCGTTATTATCGCCACGGTCGGGCGCAAGGGATGCACGATTGTCGAAATCATTCCCGTGACCTGCCAGATCACTTATGTCGACGGGAATCTCTGCAACGGCAACTATGCCGCCAGTCTTCTCTGCCTCTTCCTGGGCATCCTTGGCAACGACATCGATGATGGGAGCAGCAGAAGTTCCTCTTTTAAGGCCGCGGATGGTTTCTTCAGTGATGTGTGATGTTGTGTGAGTGAAAGGAACTTCGGTGATAGACGTCATTCCTGCGCCGAGCTGTGCTTCTAACCTCTCGTATTCGGCTGCATAACCCGCCTCATTCAGGTGGCGCTCTGCTGCCAGTGCATCCGCGGCACTCGCCATCTTCTTGGGGTGGGTGAAGTGCTTCATGGGCACACTGGCGCCATGAAAGCCGCTCAGATCCTCCTCTTCGACGCCATACAGCCGCTCTGTATGTGGCCCTGACTCCTCATCTCCCAGTCTGTTGTAGCTTCCACCCTTTGTCCTGCTGGTGCGCAATGAAGTCAGACGATTCAACAGTCTCTTTGTGCCAGATCTGGTCTGCAGAGATGCCGGGTCAGTGGTATAAGAGGCCTCGTGGGAGAAAGATGGGGGTGCGGGTGCCCGAGGGATACGGTATGACGGCTCGACGGCAGGTGCGAGGGGTGAAGGCAACGATGTTCGGCGCGACAGAGACGGGGTCTCGAGAGGGCTGACAGAGGCCACCGATGGCGGGCGCGAGGGAAAGAGCTGAGAAAGTCGATCAGACCCAGAAGTACTTTGTCGCATCGGTGGTGGCCTGGGTCCGGCATTCAGAGCTACGGGAAGAGACGGGTCCTGGTCCATGGCCAGTCGTTGTGCGCCTGGTTCAGCGGTGGTCGTGATGAAGGTCATCGACGAGCTTGGTGACCATGCACGAAGACACAGATATGCTGTGCAATTCCTATGCAAGGTACAGGCCGGACACTGCAAAGCTTCAGCCTCGTGGTATGGCACTTTGGTTGGCCACTACGCGATGTAACACAAGCAGGAGATGGCTCTGCAACAAGTCCGTGAGCATGAGTAGGAATAGCCGGATAATCGCCGCCGCCGCCGCGTCGCGTTGTTTGTCGTCGAAGAGCAGAAGCTGGAACGCTTCAGGTGTTGTTGTAGCTGCATCATCGTGCTAAAAATACATCACCGCCGCATTAGAGGCCCAACAGGCGAATACGAGCGGAGGGGACATTGGGGGCTGCATCTGGTGCGGCCTATCGTACGTCCGACCCCATGACGCTTGCTAGGAGTTGACGCAGTGGCAGCCGAAGACTTTGTCGGTTGTCATGGCAGCTCGCTTGTTGAGACCAGGCTGTGCCTACACGGGTATGTGTATTGCAGCAGCCAGTCAAGATATTAGAGACGCTCGATGGCGCATCTAGTGCAACGCAATCGTGTCCATGGTAATTCATGAGCATGCTTAGCCTTCCTCGCACTCGTGCTTGGATTCACTTGCGCCCATGATTTTGCAGGTGTACCAATGCTCCCACGTCCCAACTACATTCACAGTGTCGGTGCGCATCGGTGCGGTGCGTGGTCACACTTGCGGGCACAGCCTGACCACATTCGGGATTTCATGGGCCAGTTGCCAGCCATCTTGAGACAAGATACGCATGCGTTCGTGCCGTGCCCAACTCGTGTCTTGAGTAGAGTAACTGCTTCTCCGGAAGTGTTCGCAAATCTCTCAATGCGTCTATACGTGTCTCAACTGCACTTGCAAAGGCATACCTACGGCACCATCCAATCATGTTGCATCCTTTGATGATTATGTTATCAAACCACCCTACTAACAACTGCCTATGATTCTTAGGTCATAACAAGCCTAGTTTTGATCTATACAAACCCATTTCCAGACGCATAAGGTCCAGACCATTCCGGCCATTTCCGCCCCAGGTCACTATCTGCGTCTTTTCGGGAATGAATCTATAGCTGTTTTGACATTTGGAACTATTGTAGAAGTCATGGAAGCTCGAGACTATGAAAAGGGAAGTAAGTTGTTTGTAAAAGTGAGACCTCGGGTGGACCCAAAGAACATGCTGGATGGTACGAGTATACATGGTAGCGAGTATAGACAGTGGGACATCTGGCATGCGAAGGCTTCATGGCGAATACGGCATGGGATGCGGCGACCTGTGAAAAGTTGGTATAGCCACTGGGAATGATGAATTTTCACTGTGTAGAGCCTAACGCCAACCTTAACCTGGAAAGCACGTGCGGCACGTCCGATGAGCCGTTACCGGTATGTTGGCTATGTAAAACAGCATGGAAAGCTATCCGGGCAACTGGCGGTAGACGGCGCAGTGGATATTCATCATATTCCAAGATCTGTAGTCGTCTTGGCGCAGAACTCTTAGTGTGGTGCGGCTAGTACCTCGTACGCGAACGCGCCATCCTGGAGTGGATCCTCTCTTTCTCCTTTCCTCAACATCAAACAAGTTGACCCCATCAATCAAAGTAGCCATTAGGGGCTATGGCCAAGACGTCCGACCGCTCCCATTACATTCTTCAGGACTCACTCTGCGCGTCAAGCGATGGTAGCGTTCGCCATTCCCTAACGAATGGTAATCCGTCGCTGGCCATATACTGCTGAAATACGCACACCCACACAGTTGCAAGTGCATCATCGTTATCGATAGTTCACGTCGCAAGCACAGTACGGCAACCAATACCATGGGCTCCATCGGCTACGCCACGTCGAAAGACTGGTTGGACATTATGAAGAATCGAAGTAAGTTGCGCATGCACGAGCTGATTGAGCGTTTGGGACTGCGCGCAAAATGGAGTCAGAACAAGCGTGGCAAGACGAATTTCGAGAGCGCATTAGTGCGCGACCTGGTCACCGACATGGGCGATGTCGTAGCCACGGTACCGAAAGAGTCGGATGAATTGGTGAAATTCTTATCGGCACAAGGGAGTCTGAACGAGCAAGTCGAGGGGTTGTTACAAAAACACGGCAGTGCGATATGGGGGGGAGTGATTGATCGGGAGCACTTGATCAGCGTGGGCGAACCCGGGGTTGAGGACGGTCTTTACCCCAAAGATCTCTATTTCGAAAATGAAGAGGACCGTGAACAGTGAGCTTCCCTCCAAGATAGGCCTGCTCGATGTTTGCTGATGGCTTCGCAGAATACGAATCTTACTGCACTGGTGGCTGGGTATGAAAGCTATCAATGTTATCTTGGCCCGGGATCGCCTTGATCGGGAAAGGAAGAAAAAGGAAGAAAGTAAAAGAGCGAGGGTTGAGGTAGAAACGCCGCACGAAGGCGCTGGTTCTACTTTTGTTCCTTTAGCACCGAGTCAAGGAGCATCAGGGCCCCTGAACACGAACATGGCTCCAGTTTCAGTGGCAGAACATGCTCGGCATGTGCAACTCTACAAGGCAGAAACAGTATCGCGTGGTAGCCCTATATCGATTGCTGTAGGCACTCCGCCAGAGGCAAGTCAAAGTCCGACAGGACCGGGGCAAGGCAGTTTAGGAGGGGGGAATGCGAGCCATTTCTCCACGTTGAATGTAGGCTCAGGGCATACATCACAAGCACAAAGCGTAGTGGATGGGGTTTGGAATCGTCTCGCTGAAGTAGGCATAAACGGAACGCGAAACGGAAGTATGCCACCCTCGTGGGGTGGGATCCACGCAGGGACACAACCAATGGGACCTCGAAGGAGATCATTGGCGGCAGAGATGGCATCGCAGACTGCGCCAGCATTAACAAAGGTTTCCGGCGCAGGTATCCGCCAGCTAGGCGCCGAGATCTCTCAACTCGTGTCAGATCTTACTTCACAAGCGACGACTGCAAACGGACAAGGAGGTGCTATACCGGCCGTACCGATTCCGTACCCTGGTCTAGATGTGGAGACGTTGCATGCACTACGAGATTACATCTATCAGGAAAAGACAGAGGTGGACTGGGACGAGGATAGGCTGCTGAGCCGGCTTGAGAGCACTTGGAGAGAGGGCGTGCGGTCAGACTACGATCGCATGGTGTTGGACATACCCGCGTTTATCGCGCGAGAACGCGCGTTCCTCACATGGATCGAGCTAAAAAGACACTTGGCCGACCTTCAGCGCGCGGGCACTCGTACGTACCCTATCATTACTATCACACGGTCCGAGCTTCCAAGCACTCTGTGCTGCGTGCAGTAGGACTACTAACCAGGACGCAGGCTGGGGTGAGGAAGGGACGACAGCGCCCGAGATCGAGCGACGCATCGAGCAGCACCGGACGCTCATGGGTGCTACGCGCGAAATCATCCGCAGCTACCACGAGATCCCGGTGGATTTGGAGGTGCCGGCAGACCACGACGAGCTGCTGCGGCAGGCACTGGTGGTGCTGGCAGGAAGCAAGTACGCGGTGGAGCTGCAGTGGAAGAGCGTCGAGTTTGTGGGGTTGATGCATTGGCTGACCAACGCACTGGAAGCATACGAGAAAGAGCAGGAGGGCGACACGGTGTACTATTTTTCGTAGGTAGATTCGGCCAGTTTGTAATCCCAAAAGGTAGTCTACGAGGTGTATGTGGGTAGGTGTGTAGCGCGCATGGGCATTTGCGACTAGCGGCGATGCTGGGATTCTTTTTTAGCAGCAAAAATCTTATTATTGCAGGGCCGGTGGATGACGTTCGGAGCTCGTTTAAGGGTGGAGGCCTGAGGATGAGTAACGGCTTGCACAAGCAGCGCTTGGGCCGAATCAGATAATCCCTTGGCCGGGTGGGAGCAAGCGCGGCCTCGTATGTGCTGAGTAGACGGTAGACGGTAGGCTGGGCAGGTGTATAGTAGGTAATAGTATGTGTATTGTCGACGTGCCAAGTCGCGCTCGTGTAAGCTGGCTGCACGTTGGCTGTCGTCTGCACCAAACAGGCAATTGTCCAAAGGATTACTAGATGACTGCCTGCCTACATAACACGCGGGAGCCAACCGAGGGATTGCCGCTAGATCCCCTGCCCGAGTATGTATGTATGCATATGGCGCAGCATGTATCTATTTGTACATCACATAGTAGTCTAGAGTCTCACAACAGGCATACCGAGGATCGATATTTTGGTTTCCCAAAAATTTTTTTTTTTTCTTTGCACCCTCACTCTCATCCCCTCCCCCCCCTCGCCTCCGTTGCCTTGTCCTGCCCTGCCCTGACTTGTCCTGCCCTGCCTTGCTCAGTGAGCCGTCGCTAGCGTGCCATCAGAGTCGCTGACTCGGGCTAGCCGCGAGGCGTTTCACGCATTCTGTCGCACCGGAGCACATGCTGGAAACTGCTTGCGAGTGGAGATGGTGAATGTGGCAGGTTACATGTGTATCTATGTAAGACGGATACTGTACTGTGCCCCCTCGCACGCAATCAATAGTCGTCTTGATTAGACATGCATGGGTAAGGCGAGGATCCTACACCGGCCGTCGTCATAGATGGCATTCTCGACAGTGTTTTGCCGCAACGGGTTACTGCTGCGAGGTGGGCGCGCGGCCTGGGATTGGCCGGGCGTGTGTAGGTGTCGGGTCTCTTGGATGCATGTGGATAGCGGGCTGGCCCAAAGTGCATTAGAAGGGTGGCATAACGAGAAATAATCTAAGGCGTCGTACATGGAATAAGCAAGGGAGGCGACGCGGCCAATAAGGGGTGCGGCGCGGTATAGGCGCGAGTCAGCGCCGTCTCAGCATGTCGGATACTTTGGCTCCATACGCAGCACCAGCGCCGGCGGGCAGCGGCGACATCACAGCGACATTGTTTTCATTAGCGACTCGCAGACAAAGTTTTTCATGCTGACTTTTCGCCTGGTAAGGTTACGCTAGTGTGCGACATACCTTTGGACGTGCCCCCTTTCCCTTACCTAGGTAGTTGTCCACGGCCAGCCATACCGTCGCTCCCCAACAAACCACGTTTGCCCGCTGCCCGTCCACCACTGCTGCCCCCCTCCCTCCTCACCCCACGCGACCTCGACGCCCATGCCATGAGCGCCAGCTCCCGCAACTCGCCCTCCCACATGGACGACGCGGGCGTGACGCGCTGGGACCGCCCGCGCTGGATCTCCGTCTTTAGCTCCCACAACCCAACCATCCGCGAGGTAACCGAATGTCTGGGCCTTGGCCTGTCTGCGAGCAGCAGCACCACCAACCGCGGCATCCCCAAGTTCGACAACCCCGAGTACCGCAAGCTGTCTGGCGAGGTCACGCGCCTGTCCAAGGAGCTGCCCAAGGAGCGCGACGCACTGCTGGACTTTGCCGCCGATCCAAACAGCCTGCATGCCGAGCTCGAGGACCTGCTCTCCACCTTTGGCCCTCAGATCTGGGGGCGCGACACCGACCGCACCTGCCTACTAACCCCGGATCCCTCCAAGAAGACGTACCCCAGAGACCTCTTCGTTGAGGACCCTGACGACAAAGAGATGTGAGATATCCACGTGACTTCCCTTCACCCGCATGCTGACCACGGCCTCTCCCCACAAAGCCTCAAGATCCATCTGCATCGATGGATCATCATAAAAGCATGCTACTACATTCGCAACATGAAGCTTAAACGCCCTTCGAGCGCCAACGACTACGACCAGCTCGCCGACATCGAAGCCGACGGCGACCCGACCAGTCCATCCAAGACCCTGCTGGTAGCCACCTCCCACCTGTCCATGCCCCTCGAGTATGCTGACCCCAACTAGTCACCCAACGGCACTCCACAGTCGCTCACTCCGTCGACAGACGGGCCTGCGACCGCCGGAGCCGAGTTCGCCGTGAAGCCCATCCACGGCAAGAAGCGCAAGAGCTCCGCCTATGCCTCCCTGTCGGATGGCGATGACTTGGAATCTACGCCTGCTGCCAAACGGTATCAGAGTCACACCATGCCCATCTCACGTAACAGTCCCCGCAAATCTCTCTTCTCCATCGTTCCAGATGGTCCTCTTTCTGATAATCTCCCGCCTGTGCCAAGCCTCACCCACAGTCACTCCAACGCTTCACAGCCATCTACCAACGGTGCCTCCATGTCTGATCCCGCCAGGCCACAGCTGACTACCTTGTCGAGCAACGATCTGAATGGTACAGCGCGGTCACCCAACCCTCCACCCTCGACTAGTGCTGGCCCGCCAGTTAACACGAGTAGCTTCACTTCTATCAACAAATCACCTCCATCACAACTACCAGTCGCACCTGTATCATCTTCTACTAACGGCCGAAATTACTCCAGTCCTTACGATTCAAGCCCTTTCCATGGTGCGTCGACCATACAGAAAGTGGCGAGCCCGCCAAAAGCGCCACCTCTTGTTACTGCCACTGCCACTACCGCTGATTCGACACCTACCTCTGGATTCCAAGCCATCAATTCTCCAGTTGGCGCCAGCGGAGCCAGTGCACGAAATTCGCCCAACGTACAGCATGTGCAGCCGTCTCCAATACCATCACAGCAGCACGGTATTCAAGGGCAATCTCAGCCGACAAGCAGATCTAACACACCGATCATGCACCATCATCATCGCAATGCTCTGACTCATCAGCGATCAAGCAGGTCCAGCACTCCGATTGCACCGTCGGTCACTTCACAACCGCTTCAACCGCTTCAACCAGCTCAGACCCATTCATCCCCTCGATCAAGCGGCGCAGTACCCATGACGCAACTCCCTGCCGCGCCGTCGCAACCCTCGACTGGGCCATCTTCTCAACATACTCCTGTGCCGCGCGTTCATCACGTCAACGTTCCACCGGTCCCTCCCGTTCCTAATCATTACAGCTCCTCTCAAGTGTCGGCAGTGTTGAGGAGCCAGCCTAATGAAGCTGCTACGCATGCAGCCCCCATGATGCCGGAGCTGGACCTTGGTCTGCTTCAATGCGAGGTTCTTGGTTCACTATTGCAGTACCTGTTCCCCAGGGTGACATCTCCACCGGATGAGAATGTCCTGCTCCACAAGATGGAGTCATTGTGGCACCTCGGGGCACCACACTATCGCAAGGAAATCGGGCAGCTGTATGATCTGAAGTCCAAAGTGCTCCTGACGTGGATAACCGAACGGCGCAAGATTGCGCAATTGCGGCACACGTTCGCGTTCCAGCCTGTACCAGGCCCAGAAATGATTGAGCGTCTGCTGGCGCTCAACGACTTAAGAATGATGCGACTTAAGTGGAAGAATATGAGCAGTGCAGTCGGACTGAGTACCGAAGATCTGCTTTGTCGCACGTTCACCATTATGACCAACACAGCAGGGACTGAGCATCTATTCAAAGATGGGTTGCACCGGCTGAATGAAGGCATTTTCGAATTCCTCAAAACGGAGGACATGCGCATCTTGATGCATAGCAAGCGGTAGCTTGTTTTCGTTTCTTAACCCCAAGGCTGGCCTTTCGTGTTTCGGGGAATAAGTTTAATAGTAGGTCGGTGTTCTGAGTTATGTTCTTTATCGCCTGCTCTCAGCATTTTTTCCTATGTATTGGGGACATGGTCATACCCGAGGGTTAGCGCGGCGTTGCAGGGTATCATACTTCTCTTTGGTTTGGGGGCGGTTTTCTAGATGTTTGGACTTGGCGCACTGCATACCTACTGCATACCTACCATACCTAATAGCTCGTACTAGACGCGTAGTAGAGACTGGGCACGCGTGGGGTCGGGGAGACGGCAGAGGCCAATGTAATTTTGAAAGCACAGGAGCTGGCTTTGTGCATGACATGATGGTGATTATCCAATTTGCTCGCAGCAGCACAGCCCCCACTTGTACTCGATGGCCCCAAGCGACAGTAGTATACATGTACCTGTGCAAGTGTAGACATGGTAGACGCATAGACGCATAGACTCGCAGGCGGCCGCGTACGTGCATCACGTGCTTTACAAGTGACCTCACCTCACCTCGGGACCTGTCCCTACCTTTGTATGGACTCGGCTCGACCAGCCAGGGTTGCTTCCGGCCCCCATGACAAGGACGCCGGCACTGTGGCGTTGTGACAGGCAGACAGGCTGCAGCTGCCTGTGGTGTCGAGTATACTTAGTCTACAGGTACATTATCTACATGGCGAGGCGGGGCTTGTGCTGCAGCCTCGTCCACGATGGTGTTGCGCTTGTTCGTCCCGCCCGGTGCGTCTCCAGCCCCCGCCTACGGCGAAGAGGCAGAGTTCAGACTGACGAGAAGATGCAGGAGAGGGCGAGCACCACCTTGTGCCCAAGCGACCTGACCCTCTTGGGGCGAATGCCACGCTGCAATATGCCGTCGTTTCGTCGACCGTCCTCGCCGCGGCGTACGCGTCGTTCGCTGCGCGGCACCAACGACGCATCTCCCCGACCGCGAGCATCTCCCGCACCGCGCTGTTTGTCCGCGCCTCGGGGCGGCTGGGCATTTGGGCGCTGGCGGTTGGTGCTGCTGCCAACGTCTCCTATCATCACGCCTTCACGGCGCTCGTGCTGGCCCAAGACGTCGAGCACCCCCAGCCGCCCAGGCTGTACGACAAGACCGACAAGCACACGGTCGAGGATGGCTGTTTGCTCGGCGCAGCAGCAGGCCTCATGGCCTTTGTGCCCACGCTGTGGATGCGCCGTCCGACCGTGTCGTGGTGGGCGCGCATGGCCGGCCTCGTCAACCTGGGCGCCTGCACCGGTCTTGTTGCCTCACACGTCTACTTCCAGTACACTGGCGAGCGCCAAAAGGCCCTGGAAGAGCTGGATCGACAGCGCCGCCGCCGCATGCTCGAGTTCCACCACATCTTCTGGGACAAGATGCTGATGCAACGCTTCAATCCCCTGGTGCAGGCCTACATCCGCCACAATGCCATTTTCCGTGCCTACCACCTGCCCGCTGAACTTCTTGACCAGCCAGATCAGTTCGTCGTCCTCCCTACCGCGACAACCCGTGCTAGCCTCTCCGCCGACCAGGCCGCCGAGAACGCAGCCTACTACGTCGCTGCCCCCAACTGGTCCGACCATCTGAAAGCCCTGGACGTAGACACCATTGAGGCCGAGATACAAGACTACGAACGCGACAAGATCGCTTTGTTAAAGGAAGCCGAATACATGGCCTACCACTTGAACGTGAAGCAATATGAATTTGTGCATGCCAAGCAATCTACCCAACAAGACAAGCAAATCCGCACCCGCGAGCTTCAACTCCTGGCTATTGTGTACAATCGCCTGCGCGCCCAAGCTGACGAGGTCGATCGCCGCATCTTTGCTGGCCGAAACTGGCTCAGCCAGAAAGCAGCAATGGACGCTGCTTGGCCGAGAAGTGGATGGCTTGCCGATCATTCTACTGTGGAGCGCGTAGACCGCCACAACCCCACAGCGAGTATTACTGAGATGGAAAAATTACAAGACCAGTTCACTAATGAGGTCAAAATTTTCGAGTCTAAAGTCCGGAGTCAGGCATACGAGGATGTCAACAAGAGGGGGAAATGGAAGAAAGACCTGGAAGACGCGAGAACTATGCTCTTGGCGACAGATCGAATCATCTGGGAGTTGCAGAACATGGTGCTGAAACATCAGAGAAAGAACGAAATCGCCCCTGTACAAGTAAACGAATCGGCAAACGTAGAGCAGCCGTCCAAGGTGGAGAGCAATACCAGCGCAGACAAGTCCCCAGAAGAACTCAGTTCCGAAAAGCCTTGAACAGTAAGCCTTCGGTTCGTCTCAGAAACCATGTGTTTTTCACAGGCTCCTGCCCGGGAGTGGTCGAACGGGACTTGTAGAACCCTCAAGCACTGCCCGCTCGTAAATGGTTTGTCGGTAGGTCACTAATCGTCGGCTCAAAGAGGGTTCTTGGTAGAAGGACGTATCTACAATTCATCTGTATCCAGTGCGTCCACAGGTCCTCAATGGTGATCTACAGGTCGTCTTACTATCTTCCACAGGTATAATTACTTTTGCACCCTAGGCAACGACTATTTCAGTATTGTTAGATTAATTGGCACTATGTTCTGCTTTTTGAACCATGCTGTTCATACTGAATCTGAGTTCTAGATGTAAGCTTGCAGTACACAAAACGTGAATGATAGACTTTCGTCTTGGCTGATCACGTGCATTGTCGTTACTTCCTAGCCAGGTATCTACGCACGACTGGGGGGAGAGAGTTTTCGGAACGAAGAACTCCTGGTAGAGTTAACGTGCATAGTGGATTACGAAGATTTGTATTTGGTGCACAGGCTATGCAGGCTCATCCTTACGGTATAAAGCCTGGAAGTTTATCCAGTGACATTATTTAATTGAGTCATGCGGCAGGAAGTCAAAGCTTTCTCGGGGTCTGGTTCGTCGGGGTGAATCCACTCGATGGCACCATCGAGGCTCTTGAGGAACGGTATGTGGACCCATGACATTGCATGGAGCAATCGGATCATCCAACAGTTAGACTCTAGCAGGACATACCTCTTTTTTTCACAACGACAGAGACGATGACAATGGGGCCTTGAATTTCGTGCTCACAATTTCGGACCAGCTAAGAAGTGCGTTGGAACGGTTCAATTGAGCAATCGATGATACGGCCGTAAGACGAAGGTCGCCACGTACATACATTTGTCAGGTCGGATTTCACGTACTGAATTTGACGAAAAACAATTCGTTGTGGAGTTGGTCGTAATAGGCCTGGACTGGCAAGCGATCAAAAAGGAGCTATGGCCATTACCATCGGACATGCCGTAATGTTTGCTAGTGGTCCTTCAACTCATCTGAGCAAGGTAGCCATCCTTAGAATCCTCGACTTCTTTGATTCTAAATAAAAAAACCTGCCAGATATCGGCCAAAGTGACGTTAGCTACAATTGTTATTGATGAAGAAGCTGAAAGCCAGTGTCATCAATCCTTGAAAGAGCCAAAATATTTCAAACAGTCTAACTCTTTCGACCCGTAAAGTTATTGTCTTTCGTTCAACGACCCTCCAAGGAGCCGTTTCGCCGCCTCTTTAACTAAGCTCAACTCGCCTTGGATGGTATGAGCTGTATCATGGAAAATTCTTAAGTTAACAGATCTGCTGGTTACTGTGCCCTTCCCTGCGATGGAGGCCACGAGCTTTCTGCTTTAACATCAACGCTCTATTTGCACTATCGCTTCCCATGTTGAAGCACCAACAAACCCCCAGGTAATGCGATATTTCCTGACGTCAACCCATCTTTCACCGCTTCACAGGACTGGATCGTGTCGAAGACTAAAGATGGAAATGCAGGTGATCTAAAGGAAACGTGACTTTGATTGTGCTTGCCCCCCACCAAACACTGTGCACACGCTGACTATGCGAACGCCAAAACTCCACTATGCTGGTATAATGATTGTACCAAAGCAATGCCGTTCATATCCCGTACCGATCGGTTATTGGCCATTAATTTTCTGAGTTTACGGTTTGCTGGCCATGTCAGCGTATTGTTGGGTGCACCAAGCACCCAGCAGGAAGAACTTACCACGAGCCAGTCCATGCCCTCGTCGACACCCCGACCGTCTACAGCCGAACATGCAACGATACTCCAGTTCCGATCTTTCAGCTCTCCTAAGCGCAAGGCTTCACTGATCTCGCCAGCGCCCTTAGCGCCTGGCTGGTCCTGCTTGTTCGCAAAGACCAGCAGTGCTGCATCTCTCAGCTCCTCTTCGTTCAACATGGCGGACAGTTCTTCGGAAGCGGTGGAGAGTCGATCGATATCGGTGGAGTCTATGACGAAGATTACCGCGGCGGTATTGGCGTAGTAGCACCGCCAGTATGGGCGAATCGAGGTCTGACCTCCGAGATCCTAGTACATGTTAGCAGCAGCTACTTGGATGCGCTAGCGACATACCCAGACGTTGAAGTTGAGGTTCTTGTACGTGACCGATTCAACATTAAAGCCTATTGTCGGTATAGTCGTCACTACCTCGCCGATCTGTACCTTCTGTCAGCGATCTCCTTTGCCATGGCCGGACTGGTTCGGGCGCACCTTTAACCTATACAACAGCGTCGTCTTTCCTGCATTGTCCTATTCATGTGTTGGTTAGCAGCCGCGCCCCTCCATCGTGAAGAGCGACGCCTACCAAACCCAAAATCAAGATCCTGATCTCCTTCTTAGACCAGATCAGCGCGCTAAACTTGGAAATGTACCCGCCCATCCTGTCCCCCTGTTGGTGTTGCCCGTCTTTGCTGCCGTGTTCCTGAGCGTCCAAATAGCTCGTGCGTGCGGGCAGCCCGGACAGAAGGTACAAGATGCGATAGTGAGCGGAGTGGAAAGGTGCACAATTAAGGGGCAAAGACGTGTCGTGAATGCTGCTGCGTGTCCAGACGTCGGCGGCGTTGAACCAGCCAGCCGCCGAGGCCTTCGGAACGGCGCGACGTTTCTCCAATGCGGTTCAGGGTCCATCTGCCAGACATGCCAAGGCTCTGTTGCTCACCAGCCCCGCCCCACCACAGTCGATTCACGTGATAATTCGCATGCAGGTACAGGTGCCCCCCAGATGAGGCCTGGTGGAGCTGACATAGGAATGGGGAGGATGAAACCAAGTTATTCTATTAAGATAGTTCACTAGCTAGTCATATTCGAAATGAAAAAATAGAGAGCTGGTTCGGAAACCGTGTAAAAGCCAACGCTCAGGTGCGGAATGATATGATGAGTGGGGAGCGTCGGAAAACCAATCCAACAATGGAGCTACCAATAGATGCATAGCCCGAAGCTGATCATTGCTTTTGCTTCGCGATGATTACGCTTTGCATCTTAGCATCATACGGGTGGATTTGCAGAATCTCGAGGCCAGATGCTTCCAAGATTATTTCATACTCTTTCCGTGTCCGCTCACCACCACCGAGCGAGATCATCATCGTCAGGTCCACTTAAATGATGTCCGAGTTAGTCTCCCGCACTTCATTGATTTCTAACTCGGGGCTGTCCACTTACTGTACGCTGCCTGCCAGGGCAATTTCTCATCTGACAGAACCACTTCGTCGATCACGACGCGCGATTCGATTCCCATCGCCGGAATAATTTTCTTTAGTATTCTGATGCATTCTTCGTCTGACCAATCATGCAAAATATGTCGTAGATAGTAGAACTTTGCCTCCTTGACCTGCTGCTCTGTGAAGAAATCATGCTCTTGAAATACGATGCCAGGGAGCTCTGGTGCACTGGCGAGCGTCGCCGGAATATCTTGCACAATAACCGTTCCTGGATTAGAGCCGTATTTTTGAGAAAAGGACAGGGCCTGCTGTCCAAAACCACCACCAACATCCACAAGTATAGCAGAGTCTAAGGTGGGTTGAAATTCACCTATCTCTTTCTCAACCGGAAAAGAGTCCGTCCAGGAGCTCTCACGTTGCATCGCCATAACATGTCCTAGAGATTTCATCTGCTCTGGATGCGCCTTCATCCATTCAAACGGCGTAAGCTTTGTATCTAGCGCTTTGTGGAACGGCAAATCTTTGTTACTGGTGATGTTTTGGTACATCTTCTCCTTGAGCCAGGCAGGAAAGACATATGCGGTAGGAAGATGTACATCGTAGCAATGCTTTATCGCTCCCGATATGTGTTCGTTGCTCAACGTACGTGTTGTCCTGTTTGCGGAGAAGGAGTCGGCATGTGGTTGATCGATCAAACCAAAGGCTGCCATAGCCCGAAGCAAGCGCGAAAGCAGCCTCGGAGCCGCCTTTGTGATGGTAGATAGGGTATCGACTGAGAGGGGCTCTGGGGAGGAGCTGAGGGTGGCGAAGAGGGACAGAGAGGAACCGATTTGGAGAAGGGGTAGCTGCATGGACCCTGACGCCATACGAATAACGAGATCCCAGTCATTGTCAAACGATGTTTGGAGTATGCGGAGGTCTTCCTGGATTTTTAGGCGGTCCTGTTCAGAGGCTTCGGCGTAGAGATTGCGGATTTGAGTGGTGAGGGCGTCCATGGTGGCGATTCTGGGGGTCTAGATGCTATACAATTGAAACTTGTTAGATGTTGTGTAGTATGTACTTCACTGGATTATTTTCATGTGGTAAAATAATCTACTTTATACCTCTGAAGCTGATTTCTCGGTCTTTTCTTGTTCGGCCAATCGCAGAAATTCCAACCTCTCACAATCACACAATTTACCGGTACTGAAAACAACGGGGATTCTGTCAACGACTAACGTCTGTAGAAAGGGAAATGATACCTGGGGTTTTGCTACCTAGGTACGGAGTGAAAGCGGTAGAGCCGAAATCACCGATAAAGCCGAAAACATTCGTCTGAGGACAAAGTGCCTACCTTCCAGTAATTGCTATAGTTCCTCATAAATATTAGACGGCCATTAGTTTTTCATGTACAATTTTTGGAGCGAATTATGGCACGTACCATCTCGATACCAGAGGTGTAGTAGACATTGTGGCCCGATAGCGAGCGATCGTTTAGACCGCTTAGCTAGGATTTCTACTAGAAGACGGAAGCTTTCGCAAGCGACCTTCACACGGCCATTCTCCTATGGCTTCGGAAGGAATTTTCGTTTCGAGACTCCATGTTAGAATGGTAGTACCGCATTCGGTGCTATCCTTCTATTGGACTGATTCCTGCTCATATGTATGTCAGCAATTCAATCCGGACATCCCTGGAACTCTTATCAATTTGGAATTGTTTACGACGTGAGCTCAATCGGACCAGCCATAGAGGTAGATCACAGCGGTAACCACTTGTTTCCGTTACGCCGGCATCTTGTGAGCAAAAACGCGCTCGAATATGCAGGATAAATTGCGCACGATTATCCATCGCTTTCCAATATTATGAGCACCTCCTATCGATGCCTGGCTCTCTGTATTCATCGCTTTTCTGGCCTATATATCGCTTGGCCACAAACCATATGCGAGAAACCCCCTTGTAGTCGCATCGGTTCTGCGTAATAATCGTACATTTAGCACACTCCTTCACCGGTAAAGTTGGAGGTATAGAACAAGCCACCATGTATGTCTCAGCAGTCAGGCATACCTCTGCATCGAACAGTATGTATGCTGTACTACATTCGTCTCCGTACCCGACCAGGATCCCACCGCAGTGAAGTTGATTGGCTGAGCAGTATTATCGAAAACCGAAGAAGAAGCAGGGATGCAGAGAGAATCTGGGTAGATTGTCAGTACAAAATGGATCACAGTCCCACAGTCCTGAGCCATTTTCCTGTCTACGAAGCGCGTACTATCTGCCAACATGCGGTCCTTATACATTTTTCTTGTTTTTCTCGTGAATTTGAGATTGGCTGCGCCGTACAATTTTCCGTACGAAAGCGTTCAGTTAATTGACAGTGACATCGCCAATAATTCGGATGTTGCATTCGGCACACAGTCTGGGGTCGGGAAAGTGCCATGCAAAACAATTCCGGGTGATAATGACTGGCCAAGTCATGATCGATGGAGTGCTCTGAACACTACTTTAGGTGGTACACTGCTTAGAGCAATCCCTCCCGCCGCGGCCTGTTACTCTGGGAAGTACGAAAACGCCTCCACGTGCTCCCTGGTAAGACAAAGATCGAGGAGTTCCAACTTTGTGTATGCCACCACACACTGTACTTTTTACCTTTGCGTGGTCGCTGAGAAGGTATAGAATCGAGGATCCATTGATTCCGTTCAATATGTGGACGCTGGGAAACCCATGCCCGATACCTGCATTACCGGCACCCGGTTCAAATACCACCGCTCCACTATCTTCTTGCCATATCGAGAAATTTCCCGCTTATGTCGTTAATGCTTCTACCGTCAAACAGGTTCAGCTTGCTGTTAATTTTGCCCGCAACAATAACATCCGGTTGACAATCAAGTAAGCTGCGCACTGTATTAAGATTGTTGATGACCAACCATGGTAGGAACACCGGCCACGATTGGCTTGGTAGAAACACTGGAGGAGGTGCTCTTCAGGTCTATATTCACCATCTGAAAGGGTTTGAATATTTACCGTCTGTCCAGATCGGAAAATACCAGGGGAAAGCCGCCAGAGTCGGTGTGGCACTGGAGCAATACGAGCTATTTCCTTACATGGAAGAGAACAATATCACCTTGCTCGCACCAGGCTCCTCAACGGTCGGTGCTTATGGTGGTTTCATGCAAGGAGGGGGTTTTTCTTACATCACATCAAGATTCGGACTCATGGCTGACCAAGTCCTTTCCCTGGAAGTAGTAACGGCTGATGGGAGGTTTATACATGCAGACCCGCAAGAGAACGAGGATCTATTCTGGGCAATTCGAGGAGGTGGACCTAGTGAGCTTAACATCCGGTCCGCTCTCAACGCTGACTTTAATAGGCAACTACGGGATCGTAACATCGGCCGTCGTGAAAGCACACGAACGTATTTCGATCGCCAGGATAAGCTTCAATTTCCAGACTGGAACCAACTTCAACAAAGCAAACAGCACAACATGGGTCGACAGTACCACTTCGTATGCGGAAGCCACCGACGAGACATTCTGGAACGGTATCAATGCGTACTTTGCGCATCTTGTTAGGATCAATGATGTGAAAGGTATCGGTTGGAACAGTCTCTCGACTCAGCCTCCTGATCCTGTTTTCAACCGAACTGACAGGGTCTACTCTTTTACTGGACAAGTCATTATACCGGGTATGTCCTCGGAAGTATTCGACGATTTCACAAAGCCTATCATCAGGGATTTGCATAATGTCGGCATACATGTTAATGCCACAGCCGGATGGTGGGAGTCGTATCCAAAGTATTCCTTCCGTCCAAATGGCCCGGGAGAGTCTGTAGGAAACGGTCGCTTCGTCTCACGTCTTTTTCCACGTTCAGTTTTTGAGGACCCCAGCTCACCGGAGTTTTTAAAAGCAATATCTGCTATTCGTACGTGGGTTCAAGAAGGCTTCTACAACTTTCACAGTGTTGACTACCACCCTTCCTACGAAACGGCAGGTTATCCTGGCACAGATTCGGCGGTAAACCCACATTTACGGACTGCTATCATGCACGCTACTGGCTTTGATACTGGTAGCTATGGTCCCGAACGTACACCCCAACAGATGATTGCAAGTCACGCGAGGTTGAATTACTATGCAGAGTTATGGCGAAACGCAACGCCTGGCAGTGGAGCGTATATGAATGAAGCGGACACAGAGGAGCCCAATTTTCAGGAAAGCTTCTATGGGGCGAACTATGAGAAACTTCTGGGTATAAAAAGAGCTAGAGACCCTTGGGGCGTTTTCTATGCTGTTACAGGGGTCGGAAGCGACCAATGGAAGGTTGAAGGGACCAATGGGCTACCTACCCAGGAGGGTAGACTTTGTAGGTTATAGAAGGACGGTGTCGTCATCACATGCAGAGCTGATAGTATCGAGCTGGATGATAAGCTTGCTGTCATGGAAATCGACCGCGCTCCAAAATTGGACCATGAGTGACCATCCAAAAATTATCATACCACTTTCTCAAGGCCTCCCAGGCGGAAGAAGGCCGACAGGGTATGCTTGTTCACCTATACGGATGTATTCCAGTCCCTAGGTTGATCATATACGTGCATTCATAATGGATTGGCCCGTCTGTTCGTGATCGTATTGGATCGAAGATCGACCCAGATGCATTTGTAGTGATGTGGGCCAATCATAGCGCCGCGCTGGGGATTGAGACATGACGGAGTTGGTATTGACCACCAACGCTGACTTCGGGGACTTAGACTGCACGTAGACTGTGTGAATGCTGATTGACACGACTAGAACACCACGGTAAATGCGAAACGGTTGTCCTGGGAGCGTTTATCAGATGTTGGGGATCTTGGTACGCAGTTATGTCTTGGTGGTGGTTGTAGAATAGAGCAGGGAACGGACGAATATCGAGTTCCAGCAGGATTTAGCGAGGGGTGGTGCAAGACGTTGCGGCAATAACAGAACTTGACAGACGGCCTTGGAACTGGTCGGTACAAAGGTGTGCAGGTCGTGCGTGTCGAACGGATGAGCCATGATTATGCGAACGTGTAAATACAGGAAACGGCAAGGGCGGATGGGTGTATGAGTAATGAGATAAAAGTGGGCCGGATGCAAGCGGGGAAATATTTCGGAGGAAGGGGGGGGGGAAGAACGGTGCACTGGCGGTGACAGATAGGGCGACGGGCGGGGGTGCAACGAAGGGTTGGTCAGTTAAGACTCATGATTAGACGCGGAAAAGTCGTGGTATGTATGCACCGTCGCATTGCTTATATTGGAGGTTGGCGGTGAGGCTGTGGGGAGGGCCGAGGGGGGCACAGAGGCAGCGGTGAAGATGGCAAGCGACTTCCCAGAAGAGAGGCAGGTCAGACGCTTAAAGTGGTGCATCATGTAGTGTTAGGCTAAAGACGGCGATTTGAGTGCGATGTTACGGTAAGGCTGTGTGAGGCTTGGGCGATGGTGCAGCAAAGCGAGAGCCGAGTAGGTAAGTACATAGTAGGTGGTAGGTACCCCTTGTAGTAGGTGCCTAGGTGGGTGGACAGCGACGGTGAGGATCAGGGCTTGCGTGTGTGCAGGAGGTTGGGTGCATAGTAGCGGTGGACGTGGCCGAGTGGCTACCTAGGTAGGTGCTTAGGCAGTAGGTGGTGCAGACACTAGACTACACACTCAGTGTACTATAGTACAGTAGACTATCTACACACTGATGGTGGCTTGCACTTGGCTGCCCAGGGACTGAGTGCCCAAAGCGGCGGCAGCATGGTCGACGCAGGGCAGGCACCACTTGTTCAAAGGTTGAAAGGAACGCTTCACCCGCACCTGGGCACGCATCAGGTCACCTGGCGAGGCTAACCTGGAACAGGTGGGCAGGGCTTGGACTCGTACTGTACTCAGTACTGAGTAGACTAGACGACTTACTGCATTGTTGTGGTGTTGAATTAGTCGGCGGCGCAATTTGTCAGGATGGGATTGTTCAGCAAACATCACAAAGCAGCGGGCGGGCCAATCAGCGGGCGGGTGGGGGGTGAGTAATCTTGGGTTTACAAAGGCAGGGCCTGGCAGGCTGTCCTGTCCATGACGTTTCCCCACCGCATGTGCGCGGTTCGCCCGCCAGGCTCCGCAACAACGAGTGGCCGAGTGGCCGCTGGCGCCAGTGACCACTCGATTCGTCCGAGCCCAGGCACGGGAGGGCGAGCATGCTCCGACGCCGAGCCAGCAGCTGGGCAGCGACCAGGTCAGCCGCGCTCGGATGCAATGGAATGGAGACTTGCGACGCGCGACGACGACGAGCGGTGACTTGCACACTCACGGGCTGCTGCTATCAGCTGAGGCCTTGATTCGTCGCATGTGGAGGCTGAGACTGCCAGCGCGCACCTCTGGCCAGCACAGCGTCGGTCCTGCCCGCGTCCTCTATTCTACTGTACTCGAGTGACTCAGAAGAGCAGACGGTGCGAGTCGCATGCGGAATGATTCATCGTCGACTTATCTCCATGGCTGCCATGGGCATGCGTAAAGGCCGGCCGAATGCAAGGCGCCGAGCAGAATTCGTAATCTGCCCAGGGGACAGCGCCGACAGCCTACAGGTTTAGTACAGGACACGCTGCGAGGGGCTCGCGCGGACCTAGCGGACGACGAGCACCCCTGCTCGCCTAAGTGACCGGGGGCTTGGAAACGTTAGGCTTTCTTTACGGTGAGCACTTGCGCTGTGTCGGGGTTATGCTCAAGCCCGAGCATCCCGGCCAGGTCATCCACCTTCTGGGAAACATATATACAAGACCCGCATCCGCCTCAGACCACACCCAGCTATAGCCTCGACATCCACCCGTTCCATAGTCACATATTCTGTGCCTATAGCGTCTGCACCGTCTACTGCGCACCATCGCCGCAATCAACACCGCTCCGAGGAACACCACGCTCGGATCACCTTCCCCTGCCACTGCCCACTGCATTAGGTTTGTGCAGCCCGCCCTTCCAGTCACCCACTGCATACTGACTCACCACGGCAGCTCACCACGCTTCTGCCCAAGTACAAAGCAACCATGCCGTCCACATCACACCTCCGCATACAATCCACCTTCGAGCCCATCTCCGCCGAGACCACCCGCACTCCCTTTGTCTCCTCACCACCCGCCAAGAAGCAGAAGATGTCGCTCACCCAGACCTACTACATCGCCGCCTCGGCCCGCTCCAAGCTGGGCAAGGAAGCCTGCCGCGCCGATCACGACCTCCGCCTGCTTGTCGGCCATGCCAACCTCCTCGACTCCCTCATGATTGAGCTGCACGACGCCGAGAGGCAGCAAGAGGCCTGGTTCCACAACACTGTCGCCAGGGCACAAAGATCCGAGGAGCCTCGCCACATCCAATGGGCCGACACCATCGTCGACGAGGAGGAAGAAGACGACGACTCTTCTGACGATGACGCTTCCGATTCCGAGTCGGACTACTACGACGAGGACGGCGACTTCGACATGGTCATGCCCCGCCGCATTGCCCAACCAGCTGTGCAAATCACCACTTCGAACATGGACGACGATGACGAAGACGACCAGTACGACGACTTGGAGGACGACGAAGGCCTTGCTCTCACCCGCGTACCTTCACAGTCACCTCCAGAGCTTGTCCACGACGACGAATCCGACGACGAATCGCCGCCTACCCCGCCTCAACCCACAATGGAGTTCTCGGACAAGGAGGCCATGCTCACAACATCCTACTACGACGACAAGTCGCAATCACTGTTTGAAAGCGAAGAAATATATCTGCCCCGATCGACAGCCCCGCTCATCACAAGTTATTAGGCCAACACCGCCAGTCGACCTTCATTCTTGTTTTTGATTGAGCATTTTAGCGAGCGAGTCTTTCTAGCATCGGCGCTTTGGGGGAGCATTATATCACTTTTTTTTTGTCTATGGAACTGGGTGCACGGAATGTTGATAGCGGCTCACGAGTACGCTGTGATGGATATGCATCATGGAACTACCCAACTCAGATCTACTTGTATGGAATAGGGACGATAGGCTGGTACGAGATCTCCCACATTGGTGGTTGAGACTCCCCCTAGCACACAGAAATCAATTTTGATACTTCTGCCAACGCACTTGATGCTCCACTTGACCCCAGTGACTTTTTTTTTTTTGCGCATGCTACCAGTATGTATTTGCTTACCGCACTTTGCCCACCGCCTTTCCGCCGCCTTTCCGCCGCCCGTGCGTGGTGCCCACCCCTGCGCTGCGACAGAAGGGCGGATCCAGAGCGCCGGCGCTGCGGCAAGGCTGAAGGTACCGCATCATTCTTGACCGGCACCCTGCCCAAGCCTATTCGGGACTTAATTGCGAGTGACACTGGATACGCGTACTCGCGCTGGATACGGTGAAGGCGGAGAACACGTCCAGCCGTGTTTTCGTGCGTGCTGCCTGCTGCTGCAGTGCGCTGCTCCTGCTGTTGCCTAGGTAGTAGGTAGTCTACTCTACTGGTACGCGACGTGGCCAGCCAAGCCAGCTCGGGCTGGAACCACACGCATCCGCTCGCAGCCGGGGCCAGCTCGGCGCGTTTCTGACCATTATTCCGGTCAGGCCTTTTTGTTTCCTTTTGGGTGAGGAGGGGAGTTCGGTGTTGAAGTGACGCCGCGCCTATCGGCCTCGGTCACGTTGCCTTACCGTGCCTCAGCGAGGGTAAACAGGAAAGTTTGTGCCATGATCAACAGACGGAGTTCACGTACTTGGTCGCATGACGTCTTCAATATTGCATGATGCTCTACTGTTATCGAATGCGAAGGCCAGCCAGCTATCCAGTCCGATCTACCGTATGGTTCCGTTCGATCCTGCCACCGAATGCGCTGGCCTACGAATCGTTTGGTTCCATGGTGTTGTCAAATGCGAAAGCCAGCCACCCAAATCTGTCCTCGGGCCCCTGTCACGAAGGCGACGAGATTGCGGGGATGCATGCACGATGGGATCGCGCCTTGGTCCTCATTATTATTCCCCCAATTTGCAATCCCGATGACGGTTTCAATTATTGATGTGCACGTTTCGTTTTGAACGCAGCCCATTCATGCGAGTAATGCCTCTCTGGCCTGTGAATTCAGACGCTCCATGCCGTGAAACCCGATAATGCACCACAGGTACGTACCTGGTCATGTTACGCCCCATAGCCATATAGCAGGTATAGAGTATACTCACGCCGCCTTTGCCCTGCGCTTTGGAAACCCGGTAGGACATGACTGCGTCGCCCCCACGCGAGTGCTATCTCGCTGTCGATGCGTTGGCACAACGATGAGGGCAGAGGAAACAGCACGGAGGTCGCGACAAACTCTCAGCTCGTTCGTAGTCGACGCTGAGAAGAGAGCCAACCCAATGCAACTGGAGCATTGACTCAAAGAAGCAAGCAAACAATCGTGTCCAAATTACCCTGGCTTTCAGGCAGCCTCAATAACGACCCAGCTACCACCTGGCAGCGCCTCACCCCCGGTCCCCACTCGTAAGCCTCTCAGCACCCGCTAGCCTGTTCCTGTTTCGAACGTGGCTCAACTCGAGGCCCGAGCTGCATTGCTTCAACTGTGCACACTGTACTCTACTTGGGTACGCGTGCTGGCACTGCCTGACGGGTGTGTGAGATAGGAAGGCCCACAATGTCGCATCTTCTGGCCGCATTACACATGTAGCGTGCGGCACGGCAACATGGCACGAAACGTTCTCACAAGAAAAACAACGTGCACCGGTAAATGAATTTGCGAATCGCATCCATGGTGCCATGTCAAATTGATTCCACGGATCGCATCTCCCTGGATAAGTCTAGCGATGAGTAATACTACAGGCGAGCCAACCAATTACTCCTCGAGCACCGTGTGCTTACCCGCGCTGCGAGTTGCTTGCTGTATTTAGAAAGATTCTGAAGTGTTCCGCGCGTCTGATCAATGCAGTAATGACACACCTTAGATGATGCCCACGCTCACCTAAGCCCCTCCAGTCAGCAATAGCTTCCTGTTAACATCTTCACATGCAGTGCGATAGATACTCTGGCACCAGTTTGGAGCACCTGCCTCCATGCCTTATTATTAGGCAGGGCAGACAAAATTAAGTCTGAGTCACGCACCGCAATTGTTGACCATCCAATAGCCGTCCTCAGGCTCCGACCGCATCTTACTCCCACTCGGCCAACTGTCGGCATTTCGCTCGTCGGGTACCTGAACACTTTTCTACAGTGCACTATACAGTAGATAGTATACTTGCCCTGCTTCCTGCCTGCCACCAAGCTCAAAATCTGTGACCCACCTCTACCGCCGAGCAAACACCTAACCTCGGATCATGCGCGATGCGGATGATCCGCAAATGGTGCACAGTAGTGCACCACCCACGTGTCTAGCCTCCTTCGTCTCCTGGTGAATATTTTTCTTGACCGGAGGGTCTTTTAGCGACGGCTATGCGGCAGCACGTGCAACCACGCCGGCCTCGTTCAGTGACCCTTCATCGTGACCCTCGCCCGACCCGTGTCGCTTGTCGCTTGTCGCCGAGGCTGCCCACTTTTTCCGGTGCAAAATTGTGGTTGGAAAATTTCTGGCAGCTGCAGGTGCGGCTAGCGGAGGGTTAGCTGGTGGGTCTATCTGGTGGTGTGATACCCTGTCATGGTGACTGTGCGTACCTACGGCTGCAAGAAATTCTCTACCCAACGCTAAATTTTCTCATCTCGCGATGCTTGGCAGAGGGGCGGACGGCATCTTCTGGTAGAGTCCGTTGTCAGGCGACTTTACGCCGACATGATGCGGGAAAAAAAAACCACTTGCCGCGGATGTTCTTTCTCCAACATGTACAGGTAGCCATGACATTGATCTTTGCTGTACTCTGCAAGTAGTCCCTGCCGCGTAATCCCACGCTCGCCCAGTCTTTCCATGTCGAGACTCGATGACGCTGATCCATGTGGAGCGCACCACTGGAGTTAAGATGGAACGGAGCGATGCTATCTCCACCGGCGTGAACCCAACCCCGCGCCGGCCAAAAAGTCTCCGCGATTCCCCCCCCGCATCACGCAACTCTGAAGATAGGTTCACTATAGTCTAATTGGCCCCGCTAGCAATGTCCACTCCTGGTGACTGCAGTGCCAGTCAGCGTTCGTGTTCCAGCTCTAGCTCCACCCAATGGAATAGACCTCTACTCTATCGGTAGGTATCCGGTCTTGGTGATTGTCGAATGCATACAGCAGAGACACTGAATAGGGGACATGCAGGCACCAAGATACTGTCATATTCTATCAGGTTGGCTGTATTGCTCACATAGGCGGAGGGGGATTTTCGGTAGGAGGAACTGGTCCAAGAAAAGCCTATAAATCCATGATTGTGTAACACCCATGTGTCGCTGTTTGAGTATTGAGGACAGTGTTCCCAGCTCTATAAGCAGACGGGCACTATAATCTAGGAGGCCCCGTGCAAGTCTACAGACCTCAATTCTCTTGTTGCTAGTCACCTCGCACCACTTTCACCGAATTAGGATCTCCATACGTTTTGATCTTCCATCCCAATAACACATACTCAGAGTGACCCATGATCTAATCGAAGATGATATTGGCGTACAGTTACGATTCCAGATTTGCATGATACACATGTACAGAATTGGTTTGCTTATTGCCCGACCTACCCAATGATTACAGAAATAACCATACATACATACAATCTGGGCGAGAGCAAGGTTCCTTCGGAGGCCCATTCTCGTCGCGAAAACACTGCACCCACATATGATCACCCCCAAGTTGCCAATCTCCAGCAGACATTGATCAGTGCACTCGTGGCACTTATGTGTGCTAATGTCCTTGGCACCGCCAGATTTGCCAAATACGCTGGATAATGAATGAGCAGCTTCGAAACGATATGAAATCCTAGTAGATTGACCACCTGAGAATCATTCGGCGCGATAACTTGTGCCAATGCCGCTGCTAGTGCAAAGCCTGGGAAGTTCTCCATTAACGCATAGTGCGCAGACCTCAAACGTAAAGGTAGACCCTCTAATTGAGAGACGTGCTTCCGGGGATGGTTGTTATCAAGACCATCCTCACGAGCCATGGCCTGTCCAGCAGCGGATGCAGCCCCTGATGCTCCAAACGTCCAGAAGAGGTAGATGGCCGAAAGAGCCGGAATAGCTCGACCACTGGATATGGATGAGATTCCAATGCCGGGTACCAGCTTGACGAGAGATTCGCTGAGCTTCTGCACAACTCCATTAGGCTTCGCAAGGTAAGAGCTGTGACAGGGTCAGAACTAAATCAGCAGAAATGAACGGATGCGATACGAACGTCAATGGGATCAATGCCAGGTACATAGGTGCAGCTGCCAATACGAATGCTCCATTTGAATTGACACTAGGCCCATGTTAGCATTGTATCAAGCTCGCAATTCTACCATGTATCCAATAAATACACACAGGCAAAAGTGCGGATATCAAATTTCTGAGTGATAACGTACATGCCATTATCGACAGCTACCCGTCTTGCCTTCCCTTTTGGATCTTCTGGCATGTTGTATGCTTCTTTCGAAGGTATATCGAACGTGATCGAAGTTCTCCTTTGATGAGACATGAGAGATCTGGAAGAATTGTTTTTATATTATTGTATGTGCTTAGAACCTTGCGGGGAAATCCTTTGGGCATGCCGAGGGATCTTGTGGACGATGACGTCTTCCACGTGCGGGGCTACATAAGCTGATTCTCTCAAGGTGGAAAAGAGACATCCAAATACTCTAGGAGTCTGCGACAGATGCGCAAGTCACAACGCGACAATAATACCATAGAGGCAAATAGTGAATAATTACTACAGTAGATGTGGCGGGAATACGAGGGCGTTGGAACGTCAAAAAAGTGGTTCCTTTGGCCACGCGCCCAATGGCAATCAAGCCGCAAAGAAGTATGTGACACAAAAACAGTAGGCATTAATCCCACCACTTAGACATTCATCTAATAAGTTGTCGGGAGTTATTCTTATGCAGGTGCGAATTTGGAGCCATTTTTGCTTCGTAACGGTTGTTGCAGCATGGCAATTGCCTCGAGCAGGTTCTTCTAGGCCTACTCTTGCTACAGTGAGCGAACAACACCACCAGTAATTTGAATAAACATAAATTCGTAGCTATGGGCTTTGAACGTTGAAGTCGTTATGAGGGTATCTCTACAACACTCCCGACGTCCATATGGTCAAGTGGAGCACCACTGTAGATCCTCGATTAGGTATAGATAAGCGAGGTGGCTTTCCCAGGGCCGCGGGGCCCTGTCCAGGTGTGCAAGTCGCGTCGCCCTCAAAAATGTTAGCAGTCTATCGGAGGAATCTCCGACATGTGTGGCGTAGCAAGACGCCTGCTTTCTAAAGGCCTGCTTGTAGTCATGTATAATATGGGCGACTCTACGTTACTTTCAAGTTCAGGACTGATGCTCTTTGTTGTGGGCATTACAGGATCAACGCATGGATGATGCAGGTGGCTTGGCAGGCGTCAACGAATGACGCAATAATCTATTCCCTTCCAATATGTGCACCAGGCAAACGCATGAGGTGTCCTTGTACACCTTCTCTTAAATTTGAACAAGATAATATCTGCATTCGCCATGGTCGAAGGTGTGGTCTACAAAGACCTACTCCCAATTCCTGCAGGGGATCCTACAGAGCAGGATGGGACTTCTACAACACTGACGGACAAGCCAACAGAGAGTCATGCTTTAGCCATGGAGGCTGCAAAGAATCCGGAGAAACGTGGGGCAGCACAGGTAGCTCATGGAGATGAAGTTGTAGATTTGGGCTGGAATGAACCCAAGCAAGCTATTTCTAGCCCTCTTGTGGGAGGTCTGGATAACGAAGATTTGTGGGTCTTGGTCCGACGATTCAACAAAGTAAGCTTCGTGTCATTCATGCTATCAATTCAAGCCTGCTGATCATGCAAACAGCAAATGTACCACGTAAAGGAGATCGAAAACCCACCGCCGGGTGGCCTCGACCTCAACATCGCCGATGAAGAAGAGTTCTCTCCCGATAAATTGAGAAACAACATGGAGCGTTTATACATGACCATAGTATGTCCTGCATTGAGGTAAAAGATAAATATGGCTCACTCTGTATCAGGGACTTGGTATGATGGGGTTTGGAAAACACATTATGCGATTACGATCCTGGAGGGAGACTCGGAGGACGTCCTATTTTTGTACCGCATATTTTGTCGTCTGGCTTATCGATTTACTGGTACCTGTGCTGACACTCACACTGGTCGCACTCATTGTGTATCCGCCCATTCGTCCAATCATGTTCCCGCCTGCTCCCATCGCACTTGTCTCGGCCAGAACCGGAGGTGTTCAAAAGCCGAAGTCCGGGGTACTGGGAAGTCATGATAGTGCCACCGGGGCACCGGAAAATCACAAAGGTGAAGCTGTCGAGCAAGAAGCTAGTAATTTCGTTAGTGGCATTACTTCTGTCGCATTATCCAGTGCTGTTGGGAAGCATCCTCAAGGAGAACCACCCGAGGAAGACGATTCATCGGCAGATGCTGTTCCGGACCCAACATCCATCGCCATGGGTGCTGCGGATGCTCAGACCAAAGCTGCTGGTGGCACTCCATCCAAAGAACATGATAAGACCAAAGTACCTATGGAAACAGCCATGTGGAACAAAATGCGCCCGATCATGCACGGTATCGCTGATGCGACCGACACTTGGGAACGTTTCGCCAAGTAAGTGTACTCCAAGATTGTTGCAGAAGACTCTCATTGACTATGCAGTGCGCTATCACCAACCCCTCCTTTTCCGCAAAATCGCTATCGCATCCGCCTGGCAGCTGTTGTTGCCCCTCTAGTTCTACTATCCTTGTTCATCACTTCTTACATGTTCACGAAGGGCGTTACGTTCGGCGTCGGCTTTGGTTTCTTCGGTGACCCAGTCATCCAACCGGCATTCAAGTGGCTGAATCGCAACTATCCTAACTGGCAGAAACTACTCGAGTTACGCAATACTCTCCTAAAAGGCGTCCCGACCAACGCTCAGCTCACCATCACCCTACTTCGAATCGGAGAAGCCAACAAGGCCCCGCTCCCGCCCCCGCCTCACATTGCTCAACCCCCCCGGACAAACCGGCGGATATTAGTGAAAAGGAGCTACGTGCTACCGGTGCCGATTACCCGCTCAATGCGACGCAGGAAGAGCTCGACAGAGCGATGGCACACGATCCAACTACTGCACATGAGACCCACGGTGCAGACATTGATTCGGCGAAAGAATCCAAGCACGGGAAGAAGGGCAGCAAAATTCTCAACTTCTTCCGTGGCACGGTCAAAGGTGGTGTGGAGACGACCATAGGCGCCGATAAGGTTAAAGCCGCAGTGGGTGATATGCATGCGAAGAATCGTCTTGGAGCCGTTCCCAAGCCCGAAGAGAATTTCAAATCTGGTCCTGTGGAGTTCAAATGTAGATTTCACGGCCACAAAGGACATTTGTATATCACGACCAAAGCCACTATCCCTTGTGTCGCCTTCTCCACCGATCATTCGATTGAAAAGATTGGGACTGAAGAGCGAGAAGACCTGCATCCACAGTGGAGCATACCCATTGGAGACATCAGTGAGTTACGCAAGGTTGGTGGATATGGTTGGAAGGCGAAGCTTGTTGTCGGATGGGCGATGGGTAGAGAAGTCGCGGATGCGTTGGAGATTGTTTTGAAAGACAAGCCTAGCGTGCCTGGAGAGACGGGCAAAAAGCCAGGACCGGTCAAGTACAAGGTGACAGCTATGCCATTGCGAGACGAACTTTTCAATCGGCTGGTCAGCATGGGCGGGCAGAAATGGGAGTGCTGGTAAGGCAATGGCATGGCTATCGGTCACGGGTGTCGAGACGGTTTTCTTCAGACGATGGTATACCCTATAAAATGAAGCCTTTTTTCTTTCTTAGAATGATTTGCAGGTCAGGTATCTTTGGTAGAGGAACAGTGAATATATATATAATCAACGTACCCAAAGATCTCTTCCTAGGGGACATTTCAAGTGCACCGTTTATCTTTACATCATGACCGTTGAGAGTCATCTTCCTGTAAGTTAGATCACGGAAAGACCTCCTGCATCTTCAACTGAAGACCTAGTCCTGTTGATTTAGCCGTCAAGGGGTTGTGAGAGCTGATCTGTGAGAGCTGCCAATTTCTCATCCTCGAGAACGCGTGCGTGGTAAAGAGTGTGAACCTGCTCCAATTCCGGACCAAAAACCTATTTGCGCTCGTTCATGTATGGAGCAACAACTGTCTAATGTGGTGAAGATTCCTCATGGATCTATGCGCTGGTCTTGCTACCTTTGATCGGTTGTTTGACCGCATTGAAAATAGGCTTCGTGGGCAGATATTGTATTAACCGATAAATTTCACCCTCAAGAAAACAGGACAGATACACCGGAGCTCTAGCTCTCCCCACTTGATTCGTGCCTGCGTCTGGGACAAAACCCACTATATATTCTGGGGGATGGGCTGTGTTGCCCCAACAACCATTGCTAGCGTGTGTTTACTAGTTCACTAGTGCGTCATACAACATCTAGAGCTCCGGTGGTACGCTACCCGTAAACCACGCGAAACCCATCTACACCGCATCCAAAACTTTGCGACGGCGACGACGACCATGGACCCTCCACCGCGACCGTCGAGTTCTCTGTTCGATGTATTCTTGCGCCTGCGTCCGTCCAAGCATGGCAGTGCTCGCTTCCTCACCGTCGAAGAGGGCAGAGGCGACCATCCAACACACATTACGATCAAGCCTCCCACCGACGACAAGCGCAAAAGAGCCGTTGAGCGCTTTGCATTCACACAAGTCTTCGAGGAAGAGGCGCATCAGATGGAGCTGTTCAAGGGCATAGGCGTGGTGCCTATGATCGAAGGCGTGGTTGGCGCGAAAGGACACCATGGACGGGACGGACTGCTTGCGACACTAGGCGTAACCGGCTCAGGCAAAGTAAGACATCCAACTCAAACCTAAGACGTATGTATGCTGATTACATGATAGAGCCACACCATCCTTGGTACGAAGTCACAGCGCGGCATCACTCAGATGGCCCTCGACGTCCTTTTCCAAGCCACCGGAGAACAACTCGTTCAGTCTTTCTACGGCGCACCTGCATTCGCGTCTCTGGCAGCGGCAGATGCGTCAGAAGCGAACATGTTTACTGCGACTGCGTTTCTAGACTCCATGTACGGGAACGCCGACCAGTCCAGCTTCATCTCACGAGGGCCTGCCTCCATGCCGGTTAGTAGCTATTTCTATATCTCATTATGTGTCCATCTGATTTTTATTTGCCATCGCCTGATCGATTTGATGTCGAAGGCGTCTTGTACCCCTTCCCGAACAATCGTGCAAGCGCGGCCATACATTCCATCCGACCCGTGACTGGAGCTCTCTCTAGCATAACACGAAGTGCATCGAAAGTAGGCTCACCTCAGAGAAAGGACTGCAGCTCGTTCATCACGAATGGTGGATCGCGCTCGAACAAGGCTCCTAGACCGTCTGCTCTACCGCAGTCGCCGAGCGTTCACGACATCGATATCCCCATCGACGAAACCGCCGAATATGCGCTCGTGATCTCTATGTACGAGGTATACAATGACCGCATATTCGATCTCTTGACGGGTACAGCAACGAAGAGCAAAAACGCGAACGTGAAGCGTCGCGCTCTCCTCTTCAAGAGTACAGAACAGAGCCCCGATCGCAAGGTTGTTGCCGGTCTCGCCAAGATCATTTGCGGCAGCTTGGAGGAAGCACTGATGGTGCTCGAAACCGGGTTGATGGAGCGAAAGGTCACAGGCACAGGGAGCAACGCCGTGAGCTCCCGCAGCCACGGCTTTTTCTGCGTCGAAGTCAAGAAGCGCGATATGCAGCGCAAAGGACCCTGGTCGAGCAGCACGCTCACAATTGTCGATCTCGCTGGATCGGAACGAGCGAGAAATGCAAAGACAGCGGGTGAGACGTTGGCGGAGGCAGGGAAGATCAACGAGTCGTTGATGTATCTTGGACAGTGCATGCAGATGCAATCCGACCACCAGGCCGGCTCACGGGTACGTGCCCCTTTCTTCTGCCCTGCAGCCTTGAAACCCATGCTAATGAAAGACGTAGAATGTCGTCCCGTTCCGCCAATGCAAACTCACCGAACTACTCTTCTCGAATTCGTTCCCCTCGACGACCTCCCGCACAACGAACCACCACCAGCTCCAGAAATCTATCATGGTTGTCACCGCCGACGCTTGCGGGGACTTCAACGCCACTTCCCAGATCCTGAGGTACTCTGCAATCGCCCGTGAAGTTACCGTTCCGCGCATTCCCTCCACGACCTCTGCCATCATCAGACCTGGCACAGCCATGTCAGGTCGAACCACTCCTTCTGGACGAACCACTCCTTCGGCCGCTCTGGAAGAACTTGAAGCCGCAAACGCAGAGATCGCGCGGCTGACCGCCGAAGTCGAGGTTTTTGCGCTCCGGCTCGCAGAGGAGTCAGCGAGGCGGAGAGCTGCAGAAGCGTCCTGGCGCGCAGCAGAAGACCACATGGTCTCTCTCGAGCAAGACGTTCGCGACGAGTGCTTTGCCGATACGGAGGCAGCCGTGTCCGCTGAACGACGCCGCTGGCAGACCGCTCTAGACAATGAGCAAGATTCTCAGGCGGCTCATATGGATTCCAAGATTGATGTGGTCATCAAGGCGACCAAGGCTCAAATGCGCGATGAGGTCAAGGTGTACGAGGATCCAGATCCCGAGCTCCAGGATCGTGTCGACGAGCTGGAGCGGGAGAATGAAATGTTGAGGGCGAAGATGGAAGTCATGGAGAGGGAGCATCAACAACGTAGTGCCAGCCCGATCAAGAAGATGCGCATTCTGAAGGCGAAGAAGTGGGAAGACCCGGAGAATTTGTGTTTTGAGGACTAGCCGATTTGTTCAGAGCACACGAGGATGATTCACGACGTGTATGATGGCATGGGCGGCGTTGGTGTTTGGTCAATTCTTCCTTTTTCTCTCTTGTGTTGGATATCCTTGGATACCCCGGTGGCTATCGAGCCTGCCTTTGATGATTTAAGTAAGCATTCTAGGTAATCATAATGAGTATGTGCAGTTGTTTTCGGTATCATGGGTTCGCAACGAGCACGAGCACGAGCACGAGAAGATGAAGTTTTGTCTTGTAGGGGAGGAATTCCCAATCGTTGGACTTGGTCCCTTCTTCATAAATCGTATCATGCTACCCTAAGTATTTTCGCCCATCCCACTCCCCCAACGCCAACCGCCGCAGAGGTCATATCCTGGCGACGCTGCTTTTTGGTATGTACTTTGGACCCAAGCTAGCTCCTAACGCCAGCTTCTTCCTAAATGGTAGTCTATCCGACAAGTGAAGTCCCGCCTACATGCATCATGCTAAGAATGACACGAATCAGAAGCACATGGTTCCGTCACTAGCACATCCTGTAAGTGCCGGTGCCGCTGGATTGCCTGTGCATATCCTCGGTGTTGAGCTTGTATGAGATGGTGATGTCTAGATCTCTGTGGTTCTTCTCGCTGGGTTTGTTTTCCAGCTCGCCAACAATCTCTTCGCCCTCCTCGACGGTCAGCACGTCGCGCAGGTAAAAGACGGTCTGTTTCCAGTGGGTGTATTTTGTGTGTGGGCCGGTGGAGAACTTGATGGGCTTGTGGCAAGCGGAGAACTCGATGTCAAACCAAGCAATGATTGCGTGGACGAAGTCGGAGCGGCGGGCCTTGAGCTGGTAGGGAAGACGGAAGGCGAGGTCGGCAACGGTGCACTTGTACAGATCGAGGGTGATGACGGGAGCAGGGTCGGTGACGACGGCCTTGAGGTCGACGGTGTCGACAAGAGGCTCGGTCATGGCGGTGGCCTTGAGCGGGGTGTAGTCGAAGCCCCAGACGTTGTCCCAGACTATTGCAAAAGGTCAGCGTTACAGGGACGAGAAGCAGCGGGGTTAGATGCTCACAGCCAATCTTCTCGTCCTTATACTCTCCGTCCTCGATACCGGCCATGAAGATGGTGGCCTTGTCGGGGAAGATCAGGCCGTCCTTGACGAGGTACTTGTCACGGGCATACAGGACAGTGTCGAGCATGCTCTCGTACAGCAAGAAGTAGCCCATCCACTCGGAGATGATGATGTCGACCTTATCGAAGGGCAGCTTGACTTCCTCCATCTTGCCCTGGAGCAGGGTGATCTTGTCGCTCATGCCGTTGGCCTCGACAATCTCCTTGGCCTTGTCGATGATGGTGGACATGTCGACTCCGATGACATGCTTGGCGCCTGCACGCACGGCGAACCTGTAGTTGCACACACGGGTCAGCGTCGTTGGAGGGGGCAGGAGAGAGGGACGTGGAGAAGGGGCAGTCCCACATGCTCAGGATGGAGGTGCCGCAGCCGACATCGAGGACGACCTTGTCCTTGAAGAGGTGGCCGTTCTGGTAGATGGCGTCGCGGTAGCTCTTGGTGCGCACTTCGTCTTTCTGCATGCCAGAGAGGTCAGCAATGTGCTCCTTCCCAGGGGAACACTCGCGGAGCAGGGTCGACACGCACCAGCATCTCCTCGTGGATTCCTTTGGACGCGCATTCAGGTTAGTATAGTTGCCCAGCATGGGTGGGGAGAGCGCCTGTGACGGACCATGGTGGTTGTAGCTGCAGCGCGAGGCCAATGGTCAGCAAGTGTCATTCTGTGAGTCTGTCGGCAAGCCAGGTGCCCAGGTGGTGCTGGCTGTCGTGGAGCAGGAAAGCCCACCTATTGAAATAATGCGCCTCCGAGTGCGCCATGCCGGCGAGCGGGTCGCTCTTTGGCGCCGAGTGCGAAGAAGCCATGTCTGCGAGGCGGATAGAACGATGTGGAAAGTGGAAGCTGGGGACGAGGAGGGAGCAGAGGCAGAAAGGAAAGGAGAAAGCTGCAAAGGTTCGCTGTGAGCGCCTGGCTGGACGTGGTTGCAAAGAAAAGATTTACGCTAAATGCATGCAGAGACCCCCGCTATGCCCACTAGACTAGTCGGCCGCACCGCCTTGCGACCCTCACCCACATCCAGCCCAGGGCGGGCGCCCTCGGCCAACGTGCCCCTGTTGGAATCTGGGTATTTTTTTTTTTGCACGCCAGTCTCTGCACCATCAGGCACGCGCTAGACACTGTTACAGTAGACTACCGTGATGGATACCTACTAGGGATTGTATGCATGTAGGTACTGTACTTGGATACTTACTACATAATGGCCAGCTACAAATTGAGCACCGCTAAACAGCAACACACCGCCCGCCAACCCAAGTCGTCCTGAGAGAGGGTATATCTAGCATTTTGGACACCTTCCTCCCGTCGTCGTACAGTCATTACGTCGTGGTCTCGTCGTGTCCCATGACCTTTTCATTTTCATCCCGTCGTCGATCACACTCCCTCGTCAAGCAATTTTAGTCTTATCCGAAACATCCATCACAGGAGAAAAAAGAAAGATAGAAAAAAAATTAAAGAAGCGAAAATCAAGCCGAAAGCCCTTCATCAGACCGGGATTTGGTGAAAGACTTCCATGAAGTTCTTTGCGTCTGTCTCTTGGATGAGCATGTGCATGGACAGAACAAGAGCCGCTTCATACATACCTTTGACTGTAGTAAAGGTCAACTGGTACCTGCCCGATGAGCCTTTGGGCAACTTGTACCCATCTATGAACATGTACGGGTGAAGCTCTCGGAACTGAATAGTCTGCGCGTCCACTCGCTTCATCCAACCCTTGTGACCAATATATTGGGTGACGAAAGCTGTCCAGATAGGGATCGTTTTCAACTGTCCGCGCCGCGCCGTGGCCTCGAAGCGTACACAACCCGAGTCGGCATCCCGGAAGATGCGGAATGCGTGTAGATACCTGGAGTCTTGGATCTCGCTGCATTTCGTTAGCCCTGCCTGCTCATGTTCGTCAACGGGACCGTTACCCTCCAAACTCCTGTCGTTCTCCGGGCTGGAAGAAGTCTTCGAGACCTTGCGGCGTTTGCGTCTCATCTTGCCGCTTCATCGCTACCATGGTGCAATAAAATAGCACCATGCCTGAACATGTTAGCTGATCCTGTTGCAACGAGGCCTATCAACTTACGTTCGTAGAGCGTAAAGCGCAGATTGGCCCAAAGATCAAGACGACCATCCTCGCGGTTGACACGACACAGCTGTAGGTTCGATTCGGTCCGTAAAACTTTCAGCCCGGTAAGTGGGAAGCAGTATCTCATCCTCCGTCCACTGGGATCGAGAGTCAAGAATAGGATCCTGGCTCGATGGTCGGTAGCTCGCCAGTAGAGTCTCACCCAGACATTCGTTGCTTCAAAAGGCCTATGCCGAGTCAGTCTGTCTACAGAAGGCATGTAGAGGCCATCTAGACTACTCACAATTCAAGCACTTTCTCGAAACCATCGTTGCCAAGCAATTCGATCGCTTGAGGCTCGTCACGGCCAAGGCACCGGGTTCTGTAGTAAATTAGTCCACGTCGACTCCGCAACATCTTGTTTACGCACGCTTGTCCGAGAGTCTGAAACGGTGTAGATGAGTGGCGTCCATCAAATATCTTCATGCCCCAATGCGCCACTGGCCCTCCAGAATCATTTGAATGGTTCGAGTAAGTGTTGGAGGATGCATTTGAATACGTAGGCGATTGGGGCGCTTCTGGTACAATAGGCAGAACGGTAGGCGGAACAAACGGTATCTCCCCTATCCCTCCATAGATTGGCGAGCGTGGTGGAAGTGGAGGTGGAGGCGGAGGCGGAGGGTGGTGTTGATGATATGCTGGATATGTGGAGCCTCGATCGACTGTCGGTCTTGGAGGCAGGGGAGGATTGCGGTACTGGTATGGCTGGGGCGTCCGAGGTGCTGTGGGGTAAGGACTTAGCGGTCTGCACGGATTCTGGCGGTAGTATTCGTAGATGCTATGCGTCTGCGGAAAGTAGGAATATACGTCTTGATACAGAAACGAACCCATTGTCGTTTCCCAGCATCACCAGCCGCCAAGAGGAGGGGTCCGCGAACGAAGGCGAGATGGAGGCTAGCAACAGGTAGAGAAGGGAACGCAGACATACCATGTGCACGTGGATCCACCGAAAGCCTGTTGAAGTAGTCGGCAATTGGCTCTTGTCTCTTCAGTATCTTCGATAACCGAGCCCGAATCTGGTCGACTTCTCCATCTTCTTCGTTGCTATTCGTCGTCAAACACATCAATCACAGGCCACCACGACAACCTACCTCCTCAAAATGTCATGCAAGCCCTGCAGGTAGTTTCTGTACATTTCCAAACGTGTATTTAAAGGTATGCCCTGATCTCGCATAGCGTCGCACGCATCTTCCCAGATTTGCGCATAGGGCGGGGTACCGGGGAATGCGCCGGGGTGTTGTCGCGCCTTTCGCTTCGACTTGGTGAAGATGTCACGAAGGTCTTCCAGCGTATACCGCAGGCTCGGAAGACATATCTCGAGATCACGCAGGATGCGGCCTGCAACCCTCCCATAGCGCGACAACTCCAGGTCTTCATGCAGCACGTCAAGGGCGCTCGAGATGGCAAATAGCTCGGCAATGTCGCCCTTGATCTCCTTTGAATACTGGGGGATTTCGTCTAGGAACGTACTGAGCCCGGTCGCGGTATCCTGCGCCTCCTTGGCGTAGTCGAGGAGCCTCCAGTCCATGTTCGATGTGGGATGGGATGCTTTCAGGTGGGCAACAAGGAAGCGGCATCAACACGCCTGCAATCCAGAATGACAGTTCGAAGTGTAGAGCGGAGGATGGAGAGGTCGCAAGGCTGGAAAATGTGCGTCTGCTGGGTGGGACTTGCGGCTTCAAGGTGAGGGACAGGCAAGTTGACGTGTCCAGCAAGGCAAGCCGATGCACACCAATCGAAGGTATATGCCGACCAAAACCCTGTATCGTGCTGCACCTTGTCCGACGGCAGCAATTGTCCAACTCTTTGCGTTTTTGCACCTCGTGTACGTTCTTTTGGCCCCCAAACTTGAAGTTTTCAATCCTCCCGCGGGCCACTTTTTGCCATGCAATGCGAGTCTGGTGTGTTGAGAGACGAGACTGACCTTGTCCGGCCGATGCGCAAGGTCAATTTAGCAGCACCGGACCACAGCCTAGAAGCGTGCGGCACGGCTGAGGTGACCCCATCCATCGCGTATCGCATGGAAGAGTCCTGCACCGCTTCTATTTCGCAAGACATCCGATTGCCCATGGAAACGAGCTTCTGCCTGATCCGGGCGTACGCAAAGCTAATTTAGTCGAGCATGGTAAGCTGTGGAATCATCAAAATAGAGAACAACTCATCAACAAGCTGCCAAATGCGTGCCCATGTCATCGGACTGCTTCCTCGCGGCTCTCGTCTGCGTCTGTGGTTGGATGGGAGGTGGGCTGCACCATGTACTCGCTTCAGGCAGCAGCAGCCTCCCGCCCGGTGCGGATCGAGCTGTGCACGGCAAGAGAGCGCAAGTGGACTACGAGATCTAACGTGCAGAGCAGTAGTGGGAACGACTATGTAGACGGGTCGCATCTTTATATTACAGCAAGGACAAAACAGGGCTGCGCCTCACTCTTGAGCGCCACGGCTGGGTCACCACCCTGATTGTCTAGGTACTTTCAGGCACCAACGGGACTGTGTGATGCACAACTATTTGCTATAGGTCCATCATCCATGACAGATGGCCCGGGGGCCGTTGCAGCTCGCGGTGAAGCTCCAGGCTTCATCTGATGACCTACTTTCCCAAGGCCTTCAGCTTCTCGTCGACGAGCTTGGATACCATCTTTTCGAGGATGGCGAACTCGCCGTTGGTGGTACCCTCAAAGTAGCCGGCTACGCTCTTTTCCACGTACTTGCCCACCTGGTCCACCTCGACGTTGACTTCTTCGCCAGGCTTCTTTGATGCTACCACGACCTTCTCCTGTGTATAAGCAATGAGCATCACCTCCCAAAAGCCCTCGGGCCCATCTTCGACCTTAGTCACCGTCAAGCTGGCTCCGTCGATGGTGACGTATCCCTTCTCGACGACATATCGGAGGATGGCGGGGTCGCGGGGTTTGAAGCGGAAGGTCAATGCATTGCCGTCGGGGGTCACGGACAGGATGCTGGCGGTTGTGTCGACATGGCCTTGCACGAAGTGACCTCCCATGCGCGTCGAGGCCGATACAGCGCGCTCCAGGTCCACCTTGGATCCCTTTTTGAGCGATCCCAGGTTCGTTCGGCGGAGGGTTTCGGGCGCAACGCCAACCTTGAACCAAGTCTTGTCAAACTCGGTCACGGTCAAGCATGTTCCTGGACTACAGTCAGACTCGTTCTGCGAAAAGTCACGGAGCACAACTTTCCATTCACACTGATGCTGTCCCCCAAATTTGCATCGCCGAGTATGTCTTGCGCATCGCCAATGGTGAGCGAGGTTCCGCCACCGCCGCTTGCAGTCTGGTCAAGCGGCTCCAAGGCAGTGACCGCTTGTCGTTGTCAGTCGGAATTCATTGGCAATTGGTGGCATGATGGACCGCTTACTCCCTATTGTCTCAACGAGGCCGGTGAACATATTGACTAGATAATAAGTGACGGAAGTAGTACCGGCGGGGCTCAGATGCCTCGGCCAGCCTCAGGGAGCTTGGGCCGTCTTTTGCGGGGAAATTCGGGCATCTGTCGTGAACGCGTTGGTCCGGTCTTTCGACCGCTGGTGTCCGACACGATGATGAACATGCTTGTTCAATCTTCCAGGCGCGTAATACGGGCTTCGCTCCCGTGTTCTGGCAGTAATTGTGTTAAGAAATCGCCCCGAAGATGCCTCGCAACCGCAACACGCCCCGGAGATGGCTCGCTACCGCTTGCTGGTATCAAGGTGCTTGATATGACAAGAGTCTTGGCTGGTGTATGTTCCCAATTCATTCTCGCCGGGGCTCACTACTCACAACGGATCAGCCATATTGCACACAAATCTTGGGTGATCTCGGGTATGCGATGGACGACCGTACGAACCAACGATTCGAAGTTGGGAGGTTCGAGGACTGTATTGACTTTGCCACAGAGCCGATGTCATGAAGATTGAGCACCCAACGAGAGGAGGTACGTGCGTTCCCGGCTGTGCATACTCCTTGTAGTGACATGATGTGATCAGATGACACCAGAGCTTGGGGTCCACCGTATGCGAAGTACATCGACAATGATCAAGAAGGGCCAGGCGAGAGTGCATACTATTTGGGCGTAAGCAACCTTTGATGAAATAGACTCCCTCGTTGACGTGCATCAGGTCAACAGAAACAAAAGATCAATTGGCCTCTCGTTTGCTCATCCTGCTGGTGTTGATATCCTGCACCGATTGGTGAAGGAATGCGACGTGCTCGTCGAAAATTATCTTCCAGGCTCGCTGGCAAAATATGCGATGGACTATGCTACGGTATCTAAGATCAACCCGGTAAGTCAGGATTGCGATTACATGGAAATTTCGGCTGACCGTGACAGGCTCTCATCTACGCCAGCATCACTGGTTATGGTCAGACTGGACCATACAGCAATCGCGCTGGCTACGATGTAATGGTGGAAGCGTATGTTGTCTGCCCTGCTCCCCCCTACCTATAATATGCTGATCTTGAGAAAGCGAGTTTGGGCTTATGCACATTACGGGCGCCAGGGACGGCCCACCAGTCAAAGTCGGTGTTGCGGTGACTGATCTCACCACGGGGCTATACACGTCGAACTCGATCATGGCAGCCCTGCTCAGCCGAATTAAGTCAGGAAAGGGCCAGCACATTGATGTAGCGCTGAGCGACTGCCAGACGGCCACGCTCGCCAACATCGCCAGCTCTGCTCTAATCAGTGGCCAGAAAGATTCTGGAAGGTGGGGCACTTCTCATCGTGAGTCTACCCATGCATGCCACATTGGCTACAAACTTATAGTATATAGCATCCATTGTGCCCTACAAGGCTTTCAAGACGGCCGACGGTGATGTCCTCCTAGGCGGCGGCAATGATCGCTTGTACGGTGTCTTGTGCACCCGGATTGGAAAGCCGGAATGGATATCAGACGAAAGGTTTAGGACGAATGCGCTGCGAGTCGAACATCGAGACACATTGGAGAAACTGATTGAGGATGTCACAAAGACCAAGAGCACCGCTGAGTGGCTTGACGTGTTGGAAGGTTGCGGTATGCCCTATGCGGCCATCAACGACATTCAGGGGACGCTTAACCACGACCACACGATCGCTCGCGGGATGGTGCAACAGATCGAGCACCCACAGTGCGGACCGATCAAGTTGGTGAACACGCCCGTCAAATACTCAGAGTCTACTCCGGGCATCAGGAGACCGCCGCCAACACTTGGTCAACACACGGACGAGATCTTGCGCGTCACACTAGGGATGGAGACAAAGGATATCGAACGATTGCGCAGTGAGGGCGTAGTAGCATAGACGGACATGGTCACTGAAAACTGGCACTTTAAAACAAGCTCCCTGCGGTCGACCAAACAAGGTCTTTAAATGGACAGCAGGTACACAACATGGGCTGCCTTTCCATAGCTCATGCATGTTCCAAACATTGCAGGGAGAAGCAAGCAACGGGGGTGAACCGTCACTACCCGCTGTCAGTGGGTGCAAGGTTGTAGGAGTACATATGTAGTCAAGCACGCTAAGCCCAACCTACCCTGCAAGCACACATGCACGCCGATGATCCGACCCCATCACGAACCAGCAGTTCCCACCCGCACTTGTGCACACAAGCGCAAGCAGCTTATCTTTCACGCGACCATTGTCGCAGACAGTCGCTCTTTAGCATGGACCCACCGGATTCCAAAAGCACCCATCCTCCAGCGCCCAATCGCCCAAGTCCCCCCGTGAGCGGCGTGCCTGCCTACCCCATCGTCTCCACGTCCACGTCCACGTCCACAGCGCAGACCACCCCCAAAATACCCATACCCCCTTTACCATGGGCCTCCCAGAACACCATCGCCTCTGCCTCCAATGCCTCGGGGCCGTCCTTCCCACAATTTTCCGCCGCGACAGCTGAAATCCTCAAGAGGTTGCAAGCCAACCAAGGGAATGCCACCGCCGGAACCGCTGCCTTCGAAGCTAAGCGCGCAGAAGTGCTGCAGAATTATGTGACGAGCGACAAGCTTCCAACACCACCACCGGTTGCTGGGGCTGGAAGGAGGGGACGAGGTGCAAGGGTTGGCACGCCATTGAAGCCAGACGGTGTTGCCGGTTCAGCGACGCAGACGCCTGCTTCTGGGAGGGGATCGGGGAGGGGTAGAGGGCGAGGCAGAGGAGGTGGGAAGGGTGGGAAGAGAAAGAGAGCCGATAGTGTGGATAGCGATGTAAATCACGCCGCATGTGAGCTTCTGCATTGCGACCCACTGACCGCGAACAGGACGAGTCTGACATCTCTTCCTCGTACACGCCATTGCCCACACGAACAAAGTCTGGCCGCAACGTGACCAAGCCCGTTGCATTCGTTCCTACCCTACCCGAACCCACACACAACATCAAGCGGCGGCGATCCACAAAGACTATTCTTGCGGCGCAATGCAACATCTGTCACCGTGGAACCGATCCTAGTAATAATCGCATTGTCTTCTGCGATAGCTGTAACACGGCGTACCATCAGTTCTGTCACGATCCACCTATATCCAACGATGTAGTCACCGTACTGGAGAAGGAGTGGCTATGTGGACCATGCGAGCGATCCAAGCAGAACATAGTCGAGGGCACCGAAGGCCTCATCCCGGCCGAAGCCATGTCCATAGACGAGGCATGTATACCCAAGCTCATTTGAAAGGCCCAACTAACAATCGCAGAGACGTGCATATTTCTCAACCCTACCCCAGGCGCGCTTGGTGTCACTCCTCCTACATGCGTCTATACGCCACCCAGAACTCCCATTGTTCCCATCCAATGTACATAATCTCCTACCAGACGAGTCTTCTCAATCACATGCTAAAGCATCGATACTGAAACCAATACCACGGTCAATGTCAAGACCCCCCGTTAACGGCTCCGCGAACGGAACTCCACGCTCTCAGCAACTTACAAATGCAAGCGGTTCCGAAATCGACCCTTCAGAAGCCCAACTGCTCGGCGAAATGACCTTGCAGCGTTCTGCACCCGCAATGAATCAGGCCGCTTCCACCAGCAATCTCACTGGAAGCTTGGGCCAAGCAGACGATTACGAGGACGACTATGACACCGACCCCCCAGCCCACTATCCTAAAGCTGGGAATGGACTTGCGCGTGCATTCCGACCTGAATCCGAAGACCTGCAGTGGCTCGTCGACGACAATTTCGAAGTCTTCTCTCACAGCTGGAAAGGCGATGGCTCCGGAATCGGTGCAGATGGTGTTCTGGTCGATACAATGGAGGGCATTAATGCAGGCAAGGCGTAGGACGCTACAAAGCCCGACGTGAAGCACATCGGCGTGAAAAATATGACTGGAAGCAGCAAGCGGATCAAAACTGTCAGATTCGCATCTACGATTTCGATGACCAACTCGCCTGGTCTCAAAGATCACGATTATCAACTAGCCAGACATGCTAATTTGGGACAAGATACTGATTACGGACCATCACACAATTCCTGTGAGCAGGATCATGTATCTCATGATGACGATAGTGGATTGAGTGAGATGGACGAGGGTAGAATGACGAAGCTGTCACTTGACATTGGTGGAGTGGACTGGGCTACCGTCGGTGGCTCTGTCGCATCCAATTAGGATTGAAGTCCGGATACAGCATCGCTTATGAATATTGCCGATGCAAAGAAAATAATAGCGCTTCACGTCATGCATCGTAGCTATACCTATGTTAATAGAGTTTCCCATGAGGTTGCTCTGGGACTTACCTTCATTCTTTTACACAGTAGAGTTCATGTCACCATATTTCCACAATGCTTGCTCATGATACTTCAAGATGCTGTACCGGAGGCACCGCTAACTTTCCGTCTTGCAATCTTCTTGTACCCTCACTTCATCCTCGGCTTCTTTATGATGACCTTGTTCTCGTCCACCAATTCCCAGCCAACACCATCCTTTGTCAATTCCGCCCACTTCCTGTCCGCACTCCTCTCTACGAAACCCTTAGTTGCACTCAGATACCCTCTCCCCAGACACTTCAGAGCATGGACGCGCACGCCTTGCTCTGCAAACTCCAACACGCTTCTCTGATACCCGTCAACCGCCTTCTTCATCTTCCAAAACGCCACCCAATTATCCTGCACCAGTGCCTTGAGCACCGTTTCCACCCTCCTATCCTTATATCCGTACTTCAGACGCGTTTCGTGCGCAAGAGGGAGGTCGTTTTGCCGACAAGCTTGATCGAGGACCAGAAGGCCAACGTACTCTTTTAGATCGGGGGGAGGAAGTGGGGAAGAAGGGTGCAGGACGGTGAGCAGGTGGGTGAGAGCTGGGAGGTAAGACGTCCAGTCTTTGCAGAGAACAGCGGCGTGGATGCCGAAGATGTAGGCGCGGCGGGCGAACGCATCTTTACGACCTGAGGCGGTGATGGCCTCACGGAGTTTGCGCAGGGCGCTTAGAACGGTGGAAAGGTCGTTTATCGGAGGGCTGTTGAAGGTTGGGAGGGGTGTTGGGGGCGCATCGCAGGTCGAAGGTGGGGAGAGGAGAAGCTCGGTGGTGGCCGCTGGGGTGCAAGGGAGTGGCAGACCAAGGCCAGTGGTTGCAGGAGGGTCTGTAAGCGTGATGGAGGCGAAGAGCATCGATAGTTGCTTCTCGTTGATTGCGCAGAGGCGCATGTAGCGCTCGGTTATTTTAGAGAAATAGAACTCTTGGGTTCGAAAGTCGTTCAGTCTGTGTCATCCATCGCGTTGTTAGTGGTGAATGGGAGGAGACACCAGGAGAGATGCACCTTGTCTCGCCCTTTGATGGCAGGCCGTATAGCTCGAGCGTGTCTGCCGGGGCCGGTTTGAGGCGTTCGCCGCGATGCCATGCACCCGAAGCGCCACGGCGGCTGGTCGGGCGCAGCTGGTTATTCGTCTTGGAGGTCATCATCCCGGAGGTCCGGTCAAGGTAGGATGTTGTTGATGATGATGATGCTGTAGCTCGCTCAACGGGCGCTTCCTAGGCATTGATGGAGGGGCTACGGCGGAAAGTGCATTGCGCAGATGTGAGATGTTACTCGTGTCTAAGCATGTATATGTAAAGCAATGTTGATGTCTTCCAACAGAGAGTCTAGTCTTTAGGACTTAAAGACTAGGCTTTGAGCACGTATTGCATGTGCCATCAATACATGGTACCCCGCGCGGCGATGGTTCGGAGATGAGAAATCGAAACCCGACCTGCATGCGTCACTTCACCCTTCTTCCAAACCTCGGCATGGAACACACTTTATATCCACTGTTCTGCCGAATTCGAATCGACCGGAGCTTGTAATGCCAACAGTATACAGACCACTTCTCGCAACCATCACCCCATCTGGCTTAGCCTAGTATTTCTTCCTCAACACTACCTTGTCGACTCCTTACCCTCTCGACTTTTTTTCCACATATAACATAAAAGCATGCGCAGATAACTTTTCATTGCTTTTTCTGGTCAATTTCTTTCGCTTCAAATTGAAGCAATCATCCTGACATAACATCATGGACGCCGTGAAAGAAGCCGCCAAACAGGCGTCAGCAACCGAGCAGAACATCGAGCAAAAGATCGAAGACAAACTGACCGTCCTATGGAACCAACTTCCAGGATGGCAGCAAGATAACCACTACATCACCTCCGGCTACCGTCCAGCCACCAATTCCTACAACAAATCATTCGCCTCGATCGGTTATCTTCACAACGAATCCGTCAACATCTGGACTCACCTGATCGGAGCAGTCTTAGCATTTCTTGGTTCCGGCTACATTTACTCCATGCTCGCACCACGCTACGAGTCCGCCACGCAAGAAGACATACTGGTGTTTTCCTGCTTCTTCACCGGCGCTGTAGCATGTCTCGGGATGAGCGCAACCTACCACACTATCTCGAACCACAGCCACGAAGTCGCCATCTGGGGCAACAAGCTTGACTACCTAGGGATCGTATTCCTGATCTGGGGAAGCTTCATCCCGGTTCTGTACTATGGGTTTCAAAGCGAGCCGGAGTTAATGCAGACGTATGCTGCTATGGTATGTCAAGTTGACAATACCCGTTCATGAGCATTGAAACATGGCGTCAAGTACTAACCCCCTTATCAGATCACCACGCTGGCGGCCGGCACCTCCATTGTGTCCGTTCATCCCAAGTTCCGCACCCCAGCGCTACGGCCTTTCCGCGCGCTCATGTTTGTGCTCATGGGCTTATCGGCTGTTTTCCCTGTCTTGCACGCTTCGCGTATTTATGGATTTTCCCAGCTTCGTGATACCATCGGCCTTGACTGGGTTCTCCTGCAAGGCTTTTTGTACATTCTCGGAGCAGGAATCTACGCTGCACGGCTCCCAGAACGGCTGGCACCAGGTAAGTTTGATATTTGGGGGTCCAGCCACCAAATTTTTCACGTGTTGGTCGTGCTGGCGGCGATGAGCCATCTAGTGGGATTAGTAAAGGCGTTTGATTATGAGCATAGTCAGCGGGCTGGGGTGGGAAAGTTCATGTTCTTGAAGGGTACATGGCGGTAGGATTGAATGATATATATGGACACTATAAGGAGAAGAATGGGATCTGAGACGCGAGGGACATGGTAATCGGAACCGGGTATCATTACTACTGTCGTCAACTTGTCCCATCTCAATTTCACTCTTCCTCTTCATCCTCCTCTTCGCCTCCCTCGCCGTCTTCGTCGTGCCACACATCATCGTCCATGTCATACTCGTCAATATCTTCCATATCCTCATCCTCATCTTCCTCTCCACCAGCCTCGCCCCTCTCTTTCCTCTTGCGCTCAATGTTCTCCCTCTGTATCCGTCTCCGCTCCTCCTTCTCTTTGTTCCTCTTCTCCCACACGGCGTCCAGCTGCTGCAGTTCCTCCTTGCTCTTGGTAACATACTCATGCCACATGACCTTGCCTCCGCAAATGTCTTCCTCCACCTTTGTCAATCTCAGCGTCATCCTGGGGCCGATTTCGACAAGCTTGACGGCGCGCTTCTCCACCCTCGGCGCATTCACCTTTTTCGCGGTAGCATCACCGGCTTTGGCGCGCTCTCGCTCTTTCTTGCTCATGACCTTTGTCCGGACGGGAGCGGTGACTTCAACTTCGGCATCTGTATCGGCTTCGGTATCGCTCGCGGACGTGTATCCTGCCGCGGAGGGGTCGAGCATATAGTCGGCCACATCTTCCAATTTCCCCAGATTTGGCAGACCACGGTTCCTCTTTTCACGGCTCTTGATGAGTTTCTCTGCAGCGTGGAGTCTCCGTATCGCTTTCGGCAGGCCCGTGACCTTTGTGGTGATAGCATAATGCCTGAGAGTAATGGTCATGGTGCCATTGCCGTCGTCCTTCACGTCCTCCCGATTCAGTAGCAGGACACGTTTGATGGTGTGTAGAGGAGTGGTGTGGGGTTGTATGGGGGGGAAGAGGCCCTGAAACATGTCCGTGACGAGCTTCTCGAGGTGCTTCGGGGGCGCGGACTGGCCGAGCTGTTCGCGGGCGGCGTCGGTGGTGATGAAGTTGTTCATGACGAGGAGGGGAGCGACGTTGTAGGCGAGAGGGTCGGTGCGGTAATGCTTCATGCTCTTCATGATGTCCTTGGCCAGCGAGTACTTCTCGACCCTGAAGTGCAGTGTAGGACCGCGCGGAGTTTTCGCAAGACGCAAGTTGGTGTTCCCAGTTTCGGAGCGCGAGAACAGGAGGAGGTGGCTCACGCCGAGGGGTCCAGCCATGGTGGTGTAATCGCGGAGCTTGTTGGCGCGTCGCTCCTGCATTGCGCCAGTCAGTATGAAGGGTAAGATGTAGAAAGAAGCGGGCGACGAACCTTTAATCTCACGGCGGTATCTGGCTCCATGACTAGTCGCATATCCTGGACGAGCTGCGAGACGCTGGACCCGACTTCTCCTGCACCTATGCGAATAACCATGCTCTTGGGGTTGCCCTCTTTGGGCTTGTTCACCGTCTGCTTGTCCGCAACGGACTGCTTCCTGCGGCCGCTGGTTCCGCGCGCCATTGTGTAGAAGTTAACTCTTTTTGAAAATGCTAGTGTGTCGATGTGTGCTATGCGCCGTGGATTTGTTTATTGTCTGACCTCAGGCAGACCAAGAAAAGGTTGGAGATGCGACTTGGAGGTGAAGGTTGGTTGGCTTCCCCAAAATTTCTCGAAATCTTGGCAATATAATTCTTATCGATAGGGAACTTTTTCCCAACAAGCCGTCCACCATCGCCCTTGTCCTCCCTCAAGCTTCACAGCTGCACGACAACATGCCTGCCTTCAAGAAGAGAAAGATTGATACCCCTGCGGTCGCTCAGAAGACCAAGCAATCCAAAGGTGCTGCGCGACAACAAGTAAAGCCCATCGACAAAGCTCGCGCATCCCACGTCCAGAGCAAGAACCCTGTGCCCGAGTCCGAGCCCGGTCCTGAGTCGAGCGACGAGGAGGACGAGGAGGACGAGAATGGCAATAACGTCGGAGAAGAGTCGCAAGAGGCAGTAGAGGAGCAAGAGGGCTCCTCGGCGAAGAAGACCTTCGCTGACCTCGGCGTGCGAGACGAGCTCTGCGAAGCCTGCACCAACCTCAAATTCACACATCCCACCCCCATCCAAGAACAGTCGATACCGCTCGCGATAGAGGGACGCGACGTTATTGGCCTCGCTGAGACTGGTTCTGGAAAGACGGCTGCTTTCGTGCTACCTATCCTCCAGTCGCTCATGGAAAAGCCGCAGTCCTTGTTCGGATTGGTCCTCGCCCCGACGCGCGAGTTGGCCTACCAGATCTCCCAGCAGGTCGAGGCGCTGGGAAGCATCATCAACGTCAAGTGCGCAACACTCGTCGGAGGCATGGACATGGTGGCTCAAGCCATCGCTCTGAGCAAGAGGCCGCACATTGTCGTGGCAACCCCAGGACGCCTACTGGACCACCTCGAGAACACAAAAGGCTTTTCGCTCAAGCACTTGAAATATCTGGTCATGGACGAAGCAGATAGGCTGCTGGATCTCGACTTTGGTCCCATCCTGGACAAGATTTTGAAGGTCCTTCCCCGAGAGGGACGCCACACCTACCTTTTCTCTGCCACCATGTCCACCAAGGTAGAGAACCTGCAACGTGCTGCACTCAACAATCCCGTCCGTGTCAGCATCTCCTCCAGTTCCCACCAGGTCGTCTCGACGCTGATGCAGAAATACATCTTCCTGCCTCACAAGCACAAAGATCTCTATCTGATTCATCTCCTTAACGATGCTATCGGCCACCCAACCATCATCTTCACCCGCACAGTCAACGAAACTCAACGAATCGCCATCCTCCTTCGCACCTTGGGCTTCGGCGCCATTCCCCTTCACGGCCAGCTCTCCCAGTCAAATCGTCTCGGTGCCCTTCAGAAATTCAAGTCTCGGTCCCGAGATATTCTTGTCGCCACCGATGTTGCTGCTCGTGGTTTGGATATCCCTTCCGTCGATCTGGTCATCAACTTCGATCTTCCACCAGGTGAGTTTGTCACCCCCTTTCCGCCAAGCTACGTACTGACCTATGCAGATTCCAAGACCTACGTTCACCGCGTCGGCCGCACGGCTCGAGCTGGTAAGAGCGGAAAGGCTATTTCGTTCGTCACGCAGTATGATGTGGAGATTTGGTTGCGAACAGAGACGGCGCTGGGCAAGAAGATTGAGGAGGAGGTCGTGCCCAAAGACGAGGCCATGGTGCTCGCCGAGAGAGTGGGCGAGGCGCAGAGGGTGGCTGTGAAGGAAATGAAGGAAATTCATGACAAACGTGGAAGGAGAGGTGGCGGTGGAGGAAGCGGCAGAGGAAAGAGAGGAAGGGATGACATGGACCAGGAAGAGGGGTGAGCGCTCATGTGGCCAGTTTCTGTGTTTAATATTAGGGCGTTTAGTTGATACCAGTTGCTTCAGAGCATCGGCTTTGCTTCTGTAGCGGCAGCCTCACCCTTCTTCCCGATCCTGCTCTGACCCTCCTTCATGTACTTTACCACATCCTCATCGGTAATATCAGTCACGTCCTCAAACTGCAAATTCTCCCTCTTGAGCGTCTTTGCTGCGAGCTTCTCTGCATCGCTGCTTGTGACTTTACCCTCCACCACTTCACTACAAAATTTGGTATACTCTTCAAAGAAAGTAGTCGAAGCGGGAAGCGAATCGAGCATCATAGCAAAGCAGTGCGGCATTGCCTCGAACTCGCGCCACCTCACCGTCACACCCTGCGCGTGCAGTCGCCTTGCCAGAATAGCGTCTTCATCCCTCAACATTTCCTCTCCCAACCCAAAGAACATCGGAGGCGCATTTCGCCAGTCCATAGCAGCAACCGGTGACACCAAAGGGTGCATCAGCGCCTCTGTCTCACAATAGAGATCCGCCCTTGGTGGATTCGTCGGCCACACGTCGTCAGGCGGGTAGTTCATTCCAGCCGTATGGCTAGGTGGAGGCAGATAATCGTATTTCGCCAATCCTTCTATCGAGGGCAGTGCGCGCGTTATGTCAATCCAAGGGGAACTCAGCGCCAGCCCCGCTGGCAAGGGGGTCTCGACGTCTTTGCCATACCACCGGACGGTGGGCAGACCGGGACCACTGTGCGAACGGTGGATCTGCAGAATGAGTTGAGTGAGAGCTGTGCATAGCAGGCCACCTGCTGAATCTCCACCAAACACAATCTCAGACGCGGGGACAGGGCCATGTGGTGCGTCTGGTGGAGGATGCAGTAGTGAGAGGTAGGCCATGAATGCATCGATCAGGGCAGCCGGGAATGCATGCTGGGGTGCGAGACGGTACCGCACGCTGAAAACCCGTCCACCCGTCATCCGCGCGATCTTCCCCGTGACATGACGGTACGTTGCCGGATCGAGGAGGTACATAGCCCCGCCGTGGAAGTACAATACCGTGACCTTACTCTTCACCTCCTTCATCAAGTTCTCGAACTTCTCGGTTTCGGAGAGCGAAGCAGGTTCAGGCTCGGTGTCGGATACGCCAGCCCTTTCGCCATGCCACTCTCCTTCCACGCTGCTCATCTCACACTTGCTCCACTTCTCGGTTCCGTCGCCCAATTCCCCAATGCTCTTGAAGACGAGCTGGCGGACGTCATCTTCCCCTGGGACTTCCAGCTTAACTTTCGACGCCCAAATCTTTCCCTTGACACCCTGGTCCTTGCTCGTGAGGTGTTGCAGTTTTGTGATAGGGGTGAGTTTTTTCTGGTTGGGACCGAGCATGTCGCGGAGAACTTTGATGGTGAGCTCGGTGCGGAGGTCCCATTTTGAAGAAGTTTCGGAAAATCCAATGCTATGCGATAGTGCTGTCTTGAGTATGAACGGCGTCTTTGGCAATAACAGCTTGAGCATTGCTGATGGTGAGGACTCCATTGTTTCTTCAACGGTATGCCGTTGTTCTCAGACTGAGTGTTTGAATCTGGGAGTACGTGCGGAAAACTATAAACAAGTGGGTATCAGAAAAGTGGATTCACTATTGGCTTGAATAGAGAACAAAAAGGGGAGCAAAGCGAATGTGATCTGTGACGCGGAGGCAAATTAATCTGAGGTCAAATCGACAAGGATGCACAAGTGACGTACCTCGGCATTTCTGACTTAGCCTACATGACTAGCCAAAATGGGCCACTTCCGTGTCGGAGAACAAGATGCCAAAGAATGCACTTTTTCACGAACTCTTTGTTCAAGAAAGAGTGGTTATATCGTCTCAGATAGAGATTTCTCGATGAAGATATTGTATTCCCCTGCTTTTCCCCAAAGAAGTAAATTGACGGGTTAACTTCTGTCAATTGCTTTGAGAAGAGAGCCTAAGTGTCGCTGGCGTCAACTTAAACATTTAAGTGTCACTCTGCAAGGAAGCTCCGCGGGGAATAAATAAAGTTCCTATCAGAGAATCAGATATAGATTTGGTAGTCTTGCTTGCAATCAATTACAATAGTGGTATTACGGAGTAAACCATAATTTTCTCTAGCACTGTAATATCACATATCCTCCGTACCTGCCTCTACTTTTGTGACTTGCGCCTGTTCAACCCTCTCCTCTCAATGCTACTCTCCATACTTGTTCCAATACCAGAGTCCGTCAATATGCCCGTTGCGGAATTAGGTATCGGTTCCTCCAGCAAAAAGTCATCGTCCTCATCGTCGGCCTCTGCCTCCTCCTTGACAGGTATGTCTTCTAATGTCGGAGTGAAACGCTCCTCTTTGGGGCTGGTCGGAGAATAGTGCAGTGGTTGATGGCTCGATAGCGTCGGAAATGTACTTTCCGTGTCGCTGAACGGCGTCTGCGGTACTGACTGGTTGTCCTTCTCAACCTCCGTCTTCATAGCTCCCTCTTTGGCTTCGGCTTTCAAAGATTCCTCTTCGTCATCAACTCTGCCAAGACAGAATGAGAACAGCGCCCACGTGAATAGCAAGACACCCATCTCTACCCCCCAGAAAAGGGCAATAAAAGCAGCAGCGGAGGTAAGGCGGTGCGTGTACATGACCCACCGCAGGCCTTCCAGTCTCGCCACGAACTTTACCCCCACGCTGTACACTTGGAGCGGGATGTCACTCCTGAGCTCCAACCGAACACTCATGGGTACATTCCGCCACCCTCTCTCAAACATTACGCCTTCCATGAGTCTCACCTTGATCAACTCTTCCTCGCTCCCCCATCCCAGCACATATAGCGGAAGGCGAAGACCCCGGTACGCCATATCCGTCATCCAGCTCCTGTACGTCAATATGGCGGGTCTCCTACTCCTTGCCAATGTTTCTGCTTTCTCCACCCCCCCTGCCTCAGCTTCTTGTCTTGATATCCCCTCTTTTGTCCTCCCGGAATCAGGTCCCTGCGAGAAGTCTTCCACCTCCCAGTCCTCTTCCCACCCTAGCGCGGCTTTCACACCCCCACCCCGCGTCCCCGGCCCGCGCATGTCTAGGAGTATCATGAAGTTTCCTGCATCGAGATTTTTTCGGCTTCGTGGGAGGGTAAGGGACACGTCAATGTCGTATTTTTGGCGGGACACTAGGCCATGGATGTTGGCAATGCCGTAGGGATGTTTGAGGACCCTTGCTTCGAGCTGTGATCCAATAGGTGGGATGGGAACAGGAACACGGTGCTCATACTGTAGGTATATCGGTACCTCGAGTCCACGGACAGGAATATAAGCGTAATAGAAGGATGTGTATGCTACCAAAGCAGTGCCAAATAGCACGCCCGAGGTGAGGAGTAGGAGGATAGTGCGGAGGTAGGTTCTCAATAATGGTGGAGAAGTTGCGATTCTAAAAGGGAGCAGCGCGCCGCCCTGTATGAGGAGTCGGTTACTCCGTTTGTTCCACTGCGCGTAGACGCGTTCGTGAGAGGAACGGCTCGGACATGGGGACCTACTTTAACGTACTGAGCGATGGTATGTGGCACACTGTGCCTTCTTTTCCCATCGCCACCATTCATTATGTTGTGCAGACCTCGGCGTGACCATTCACACCAGGATAAGTGTAATGTTGTGTGCCCAGGTGAGTTCGCGTACATGTGACGTCGGAGGAGCTAAGCTTGGACCATCCTCTGCATCGCTTAATTCTGGGGGTGGCTGCTCGGCAGGTTATCCTTCAATGCTACGACCAGGCAGACCCTGAGCCACAAACTCGCGACCCGATACTATTTATAATTATAATGAATGAAAGATGTTAGCGATGTTACCCGGTGCAGAACAATTAATGGTTTCATGCTTTATTGCTATCGAACACACACACACAGAGGAACATTTATCGCTACTCCTACACACAGCCACGCCAAAAAGGAAAAAGAGACAACAGAATATACACTGCCCAACCAAAACCATAGAACCCCCACCAACCCAAATCCTAGCTCCAACGACCAACACCCGCCTGAGCCTGCAGGGTAAGCGCCGAACCGAGGTGTGGTGCGATAGAGTTCGCCAAACCAAACCCTATCAACGGAAACCAATCAGGCGCCGTATGGAACGAAGAACGATTACAGAAACGCCGAAAGAAGCGTCGTATTCGTTGTCCAGCCCCAAAAGAGAATAAGCGGCATGGTATCATTCGAAATCGAACACAAGGAAAAAGAAGGTACCGTCAAAGATACGTCTCGTCAACTTTTGCCGGGCGTGGACCGCGTAGTCGACACCGGAAAACTTTTGGTGACCGTGTAATGCATTACCAAATGTACTAACGACACGATCGTAAGGTAAGAACCGAAAAGAAAAAAGGCCGTGGATATCGTAAGGTCGTGGGAAATGTTAAAAGATTGCCATCAAGCTCGCTACCACCCCCAAAAAGTGGTGTTCTGCATACGAGAATAATGTAGTGTTCAAGTGAAGGCGCCCATCCTAGGAGCACGAGGGTGGTTCAGAAGGGGATTATTGAGACGCGAGGGCGCCTTGTTAACACGCGCACTCAGAGGAGAGCTAGCCTGGAAGGGTGATTTGGCTGCCCTCTTTGACGACCGCTTTCGTAAAGGAGTCATCACAGTTTCTGCTGACTTGCCAGATCGAACCGGACGGGAGACGGACGCGCGAATGGTCGGATCAGACGGTAGCTGAGCAATGTCGCGATAACGGTTTTGATTGTTGCGAAACGCTGTGACGACTCCACGGTCAAAGTGCTGCAGCATCGCGTCCGAAGTATTTCTCTTCCGGTTGACAGGAGTTTCGTCCATGGGCGTAGGCTGGGCAGGTGTAGAACCGGGCATACCCACTTTGGAGACAGCCGGTGTAGCGGGCATATCGGTATCATCTTCCTCTTGCTCCACATCTGTAGCGTCAACATCCGATCCGAAGTCCATAAAATCGGTTATATTGAGATCGTCTTCATAATCCTCATCTTCAAGGTCGTCCTCATCATCCACGATGCCGTTGGTCCCTACGCTGACAAATGGGTAGAACGCTTCTGGGGGACCAATAGACTCGGCACCGAAGAAATAGTCGTTGGAAGGAGCTGCACCAAATATACCAGTGAGCATGATATCAGAAGTGGTGAAGGGGTTGCTGAAGACTTCGTTGCTAACTTCACTGTCCGAAGCATTGAGCTGGGCCAAAGAGGCGCGGGGGCTGTCGTTGGCGTTGCTCGTGGAGCTGCTTTGAGCGCCGTTTGCTGGAATCCAGGATACCATAGGGGTACGTGGACGGTAGAAGGTGAGCCGCTTGGTGGTACGGTTGGTGACTGCGATGGCTTTACTGAAATCTTCGTGGATGAAGATTCCCCGAGTAGGAGGAATGGCGCGTCCCGTAGGCCTAGATGATCGCTCGAAAGCTTGGGGGCTATTGAATCGAGAGCCTGGGGCAGAAGAAGGCCGACGAAGAACCGACTTCTTTTGCAGCGGGGTTTGCGGAGGAGCATCTGAGTCGGACTCGTACTCATCAGTAGTATCGCCCATGTCGGCTACAGTGGCGAGTTAGTTTATAGAGCAGCACGCGAATAGGAAAAAGCCTACTTTCATAGCCACTGGAGCCAGGGTCGGAAGAATCATAATCAAGATGCTCGGCGCCTTGGGTGTTCTGCTGTGGGTCACCCTCGCCGAAGTCCCAGAAAGATGCCTCGGACGCGGGAGAATCGTAATCTTCGTTGTCCTCATCATGGTCATACTCAAGAAGCTGAGATAGACTGGCAGGGAGTTTGTCCTGGTCAAGGAACAAATCGGGGTACAGAGAGCTGTCCAGTTCGTCCGATGATGAGCTTGAGCTATCAGACATCTGGACCTCGTCATCAAAGCGGACGCGCTTGGTAGAGCTGTCCGAGAACTTCCTCTTTGTGGCGGCATCGGGCGATGCGGGAATTGGAGCTGGCTCGAAGAAGCGCGCAAAGCCCATGTCGTTCTGGTTCATGGCATAGGTATCGTCGAGCGGAGCAGTGAAGTCAAAGATGTTGTCGCTCGCGAGGCTGTCAAGGCTTAGTCTGCGTGCATCACTGAATTGGTGGATCAAGGCAGCAGTGGTATGCTCCTCGTCCTGAATGATGAAGCTTTCTTCCTGTTGTTCAATATCTTCCAGCTCGTCGTCGTCGTCTTCAGGGACAAGATTGACAGCACTGTAGTCTTCATCATCGGTCTCAATAGCATTATCGACATCGTTCATGTCCTGATTAGCATTTTCTTTATACTTCAACAGTGGTTTGAAGTTGCTGTTGCTCAATTTGCGCGCAAGTTTGCGTCGAGGAAAGGTATGGTCAGACTCATCGTCACCAAACAGCACCGAGGTGTTGGAGAGGCCGCTGTATGTACGCTTCTTGTTGCCTAGCAGACTGTTCATTGGGCCACTTTCAAGGCTGAGCCCCGTCTCATGGGAAGCAGAAGCGTCCTCTGCTTGAGACTCATCGTCATCAACAGGCTCGATGTGGATGGCAGGGCGCATGCCTTTGCCCTTGCCCTTACCACGGCCACGAGACGGGGCGACGGCGTCTGGATCTTCTTCGTCGTCTTGGGCGGCACTACTGTCCTCGTCGTCTTCTTCATTGGGAGTTTCTTCGGCGGAAGCTTGGCCATCGCCTTGGGTACCCACGTGGCCGGCGGCGTTGGAAGGAGAATCGTTGGACGGCACGGAGCGTTGGTCACGTCTGTTGACACTGGTGGGGGTTCCGTGCTCGAGCTTGCGCTGGTTCAAGTGCTTGCCACCTAGCTCGGCCATAATGGCGCGAGAGTGGATGGAGTGAGCCATTGGCCTGGCGTGGGGTTTGTTTTGCTTGGTGTGAGAGAAAAGGATGGGTAGATAGGTGGTGGAAGACTGGAGGGGTGGGACAAGGTTATGAGAAGAGGGGTAGAAGCGGGCAGAGGATGATGAGAGAGGAAAGGGGTAAAGTCTGCTGGTGTGGTGTGTGATGTGCTGAGTGCAAGGCTCTCAACTATGTCGAGCCCCGAATGTCGCCGATGTTCCTCTGGCAGGCGTGGCTGAACAGATGGGACAATGGATTGAGTTGGCAAGGCAGGGAGGACGACTGGTGAGGACGAGAGATGAGAGCGAGCAGAGGTGCTTCACGCAATCGTGGATGGTGTCGTCGTAGAGGTGTGAATACTCGTGAGCTGGCCGGCTGGAGCAACCCGGGCATGGGGCTGCTCCAGAGGGGATTTAGAGCTCAGCGATTGCCTGCGGCATTGTCTCGACGGAAGTGATGTGATGATGAGGAAGGATATAGTCTTCTGGGGAGTAAGGCGACTTCGTTGTCTCTGGGTGGTCTGGGGAGTGAGGGTGCGGGCGGGCGAGTCTGCTCTACTGGATAATTTTTGGGAAATCTTGGCGCGCTAGAGCGGAAGGAGCAGCACTAGCGCAAGTCTACCAGCGGTGAGAAGGTGCCGACCGGGGAGTCATCAGAGGCCAACGCCCGCAGCCAACAGCAGCAGAGCAGACGGACAACGTATGAGTCTTGCAGCCCTGAGCCGCCCGCCAGCCCCCCAGGCTCCAGTCCGGCCGGGCAGCACCGCGGCCAGCAGCAGTCTGAGCAAAGGTTGCGTGCTGTCGTGTGCCCCTCGTGTTGCGGACAGGTTCCCCACCAAACTAAATTCTGCACGGCTCCAGCCAGCAGCATGCAAAACGCACTGATGAAGCAACGGGGCTAATTCGAGTGTCAGGCGTGCTCGTCGCCCTGCCATTGGGCCATCCCCCCGTCCCCCCCAAATATGTATGCCCCAAGAGCCCCGCGCATCCCAGCAGCCACCGACCCGACTGCATGCGCCGTGCGTGACTGCGCGCTCCCCGCCGCCCTACCTGCTGCTCATCTCTTCTCCCCGCCTCGTCATGGCTGATGCGCCCATGGCTACTGCTGCACGAAAACCCGCGCCTGCGCCCGCGCCCGCGTCCGTCCTTGCACTTCGCGACAGCCCGTCCACAGGACGTGTTCCGTGACTGAATCGCCCTCAGACGGGGACCTGACGTCGACACTGCCCCTCCTCAGCAATTTCCATTATCGATACGCCGGCGGAGAAAGAGGCGGTGAAGGTGTGCCCACGCACACGTGCCGGGAGCGTTACGCCATCGCCGACGTCTGCCCAGGTACCCATTCTTTGTATCTAGTGAAGATGTACTTACCTAGGTGAGTATGTATATACATAGAATGGCCGTTTCAGACCCGCCCGTGCCAGCCAAACGTCATCCTCGCCCTTCCACACGAGATTGAGATTGAGATCCGAATTTTCTTCCACCTGCCTACTACTGCTGCAAGCACGACCTCAGTACTGTCCACACGTGAACATTCGATGGCCCCACCTGTCGCTGTTCGCTAGTCGGCCGGCCTTGCTGGAGTCCGCCGCAGCAGACCATCAACGACGTGTCAATTGGCTCTCAACCCGACGCCTCTCATTTGACTGTCTGGATGTATCTGCGGAGGCATGGGGAAACCATCGCCGACGGTGCAGCCGCGCTTGCTCATGCTTGGGCTCACCCATCGTCGGTAGACTACCACCATCTCCGCCGCCTTCTCCACTCGGAGCACAGAGCAATATGGAGCAAGACCCTTCACACGTTTGCCGCCGCTTGACAGCAATTTCACTTGGCAGCTTCTGAAACCCACTTAGGTCCCATGCTGCTCATGTGGCGCCATCGTCACCTAGGCAAGATACATCTGTCCAAACTTTTTTTTTTTTCACCAATTTTTTTTTTTTTGGCTTCTTGAATAAACGTCCGAGCAGGCTATGCAACCGGCCAATCCCGGCCTCCTACCTGGTCTACCTACGATACTCTACGAGTACATACAGGACTTCACACCCCTAGCTCATCCTCCCACAGCCGAAGCAGCACCTTAGGCGCCGGAGCCTCAAGATCAGCTAGCTCCGCCAGGTTGCCCACGTCGCGAGTGATATCCTCGTAGTCGAACCCCATGTAGTATAGTAGTCTGGCGGCCCACTTGAGCGTCTCGCGCAGCTCGGCGCGCTTTGCCATCGACCCCTCTTCACTTCCGTCCTGGAGCTCCTCGAACTCTTGCCGGACCATTCGAAGTATGGCCCAGACCGTCTGGCGGTTCGGGTGGATACGTCCCAGTAGGATGAGCTTCGCACCTGAAGCTTGGTGGACCTCGATGTTCTCTGGTCGGCTTTCGTACTCATCACTCTTGCTCGGACGGAACTTGGACATTGTAGGTAAGCCTCCAGGCGCACGGTATGGCTCGAACGTGCGAGGCGGTTTATAGCACCACGTGTCCACAACCTCCCTACCTTTCAATGACCCATACGCGTCGAGCACCCCACTTAGGATGTGGTTGAAGTCTTTGGTAGACAGCTTCATTCCTTGCTGCGCAGAGAAGCCGAGGAACTGTGAACAGAACTCTTTCCATTCCGCGTTGACCGAGGAGAGTATGGCAAGGATGCAATACAATTCGTTCCGCATGTCATTTAGGACCAGATTCTCCCACGTGAACAGCATGTTCTTGAAAGCTGTACGAGCATCAGATTTTGCAGTATCATCCACTCCCAACATTGCTGAGAGACGAAGCAACTCGGCGCTGAAATGTGACAAGATCTCAGGCTTGACATGGAAACCCGATGACTCAAGCACGTAGTTCTGCATTCCCTGCACAGAGGTCCAGCGATGCAGTCTGATCTGGCTACACAAAAGCGCCGTGAAAAACTCGTACGGCAAACGATGTTTAACTGGCTCACCCGGCAAATTGCTTGCCGTGCTTGTCCTGTTCACAACTTTCAAGACCAAGTCATGTTCTCCAGCCATTGTACCGAAGCGGATGATCGCTGCGGCCATGACGAAATGTCCATACATGTTGGGACCAATTAATGGCCCATCAAGATCCTCAGAAAACAGAAACCATCGGCCGAGATCGTACTCTTTTGCATCCGTGATGAGATCCAAAAGCTTTGCCAGTAAAGATATAGAGAGGTGGTTTTCGAAAGCAGGGAATTCAATTGGAGGGAGCAGGCTCCTGAATGGCTCCGCCTGGCGGATCGGAATGGTCTTGAGCAATTCAAAGAACTGCTCGACAGATTTTTGTTTGTTCTGATCTGTGAGCTTTTGTAGCTTTTGCAACGTGTTCATAGCTCCAGAAACGTCACCATTCTTAACGAATGATTGCATCGTCCGGTGTAGCAAGCTGATGGGAATTGTACTAGGCTCAAAGAAATAAGGGAGGTCCGACTCTGTTGAACCTATCTTGGAGGATGCATTGACCGCGCTCACCTCCGAGCCAAAGTCGGATGCTAAATCCAACATGCTCAATAGCATTTCGGGTCGCTTCTCGGGTACAATACTTCCCGATTCGAGCAGTCGTAATAATATCGAATCCCACGTCGTAGATCCAAGACTGAGCGAGTTCCTGTCCAGAAATCGCTTTAACGATTTGAGCCGCTTAACTAGCAATTCAGGTGTGCTTCCGCGAGCACCTACGCCTAGGCGAATTTCATTCACTAGCCCATCCACGAAAGCCGTTACGACTTCACTGCTGATGCTTCGCTGCATTCGTGCTCGTTGTTCAGCATCGGCCGCGAATTCTTTACGTGCCCCAAACAAGCCCCAGCCCTTCTGGGTAACAGTCTCTTGATCATCTTGTTCAGCCTGAAGTAACAATTCTTTCCAACTGACAAGGACCCACGGATGTTGTTTGTATGATGCAACCTCCTCTAAGATTGCAGAACCTTCTAAGGTCCAGCCACCGTGGAGACAAGACCAGAGTACCAGTTCCAACCACAACTCTGGCGCCACTTCTGTTACTCGCACTTTATATCGCGAGCCTGGAATTTCGTGACCCAGGAAGTAGGATGCATTGAGCCGCTCAGTGGCTACCTTGACAGACTCTTCATGGGCTCTCCATTGAGCATCGGAAAGGGCAGTAAGGATCTTGGACGAAAGGACGTGCAAAGTCGGCGGTTGTTGAAGAGCATAATCGTTCTGCTTTGGCTTGTGCGCGTACACAGAGTCCGGGATGAAGTCCATATGGTGGAGGTAGGCCAGTATCTCAAGCACGCGGTGCATGATTATATCGTGTCTTGATTTGTCCTCGGTGGCCACCAAAATCATGCTTCCCAGGGCACGCCATAGTTGTCCCAACGCTCGCTTGGTGAGCCTCCGCCTTGCATCAAGAGTTTCCGGTATGGATGTAGTTTCGTCTAAATTACGGGACTTCGATTTGGATGCCGTATGAACTATGTGTGGATCGACAGGCTTACTTGTAAGTTCTTGGAGAGACATGTACTGCAAATTCTGAAACGGCCCATTGGTAAATGGCTCAACTTTTGAGGGCAAACATTTTGAAAGCCTTCCATCTCCCACTAGTTCCTTTGCGATCCATACCACGGTGTCCCAACGTTGCTCTTTGAGCGCAAGATGCGTGAGAATGTCGTGTGAGTAGCATCGAGCCGCCACCAGAATATAGGCGATGGCTATCGGTGTTGCAGGTGCATCACTCTGATTCAATTGGATCTTTCGGAGGTGTGACGGAAGGTAAGGTTCGATGGCAATGAGCCATTGTTCTATATCGGTGCGCAAATGTTGCGCTGGGAGGGCTATCGTAGCATCAAAGAGGGGTGGCGAGCGAGGCTTCTGGAGAGTGTCGGTTGTCCTAGCATTTAAGATTGGGGTGGAGAGTGCAATCGAAGGGTTGGTGGTTTGGTCGACAGCAGGCTGGACAGTGCGGCGTTTTGCGGAGGCGAAGGGGCGACTACGAGGACGAGTGTAGGCAGGAACAAGGAATGCCGGTATAGTCCAGGAAGCGGCGGCGTCAGGTGCTGAAGGACGGAATGCCTGTGTTAACGCAGTGCGGAAGCAGGTGTGGACTGAGCTCATTGATGTGCGCTGGGTTGAGATGAAGGTGCTTGCGTTACTAATTTCATGCAGCCGAACTTTTTCATAAGGCAACTGCGACGTGACGTGCCTTCCCTCATCAGACGCGACCAGGTCCGAGCGCTGCAGCTCCCCCAACACACCCCTCGTTCAGCAAACACACACACACGCGCCCTTGACATAGAACTACCAGATTCCAAGTTCGGTGCTGTAGTCACAGTACCACATCGCCTGACTTACATATACCTACTCTATATTCCTGTCAGTTTAAAAAGGCTGCGCTCACACGTGTCACCTTTGCCACCTGCATTGGATCGCGTCCACCTACGCGCGACTACAGACATTCCAACCACGCAACCTATACATCCGGGACCATGCCTTATCGTGTTGGTAAGAACTCTTGCGCTCAATTCAGCTTTCATTACTATCCTACTCTCGCAATCTTCGGTGGCTAAATTTATAAACAGAGGATTCTCCAAATGCTCGTGCTGGATGCAAAAATAAGGAATGCAAAGATGAAGGTGTAAAGATCCAGAAAGGAGAGCTTCGATTCGCTTCTCAGGTCACTATCAAGGAGCATACTACCTGGGTGTATAAGCATTGGTGCGCCATGCGTGATGTTAACATGCAGACAACGCTGACTTCATTAGGGGATGTGTAACTCCAGCGCAGATTGGGAACTGGAACGAAGAGAACGGAGGCGACTCGGAGATGGTCGACGGTTATGACGACCTCAGCACCGAATCGAAGGCAAAGGTCGACTATGCTCTCAAGCACGGGCATGTTGCCGACGAAGATTGGAAGGGCGTGAGTGCACCTCCTACGTAAAACAAGAACAACACTAATGTCTGCAGGACGTGGAAGTCAATCGACCAGGTCAGAAGGGATTCCGTGCCAAGGCATCCAAAGCGAAGGTACCCAAGAAACAAGCCGCAGAGGTTCGGACGCATTCTATCTTTGCCCATTACCGTACTAACAGAAGTCATAGGATGATGACGAGGAAGAGGACCAGGTTCCGAAAGCCAACGGAAAGCGAGGGCGGCCCAAGAAGGAGACCAACGAAGATCAAGCTCCCGTTCCCAAGAAGGCACGCGGCAAGAAGGCAGCGCCCAAAAAAGAGATTGACGAGGACGATGTTGCAGAGCCTGAGCTCCCGAAGGCCAAGCGTGGCAAGAAAGTAGCTTCGAAGGAAGAAGATGACGAGGACAATGTTGAGGAACTCGAGCCTCCAAAGGCCAAGCGCGGCAAGAAAGTAGCCCCAAAGAAAAACGTCAACGGAGACGATGCTGAGGCTAAAGAGCCGGAGCCCCCCAAAGCGAAGCGTGGCAAGAAGGCTGCTACCACAGAAAAGAGCGAGAAAACCGCTCCCACGAAGAGGTATGAGACTATATCCCTACCCATTTCCTTTCCTGGTTTGAAACGGTAAAAGTAGTGCTTGTACTCGGGACTGACTTTATGTAGGAGTGGTAGGAAGAAGGCGGCTGTCAACTACGAAGAGGAGTAGACACAACTCCCGGCTCTAGCCCTCCTTTCAAGTCTCGGCTTTAGTTCCTTCAGACTTGATTCATGGGGTTCGATTTCTTTCATCTTATTTGGTGCAGCAGTAGACAGATGACGCACCACGTTCTGACCATAATCGTGAGGGGCAGTGCGCACTTGTCTACATACACTAGCGTTTCATGTAATATAGATACCCATAGTGTACTGTTCAGTCATGATCTAGGTCATACTTTCTCGTCCAGACCTTGAACAACAACACCCAATTTGGCTGCTGTCAATGTTCTTGAGCATGCGTCTGAGTGTCCACAGTATCGTTGTGATCCGAGCGTTACCCCTTTCGGCTACCCACGACGTCACGATATTTGGCATCGATGATACAGTTGTGTCACAAACTACATGGACATCACTACAATGCCATGCTACGATCTTAGCATCTTTAGATTGGCGAATATGCACGATCGATCCAGTGCAAATCGATGCAGTGTGCCTGACGCTAGACGCACCATTCGACAAAGGGGCTTCACGTAGCCCTCGCGTATCGAAAACATCCGCCCATAGCTCAAGTATCATGTGGAAATGCGTGCTCCACATGTCTACATTGGGTATGTATGGCCCCTATTGAGCAGGATTTGCCCTATCGATCAAGGTTGAGTTTGCGCATGTTGTCATGGCTGCCTCTGTTGAAAGACTGATGGTGAGGGATAGACAGGCACTACCTCTGCAATTCACATCGTCAGCGGCTTTGGAGCCTTTCACAAGGCACGCCATGACGTATAATGTTTCCAGCCTTCTTATTATTCTTACTATATACAAGAGGAATCCTGGAGTCTAAATGATTATCATAATTACCAACAACACAAGCATCCATCGATAGTTCTACCTTGTTCGCAGGTTACCTTACGTTTTTTTTTGATTGTGTTTCCAAGCAGACTGTCGTCCTTATTCATTATGTCGTCCAACGAGCAGACTCCTACCGGTGACTACCAGGACAACGATTATGTTTCGCGTACTGGACAGTCTACCATTCCCGTCCAGCGTGACGAGACTCCTGTGGAAGCTTCACCTTATGATGCCGAGACAGCTGACTCGGACCAGCAACTCGGTATGCATAATTGTAATCATATATTTGTTACAAGCGAATCGATTGTTGACCCATTGTACTTAGAACGCGACGAAAAAGATGCAATTGACAGCTCCAATATCATCGAAAGCCGCACACGCGGTGCTACTAAGCAAGCTGGAACCTATGCCGAGCCTGGAGATGACGAGGGTCTGCCAGGTCCAGAAGATGGGACAAGTGCCACTCGATAGAACTGATCTTTTGGCAAGAAAAGGTCGATGGTGGCCTCCAGCATGAAGCTGGGGTGGAACGGGTGAATCGGGTTGTTTCTCTGTGTTCATTATCTATTGGAGACAGAGTTGTCGGTCATGTTTGATATGGACAGGAGATGACATCAAGTATTAAACACCTAGATGCGTTTTGTCCTTTTGGTTTTATGACGATGTGATTCTATGTCATTTCCGAGGCGAAAAATTTAGAGCGGATTATGTATCAATTCACTGTACTTTCTGCAGAAAAATGTACGCTCTCACGTTCTAAATTCTATGCTTGTACCGCCTGAACAAGTGCTTCCCTGATACTTTTCATGTGTATTCCATGGCTCAGCCAAGCGAGAGGCCTTGTTGTCGCAAACGAACACAACCATCGCATTCCACGCCACACATTGATGCTCCCTCGCCCGAGCAAGTCGCCTTTGGATGGTGAGGACGTCCAATCCCACGTCACGCGTACAGGCGTTGAGAGGAGCGGGGCAAGGAGAAGGAGGTGATTGGGCTGATCCTCAAAGCCCTGCATATGCACGGCCCATCCTTCCGTGGGGATTGCCATCACTAGACTAACTCTCACCTTTCAATGCCTTCCATAAGGCTCCCAGGTGCCCTCTCAGACCACCCTCCATGGTGTTCTTCTTGCCTGCGAGTCGCCGCTTCCGAAACCCCCGACCGAGTGTTACATTGACCAAATTACATCATTGACCTGCCAGCACTTTGCTTTGGCCTTCCAAACACCACCACGTACCCACCCTCGTTCGCATCTGTGCAAAGCGACAACTTTTCCACGACACACGACACACGTCATACGCCGCACACACCACACACCACACACCACACACCTCGATAGCCATGTCAACTCCCAACGGGGCGCCTCCTGTGCGCGAACGCCCGCGCCCACCGCCGCCTGCTGTCGCTGAAGCCGAAGAGCAGTGGATCTTCACCGAAGACGAGCTCCTCCAGGCGCCCACAATCGTCGACGGCATGTCGCCGGACGAAGAGCGTGCGCTGCGACGCAAAGGTGTTAATTTCATCTTGCAGGTCGGCATGATGCTCAAGCTGCCGCAAACGACTCTGAGCACTGCCGCTGTGTTTTTCAATCGTTACCTCATGCGCAACAGCCTGAAGACTCGGCCAGGCTACAAGCCGCTGCACCACTATGTAAGGAGCCTCCCAAAGCCGGCTGTGAACTTCATCTGAAACCGCCTTAGCAAATCGCCGCCACCGCACTGTTTCTTGCCACAAAGGTCGAGGAGAACGTCCGAAAGATGAAAGAATTGGTCGTCGCATGCGTACGGGTCGCGCTCAAGGACCCCAATAAGCTCGTCGATGAACAAACAAAAGACTTTTGGAAATGGCGCGACACCATCCTGTACTCTGAGGACGTCCTGCTTGAGTCGCTGTGTTTCGACATGAACATTGAACCCCCATACAAGACCATGTACGACATGCTGAAATACTACAATGTCGAACACAACAAGCGCCTGCGCAACGCAGCCTGGGCCTTCCTCTCTGACTCGTGTCTCACCCAACTCTGTCTGCTGTTCACCTCCCGCACCATCGCTGCTGCATCGCTTTATGCCGGCGCGCGTATAGCTGAATTGGAATTGCCCGAAGAGTCTATAGACGGTAGCATGAGACCTTGGTGGGAGTTACAAGGCGTCAAATTGCGCGATATCCGTCGCGCGTGCAACTACATGGTCGATTTGTACGAGTCGGTACCTAGCAAAGACGGCGAACCAAACATCTATGCTGGTCTCCGCTCGCCCGAGGATGGCTCTTATTTTGATACGCCAACACCAGGCCAGCACCCAATGCCTTCGCCCAAACGAGAACCAGAGTCGGAAGCGCACAATGGGAACGGGAACGGCAACGGCAACGGGAACGGCAACGGGAAGGAATATGGTGATCGTGAAGACGAGGTTATGAGTGAGGAAGGCGAGCTCGACGGATAGACTTTGCATTGCTTGCATCTTCAGGAATAAACTATCCCCCGGCGCTTTTGTTGGATAATGAGGGTCGAAGCATCAACTGGAATCAACGAACCTTCGTCGACGAGATGTCCCCTCGCGTTCCCACAATACACTGTATCACGAAGTGTACACATAATCAGCACTTGAGGCGTTCTTTGGGATCCGGGTTTCATTTGTTTATATACAAGATACCCCCTTGGGTTAAGGGTGCCGGTTGTTTACAGTCTTCTTGGCCGAATTATCACGCATATAATGTTTGACCTGGTCCATCTTGGGTGACAACTAGTGGCTCCGTTTACTCCCACGGAAGCTAAGTTGACCTTTGTTATGGCAGATTATCTGTTCATGGGCCGATACAAATCGGGACACGCGTGTACCGGCATCACCACTGACAAATAGTTTTTTAGAGTCCCTTGCCGGAGTAGACTCCGTACCTAGTTCAACCGGTGGCCCCACAACGATTCATCTAATTTGCTGATTCGGAGTACTGATAGAGCAAAATGATGGTCTCAGGGGAAGTTGGCGATTCATTATCACCCACTGTACTGTAGAAAACTACTTCCATTTTAAAGTCTACAGGAAGTCGGTTATAGGATCGCCACGGAAAGCACCAAGAAAAGCTTGTTATTGTTGTTTGTGTCACATCTCTAGCATACCAAGGAACGTAGCAACCCAACTTGAAATTACATTGATACCGATGTTTACAGCTTGTATGGAGTTTTCGATGGTCTAGACCGCGTCGCCCTCCTTCTCCTTCCCTTCACCCCTCATATCACCCTTCATATTTTGCAATCTCTTTGCTACATTCATACTTAGATATTTTTCAAAGTTTGGACTCAAAGCACTGAAGATGATCAGGAGCACGCCAAATGGTATCGTCGCGTAGAAAACGATCCTGAAGCTCTCAAGGTACGCTTCCTGTGTAGCTGCGCCAGTGGCTGCAATAATATCAGGCGTGATACCGGGTACACTACTGAAATTTCCAGCAGTGATGCCAGCGAAGAGCTCCGGGAGGGAAGAGATAGGTAGGCCGGCGTTTGTAGCAGCTGGTGTGACGTAGGCGGGGAGGTTGGTGGCCACTTTGTTTTGCAGAATCGAAACATAAATCGTCTGCGCAACAGCTCCACCCATGGCTCGAATAGAACCAAGTACCCCGGTAGCGAGGCCTATGTCTTGAGACTCCCAAAGTAACGTTACGCCTGGAAACACGATGTTGTCAATCCAACCGATAACGAAAGTGGCCAATACGCCGAGCGTGATGAAAGTCGCATACGAATCTGGTTGCAGTCCAGCCTCACCAGCTAGGAATGCAGTGCCTAGTATCGAAAGGATGATGAGCTGCCACTTGACCTTGGGAAGATATGAAATTGCGATACCTCCGAATGTCTGACCAAGTAATATGCCACCGCCGACAACAGAAGACGCCCAACCTATTTTGATGACATCCGTGGTGTATATGGTACCCAGAATAGTGGGCCACAGCACGGTGAGGGCGTAGTATACCATTGCTGCAATGCAGGCTACCATGACAATTGCAACGTATTCAAGTTTCTTGAAGAGACGAGGTGGCATGATGGCTTGGCCCTTGAAAACATACTGCTCATACAAGCCGAACACAATAAGTGTAGCAGCTCCGAGGATTATGGTGCACAGAACAGCAGCTTTAAAATACATCAGCTGAGTTGCAAATCCCAATGAAATGATGAGTACTTACCAGATTTCCATGGGTAGGTAGTCCCACCCCAGGACAGCCCAATCAAGAAAATTACTGTCCCAGCAATGAAGAGGAAGATCCCGACAAAATCCAATTCTTTGAATTGCTCCCATTTGGTCTTTCCAGACACATGTAGCTGTTCGTAGGTAGGGGGATGGTATAGAAACTGGTAGAGAAGTATAGTGATTCCAGAAAGGATGATACCCAAATAGTATGACCAGCGCCAACCAGCTGCTGTCTTCAGGATGAATGTACGGGCAATTATAGGTCCGAATACTAGGAGCGTTCAGCAAGGTAATTGGCAACAATAAGGATATGAACATCTCAGGTAATACTTACCAGCGAAGGGCAGAGACGACAGAAACACAAGGGTGACGACTGGCCCCCTATGTTTGTTTGGTACCAACTCTCCCAGTACAATACCGAATGAAAGCTGGCCTGCAGCAGCAATACCGTTCATGAGATTAGCGCCAACAAGTGTATCGATATTCTTAGCCGTTGCCCCAACGATGCATCCAGCGAGTCCCAGTACGCTCGTTCCCATGACCATCCATTTTCGACCGAAGATGTCTGACAAGCGCCCTACCAGAAGGAAGCCAATCGCCGAACCAATGGTCCAGATAGTAGCCACCCAGTTAAGGTCCTTCGAAGGTCCAATGTCTTCATTGATCAGAGCACTGCGCCAAAATCAGCAACCTTCATATGGGAAGAAGTTGGATGGTGACTGTACAGTGTATTCGCTGGTAGTACCCATCCGAGATAGGCACATATACTTCCGCAGCAGACCGCAACTACGGTTCCGATGAACTGAACACTCCAATAATATCCCTTTGGCATCTCTTCCAGAGCTCCACCAATGGCATGGGTATCCACGAGATTGATCGTCCCATCAGCATGTATCTTCTTGACTACGTTTACTTCTTCTAGATGATCTGCGCTGCTCTCGCTCTTCCCTACTGTCCCCGTCATGACTGCTGCAGCTTTTTCGTCAGCCATGAAATGTATGCTGATCTGTTCCACAAAGTGGAGATGGCTGTGAAATAAGAGCTTGTGACTGGAAGCGTCGCTGTGATGACACAGCTACCAGACACGATAGGAACAATGGAAGTGCTGCACTTCAGAGTGATTTCTAGGATTTCAGATGAGGCCACTGTGCATTGCGAAGATAGCCGCCTGTAGATACCCTCTCAATGGCCAATGGTGTATATAACTTCGACTGATGCTCAAATATCTCCGGAACTCATCACCCGCAAGCGCGATGCAGCAGTTGCGCTAGGCGGTTCCAGATCGCTGGCTCGCCATGTGTAGTCGAGATGGGTCTGGAGAGATCCGGGGTAAACGAATGCGGGGATTTCTCTAGCGTCCACTGGGAAAGAAGCCGTGTATAATCCCTGATACTATTGGTACATTTCGAAATTGGAAGGGTGGGACGACTCGCGATTACGAGTAACGGACGCTTAGCGAGTCAGTCACCAGACGTTCTTGTTTCCTCCCATGAGCTGCAACTGCGGGGGTTATTTTTCCTTTTGTGCTCATACGAACGCTTCAAGATATGGTTATCATCGTTTTTCAAGTCTCGTAGAGAAGAAAACATTATATGTTGGTCCGAGCAAGGTTGATGAGAAAGGAAACGGGAAGGGATGGGGGCACAGAATTTCTTCACAACACTACGTGTAAATACATACAGTAGATCGCTTTCAGGTCTATTCTCGGACCTACTGCCAAGTGATCACGATGATATCGAAACTTATGTAAAGAGACGCTGGAGCGATTCAAGATTCCATTGATAGGGGGTTGTCATTATGATCATGATTCAAGGCTGGCGCATGTGTAGGACGCATCCACGTCAGATATGTGTTAGGTTTACTTTAGCTGCTATCCTGAGCATCTACGATAGAGATCTAGACCTCCGCATCACACCGCTGGTATATTTCTAGTTCCCATTACCCCGGGTATTCTTTATCGAGTGGCGTCCTTCCGTCCTTCCGTGGCTTAGATGGGCTTAGATAGTCTACTAAATACCGTATAGACTGGCAGGAATGTTTTTCAATAGGGCTATCGTCGCATATGTTCAAATTCAGGCAATGGTAAACAGTCAAACGCAACACATAAGCAGGAGGATGAAAGATAAATCAGTAACTGTCGGTTGTACTAGTGCAGCAACGATGGCAAGGTCTATGATGCATACTGAACTCGTCTGCCCACTCAAACTATACAGAAGATATACACTTTCCATGAAAGCAAACATAACAACTGAAGAATGCAAGTACATGATAGAAAATGCAGAGACACTTGCAGTCCCATGCGCCAGAACGATGGCAGTATAAACTCACTAACGAAAATCGGTCACCCAACACGAACTTTCTTGCATACAGAGTACTTGGCCCCCAGTTCATTGACCCAACAATGCGCGCGCGAATCCCATGACGATTCGTTCAGAAGTCACGCCTAGCTGAAACAAAGCGACCCGAAACAATATTATCAAGCCGAAGTCAGTCTTTGTTGTTTGTTCGTTTTATCAACCACTCAATCCATGCAATATCTCAATCAGATGGATGATTGTACATCTCTGGGATCTGATCTAAATCGCCTTATGCCTAGTAAATTGCACCATATGTTCTGTTCTTGAGAGACCGATTCTCCACGCTGTTGCCCAATCCAAAGTCTCCTCCCAGTCCCAACGCTGCACCGTTCCCGGATGGACCCGGATAAGACAGAACACGATGCCGATAGCGCGCGCGGAGCCGGACAAAGCTTAGTGGTCACTCACGGTACCTTTCCTTTTTTGGAACCGCGCGCGATTGTGCATACTCGTGGTAATATCAGTGAGCCCACTCACCATGGGCATTCGGGAAAGATGTGCAAAGTTCTCGGATCGTCAATTATAAATCAAATTACCTAAAGTTTCTATATCAACATTGCACAGCTTTGACTTTGCACCTTATCCGAATCACATTGATATCTGTATAGATCGTTCTAATCATTCTAGTATGGTTACTGTTGCTGTTGCTGGTGGCACTGGGCGTGTGGGGAGAGTGATTGTGGATGCTCTAAAAAGAAGCGAAGAAAACGAGGTGATAATACTTACTCGCAAGGTATATATGGGTGATAATGACCAACGCTAGACTACTGACATGGGATCTTAGTCAAGCGAGGATAGTGATCTAGCTAGTAACGAATTTGTGGTTGACTATGGAGATATCGAGCGAGTGACTGATCTACTCGTGTCCAAGAAGGTTGATGTGGTCATATCGACCATTGCGGTCTTGACAGAAGCCACAGGCAAGTCAGAAGTCGATTTAGTAGCCGCGGCAGCTCAGTCATCTGTAACAAAACGCTTTGTTGCGAGCAACTGGGGTGGACCCATACCTGAAGATGAGTAGGTGAACACCAGAGCGGTTGAAGGCAAGGCTATGTTTACTCATTGTTATACAACAGGGCTCTTCGGATACCATTTCAACCCTTTCGTATGGCAACAATTGAAGCTCTCCAAAAGACCGATCTGGAATGGACTCAGTTCCAGAACGGTTACTTCGTGGATTACTATGGCATGCCATATGTTGAGTCGTATCTCAAACCGTTGACGTTTATTCTAGATGTTGCCAATAAAGCAGCCTCTATCCCTGGAACCGGTAATGAGGTAATGACCTTCACTTATACCAAAGACCTAGCAAAATTTGTCGTTGCGGCACTCAAATTGTCTAAGTGGAAATATCCGATGGTATGCTACAGTGACAAGACTACTTGGAACAAGGCCTTGAAGCTGGCTGAAGAGGCTAGAGGTATGGTCTCTCTCATCCTGCATGTAACTTTGATTTGACGGCTGTAGAATCGAAATTCGATGTTGCGTACGATTCGATTGACAAGCTCCGGAGCGGAATGATCACGGAACTTCCAGCTCACGCATCAGCCTTTTCTTTCATACCTAAATCCTTGTTGTATAGCATCCAGTCCAAATTTGGACTGTATGTGGCATACGGGCTGTTTGATATGCCAGAAGAGGGGTCTTTGAATCAAATCTTTCCAGAGATCAAGACCACCAAGGTATACGAGATTATAGGTCATTGGACAGGGAAGTAAATTCTGCGTGGATTTGAAAATACATTTTCGCGTGGACGAATGCTTAAACGTTGCGAGAGCAAGGGACATGGTGCAGACTGGTCCGTTGCAATGGATTTCTGATCCGATTTTCACATGAATGCATGCCGATTACAATAATGACCACGAGCATGTTGGGACAATTTACCTATGAAAGACTGAATTATTGTACCTATCTATCCTAATCTATTACAACTCTATCGTGAATCCACATTCTGCAGCTGAGACTGTCTAGTTACCTAACATGTTCTTCAAATCGCGGAAAGTAGATATCTCCAAGAAAAAAGAATCCCGAATCTCCACCTTGAGCTCGTCGCGTAATTTCTGAGAGAGAACGAGAGACATCAGTGAGTCCAACCCGAAATCAGAAACGTTCGCATCATCAGTCAGCATCACTACATCAACACCCAACTCCTCGGCTATGATTGCAAAAGCTTGGTTGACTGAGTGTGATGATGTCGTGTTCGATTCATGTGAGTCTGGCTTGAACTCCTGCAGCTCAACGACGCTGTTTGCTGGCGATGGTGGCGTTAAGAGTCCCGTGACGAGCGTTGGTTGAGCCATTTGCGCCTTAGAAGTCTTTGCGCCTAGTCCCGCAGGAGGCGTAGGAATAGTGACATGAGGGGCAACGGATCGTTGAGTCGCATTCTTCAGAGCTGGAGGGCTGAAGAATCGGTTCAGCATGACGCGCGGCCACTGTTTGAATACAATTGCTTCAACGACACCAACAACTTCGTCGCCTTGGAGGATATATACATCCCCGACAAAGTCATTTTTACCAGCAGGAAGCATCCGGGTATATGCTAAGTATCGACCGCCAGGTAAAAGCGGCTTTGCAAACCTCATAGACTTCCAAGAAGGTGTGATGTAGAAGTACTTGGTGTTATCGAAATGGGTGCCTCCGTTCAAGATGAAACCAGATAGTGATACGCACCCGTCGATGAAGTGCGGAGGTACAGTCCAATTGCCCGCGGTATCGGAAGGAAATTCCACTTCAGCCACAGCTTCATCATTATTGAGAACCACAGACTTCATGGTGCGGTACATGTCCGAATAGCCGACCAATTTTCCAAAGAGGCTGTATGCAAGGTTGGTGGTCAACTTGTCAGCTGTTCCATCGGCTGCCATTTCATTAAGAGCCGCAATACGACTCGTCACAAGGCCTGCTGAACGGGACCAAGTCGACAACCATGACGATGGATCTTCATAATGAATAGTCGCATGGCAGTACCAAATGTCTTTCTCAGGATTATACCACCGAACATGGGCTTTTTCTTGCTCTAGATCAGCTTCCACACTCACAACAATTGGCTGAGCCTCGGTTGGGCTATAGTGCTTGACAACAGGTTCGTGATACTCGAAGTCTGCAACGTTGATGCCAACATTCGTAGAATCTGGAAGTCCTTTATCAAGAACACGTTTCGCGACCGTGAAAGCCATGTCTGCATGGAGAAACTGGAGATGTTAGAAGGGAGTTTGTATAGTTGGTAAATATATATTGGCAAACTCACCGAAGATGCCACTCCGTAGTCGTTCATGGCATGTCCTTCGATAATATCCTTCAGCGCTGGATCGGTCATGTCAGACTCTGCCAGAATTTGCGCTGAGGTCGGGAAATAATTTTCTCCCCGGATTTCGTGAATGCTTGTTGTGCGAAAGCCTTTCACAGTTTGAGCAACTTTGTTAGTGGAATGATTAGAACCATCCAATACCTGCCCTTTCGTCAAGTTCCAGTCACCCCTATACTGGATCCAGTAGTTTTTGTTGTTCCACGCGTAGTTAGGAGTATCGACGAGCCGAAGAGCTTGCTCGAATGATGAATGATACTCGGACCAGTCTATGGATGCTCCAGCATTGTAGAGCCCAATAAGTGCCTTTCCAATTGTTGCCCAGTTGTTCTGGTCTCGGTGCAGAGTTGGAATTGTCAACAGCGTTCCTGGCAATGTTTTCGCGATGAAGCTCACGCAACAAGGATGATGACCAATCTCCACCCATACACTAGAATCTGGTATTACGCCAGATTTCCGGGCAGCATGAAGACATCCAACATAGTCGACTGTTTCTCGGGTTGCCTTTGCCAGATAAGAAACGTCAATTCCTGAAGTAAGGACTTCGGAGCATCGGGGTGAGATGACAGGAATTCTTGGTCGTTTGGGCACAACGGCCTTCGTTGAACTGATGAAGTCATCTACTAAAGTCTGCATCTGGCTCGTGTGGTAGGCGTGGGGAACATCTAGCTTTATGGTCCTGTAACCTGCTCCTTTGAGTACGTTTGCAAGAGCTTCCAATTCTGCTACTGGGCCTCCAACAACAGTCTCCTCGGGACCGTTAATACATGCCACTTCGAAATACGCACCCCCGGAAGCTTTTTTAATGTCATCTAGAGATGCTCGAATAGACAGCATGCCGTGAGTAGCCGGTGTACATTTAGATTCAAGCAGCACTGCGCGTGTTCCGACAAGGAAGATTGTGTCGCTGTCAGAGAAGACACCTGCTGCATTCAGCGCAGCATACTCCCCCAGACTATGACCCACAACAACACTTGGAGTTATACCGAACAGAGACCAAAGTCTTGTCAGCGCAATCTCTACGCATACGATAGCTAGGTGCATCGAAACTGTAGATACATCCTTGGCAATACAGGTGCCTTTGATGATAGGCAAGAAGGAAGGAAAGTTTTGGCGTTGCGCAATGCCGTCAAGTTGATCTAGCTGCCGCTGGAACGGTCTGGAGTCGCGATATAGTTGTGCGCCAATGCCAACGTAAAATGTTCCTTGTCCCGTGAAAGCAAAGGCTACGGCTGGTTGCTTTAGTGAGGCTGGTACTTGACTGACAACGGCTTCGATCTCTTTGCGGAGGAGCGTCACTACCTCTTCCAACGAAGATGCTAGTATCGAAACCCGGTAGTTGTAATGCATCTTCCGTGCAGACAATGTATATGATAAGTCGGCAATAGATATATCTGGATGTGCCTCTATGAAGGCCACGAGACGTCTAAGATTTTGCTCAAGGGAGAATGGCGTCTTCGCGGAGACCATGATAGGATGCGTAGGACGTGAGTCCTTTCCAACTCTGGGTCGTGGTCTCGCCTCTTCCAGGATCATTGCTGTATTTCCACCAGCTGCGCCAAAATTGTTTACCATTGCTAATCTTTTCTGGCCGTCTGAAGCCTCCCATGGTGTAGCGGTGAGCGGAATGACTACACCCCTCTTGTCCAAGTCTTTGGGTAGAGATGGATTCAGCCCAGTCTTGATTCCAATATGTGGAGGAATTTGACCTTTCTGGAAGACTAGTAGAGTCTTTATGAATGACATTATACCAGCAGAAGCTTCTCCGTGACCAACATTGGCTTTAACTGAACCGATATGTAAGCTTGTGTTTCTTCGTTGTCCGGGAGCAAAGACGCTCGTGACTGATCTCATCTCGGTGGGATCGCCTGCTCCGGTGCCCGTTCCGTGAAACTCAACATATCCTACGGACAGTGGATCAATTCCGGCTCGTTTGACCATTTGATTGTAAAGGTGGGCCTGTGCCAAGTCGTGGGGATGCGTAATTGATACAGCCTCAGCTGAATGATCTGTGCCAGCAGCGAGAACCACGGCTAGGATATTATCCTAGATTTCAAGGTCAGTCTAAATTACCTGATAATTAATAGTGACAGTGGAACAACTCAGTCGTCCAAGAAGAAGGCGTTCCCCACGTCGGAAATATGCTTCAAGAGCGCCCTTCAAGAATTACTTACATTATCAGCTTCGGCGTCTTCGAGGCGCTTGAGGACAACACTGCCCACACCATCGGCACGACAATATCCATCTGCCCCCTCATCCCAGGTCTTACAGCCTCCAGTGGGCGACAAGAAATGGCCCCTGCTTAATCCGGCATAGACGTCCGAGTTCGTGATAATGTTCATGCCGCCTGTAATTGCCATGTCGATGTCGCCACTCCAAAGGGAACTACAGGCAGCCTGGATAGCTGCCAAGCTAGAGGAGCAAGCTGTATCGATACTATAGCTTGGTCCCCAGAATTTCAAGAAATAGTTAATCCGACCAGGACCAAAAGCTCTGCATCCGCCTGAGATGAAGTAAGTCCCGATGTCTTGACCAGAGTTGACCTCACGGTAATCATCACTGGCACATCCATAGAATGTGCCAACTCGCCGTTGATGAATTCCTCTACCATGAACATAGCCTGAGTTTTCCAGAGCCTCGTAGGCTGTGACTAAACCCAATCGTTGCATAGGGTCGGTCTGTTCAGCTTCGCGTGGAGACATTCCAAAAAAGAAAGCATCGAAGAGTCCTGGATCGTCCACAAAACAGCCGTAAGGCGTCCTCGACGTGTTTGGTGTGTCCCCTGTAGGATCCACATGACTCTCAACATCGAATCGGTCAGGTGGTATTGGTGCATGAACGTCACGGCCCTTCGCCAACAATTCCCAAAACTTCTCAGAGTCATCTGCGCCGCCTGGAAACCGGCACGACATACCAACAACAGCAATCTTAGCCGACTTTGCATCTCGCGGTGGGCTTTGATCTGGGTCCAATTCCATGACAGCTGGCATCATATTTCGCTGTGAAAAGGTCGTATTGGGTAGTTCAGAAGTCCATCGATCGAGAACACTCGACATGTAGTGCGAAGGCTGCAAACTCCACAGCTGTACTGTGTCCGGCGACAACCCCTTCAGGTGGGCTGAAACACCATCTATGGTCTGATCCCAACGGATGCTTTGCATGAGTATCTCTGTCATCATTTCTTCGATTAATGCGGTGCCATCTGTGGCCTCGAAAACTCGGCCGGTTACAGGAGAGAAGATGGGAAAGCACACTTCACTCCTTGGTGAGATACCTTCGACAATCTGTTTGACATGTTCTGTGCCATACGCTTTAGCAGTATGCCACATGCCCTGCACCTTCCTCATTGGTACATTGCTCGTTTGTTTGAAGAAATCGGATTCCTTGAAGAGAGACTTGAGCGTTGAAGGCGGCCCACCTATGCTCACTGATCTGTCGTCCGCGTTGAATACTGTCGCCATTGTGGCTGGAGGATATCTCTGGAGTGATCCAATAATCAGAGGAATTCACCTTTACAGAAGATTTTGGCTTACCTTCTCAGCATTGAACTCTGCCACAGCTTTCTGAGCCTCCTCTAGATTAGTACCATGAGCGCAGTACACCCAAGCCTGAGATGCCGAAGTCAGCCAAACAATCACAAGAGAATGTAACATAGAGCTCTGAAGCGCTGTAGTATTAGACTCTACTTACTCCTTCTGCATTAATCTCGTCTGGCGAAACTTCCGATGATCTACAGACTTGATCTACAACAAGTCCAAACCGAAAAGTAACCTTTGTAATTTCGGCGGCGATGATCGGAAGCAGTAGCGGAGTGGGAGACAATGCGATAGCGGCGCCGGATAGTAAACCCGGACCACGGCCAATTAGCACAGTATTGTCTGCTCGGAAATTATATTCAAGAGGGTGGGCTTCGTGATGACTTTGGTGAACGGGTTAGCGTCTAGCTTGGGGATTAATTCGCAAATCTACACTTACGCAATAAATGTGCCCAATTGGAAGACTAGCACAAGGACTCTTTCAATGGCACTGCCTAATGGGGTTTTTCGGAGTGCAACAACATTGTCGGTCAGGTCCAATACACTTTCGAACGCAGGAATTAATTCCTTCTTAGCCTTCTCCAGTTGCCGGATTTCTTGTTTCAAAGATGTTGTGATGGCCTCGAGGACCGACGCAAGAATAGGATGGCTTCTTTCTTTGCTTAGCAAATGTAACTTCCTGAAGAGAACCCGCTGGTCTCCTTCAGGGTCTCCCTGGGGAATTTCACCCGACAGGTAGATGACTTTCATGTGCGTCATGGTATTCAAGACCAGCAAAGGACTTTGAAATCAACGAGATCTAATAAGAAGTACAAGTTCGTCGGAATGTTCAGTCTCGTAGTTGAAAAGAGTAAGTTTTGGGAGTGAGCGTACAGTGATCACGTTGAAGTGATTTACCGCTTGGGAGACTTAATCTCTGCCGACGACCTTAGTGTACTTGTTTCTAAGCTGATGATAGCACATAATCAGGTGTTACATGATAGTACATCGGTCGTTCGGCTGGAAAGCGCTATCCCCAATGTTGTGCAGCGGGTTTCAGATAAGGCGGGATGGGAACCGGCAACCGAATTCCGACGCTTGGATAGCATCGGTCTCTCGGCTGGAAGTCAGCATAACACCACTGCGGAAACTATGCTCAGTTAAGTGTAAGGTGTCAGGGTTATTGACAAAGTTTCGCCGTACATTCTATGTTGTTCACTCCGCTGACGTTAATCACGATACACTTCTAAAGAATACCCAGATATAGATCCACGAGTCAAAATTCCCATTTTGTTCGAGTAACTCATACGAACTCCACGTAAAAGATTATTACTTAGTATAATCGATTCTACGAGATCGATACGATGACAGATCTCGTTGCAGAAATCAAGAAGCGCTTGACCTCAGGAGATGAGATTGCCCGAAAACTCTTTCAACGTGACTTGCATGAAGCCATCGCCTCCACTGAGACTCCAAAAGAGACGGCAATTCGACTGTAAGCTTAAGACCTAGTCCGATTCACGTCACCGCAAGATACACTGCTGACACAATGAAGGTCCCTTTATGTAAGTGTGATTAGCTCGAAAATAATCTCTGAAACTGTACTGACTCAACTCTACAGCCATTACAGGCTGCAGCAGCGCGTATAGGTCATGACCTGAGGATATTTCAGACGTTAGATGCCCAGGGCCCGCAGACTCTGAAAGAGCTGCAGGATCTGACGGGTGCTCATCCACTGACTCTTGGTGCGTTAATTATTTCCCAACTTTGAGTTCCATTAGGCTATTTGTCTGACATAGAATATAGGTCGACTACTAAGATACATGGCTTCTGTTGGATTGATTCTCGAAAATTCAACTGGTGTATTTGACGCCAATAGTAAATGCCGTCATCTTGCGGCTCCTGAGGCCAACATTATAGTGACGCATTTGTATGCATGGCCTTGAAAAGCACTGATGCACGATTGATAGCTAATTCATAGTGCACAGCTTTGAAAACTGTGGTCCTCTCTTTCAAGAGATGCCTGCTTTCCTGCGGAAGAATAGCTATCAAGATGTTACAGATGGCAAGGCTACCATCTTTCAGCCAGCATATCATACTGAGCTTGATACTTATACATACTTTTCTCAGAATCCCGAGAATCTGACAGCTCTTATCAAGTATATGGGATTAGAGCAAGATGTACGAGGTCGCTGGCTAAGAGAATACCCTTTCGAAGGCCAGACGGGGAACTGGAATCCCACTTCGGAAGAAGCGCTTTTTGTGGATATTGGTGGGAATGTTGGTCACTATTGTGCGTTATTCAAGGGCCAATTTCCAAATATTCCAGGGCGTATCGTTCTGGAAGATTTACCTGGTACTCTCAGCCACGCTCTACCCACGCCGGGGGTTGAGAAAATTGGGCACGATTTTTTTCAGCCACAACCAATCAAAGGTACGCAGAGCATTTTCAAAATCAGACTATCCTGGAGAACTGGGTTAGATCGGTAAGCCCGACCTCTTTGCTGACTGGAGAGAATACAGGGGCCAAGTTTTATCACCTGGGTTGGATACTGCATAACTGGAGCGACGAGAAAGCAAAAGTCATTCTGCAACAGATAAAATCTGCCATGATGCCACAGTCTGTGCTGCTCATCAACGATATGATTCTTCCAGAGCGGGGCGCTCCTGCGTTTGCTACTGCGTTGGACTTGGTCATGCTCGGTGCATGCGGTAGCCTGGAGCGAACAGAGGCACAATGGAAGGATTTACTTGGAGCGGTGGGCTTGTCGATTAATAATGCCGTTGTGTATGATCAGGCGTCTTTCCATGGGTTGATATCTGCAACTCTTACGTCGGACAACTAGAAGTTTTAAATCATACTGTTGATGAGTTGAAGTAAAATTGCGCTTCACTGCCACTAAAAGCTTAGCTGCAAGCCTACACATAAAATGCTTTGACCTTTGACCCTACTCATAATCTTTCCCCGGAGTCCTAAGCTTGCTAAGTTCCATAGATTGAAAACAATCTGAAGCTAGCTTGAACATTGAACAGGTTCCCGACTTCCTAAACGCACTGTCATTAAGCGCTACCTTGGCCAAGTCTCTCTTAGCATCGACACGGGTTTGACAGTAGATCTTAGAACGTTGCAAATACTTTGTCAGGCTGGATTGGATGAGATCTCGACGGTTTTCTGAAAGGTGTGCGGGGGGATCCACCCGGGGCTCGGCGGCCGACGGCCGAACCTTGAGCATAGGCGTAAACCATCCATGACGTGGTGCTTTCTGTCGGCATGGGAGAATCCGGGCGCCATCGTTTCGAGGGCCTGTATACAGATCAATATCTGGCCCGATTCGCAGGGATTCAGCATATATATCAAATAATAGAATTGCTTGAAAATACAAAGCCCACAGAAACATTCGAGACCTCTGATTTATCCAGCTTGCTCACCCTGAACGACATTCAAGATGTCATCTCCACACGTCCTAATCATTGGTGCTGGAATGAGCGGTCTCACGCTCGCGCAGCAGTTGAGACAAAAAAACATTCCATTCACAGTCTTTGAGCGAGATGTGAACCGAAACGCACGTGGCCAAGGTTGGGCACTCTCACTGTTTGGGGAGGCTTTTGATTTAATGAAGAGCTCCATGCCGTCAGACTTGGGACCTGTGGAGCAAACAAGCCATCTGCTTCCTCTCAACCTCCCACCGCAGTTCTCTTTCTATGATATCACCCGTCCAGACTTCCGCGTTGGTGTCGTCGCCGATGACAACCTTCATGTCATCCGAGCAAATCGCCACAGGATGCGCGATTGGTTGATGCAAGGCATCGATGTGAAGTTCAACAAACGTCTAACCCGAATCGAGGAACATAATGATAAAGTCACTGCATACTTCGAAGATGGAACTTCCGCCACCGGCGACTTTGTGGTCGGGGCTGAAGGTACACGCAGTGCAGTGCGCAGGCACATCCTCAAAGGCCAGGATGTCATGAAGCCATTGCCAATTGGGTCGATTTTTGGAGAGATAGAACTCACTGGCGAAAAATTCTCGGAGCAGCTCACGCTTTCACATTCCAACTATATCGTCATGGACCCCCGACTTGCTACGAAGGACCAGACGGCTATATTCTGCGCTTTGAACAGAGTCAGCCCGGATGGAAAGACAGGACACTACTATTTCATTCTTCTTTGGGTGGACCAGGATGCTCCTAAGGATGCAAGCAAAAAGCGTTGGACTGAGCTGGCGTCGCAAGAAGAGTTGGCCGCATTTGCACGAGAAAGGACTAGAGGCTACCCTGAAAAGCTTCGCAAATTGGTCGACCAAATCCCCACAGAGAGATATAATACACCTGGGTTTCAACTTCAAGGTGTAGAATTAGAGCCAGAACAGCTCCCAGCTGGACGTGTGTTGCTGATTGGCGACGCAGCGCACTCCATGGCCCCATGTAAGTACACTATCGCTGTGGAGGTTTTTGGAAGCCTTTTCGTCGTACGGATTTCCAAACAGAACAGCCTACTAACAGTGGACAGTCCGTGCGCTTGCCGCAAACACGGCCTTCGTCGATTCGTTTAGACTCGGTGATGTCCTCGCACGCGTGAGGGACACGCAGGCATCGGGTGACCAGCTGAAGGATCTCGTGTCAGGATTCAACGCAGATATGCTTGTGCGAGGGAAATTGGCATCCTCTGTCTCTAATGGCGTGCTAGAAGCTTACGGGGAGGAGGCCAAATTCATTACATTCGGCAGGGAAGCCGGACCAATGCCTCCAAAACCAATAGTTTTGTCAGATGTGGGCGTCGTGGCTTGAAGGGAAAGGTCGGTGTTATCTAAATCAGTCGCTCGATCAAATGCAAGAGCCATCCATACTGCCCGAGAATCATCAGAAATGTCATGGATACTAGCCCGAAATGTTGTGGTGCTTTATATTGTCAGGCGACGAGGACGGACCGGCCCACAACCCGCGCGGAAGACCCCATTAGTGTAGGTACAGTAGTCTAGCATGCAGGCGTGTTTCTCTATAGTCTATCCCTGTTTAGTATGTATGCCGTGCGGACTAGTCCCATTTACTGTAAGTGAGCGTGCAGAAGTTAAGATCGAGTGTTACCATGCACTGTGACGTGCAGAGTTGCATGGAGTTAGAAGCCACGGTTCCCCCAAAGCTTCGGCCCTAATATTTAGCTACGGCCGTTCTGAATAATTGCCCAATAGATGCTAGCGTATCCACGTCACCAGGTACTTTCATGCTCACCCGCACGAAAGATTAAGACCCAAGGGAACATGCCAGGTATCTTGACATCGAGAGTTGTCATGTATCCCTAACGGTGTCGTGGACCCATGTTCTACCATATCATCCTAATCAAGCGCTTTCTAGTGTGGATCACTTTGATACTGGCACCATACCCGTGAAGACTTGAAGATAATCTCGCGCGAAGAGATCCTTATATTGTGAATGAAAAAAAAAATCGCACGAGTCCAGGTACCATGAAAATCTCAGCGCTGAGCTGTGCGACACTTGAGCCCTTACTGATCAACCACACTCTCATTCTTGACGCAACGAAATCTCAATTATTGAGTCAGTACTGCCATGGGGAGTCTGCGTGGGTTGGAAGTCAGTATCGTCTCTTATAACTATCTGGATTTTACGAGTGAGGCAAATCATGTACGACCGAAGAACAACATGCTCCACAAGTGCAGCTTGGCTGTCAAGCTGACGGGAGTATGGGATTCTTCCTGGGGTTTTACTTACGAGAATGCGGGTCAGCTCAAGGCGGGAATCTGTAGCACTGACTATATCCCTCCAGTCCGACTCACTTCGCTCATGTGCATTCAACAATTGAACCATGTTCATGTCTCTGATACTGTTGGGTATTAGTCGTGGGTGGAGGACCATGAAGTATAGAGCTTACCGTAGGTATCGTTCCGCAATGCTCGATGTGGGTCTTTGTGATGGCGAAACAACGATCTCGACCAGTAGTATCTTACTTCCGGGCTTCAAGGCAGGTACAATCTGGCGGAGGATCTTCTCGCTGTTCTCAGCCGACCAGTCGTGACAAATATGACGCAAAATATATATGTCTGCGCCTATGACTGGCTGAGGATCAAAGAAGTTGTGAGGCAGAAATTGGACTTGATTGCTCAACTCAGTTGGAAGTTGTGCAGCTCCTTTCTCAACATTGTTCTTATAATCTTGTACCACCAATTGTAGGTTTGGATAATTCTTAGCAAGCTCTACACTCATGAAGCCAGATGAGCCACCAACCTGCGCGGGGCTGGGTTAGATCCGAAAATTCGAGTGTAACGGTGGGTAAAACTTACGTCAACTACAGTAGCTTTCCCAAGTTCTTTCCATGGGTATCCTACTATGACATGTTTCATGCTTTGGCTAGGGTCGCGGTTTACCCCTTCCATAGCCCCAACAAAGCGAGCTTGTAGCTCTGGTTGGTTCTCGAGGAACTTGAACAGTGTCTCATTCGTGTTGAAAGCGAGGCTAAAAGAAGTGTGATTCGCGGCTGTGCTGTCTTGATACTTTTCGAGCGCTTCAGTAAACTTTGCACTCGCAGGAAACATTTGCTCGATGAAAAACCCATAATAGTCCATCATGTATGAGTGACGTAGAAGCAGAGCAGAAGAAGCAGTATGAACGACATGGTCAGGAACGTCTTCTCGCAGCATACGGTTCACCATTGCCTTGCGCAGAACGGTTTTGAGTTTCCTCTCACTCAGCCCAACTTTTGCAGAGATCTCAGTGTATGTGGCACCGCCCTCTAGCGGAATTGCCTGAAGAATCTTGAAGTGATAGATACATTGTTGAGCGGCATTATCAATAGACTAGACAACTATTATTAGGACCATGGTACTAAACGTCCCAGGTTTACTTACAGCACCCCAGACCCGGGACATCACCTCTCGGGGCCCAGCAGCAGATCGTGAAGTGCACTCGTGTCATCAATGACCGCCATTCGTGCTTGCTCAATCTCGGGATTGTCATCAGTGCTGGGAAATTCACCATCGGCATCGTGGTCGAAGGAAGGCATCTTGTGATTGTTGCTGCTCAGCCATTGTTCTACCAGAGCGGTGTTCCTAGCGATCCTTTCACTGAGTTCCTGAATAGAAGACATAGTTTAATTTTCTCGTCGAATTTACACTGAACTTTGGTATTGATGCATAGGTTTGCAGACTATCATGCATATTTCCCAATATATCGAGATGTATACATCGGTGTTGCATTCAGGCGGGGAGCGGTGCTCGGCCGTCAATACTCTAACTGGCCCCGCTTCGGCCGGACGGCCGATACGCTCCATCGGAACAAAATGAACTGGCACTGCTCCGGAACCTTTACTCATGACCGGACTGGATAGGTAATCTGAGTAAAGCTTGGGTAATCTGCCCCTGAAAGCTGTACTGTGATTGTGAGTTGACAAACCGGGTATTAGGATCACTATCATCGACGACACATATCGGACTCCGGCTCCCGATCCTAAATTTGAACTGGAAATAACACAGGACAAACTCATCAATTAAAAGGATGTCGAGCGGCCTCAGTGGCCAAACTTCTTTGGAACAAAATGTGATCAATTGTCCTAATTCAACACATAGCCTAGACAGCTTTTCACTTTTCAGCCAAAATTTCACTAGAATGGAGTCTATATTCTATATGAATCGACCCATTTGTCTTCTATGGGAGCGTCTAGTCTATCGAGAGTCCTTGGGCGCTTTCTGGTCGTCGGTTGCTCAGTACAGGCTTCAGGTAAGGACAGAGAACCCCCGGAGCTATCGTTGGGGCTATTTTGCCTCAGTTCACCGAACATGTCCATGACTCCAGTATCTAATCCGCCACCTAAATCTGCCGGAGTGAAGGAAGCGTATATCCCCAATGAAGATGGAATTGATGATCCCAGGTCCCACGGAAATTGCGTATTTGTCGCCAGTTGAGATGATGAAGAAAGACTTGAGCCATCTCCCATTCTGTGTGTGGGGTAGCCATGTAGGTCGAAGCCATCGCGTGCATCGGTATTAAGAGACAATGTCATCTGAGCCATGGGATCCTCAGGGGAAACGGATATCAAATCGCTATGTAGGGGACCGCTTGTCAGCAGGTGGTGAGCCTCAAGCAGCTTCTCGAAGGTCCATGCAACCCTGCGATGGTAGCTGTTAGATTGCATTTGCTCCGTGCTTTGGTTGTAGCAAGCAGAGACTCTCTGTAGCAGCTTGAGATTTGTATCTGAGCCACTCCCTGCTGATGAGTCTTGGAGAAGATCCTCAAGTATGATAAAGAAAGCTGGTATGGAAAAAGCATCGAGGATACTAGCGAAACATGACGTGCTAGATTTAGCGCTGGGTAGGTATTCATCTCCACTGGAACACTCGCTTGTTTGACCATTTGTGGTATTATGAGCATCATATGCTTGGTCTTCTTCATCTCCATGTGCTTTCAGTAGTAAATGGCAACTGGTTCTCGCATCCAAGCGTACTTGTTCGATATGTCTTTGCTCGGATCCATACCGGAACGCAAGCATACGGGTCGCCAGAAACTCCATGGTCGTCATAGCATGATTTGGATCTAACAAAGTAACCTGTTCGTTGGAAGAATCAAACATTCGTTCGTATTGATTCATCTGGTGCTCAACGGATCGTATGGCCTTAGACATATGTGATTTGCTCAGTTTGTCTGTTCGAGACGCAGCGCTATGCACCAAGTTGTAGACTTGGTCTTGAATCATTGCAAGCTGTAACGCGGCAGAATAGGCCACCCGTTCAGGTGTCCGCTCTATGGCGGTACTGAATTGGTGAGAGATACCACTGTCGTGAGTCGGCAGCCAAGACACAGAGCCTCGAGTAGTACACAAGCTCTTATCTCGAACGTACAACGACTGTAGAACTTTTGCTCTTTCCAGGACTTCAGATGTGCTGTTTGGGTCGGGAAAGAGTTGTGCCTGGTGGAGCCCCATTGTTCTTGCGAGCCTACATGCATTGGAGAAGATGAATTCAGCCCACCCAGGTGGATCAAACTGTTGTGCTGCAACGCTCTAAAGGAATATTCAGTTGAGTTTCAATAAACAACCAAATGGTCCGGAAAAATACATACTAGAAGAATTAAAGTCTGGACATTGATGAGCTTGGGCGTGGTCAATAAACTGGAGCTGACCAGAGCGGCTCGACTTGGAAGAAACGAGCGCGCAAAGTCGCCAAATAAGCCGATCCCGTATTGAGTAGAAATCTCCGTACCCCAGACAAGCACAGTGATTACTTGTAAACAGATAGCCCAAACATCATTTCCAGGCTCTATTGTTCTTGAGTACATCCGATCAATGTGAGCCAGCAGGTTGCGCTTGACAAACACGTCGGTGGTACAGTTCACACGCTGAAAGAAACGGCCAATGACGGTACTCGCTTGTTGTTTTGATATGAGGTTGATAATAGGTTTACCATCAAAAGGTGGAAAAGGTTCAAGCGTACCAGCCTTATCGCAAAGATTCTGTAGAAGAACCCATAACGGGGTGTCCGGTTCGGTGTGTCTTGCACTGAGGACACGGAATTGGAACTGTTTGCAAAGAACAAATAGTGATGAGGGACCATGGTAATGATCGATTAGATCGACCGAGTTATGAAAGATGTGTAAATCGGCTGATCTCTCGCTGTATGGGGAGCGAGACCCTGATCGTGTTTGATCATCCCCCTCGTCAAGGTCGCTATCCATGGGGATTTGCTGATCCGACGTTGTGGAGCCAGATGTATCCCGGTTTATTGTCTGTGTGATACCTACCGACAGCCGGCCCAGGTGTGACTCTATGCCGTCTAGACGCTCATTGAGTCTGTTGACGCTGTCGAATCTATAGAATAGTCAGACAGGTGCAAGGCCATGTGACTAAAGCTGATACGAAACACACGCAACCAATGTTCTGTGCGTTTCGATGCAGCAGAAGCCCACAAAATGCACAGGTCCCTCAATAGTTCGTCCATGACACGGGATAGCGGAACTCACAAAGACTTCAAATGGTTCACTCTTTTTGTGGGATTCTGGTAAACACACGTCACACTATCGTCCCGCTCGCAATTGTTGCATTGAGGGAGTTCACGTCCACAACGAATCTTGCGCTCGCGGCAGCGGGTGCAAGCCTGGTCTGAGATGGACTCTTCAGCCCGGTCATGACTCTGGCCCTTTGGTCAGTATGTCACATAATAAATACGTCGCCCGATGTTGAAGAAGGGTGACCTTGTAGGGCATGAGATGGATACGCACTCTTTTCTGGTGAGCAGTCATCTTTCGCATCAATTTTGAATTCACAGACGCATGCTGAAGGAATATATGTACATAGATAGCCTGCTGGATTTCGCTGGCTCGCGTCGACTTTGATCCTTCCCGGGTACCAGCCGGATTGGTATCAGCCTCAACGAGCTGAACTGTCGTAGTCCCTGCATGTCCAAATCACCGTACCATCTAGACGTGTTGAACAGATTGGTGCCTTAGATTTCCCGTCGTCGAATGGCGGGTCGTTAGCATCATTGCCGGCAGGATGGCGAATCAGAATACTCGGACCGATAGTGCGAGTCAGACACTAACTCGTGTTTTGATCGGCAGCAGGATGTAGATGGATGAGCGCAGGCTGGCCTGCTGTCGCAGTATCGCATAGCACTTACCCTGTACAGGAGGTCCTGAACGGCCAGGCCAAGCTTTGTCCGTCGAGACCCTAGAAGGCTTGATTTGGTTGGCAAAGCCGCTTCGAAGCACGTCACACTTGAGGATTTTGGCGCAAGGATGGATGCAGCCCGTGGCCCGTCAGCGGGTCGTTGACATACGCCAGCACTTCGCCGCTTGCTTTCCATGTGGGACTGCGAGGCATACCTAAGGACTACTTTGGATACGCGTCTGGCCTTATCAAGGCGACGAACAAAGGCGCCCCATCCTCGGTTACTTACATCCCCCATGTGGCCTGAGCTGATCCATACCCTCCACCCCAGCAATAGGTTGCCGTTTTTATAGTGTCATATTTTTTTACCGGAAGGATTCTACAGTTCGTAAACCCTTGCTTCTCACCATTGTCCGAAGGACGCATTCCTCCTGCATACTGCTAATGTAGTCATCGCCGAATTGGCTCTTGCGTGGCGACCCCGCATCAACACGGTGCACCCACGTCCGTTACTACGCCTGCACTGCGAACTATACCACCATCGCAATGAAGAGCTACGACGGCTGCTGGACGTGGGTGCTCCCTCGCTGATCCACATGTGCACACTCCGTTGACTATATGCAGCTGTCGCCTTAGGAAGAAGCGGTGTGATGAATCACGACCAGTGTGCAGGAACTGCTCCACGCTGCAAATCACTTGTAACTTCGAGGACGAGAAGCCACCATGGATGGACAACGGACTTGGGCAGAAAGAGAAATCCGAAGAGGTCAAGCGAGAGGTCAAGAACGCTGCCGCACGCCGTCGTGGGGTGATGTCCTTTGATGTTTTGGAATCAATCCAGATTGACCCAGCCTTGGACCCGTCTATACACGTGAACTTTTCGAATTCCCCGAGACGGACATCAATCAATGATCATGCAGCATCCTGGAACAAGCTGGACAGGTGCTCCCCAAGCAACTCACCCGTCAGGCAAATCGAGCAATCAGAGCTCGACCGTCGCTTCATCATGTTCTATCTTGACCATTTTTTCCCATTTCTGTTTCCCTTCTACAAGCCCCTACTTCTAGAGGGGGGACGCACCTGGATAATGGAACTGCTCGTCAGTGATCAAGTCATGTGGCATACTACGTTGTCTCTCAGCACATATTTTGTGTCCGTTACATTGGACGGCGCTGTTTCGGGCCATCACGTATGCAAGTCACTCGCTTGGGACAAGCTTCTGAAGCAGTTGGGTGTGACATTCACCGTACTCCAACGCAATCTCCAGGATATATACTCGGTCGATACCCAAGACGTTCTGGTCAATACAGCCCGAATCATGGGGAGTATCATCCAGTTACAACGGTTCGAGATATCCGTTGGAAACTTCCAAAACTGTCAAAAGCATCTCAGTGCCGCCAACTCGCTCTTCAAAAAGGTTTTTTCGATCGTGGACAAGACCGCGGAGGGCAGCGAGCTGCCAGAATTCTCCCGCGTCCTTGATCTCATGGGCCGTCCGCTCTGGATCATAACATCTTTCCAGCGCGGAGCGTGGAGCTCAGATCAGGCTGCCTTCCGATTCTATTCGGCGCTTCTCATCGTAGACGACACTATTGCTGGCATCTGCATGGGCGAAGCGCCTGAACTGCTCCAGTACCATACTCGACTGCTTACCAGCGATGGCGGGAAGCCTCCCTTGAGCCTAGAGAGCTTTGTGGGCTGCGAAAACTGGGTGATTCTACAGATGGGTGAGATAGCTACGCTCAGCGCATGGAAGCAGTCTCTTAAAAAGGCTGGGAAACTTGACATGATGGAACTGGTAGCCCGCGCGTCAGCAATCCAGCGGACACTGCTAGAGAACCTTGCGCGCCTCGATGCTGCAGTAGACACTTCACGCCCTAACTGGCTCGGTATCTTCGGCGTCTACAACGACCAGCTACCACCAATGCCGGGTGGATGTGCTGTATTCGTTACACGTGTGTGGGCACACGCTGCATTGCTCTACCTCGCCGTTTCAGTTTCTGGGTGGCAACCTGCAAGTGCCGGAATCCGCGAAAATGTCACGCGGATTCTGGCGCTGCTGGAGCGGATGCCGGCACCCGAGCTGCTGCGGACTGTGGTGTGGCCGTACTGCATCGTGGGCTGCCTTTGTGAGCCTGCTGAAGAATTCCGCTTGCGGGCTATGGCTGAGACGCTGATTCCACATCGGCTTTTTGGACCCGCGCGCAAGGCACTAGAGATAATGGAGAATGTCTGGAAAAGAAGGGAGGAGCTAACTATTGAAACTGATTTTGCGGCGTGCGTCCGCAGCTTGGGCTACGTCTCGCTATTGGTCTAAAGAATGAATGAGAACGGGACCGCCCGCGCGGCTTACGAATAGGGACGACCCGCGCGGCTTGTCGACCAGCCCTGCAACTCTGGAGCTCATATGATCACGTGATGGACACTGCTTGGTAATTCGAATCATTGGAGTACCGAGACATATCTTTGTTCGAAAGGCTGTGGTGCAACCGAGTGCACATGTCTGCATATAAACAACGCCGACTGCCTCGGAAAATGTGAAAGCATTCGAAACCAGCATCCACAGAAACAGCGAACATTTCTCGATACATCGAACTTCCCCCACGCATATCCATCAGCAAACATGTCTTCCAAGCCTGTCGCTCTTATTCTTGGCTCCGGGCCGAGGATCGGTGCCGCTGTAGCCAAGAAGTTCGCAACCACA